>JARHVA010000357.1:4312500-4955000 GCA_037957365.1 Torreya grandis | reverse complement strand
ACCCCAACTTGGCCATCTTTCCCCCACCCCTTGACCATCATCATTTATCCCAAACTATTGATGATCCCTTTGGGGTCATTTTTCCCCTCGATCAACCATCATCAATTGGCTCCAACCATCAAAAGTCACTGTTAGGTGATTGTATGTGGTGAGCCTCAACCTTTTGACCTCCATTTAAAACCCTAAACCCCCCTACCACCTAAAACCACTCCTTAACACCCTTACACATGTCTACCTCCCTCTCTACAACTAAAGCATCTACCCCAATACACCATTTTATATACACCCAACAAAAATAACCAAAACCCTATCCACATAGTTAAACACTCCCCAACTTCCCAATAATTTAACCTATTTTCTTCTATTTTTACCATTTACATCAACTATTGTAATTTTTCTACCAAATTTAAGATACCCTACCTCATTTTGAGACCAATGGTGCCATCTTAATATACACCCAGCCACTTATCCACCTACACCTCCTACATCCATCTAGACCTAACCATCACTTTCACATACCACACTCGTCTAAGACAACTCACCACCTTTCCACCCACTCACACAAATATTTTGTCCAAATGCTTAGACTAGACAAAACACTAATTCTCCAAATTGTAAATGGGGACAAAATGGGCCTCATTGACCTTTTTACAATCAATTTAGGGTTTAAACCCAACTGTTAATAGTTGTCTAACTATCATTGGTTGACCCTCACCATTGATGATTATCTCACCAATGTAACCATCGATGGTATCCTAACCGTTGTTAGTTAACCCTAACCATAGATGGTTAGGGTGATTTTTATTCTTGTACCCCTATACACCTACATTTTTTCTCCTTCACCCATAAATCTTAATGCCTCTATATGAGCTCCTCCTTACCACCCTCATACTTATCTAGGAGTTCATTTCTCCCCACAACCCAAGAACTACATTAGGCCTGAAGTTCCTATTAGATCTATTATCCATGGGACTATGTAGGTAGCATCCTCTTGCCTCATGCATTAGGAGTCAGCTCAGCCAATATCTACCTAACCCAACCTTTGCCCACATCCACCTCTATGTTGGCCTTTAACCAACCTATTCTCATACTTTTTGATGACCTTGCTTTGGTCATCCTAACGACTTTGACCATTTTTTCCTTGTTAAACTTTTATATTACATAACACCTTGTGCATACCTTGACCCATTTTTTTTCTTAGGAGCACTTCCTACCCTGGATACCTAAGCAAACATCAACCTTTTCTAAGAACACATGACACATGACCCAATAAGTTAGGACCAATGTTGGGGACTAGTTACCTTGTCATTTATCCTAGAAACTGGCCTTATTTATACCAACATGGCAATGTTAGTCCTTGCACAATGTGGTTCCTCAAAATTTGTTGCATTTTATGCACATACTTGTGTCTCACCTACCTAACCTTGTCACCTTCATTCTTCCTTTTTATCAAACCTTGACCCACTTTGACCTTTGTCTCATTGCCTCCCAGTTTGAGGGGGAACACCTTCTCCCTCCCACACTTGAGGCAACTAGACCTGGACCTTGACCAACCACCTATTTTTATTTTATAATTTTCTTAAAGTTACACAAAAAAAAGGGGAAAAATTTAGACACCTCAAAACTACACAACAACAATTTTTGATGTCATCTTGAACTATGGACCCTTAATCAATTCTTCTTTTAGTAAACCATCTAGTCTACTAGCAATCTTCAAGAACTTCATCATGTTAAATACCCCCTCCCTAAATACATCACTAAAATCATGATGTTTTTACCTATTTTCTCATGGCCCCTTGACTATCATCGATTAGGGTAACCATCGATGGTTAGTGTCACCCAAACTTGCCTTAAGCATTTAAAGTGTTTCTAGCTTTGTTCAAGATTAGTATCTTACTGAATGGAAACTTGTTTTAAAATCAACTTTTAAAAAACAAACAAATACAAGGAACTTCATCCCCTCCCAACTTAACAACTTTCCCTCAAGCTTCCCCCTCCTTAGAAGTTTTGTGTTATAAATACAGGGCTCTTGGGATAGTTATAGATCCAAAAACTTACATCCAAATTCTCTTATTCTCTTTGTATAGGCATATAAGACCATGAAGCTCTATCCACATGACTTTTGAATGCATGAGTACTATTATGTTGTTTAACTTTATTTATATTTCAACTATCATCCACTTGACATCATATGGGTATCTTTCCTTTATTTTTGGTATTTTTACCCTTTATCACAATTTTTTGTCTTGATCTGTTCACTTGCACACCCATGCATACCCTCAAAACTCCCATTTTACTCTCTACTCATTAGTTATAAATTATTAACTCCATTTTTGTACCTTACCCAACTCCACATAGGTAACCATAGCTGGTTACTCTAACTGTCACTGGTTATAACAACCATCATTGGTTACTTAACTATCATTGGTCAAGCCAACTATCACCAATCACCCTGACTGTTAATGGTCATCATCATAAAAACTAATATATTTCCATTTCAAACCCTTTTAACACTCCACTAGATCCTCTTTTGGTTTCTAATCTATTGATAGACTCTATTCTAATTTTTTAGACTTGAACTTGGTTCACAGGTACACCATTTATTTTCTTACAAACTTAATTTCCTATCATTTAAATGCAAGTATATTTTTTATATCATTTTCAAATTAATTATCTTAAAAATGGATTGATAATATCCTATAAATCCTTATGCTTCTTGGATCTAACATACGCTAGGAAATTCACTCAACCAACCATCTAACAAATCCTCTTATAGTTTTCTTATGATTTGTAGGTAATCCTCCCTAGCCAAAGAGGATTTCCCACATTCATCTGGATTAACACATGCATTCTATCAGGTTTTTATCTACGCAACCTAATACTCACTTTATTTTATCTACTTTAAAAACTAAGAAATGAAGGAAATAAATTAAAACCCCTTGTATAACATGCCCATGACTTCACTGATGAACTCCTTTGATATATCAACCTTTATGCCTATGCAGATCACCTTCTTTTGTTTCCATCCCATTGTGAAATCCTCAATTATCAACATAAATTTAGTGAGTCTTTCTTTACATAATTTTAATCATACCTTATAGTTTCTCTAGACCTTAATAGATGAAATTGGTTTGAGCCTATCTCTATCACCTATCATTTCTCTAATCCTTATCTCGATCATCTTTTGAGAAAATTTGTGAGTGCTCAAAGTGAAACCCATATGGCCAAAATTTTCATGGGGTGAATTATTGTAGTTGAGATGAGATATATAGATGTGATATCAATCAGACCAATACTTTAAATAAGTGTATACATCATATCACCTAATGTAGATAAGCTCAATATTAGAAAATAACTTGAGTCACATGTGTGACCCCAATCCTTTAATAATTAATGAGTGCTTGAAAACCATAATTAAGTAAGGTGATGATGTAGGTAGGAGGATGCTAGGACCATACCAAGAAGAAATGTCTAGGATTAGGACCCCTATGTTGGCTAAGACATCTACAAAAAAATTACCTTCCTAATAGATATGACTGATGGATGACTCTTCAAAAGAGAGGAGGCATTTGGATTCCTTGATGAAATTTTTGATAGTGTGAGAATAGGTGGCCTTACCCAATAAATTTTTTAGTGTAGATTAGGGATCTAAAACAAGTTAGTCTATGTGTTACTAGAGTAAAACCCAAATAAGCATAAATAACATAATGTACTAAGCCTTCTCCCTCATGGGGTTTTGAAAATAAATTTTAATAGCTATTTAAAGAAGGAATACTACCATCAAACTTTCCCACGAGCATCCCTCCTCCAAGAGCAGCCAAGAAACATGGTTTTCCCCTAATTTGGTGCTCCAAGTCTTTATAAATGATGAGTAGCTTACTCCTCCATCATCTCTCAATGCAACAATGGCTTAGGCTCATGAATTTAATCAATGTGTGCAAATGGTTGAAGCTTTTATATTGTAATTTATGAAATATAATTTTACGTGAATGAGGTTTAAAATGGTGGTTTTGGCCCTCTTATTTATAGCTTTTTGGAAATGATTAGAATCAACCATGACCATCCATACTGAGATCAAGATGTGTGGCCATGAATCAATTTAATTTTTAGAGGCTCAAGACATAAATATCCCCATTAATATTTGGAAGAATGGGTCATTAATGAGTCATGGGAGGGTTTAAACCTGATATTTGTTCCATTTATGGCTTATGGATACCACCCCATTGATGATGTCACTAGATGATATAGATATTATAAATGAATTTATAATTAATAGATCTTCAATAACTTTCATAGATTTTCCACTTTAGCTCTTGATTTGGTTTAATTTGCTAAAGTGGCGTTAATTATTTTTTACAATTCTTTGGAAATTGGTTGTTCACTTAATCAATCTAGTTGAAATGTCAATTTACTGAGTCATAATTTGACTATAGTATAATTAGAATGAAGTGTCAATTATGTATAGAACAATTCCCCATTTAGAGTATTGTGGATGTGAAGTAACACATGCACATGATGTGTGATTCTAATTTAAAAGAATTTAGTGGTCTAGAGCATCATTTTCATGGTCTTAATTTGACTCAAAGTGATTTGGGAAAAGCTAATAATCATAAAAAATACATTAACCTATTCAAGGATACATTATCCTAAATTAGCCCCTGTACATGACAAGTTTGAACCATTTAGTGTATTTTAGTAATTTTGGCCTAGATTGTACATTGTCATAGAATATTACGTAGATTGATAATTTAATAACAATAGTGATAATAATTGGATGTATACATTTTTCACCTATTTGAGAAGACATAGTGAGACAATTGGTTGAAACAACATATTTTCAAAGAATGAAATATTTATCAAGAAGAAGTTGTAAGGTAATGATTGAATAAATGATCGATGATGCCCTTTAAGAGGGCATGTGAGGATGAAAAAGAGGGATGGACTCTCAAAAATAGAGAAAGAGTGAAATTAACCCACAGATGAGAGTATATTCGTATGAGCTAATGTTTGAATGCATTGGTTCTCAATGATAAAAAATATAATAGAATATAATGGAACCTAAAATGGGGGAAAGTAGGAAGGATGCAAGCCCAAAATATAATAAACACACTTTAACATACCCAAAAGAGGGTAGAAATTGTGTGCTTAGAGAATGATTGATCCTGAGACAAGTTGCACACTTTGAATTGGTAAAATAAGGGCAAAAGTTACAAAGCTTGGAATTAGAAGAAAAATGAGAGAATTACTCTAGATAAAGGAGGTCAATGAATTAATGTGCCCCTGTAAAGTAGATTTGATTGATTGATAAATCAATTTTACCCTAGTAGGGATAATTTTGATCACTAATTTTTAATTTTGCCTTAGTAGGGTTGATTGAATCAGTGATTGGTCTAAATATGGTGCCCTAGTAGGGAAAATTGGTAAGCATAGTTTAAATATAGAACCTATTACATAAATTAAATATGATTGGGTGCAAATGTAGATGTGAGGGTCTTAATGATAGAAGAATCCATAAGAGACCATGCATATGAGGATGCACATAGTGATAAAAGAGATTATTAAAATAATGAGGGTGGTTGATCTAACCTATGATATGTCGTGTATCCAAGCACTACCTACATAATCAAGATGGACCTCAAGCCAATGTAATTCTTCCATAAGCAAGAAAAAATGGAATGTGGAAAGAATAATAGAATAAAAATGGACAAATGTTCAATTGTGAAATCATGCAAAGTATGTGGATATGTAGGATAATACTTTCACTAGATGTTATGATATAATTTATGAGATGCATGCCCCAAAATAATAATATAAATATTCAAATAAACTCATAATGTATGTCAAGATATGCACATCTTGTATAGATTCATGTATTAGGTATGGTGCATTCAAAAATGATCTTTGGATCTTTAGTGATGTTTAGACTTGGATCACTTGGTGTTTACTTTAAAAAAATGAAATTATGTATCATAAGTATGCGTATCCTATAATGACATTGAATTTTGATTGTGATTGGCCTATTTAAATGTGAATACTTATAACTAAGGA
This sequence comes from Torreya grandis, assembly GCA_037957365.1. Taxonomy (NCBI): domain Eukaryota; kingdom Viridiplantae; phylum Streptophyta; class Pinopsida; order Cupressales; family Taxaceae; genus Torreya; species Torreya grandis. The sequence goes on along the minus strand of JARHVA010000357.1, from coordinate 4,948,952 downwards.
TAATGATATAAATTACCAATACCAGAGTTACAACTATTTACATTTAAACAAAAACAAATAAAAAACAAAGATAAAAACAATACATAAATTCAACCTAACTTAAAATCATGATATGAATAATCAAGATTTAAGTATGAAAAGTAAAGCAATATATGAAAAATCAAAGATCCATGTGTATTAACTAGATGTACTTGGAAAACAAAACAAAAGAATAAGATAAATACAACCCTAAATAAATCAAACCTAACTAAAAATTAGAACAAAAGTGGATAGAATGTATTTGAACTCAAAAGAATAAAAAAATATAATATAACACAAAATAGTAACACAATATAATAGAACACCAAAAATAAACAATAAAGGAATAAAATTGAACAAAATATTAAAAAAATAAATGGAGAGAGAATAAATCATAACAAAATAATAATAAAAATCAAATAAACACACACAAACAAGAGTTAGTCACAAATGTTAGTGAAAGCAAAGAAAAAGGTGAATGGTTCATATAAGTGTAATAGAGGCATTACTCTCTATGACAGGGTGACCCCTACTCTAAGAAATAATGAGACTATCACAATAGAATAAGAACAAAAGAGACAAGGTGGCCCCAAAGTGGGAAGGAAACAACATAAAAAATGGGGAAAAAGAAGAAAAGTAAGGGGTGGCCAAGCTAACTCTATATATACAAGACAAATGGATGCTACCTACATAATTCTATGGATGTGAGATCTAACATAAACTTTAGGCCAAATTTAGTTCTCCCAAGAAATGGGATAGAATAAAAATGATGTGAAGAAAGAAAATATTGATGTTGTAGAGGAAATAGGGAAATGGGCTTGTAAAATGGTGAGTGCATAAGAGATAATTTCTCACAAAATGACAAGAGCATAAGATTGAAATAAACAAAGGTTTAAGGCAATGCTTTTGTTTGTTTTTGTCTATCAGTTTCTAATGTTTTTCTATTTTTGAGATAATCAATAGAAGTGAAATATTAACAAAAATCCTAGGGAACTACCTAACTAAGGAGATGCACTTTCATAGGTAAGAGTTCAAACAATAGCTAAATCAACTGCAATGGGGATCATGAATATAAACAATGGCATAGGGAACCAACTAATCAAGGAGATGTATGTCCAAGAGTAGAAGTTCCAATAATAGCTAAAGTCAGCTATAATGGGGATCATGAATATAAAAATTCCATAGGGAACCAACTAATCAAGGAGATGCACATCCAAGATTAGAAGTTCTAATAATAGCTAAAGTCAGTTAAAATGGCCCATTTGGTCTTGTTAAGGTAATAATGCTTACCAAACAATAGAAAAATAAAAATAGAATAGTATGTAGTGTGAGATAAATCTGAATAATGAGTCAATAGGCAAAAACCATGTGATGATGTATCCATGTTCACTTGTTTGTATGAAGAAGCTAAAAACACTAGTTAGGTTGAACTGCTTTGTAAAATTGGTGTTGAGTGTGTCTAAAATGCCTGAGTCATAAATAGGACTATAATTGGTCTTAAGGAATAGGATTGTCTAGGTTACAATGGTTCAGGTTATGAAAAAAATATTGTTCTAAGTAGAATTGTCTAGGGTAGAATGAGACAAAATGAATATGGTCCAAGATATGATGGTCCATGATATAATAATGGGATAAAATGACTTCAACACAAGTTGCCTCCAAGTAAGGGGTATTATAGACAATGGTTCAAAAGGTTATCAAGTGTAGAACCATTTTAGATGTATAATTTTCATGGGCTATGGGAGTTCTTCACCACCTAGAGTAGCAAACTAGTATGCCCCCAATCCATAATTTGTTGTGATGACATATGGGCCTAGCCAATTCAGTTAAAACTTACCCTTTTTCCTATATTCAACATTAGTGTTCTTCTAATTCTATTTCAAGACCAGGTCACCAATTTTAAACTCATGAAGGAGAATACACTTTTTATATCTTTTATGTAATCTATTTTGATAGGCTTTCAATTTGTCTATGACATCCAAACATTTACTATCAAGGATTTCTAATGCTTGTAACCTAGAAACTCTATAATATTCATCATCTTTAATATTCTCCAAATATACTCATAGTGAAGGAAGTCCAATCTCAATTAGGATAATAGATTATGTGCCATAAACAAGGGAGTATGAAATGGTTCTTATGGGATTTTATGACTATTTTGATAATCCTAAAGGGTAGGAAATTTTTTCAAGTGCCAATTACAACCAACATCATTGACAATCTTCTTTAGTATTGTAACAATGGTTTTGTTCAATTCCTCATCTTGACCATTGCCTTGTGGATTATATGGTGTGGATTTATTTTGCTTGATTTTGAATTTTATACAAAGATCTTTAACATATCAATTTATAAAGGATACACCATTATTAGATTTAAAATGGGATAGGATACCATATCGATAGATGATATGGTAATGTATGAACTTGGAAACATGCTTTCTAGTGATGTAAGTGAGAGGAATGGCCTCTATCCACTTAGTAAAATACTTGATAGTAGTGATAATATGATTTTTTCCATCAAAATATGATGTGTTAATTTTCTTGATAAGATCAAGGACCCATGTATAAAATGGACATGGTGTAGTAATTAGTTGTAGTGAAAAAGAAGGTGTGTGTATCAAATTACCATGATGTTGGTAAGAAACATACTTCCTAACATAATTACAAGCATATATTTCCATCTTGGGCCAATAGTAACTTATTCTAAGGATTTTTTTATCTAAGATTACATCATTAGTGTGGGCTCGACACATTCCTTCATGAACCTCCTTAAGCCCTAACTTGGATTCCCCTAAAGATAAATAATTAAATAACATTCCATCATAGCCTTTATGATAAATCATGTTTCTAAGGAGGGTATAATGGGATATGCAATGAAATAAAAGTTTATGGTGATTATTAGAAGGGTCAGGTGGAAAGACTTAGTCATGAAAATAATTATAAATATCTTGAAACCAAGGCAATTTAAGTGGGTTATTTACACTATCAATGGTGCATACCCTTTCTAAATCTAGCAAGACATGAGAAAATTGTAGAATATTTTCAATGAGAAACTGATACTCTTTATCACTACTATCAATATGTATCATTGACCTAATTATTTCCATTGTATTGACATATTTGTTATTGTCCCATGGTACCTACTCAAACTATAGGTATTTGAAGTGTGTCTTGAGAGTATCCACAATATGCTTATAGGGTACCAGCTTGTCATCTCTAGTTTGATACTAATATGTGGATTGATTAATAATCAATTCGGAATACCCATAAACCATTAAGTGCTAGATATCCCACTACAATACAATATGAAATCCTATAATAAGGGCTTCATATTCAGCCATATTATTGGTATAATGAAAATTGATATGAAATGCCTTGGTAATTAGATCCCCTTGTAGTGTAATCAATAAAATGCTAGACCCATATCCATGAGAAGTGAAAGAACCATCAATTATAGCTTCCATTGCTCAGGTTCATGCAATACTTCTTCTATCTTCATAATAGAATCATTTAACAAATTAAATTTGAGTGGTTGAGTATCGATAATAGGGGATTCTACAAGTTGATATGAAATGACATGCCCCTTGATATCTTCTTGATTCTAGTACTCAACATCAAATTTGCTTAAGAGAATGACCCATTTAGCCATGTGTCCTATGAGATTGGATTTAGATAATAAATATTTGAGGGGGTCCACTTTAGTAATGATAATAGTTTTATTATTCAACATATAGTTTTGAAACTTTTGGGAGGCAAACACCATTGCTAAACACACCTTCTCAATAGGTGTATAATTATGCTCATAAGCTAAAAGTATGAAACTCAAATATTAAACTACATGTTCCTTTCCCTGATCATCATATTGGACCAAGATTACCCCTAGTGAATGTTTGGTCACTAAAATATAAAGAATAAATGGTTGTCTAGGTGTTGGTGATCTCAAGACTAGTGGTTTGGCCAAGTATGCCATTAGATTTGTAAATGTTAATTGACACTCTATATCCCATTGAAATTTGACCCATTTTTTCAAGAGATGTGTAAATGGGTGACACTTATTTTTTAGTTGTGAAATAAACCTGCAAATAGATTAGATCTTTCCCTACAAGTTGTGGATCTGTTTGAGATTGAAAGTTAGATGAATTTATATAATGGCCTTGACCTTAGTAGGATACACTTTAATCCCTCTTTTTTATACAATAAAATTTATCAATTTTCCTAAAATGATGCCAAAGACACATTTCTTGGGACTCAGGTAGACCTTATACTCATGAAATCTCTCAAAGATTCTCTGTAAAACATTAGGATGTCTAACACATGTTCTTGATTTAACTAGGATGTCATCAACATAGTCTTAAAAAATATATTGCATCATGTCATTAAAGATGACAATCATATCATGTTGATAAAGGACCCAACATTCTTTAGGCCAAATGGCATGACTTGATAATATAATGTTTCCCTTGGTGTGGTGAACATAGTTTTGTGTTAGTCTTCTTGAGCTATTTGTATTTGACTGTATCCTAAGAATCCATCCATTAGGGAAAACATCTTGTACCTAGCAGTAGAGTCAAAAATCATGTCAATGTTGGGTAGAGGAAAATCATCTTTGGGGCTTGCCTTGTTGATATCTCTAAAATTAGAATAAAGACATATATCCTATGTCTTTTTATTGATTGGGACTATATTTTATATCTATTCAAAATAGTCCAATAGTCTAATAAACCCTGATCATAATAATTTTTCCATTTCTACTTTTACTAGAAGAGTGATGTATGGATGAAACTTCCTCAATTTTTATTTGACTAGATTGGCATTTGGATGGAAAACAAGTCAATATACAAACAAGTTAGGGTCTAATATTGGCATGTTAGAGTAATCCCATGCAAAAATATCCATAAAATCTCTTAAAATGGTGACAATGTGATCATGCTCTTCATTAGTGAGGATCCAAGATAAATAGTTTTTGGATTATCATAACTACCCAAATTTACTTCAGTAGTGTTTTCTACAAGGAGTGTAGATCCATCTTCAATAATAGTAGGTAACATTTGATCCTAATCTTTGTCTACTACTTTAGCTTCTTATTATTCTTCCCAAAGTTCTAGATAACGAGATGAATATGAATCCACTGGTTCAAATAATGACCAACTAGAAAATATATCAAGAAATTCAAGAGCAAGATGCTTAAAGACTTTTTATTATTTAAATGTGATATTGATACTACATATGGATCTAGGACTTGATGGACCTTACACATCCTTCAGAGATGAGAAAACTTCCCTATACAAGAGCACCTAAAATAGGTTTTCACTCAAGGGATTATCTTTCTCTTTAATAGTTCCCTAATCAACAAACACCTCAAAGAGGTTTTCCCCTAAGGATCTTGATGTTTTATCTTTATCATGACCAGGAAAGTTTTCCTACTCTCCAAATTAGGTAGAAGGGTCCAAATAGAAATAAAATCCTTACTTATGATCACCAATTGAAAATCCATCTCTAAGACTCATGTACTTGGTAATAGATTCCTCATTTTAGAATGATAGAATTTTACTGGTCCTAATCAATGAGTTCAAGATGGCAAAGGCAAAGGGAACAATATGATATGATAGTCATAATGGAGTTTGAGTCAAATAAGTCTATGTCAACAAGATCATTGTAAATACTATAATGGGATGTTATGTCACTACTAGGAGTCTCATTTCTAGTCAATTTAGAAGAATCACTATCAAAATACATGAGGTCACCCCTAGGTGGTATAAATATAAGACCTTGATTCATGTTAGGTTTACCAATTGATAATGGTTCTAGAATTCCTTACTCTCATGGCCTAAGGAATTTTCTTGTATAATCAAAGTTATCCATAATATGATTAGTGATAGGATGTTTGGGATTGTGAAAACATTCAAAAATGCCTTAGAATATAACTAATCTCATTCAATGAAAGCTTCATGATCTCAATTTGGTGAAGTATAAGGTATGAATACCATTGGTGGTTTCTCTATATCTTTATTCTTTTTCCAAATCATGTTGGGTTTGTAAGGGCTTTGGGAAGGTTTGGGTTTGTTGAAATACTTGGGAGACTTGGGAAACCTATCAATGTGGAAGGAATATTTCAGATTATATGTGTGAATTCATGTGTCTTCTATAGTGACTTGTTGTGCAAGGGTTGTGGGAAATGGATCAGTCAAAGTGGAAGTAAGATCACTTGGGTTGATATAATTGGATTTGGGTAGATGTGAAACTACTTCCTTATTCTTCATAATGAATTCAGAACCATGACAATAGTTATAATTATGAAATTCAGCCTCTAAATGTTTTGTTAATACTGGTAGGGTTGAAAATCAGTAGGAATGGTGAATTTAATCCCATCATAGGGGAACTTGAGGCACTAGTTCAAAGTGGATGGGATGGCCTGTACTTCATGGATCAAAGCATGACCAAGAAATATGTTATAATTCAACTCACTATCTAAAATATGTAACAAGGTATGATGGGACACAAACCCAATAATGATTGGAAAATAGATAGTTCTAGAAGATTCCCTTTTGGCATTATCATATACCTTGATTATGATTGTCTCTGGCTAAATTTCCTTTGTAGTATAACCCAATCATTTTACTAGCTTGAGGGATACTATATTCAGCCCCAAACCATTATCTATAAGAACCCACTTGATTTTATTGTTTTCAATAATGACCTCAATATACAAGGGGTTGTTATGGCTAGGACAAAGAGTGGACATGTCTCTTTGATCAAATGTAACATATTAGAATGGAGAAAAATGCCCTACAAGTGTTTGTAATTATTCAGGGTTAATGTCTTAAGGAATAGTGGATTACTCAAAAAGTCATTCAAAATTATTTTGTGGACCTCAAACATATGCAAAAGATCTAAAATAGAAATTTGTGAAAGGATTTTTCTTTGTTGGTATAAGATACTATATGGATTTTCAACAGAAACATGACAAGGTTTAGCCTTGGTTAGTACAATGTTCAACTTTGGATCTGAAGGCACAATATTTACATTAGGTCTAGTGTTGAAAGAGGGAAAAGAGCCTTGAAGAGTGATTCATGAGCATATAATTATGATTGCATAATCTAGAGGTGGAAAGGAACCATTAGAATTAGAAGATGAAGGAAAAGGGCCTTATATGGTAACTCATGAGTGTCTAGTTATGTTTGCACAATTTCAAATCAGCAAGGAGCTATTATAGTTAGAAAAAAAGGGGGTCTAGAAATAGTAACCCACAAAATCTAAGGTTGAATAGAATTTATTGTACATAATGTGGTGTTACTTGAAGGGGAGGGTGTTGACCTTATAATGATGGGCATGGTAATTTGATAAGTATGAGAAGGTTTATGAGCCTTAATAGTGATAGTGGTAACATGGTTTACAAAAATACACCATATGGTGTTATTATAAGCATAAGGCATGTTGTTGTAACCTAGGTTATTAGCATGGGTATTATGATCCTGATTATGATCATGATGATTATGATTCTGGCCTTGGGCTTGTTGCTACTGATTTTATCATTGGTTCTAATTATTTCTCACCAGCTATTGATTGTTCCTAGGAAATGGATCTTTGTAAATGCCCATATCCTGATTAGTTTTTTATAAGGTAAGTTTGATTTCAAATTTGATGATTTTAATCAAATATTCAATAAAATTTCATAATTAAACACATCAATAGGCACCATGACCAATAACATGATGGAATTTTCAAAACTCATCTACTCAATACCAATCAAGTTTGGGTTGATCTTTAGGAAATAGCCTTGGTATAGGCCACATAATCAAATTAGCTACTATGAGCTTTTGGAACATGGCCTCAATAGGCTCTCCTAGTTCGATAAACACTCTATATTTATTGATTTCCATTTATTGAGGGACCCATTAGATTATGGCTTAGGTGGAGCTAATTGCACATTTAGAGCTGGCAAAACCTACACATTTGTACATGTCTAGATTAAGTCACTCTATTCCCTACCATGTTATTATTTTTATTAAACCTTTTAGGTTTCTCTATTACAATAAATTGAATAGGTGATTGGGTCTAGTTAGACATTATACCCTATGAATAAATCTTACAAGGCCTTTAGTAACAAACACCTTCTCAATATGCACACCCTTGTCTATAATTTCATCAAATGTGTTTGCATAAGTGAGTCTTAGATTATGAGCCACCTTAGGGTGTAGGTTCTATGAAAAAATATTAGCTAGCTACTTGTTTGTAAAATTATGTTAAAAGAGTTTATCTAATACTTTTCATCACTGTAAACATGCTGCAAATCTTTCCCCGTCTCATTATTTGTCTTTACATAAGTCAACCATAGTCAATTCATATTCAATATTGTAAGAGAATTGGTTGATAAATTTTTTAGATATATCATTCCAATATGCCATCGATCCCTTAGGTAACTCAAGGATCCATTATAAGTCTCATCTTGCCAAACTGCATGGAAATAAACAAATCAAGTAAACACTTTTATAAGCTACCTCTTGGCATAATACAAAAAATGCTTGGATATGTTCATGGGGGTCACCCTTCCATTTGTATTTTTCAAATTTGGGTGCCTCAAAATGAGGTGGAAAGGGGACTTGGAGACTACTTGAGTCAAATATATATGGACATATCTCTTCAAACTTATATTTCTTGACTTAGTTTCCCATCTCCAATCACAACACAATTTCCTTCATCAAATTATACTCTTACATGTTTGGTGCATTTATAGGTGAAATATAATTTTTTTGGGTTGGTATATGCCCCTGTTGTATTGATTTTTTAAGGATATAAACCCTATAATCTATAAATTTGTCTTGGTTTACTCCTTGAGTCAAGTAAGTGAGCCACTAATTTTTGAGTTGATAAACATACCTTAAAATCTGCCACCTTGAATTATAAGTGCTTTATTGATTTTGGGGAGTTTTTGGTCGATTTACCAAAGTATGTATTGGTTGATATGAACTTTCTAAAGTTTTTTAAATAATACCCTCAATATGTGAGATGTTTTTCATCCATTGGTTCTGTGAGGGAATAATAAACTCTTGGTGACTAAAAAATGTATGTTCCATGTCTGGCAAAGCATTTTACAAAACCTCTTGTGTCTTTTTTTGTTTAATTGAGATGTCATGATATATCGTAGATGTGTTCTCAACTAGAGTATGTTGTGTTTATTATACTACATTCTCTTATTTTTTAGAAGCATTGTTATGTATTGAAGAGGTAGTCAAATAGTCAATTAAGTCCATCATAAGTTGATATATATAATGTTAACTTATTTTCTTGATCTTGGTAACAAGATCTTATTTATTAAGTGTTGAATCTATGAATGCTTCCTTTCCTTTTCTAGAAGAAGCAATGTTGGATTTTGCAATATGAGCGAGGAAATTTTCTCATTATTGCTCTTCTACCCTAACAAATGTATGCAATTATTCCATAAGGAAATTTGATATAAATATAGTGCCTGATTCAATCAACCTTAAGAGGAATTCATATTTGTCTTCTAAGGGTTGATGTTAAAAATAGTCTTCTTTAGATCCTATGGTTGTTGGAATGTCTTCAAACACCATGGAGTTGTCTTATCCATCATAAAAATGCTCTTCCTCATAATTGAGGCCGTAAGAGACACCACTATGATTATACCTTTGTGTCATGTTTAGAAGATTGTTCTTTACATTTGTTAATATGTGAAATGTGTTTTACAAGCATTAAAAAGGTGTAATTTGGATTTATTCAAATGAATGACAAGGTAAAATGAGAATATAATAAAAGAAGTGGTGTAGTACCACATAATTAAAATAAATGGTCATGAATTTACTCAACTTGGTGGGTTGAAATCATCAAATTAGAAGAGGGTATGATAACTTTGGAACCTAAAGTGAAAACTAGCACAACAAACTTAGGTCAAAGATACATCAATACCATAAAATATAGATACAACTACGATGAATTAAGATTAGAAAATTAGAAGAGGGTTTTTTTGTTTAGGAAGATAACAATGTGAACCAAGAATCTCAAAATGTGAATTAACACAAGAACTTCAAAGTATCAATCTAAAACCAAATGGGTAGCATAATGCCACCACATGGTAATAGGATGTAGAAGGGTCTAAGAACTTAGAGTGTGAGTGAATGTAAGATAATATAAGTCCATAATGAGAATAAAATTATGATGAGTCTATATAAAAACCTTCAACCCAAATTTTAAATCATACCCAAGTTTACTCAAACCAAGTGAAAATGGAAAATCGATAGCACCTTGGCCTAGAACTTAGAAAGGTGATATTTCAAATTTAGATTAAAAAATGAAGGACTTTGAGATTTTTAAAAGTGGGAAATGGTATAGACTCAATCGATAGAAGAACAATGTTATTTATAAAATAAAAACACAATATTTTAGATGATGATTTGAGCAAGGAAAGAAATTATTTTGATTTGGTCAATGTAATGCCTCCTTACTCAAAATAGAATGGTGCATAACAAAAGTTTTTAGTTTTATGATGTGTTTTGGTTTCAAAATAGTTTTAGAATTGAAAATATAAAACAAGTAAATTATAAAATGATAAATACCTAATTATAACGTCCAAAGTCTTAAAATTGACAAGGTTGCATGGTATTATTAAATTCTATCTATATACATGCTCTTGAGAGGATTTTAAGTGTTAATCCAAAAATAAAAGTGCATGAATAAGTAGGGTTTTACACCCCCTTTATCTCAAGAGATTATATAGCAACATGTAACTTCAAGCTACTTACCCTATATCAATAGTATGTCCACAATAAGTGGGGTTGTTCTAAAACTAAATTTGTGTACATTTATAGATGGTCCTAAGTGTAGCTAACATAAGAAATGATCACATCATTTGGATCCATATCAACCATATTTTTGTGAAAAATTATTGTCATTTTCACAACCATTACATCCATCACTTACATAGTGTAGTGTGATGTCTGAATTTCCCCTATGATCCGAGGTGGTATCTTACTAACAGAGTTTATTTAATTGATAAAATAAATGTACCAATAATTTGAACTCAATTTTTATACCCCACCATGGAGTGGGGTTGAAATTATGCCAAAATATAAATAGCCAGGTCAACACTTCAATATAGAACCCGTGAGGAGGTTATGAACTCTCGATCATAAGCCAAATTACATAAAAATAAAAGATAAAGTAAAAAGACTTTAAGGTTGTGTTTGGATCACCCAACTCATATGGATTTGGAGAGGGCCTTAACGATTTTATTTTCATGATTTTTTGATTAAAATCAACTAAGTCAAAGAAAGAGCACTTTTGGTCACATGATTTCCATACAGAGGATGGGGGGAGAGCATACATGCATCAATAATTTTATGAAAGTAAACAACTTTGAAAGAAAAAGAATAAAATAAAACATTGTTAAGAGTATGTAATCTAAGTGTGATCATTTATTTTAATGTACCAAAGTGAGATGTTTATGGAAATTTGGCCCCTTGGCCTTAGTTGAAAATCTTTTAAAAAACCTTCACAAATAACCAAGCATAAAATGACTAAAGTCTTTTTAGGCACCACATAAAATATTCAAAACTTAACCACTTTCAAACTTGTGCCTTTTTTTTCAGCTTATGATCTATAATTTTTAGAGGGTTTATACCTACTTAGAAGCCTAAAGATAAATGAGAAAATAAGATTTCAAAAGCAAGCTCTCGGGTCTTTATTTTTCTATCTTAGAGACTAATGTCGGTCCACATAGGGATCGATGTAAGCTCACAAAAATTTATGGTAGTCATTTTATATAGGGTCTATGCCAATTAACTAAAATTGATTTTGGTTCCTACAAAAACAAAGGAAAAATAAAACATGGTTTCTCACAAAAAAGTATGTTATAAAAACAAACATAAAAGTCCAAAAACTTTCTCAATCCTATAAAACAAAGGTCAAACATAGAATTAACAAGTTCTAAAACATAGAATAAAAACCAAAAACCTTCAATAAAAATCCATTAATCACATTTTATACCATGTTCTGCCTTTCACATAGGAATTGATGCTAGTTCTGTGGGATTAATGTTGGTCAATCATAACTAATGTTGGACTTTATTTAAACTATGTGTCACTTAAAAAACCAAAATCCATGAAAAATGAAGACAAAAATTGAATTTTAAATAATTTTAAGCATTCATTAGAAGATCTAAGAGTTGTATATTAGTCTCTTTGCTTGTATAGGATGCGTAGTCCCATCGAGTATGCCAAAATGTAAATTAGGAATCCAAATCAAGTTAGCCCATGTGTTAGTAGAGTAAAACCCAAATAATCATAAAGAACATAACATACTAATAATACTCCCTCATGGGGTTTTGAAAATTAATTCTAAGAGCTATTGAAAGAAGGAATACTACCATCAAACCTTCCCAAGAGTGTCCCTCCTCCAAGAGTAGCCAAGAAACATGATTTTCCCCTGATTTAGTCTCTAATTCTTTGTCAATGATGACTATATTAATCTTCTATCATCTCTAAATGCACCAATGGCTTAGGCTCATGAATTTTATCAATATGTGTAAATGGTTGAATCTTTTCTATTGTAATTTTTGCATAATAAGTTTGTATTAATGAAGCTTAAACATGGTGGCCTTGGACCTCTTATTTATAGATTTTTAGAAATGATTAGAATCAACCATGTTCATCCATCTTGAGATCAAGATGTGTGGCCATTAAACAATTCAATTTTGGAGGCTCAATTCATAAATATCCCCATTAATATTTGGAATAATGGGGCATTAATGAGGCATGAGAGGGCTTAAAACCTGATATTTGTTCCATTTGTCTTATGGATGTTACCCCATTGATGATGTAATTATATGATGCATATATTAAAAATGAAATTTCAATTAATATATCTTCAATAAATTCCATGGATTTTTTACTTAAGCTCTTGATTTGGTTTAATTTTCTTAAGTGGGGTTAATTAAATTTTTGCAATTTTTTGGAAATTGGTTGTTCACTTAATCAAACTAATTGAAATTTCAATTTACTAAAGTGTAATTTGACTAGAGTATAATTATAAGAAGGTGTTAGTTGTGTATGGAATAATTCCCCATTTAGAGTATTGTGGATGCAAAATAACACATGCATGTGATGTGTGCTTCCAATTTAAAAGAATTTGGTAGTCTAGAGCTTCATTTTACATGGTCACAATTTGAATCAAAGTGATTTGGGAAAATATAATAATCACATAAAATATATTACCTCATTCAAGGATACATTAGCTTAAATTACTACCTGTCTATGACAAGTTTGAACCATTTAGTGTTTTTAGTGATTTTGGCCTAGATTATGTGTTGTCATATAATATTGCTTATATTGACAATTTTATCACAATAGTAACAAGAATTGGATGTCTACATTTAGGATATTTAAGGAATCACATTCAATAGCTATCTTATTAATATTTATTTGGTCAGATAATTGGATTCCCCAAAGGGTGGCTTTGGCCTCTGCCACTTACTAGTTTGGGTGCCCATTAGGCCCACATAGGCAATAAACAACATCCCATACTCATTATTGATGACCCCCCACCTTACTTGGGTTGCCCTTGGTCACCCCATCAAAATTTGAATACTATAAAAATAGAATAAAAATAGAAATATAAAAAGGGAGGAAATCCCCCAGAAACACCCTCAATAGTGTCAACAAAATTATATTTTACCTAGTCCTAAAAAACATGAAAATTGACAAGGATGGCAAGTTAAATGACCTTGCCAATACCAAAATAACTTAACTTTAAAAAAAGGATAAATAAGGAATTAAAAATAAAATAATACATTATAAGGATTCTTCCATGTAATATCCTACCTCAATTCCATAATATTTTGAAGATCCAAAATTTTCTAAATATTTTAAACAAAATTAACACCCATTCTCTTAGTATAGTTCTCTCTCTCCTTCAAGCTTGAGCTTTTAATAAAAATTTACTGATAAAAAAATGCACAAGGTATTCCTTTCCTAAATTTATATGAAATTATCTCAAATTATTTACCAACGGGAAGGTGATATTTGTCCCTTCCCTTCCTCAAACTTTCCTTCAAAAAATCCTCATCATAGTAATTTTTCTTACAAAGTAATAATTCCAACTTACAAGGCACATTGGTAACATGAAAATCTTACATATTCATAAATTCCTTTTCTATCCAAGACATTAATAAGACATTTTGTTATTCTTTAAGTATTTACAATACCTAAAAACATTCCCATGTCTATTCATAATGTCAAGGGTCTTTAAGTTCACCTCTAAAATGGCTTTACTTGAACTTTAGACTAATTTAAAAGTACATTTTATTATCTATCCAGATTTTATAAGTTTTGAAACATTATTTTAATTAAACATACTTATTATTTAATCTATATATATATTTTATAACATACATAGGTGAGGCTAAAGGAGTTAGAATAGTGGTAAAGTCTTAAAATTGGCCATTTTTCCATTTAGGTTCACTAGTTCTCAAACTAGACACATAAATAAGGTGATAAAAGTTAAATATAAGAACCTATTAGTTATGGTAGTTTAATGTTATAATAGTATTATTACATCACTTATCCATACATGTATTCTCACACACTCAATAAACACATGAGAACATACTACAATCCTTGATATAGCCAATGCAATGAATTTAATATCCCATCTAAGAAAGCAAAACAAATACAATAAAATCACCACATTTAATAATGATATATATATATATAAATCACAATATGAAATAATAAATAAATTATTAAATAATTATACACACTTCCCACTCATATAGTATCCATGGTATCCATATACCAAAATAAACAAACATAAGTCATCTAGCTCAACTAGTCAAAATCCCACAATGTCTATGTACAAAATCAAAAGGATGTACATATGCCAGCTTAACTATCCATTGGAATACATGGTATTCAAATTTTACATGATTTATTAATACAATATGAACAAATTATTCTTCAAAATTACTAAAAACTAAGTCTATCACATAATGCAAACAAGAATTAGTAGGTGAGGTAAAACTTGGGCCTTACAACCACAAAAATATATGACCATTCATTCAATCCAAATTGAATAAGGATAGGGTCAATATCATGGGAGAATCCTATTACTATATGGAAACCATTTAATAGGAGTATAATATTAAGGGAAATTAGGAAACATTGTCTACAAAAAACAAATTGCCTTATTCATTAAATTAGTAACCAATGTCTAAGATAGGTAAATGGTGTGACAAGAAAAAGGAAACAACCAATCCAACACAAAGTGCCATACTAAAAATATTTTTATTACATGGGTAAAATAAATTATTATTATTAAGTAAATCCATTTAAAGAAATCATTTATTTAGATCCAATTGTTTTAGTAGCCACCACAAAAGAAACATCAATAGTGAAATATGCTTAAGAAAATTTCTTATTCCATTTAAAGATATAATCATAAGGGAAACCACTAAAATTTTATGATCGATGGTAGTAGCATGAATATACTCACCTCTAAATCAACCATCAAGTGAATTAATTTTCCAACCATGCCTCATATAAAACCTTATAAGCTAGGATGATCCAATTTTGAAATAAAAAAGGTATACACATCATTATCTAATGTCTTATTTCATATTTTATCTATCCTTTCAAATAACAGTTAGTTTTGATGGAGTAAACATTGATGTTTTTTATGTAATCCTTAGGCATACATACATGTATAGAATAATTATATATACAATGATAATACCAAGAGTGTTTTTGTATTAGTGTAAAATGAGAGCTATTGGATTTTTGATATGTTTCCATGCTCTAACCATGCCATACAAACTACTAAGAAGATTTTTCAATACAACTATGCATATTCATAATTCAAACCATCACTTCCTACTAATGCATTCAATCATTATTGGAAAATATATATCATAATGTGAAAAAAAATTATGAATAAATCTTATATGAATGTGTATAGATATACTAGATTAGGTCAACTTACACAACAATATAAATGGTTTCTTAGGTATTAAATAAAATATAAGGTTCCACACTTGTTCCTATACTTAATTTAATTTGGAATATTTATTTATAATCAGGTATGGATAATCTAGGAGTATTTAAGAACAATGATATCCATGATACTGTGAAGATTATTCTCATACTTTTTTATGCTTGTGGTTATTTTTCCATGGTCTTGGGTACTCTAGAATAACCTACCAAGGTTTTGAGTACCTCTACGACTATCCATCTATCTTTGATAGATGTTGCACATAATTTTACAATGGTGTAGTGAAATAGGTGTATATAAGACTTGGTATCACCCATACATGTACCAATTTTTTTGTGGTACATGCCATCAAATTTAGAAACATTTAAAACACCTCCATGTGAAAGCAAAAAAACTAAATCACACTCCATAGAATCAAGCTATTCCAAGCACCATAATATATATGTCAACCAATATATCCCCTATGACACACTAGGATACATTCTTAGGGCTTGTTAAAAAATTTAATTTGCCCAAAATAAAATATAAGGCTAGGTATAGCTCACATACATTATACAGTATAATAAAAATAAAACCTAAACCTTTTATTAATCCAATTGTATAACTATATTACTTCAATAATTTACATAGAATGCAACATTATCAATATACTACTATATTCATGCTTCATCCTACACTCTACTTTTTTACATCATGATCTCTACCATTTAATATAAAATGATCATCTACATACACATGATAGGAGCATGGCAGGTGCACATGGGCCACTAATCAACATGACTTAATGGTCATAACCAAAAAAAATATTATGATACTAACCTAACTTGAATCCATAAACATAAATATGATCAATCCCAAGTCAGGATTATGATAGGTAAAATGAAATAATCATTTTACTCTAACTTCCTCTATAATATTGACTTAGGGGGAACATGATTAGTATTCTAAAAGATGATTCCTAATAACAAAGACCTAATTAATGACTCATGCATAAATATAAGGAAAAAGAGTGTAATATGATGAGTGTCCCTATGATGCCAAACCATATCTCTAAAGTGTATGGTTAACCAAACACTAAATCCACCAAGTAAAACTAGGAATTAGTGATTTGAATGAGAATCACTTTGCAAAAAAATTGATCTCAAAATATGGGTTAAAAACACCTAGGGAAACATTGCACATCATCCCACCATAATGCTAAACTAGTGGAGGAAGGTGATAGTAATGGATGTCTTACAATAAGTGATGGGAAAAAAATTGAATAAAGTGATGAGTGATAAAAATTATGAAAATATTAAGATAAGACACAAATAGGTATATAGTGACATTAAAATTAGTGAACTTCCTCTAAAGTGCTCCAATAATATTCTAGTGGGGACATCTAGCTAGTGTCACTAAAATGTCATCACCAAGTGTTCTTAGAAAATGTGGGATCCATGATAAGTTAAGTTAGGATGATCCACACTTAAATATGGTTGTGTAGAAGATGTAAGTGAGCACTTGGTAAAAATATCAAAACAAATTGCATGAGTGGTTTGAATCTACTATTAGATCACCAAAAACTAAAATATTATAGAGATTCCATATGTCACTCACCACAAGGAAACAATCACATTTTCAAGGTTTTTAAAATACAAAATAATATCACCAAGAAAATCCATTGAAATAATAGACATATAACATTCCTCACTATGGTTTCCAATAAACAACATGCCTGAAAGGGCACCCATGTATAAAATAAGAATTAGATCTCATGATTAATGATTATTGAGCTAAAAAATAGAACACAAAATAAATGTGTGTGTACATAAAAGGATTATTTTTCATAAAAATAATATCCTCTATAAATGATATATATATATATATATATATGTTAAACCACATATAATTGAAGTTTCAATATATATATATATATTGAAACTTCAATTATATGGGGTTTAACAAACTTATATCGTAGGTGTCCATATGGTGAGATAACTAGAAGGTGAGAGTAGTACAAAAGGAAAACCACAAGTGTATTTAAAGTTACGCACATAAATAATATGGTGCTTAGAAAGGGACATTAAAGGTGTCACATATTGAAATAATGTCAAAAAATATGTAAGGTGTTAAAAAGGGGAACTTGGAAGGATTCTCCAAAAATGAAGGCAAAACATGTAGAAAGGGACCTTGTATGAGGCTAGGCACAAATCACTATGCCAAAATTAAATGTTTATCCAAAAAAATATTTGGCACTTTATTTCATGTATTATAAAAATGATCCCTAGATAAAAAATGTGCATAAATAAATGTGCCAAATGAAGTATGCCCCTAACACTTTATAAAATAATGTTATTACTTTTTTTCTCACCTTCAAACATTTGTAATAAAAATGGTAAATATAAATAGTTATAGTTTACATACATCATGAATATATTTTGACTTAAAATCTATATTTTTTTTTTTTGGGGGGGGACTGTATTTTGAAAAAAAAATGGTGCTTGAAAAGGTGCTCTGAATACAAAGAAAAACATCTATAATTATTTGTACTAAATAGAAGGCAAAAGGCCAATAGGGGAAAATAGTATTTCTAGGGTATATGACCTCATGCCATTCTTGACTCACCCTATGGTCTTCAAGGTGGCATGAACTTAATTTGAGAAAAAATAAGGATCTAACTCTCTCATGAGAAGAAAAGGCCACCATTAAATAATATTAACACCCTTTACATTTAAAAACCATTGTTATTTTTTCTTAAAATCAATCACCACCATTGTAAAAAGGGAAGGGGATAATGTATCACATGTTTCGCCATGGGTAATTTAGGGACACATGTAGGTTAGGTAGTTAGGGTGAATGGTAGTGGCTGAGAAAATAGGTGGTGCTAGAGGGAGGAGATATGAGAAGTGGCCAAAGTGATACAACTTTAGATGAGGGCCTAAAAAAACATGTGAAATAGATGTGACCAAGATATATAAGGTGCTGGTGTAAACATCCTTCACAATGTTTGGGTGCTCAGTTGGGGATGTAAAAAGGAACTTGTAATTAAAGTACATGGTTTTAACCCTTAAAAAAATTATATATTGTTTTATTTGAAAAAATTAACCCCCAAAATTTTAAAAATGATCCATAAATATTTTTGATGCCACATGACTAAGAGGATTTATTTATTTATTTTTATGTTTTAAAAAAAAAACATCCCCTTAACAAAATATCAATAAGGCCCAAAATTTAAACAAATCCCCACATTTTAAAAAAATGTAAATTTATACCTTATGAATAGTTGTGATTGATTGAAAAAAAATAGATATGGAGAAAATAATGAAATTTTCTCCAAATGAAGGGCTACTCCCCTTATTTTGACTAATGCAAATGCATATATATGGTCAGATCATGCTAAAAGTGCTCTAATTTTCTATAATATAACTTACCATTATGGGGTTTATCTTGTAATTATAGAGAATCCATTGTCTATTTAGAGTGAAATAAGAAAAATTATAAAGGTTTTGAACCATTACAGACTCAATGGTGAAATCTATATGCATAGGCTAGGGTGACCTACAATTATCCTCTTTCTCTAAATAGACTAGGACTCGAATAATATCAATCAATAGAGCCTATGTATAATTGGCTAATCAAGTAAGGGCATAATATATTTGTAGGCCTAGAAAATGATAATCTACACTCAAATGCCTTGAGGAAAGGGTTCCAACTCCTAATATTATGACTGGGGGTATATGTCTCACCATGTTTGAATGTAAATATGTGATTGTAAGGATACAAGTAAAAGTAAATGGCATGTAAATGATAAAATTAAAGTAAATGATTTGTGAATTATTTTAAAGAAGATAAGGTTCAATTTTCAAAAAAATGAGAGTTTATGAAACCTAAAGTGATAAATGGAAAGACTAAGTAACGCTATATTTATGCCATCTAATTTGTTTTAAGAAAGATCCTAAGAAAGGATACGTGGATACATCCATAAAATAATAAACTAAATAATTTATAATCTAATAAGTAAAGGAAAGAGTATAGGGATAGAAATAATTATCTTTGGGTGTACTCGTTTATGATTAAATTTCCCCTTTGGCTCAAGTAGCCCTTTGAAAGATATTTTTTCAGTTGAAGACCTAAAATGGTAATATGAATACTTAGATATCCTTAGTTAGGAAGTCCAAAGATCCATCCTATCAAGATTCAATGATACCACAAGATAAGACCATAAATATAAGGTTGTAAATCCTCTAACTCTAACAAATACTAATTAGGGGTATAAATACAAGCATAAGTAGAGTGTATAAATGTGATATATGTTTTAGGATTGAAATATGACCCATGTATATATAGCTCTTGTACCCAAAAATTATCTAAAACTATATGTCAATAATATTAGCTAGGTCAATACAATTGAAAAATGTTTTCCATCATAATACAATATCATCTAGGCTGATATAATAAAAATGAAAAAAAAAAACTTAGAACTATATCGGGTTGGTCAATACATTATATGGAAGACAAAGTACAAAATAGACTATATTAGTTAGATTGATACAATAGGATATATGGAGGATCAAAAATTTAAACATAAATTAGACAAAGAGGTGAGATAGATAAAGACTCAGAGGAGGTGAGACTAATATTAGTGGTGGTGTGACAAAATAACAGGCATATCTCTCTCACAAAGCAACACAATCTAATCTCATGCCATTCTTTATGTACCCTTTAAGGTGTGTACTCAAGGAGATTGTTGCACTAATATAACCTATAATATAAAGCATTAGTAAAGTGATAAAAGTGTTAGGTTTATACATATTCCCTACCTAAAGCTCATCATATGCCACAATAGTGTAATGTGGGATGGTGCTTTAGGATATATACATAACAACACAAAAGAACATAACTAAAAATAAATGTTGAAAGAACTGATAGTAAATAAATAAAAATGTGTACCTTCACTTACCTTGGTGCTTGTAGATGATTATGTGTGTGTTGAAGTTGATAAAAGGTGCTCATTGAGATGAATGAAAGGTATATTTTAAAAATAAGAGAAAAAACATTTCTTTTGCAATTTTTTGTTAGCGTATAAAATTTATCTATCTCACCATGATTATAAGGCTTCTTTAGATTCATGATTTGGACCTATAAAAATAAATATATGGGAAAAATATATAATTTCATGATAAATAACTATTATTTTTTATATTTTAAATTTTTACTATAAATAGGTAAACATATTTTCATTTGTGCATTTGTTATTTTTTAAAAAATTAGAGCTCTGAGTATTTAAAGAATAGTGCTACAAGAGACAATGGATCAAGGATGCAGAGGTGGAGGTGTAGAAGGTTGCATCATAATATTTTTTGGAACCCTATATATATGTGGTGTAACTAATGTTACATTTTTTCATTTTGAATAAAATAAAATAGGTTTAGGAAGTCTAGGTACTGGGGCAAATTTGTGTAGTGGAATTTTCCCCAACAAATGTCAAAATGAAGCTAAAATTATGGAGATAAATGGGTAGTTGACTTAAAGTCAAAATTAGGGCCAAAGAAAGATATCACCACCCTCATTAAATTATATCAGATAGGCTAATACATTTGGTAAGGGAAAACTTAAATTCTTGGATGATACCATAAGGTATGGTGGGTACAATTGAACAAGATGATGGGCAATACTAAAGGGTATGGCCAATCTAATACTAAAGTAATAGGATGACCTATACTTTGGGGTATGAATAGTATAATTGGATAAATATAAATGATTAGGTAAGTTAAGTTTTGAATTTCACAATATAAAAATTCAAGCATGACAAATATTATAGGGTATGGTTGATGTGGTATAAAAATGGGTTGGCCACTATTGTAGGGTATGGCTAGTGTATTTGAAAATTTGTTATGGTTGGTACCATAAGGTAGGGTTAGTGTAATGAATTTTTTTACATAGCTAGTACCTTATGATATGGCTTGTGTAGATGAAAATTTTATAAGGCTGATACTGTAGGGTATGGATGGTGTAGTATAATAATAGGAAGATGTTTAGTATAGTAGAATGCAAGGACCATTTTGATTTTGATTTTGATTTTAATTTAGTTAGTAATTTTATTTCATATTTTTGGATTAAAATCTGATTATGAATTATTGTTTGATATTTTATAGATATGCAGATGATTATATTAGAGTGTGGATGCCAGTTGGTTGTCGTATCTGTTGGAGAGATTATGAGAATCAAAGAGGGCTCATCTATGACACTTGGATTTGGCAGCATCATGGATATGTGTCATGTTTATATGAGAATGGATCTCACTACCATGTTTTTGGGACAATGGGATAAGACTAAAAAAATTTAGGTGATATGTGGAGGGGGGTAAGATATAGGTGGTGATCACCTTGTAATAAATCCATGCCATACTAGGGATACATATTATAGGCACTAGATCAACAACTGAGAGGAGAGAGATCACCTAGTGGGTAATGGGATTAGATATTTACAATGATCTTAAGCTCTCATATAACTTTTTTAGTTTATTCATCAAGAATTTTAGATATTTACAAGGATATTATCATATTTATGACTATGCACATGCTACGTCATAAGTCAGATGGGGTGGTGATGATGTATATTATTTATATATTCCAATTTGCACTATATTAGGGAATTTTGTATGGTATGGGAGATAATGTATGGATTAAATTCATATTATGGTTTACTCAACCATGACCATATGACTTTAGGTATTTTGATCATTTTTGTTAACTGGATATATAAGTTCCCCATGTATAAACTTGTAGGTTTACCTCATGTAGTAGATGACCATATCCCTGTACCTTAGGTGTTTTAAGAGTAAAAAATATGTAGATTATTCCCTTGTTATTCCAAAATGAAAAAAATCAAGCATAAAAATACACTAAGACTAAACACTCTTGCCTAAGAACTAGGTAGAGCATAACACAATAAACAAGATCACAAAATAGAGATAAAGACAATACAAATTTCTTATCTCCTTTATCAAATTTGATGCTTAATTATTGGAATAAGGATGTTATAATTTGGACTATGATGATTTGAGTCTTATAAAAATGATCTTATATGGTGGTATCATCTCCCCAATATTCATTTGTGGTTTGGTGTAAAGCTTGGCATAAATTAGGCATTATAACACTATTCTTAAAGGCTTCAAGAAGGTATTCTAGCATAATAACCTTACAGACAAAATATTGTTGGAATATGGTGTGATAACTTGTATTTACATCTATAAGAACTAAATATAATCATAGGGAGATTAGGTTAAATTCTAATTTAGGTTGAATCTAAATTAATTAGTCTAATCCTGGGTTGGGTTAAATCACTCATGAAATATTAACACCTAGTTTTAGATATTTGTGAGGCATGAAAACTCACTTTAGATATTTGTGAGGTGTGAATCATATTTTTGAAATATTTAGGAGATAATAAATCACTTTATTATCTCTTTTGACCTTTTGATTTCATATTTGGATAAAAATTCCTCTTTTGGTAAATGAAATTCACTAATTTGATTTAGAATTTTTGTTTAGGCAAGTTAATTAATATTTGTAATGTAATTAATCTTGATTAGTGATTTTTAGATTTTGGAAATTATTTTAAATGTTATAAATTAATAGCTTGGTAGGCCAAAAGTGCTAAATTACTAGGTTGTAATTTGACTAAGGTTAAAACTGAACTATTTTTTGGGTGTATACAGGGTAATATGTTAAATAAGTTATCCTCATCATGTTTTTGGGTAATTACATCCCTTATGTGGATTAATTTAGGTAATTCAATTTATTTTTAGAATTAAATTGAATAATTTACTATAAATTGAATGGAATCCCTAGTTTAGGCATGAAAGTGGCCAAAAGTAAGTATCTACAATTTGCCCCTATTTAAAAAGGCATTGTAAGACATAAACATAGTAACATATTTTAAAATAATGCAAAATTCATTAATCTAATTAGTTCATGCCCAAAAGGGCAGTCAATAATCCCTTGATTCCCCCTTGAGGGAGTGGGAATTAAAAGAAAATTGTCAAACATTCCCTTCAAAGAAAGAAAATAAGATGATCTAGTGATAAAAAGGGTGGTATTACTAAATTTCCCAAAGGTGATTATAAATAGTAACAATTTCAAAGTCACTAATTTTCTCAGAGGAGGTTATAATCAGTAACAAAGGGTATGAAAATAGTTTTCTCAAAGGTGGTTATAAGTAATGGCACAAATAGTTACCCTGTTAAGACAACATGATGGATACTAATTTGTCCAAAGGAGGTTATAATTAGTAACAAAATAGGAAACATTGATTTTCCCAAAGGTGGTTATAATCAGTAATGGAAAATGGTAAACATTGATTTGCCCAAAGGTAGTTATAATCAGGAACAAAAAATAGGAAACACTAATTTTCCCAAAGGTGGTTATAAAAAAATGGGAAACGTTGATTTGCCCAAAGTTGGTTATAATCAAGAACATAAAATAGGAAACACTAATTTTCCCAAAGATAGTTAGAATTAGTGACACATATTTTCCCCAGAAGGGCAGGTGGAGTAAGTAAAAATAATGATTTTACCAAAGGTAGTTATAATCATTAGCATGGGAGGTAAAAATAAATACTTTCCCACATTCAATTATAAATAGTAATAGTTATAGATTCATTGAATTGCCCAAAGGTAGTTATAATTAGTAACAAAGGGTATGACACTGGTTTTCCGAAAGGTAGTTAAATAATGGCATGAATAGTTTCCCTAATAGGGTGGTGAGATGGATACTGATTTGACTAAAAATGGTTATAATTAGTAATGAAATAGAAAACATTAATTTTCTAAAAGGTAGTTATAATTATGAATATAAAATGGGAAACAGTGATTTGCTTAAAGGTAGTTATAATTAAGAATAGAAAATGGGAAACACTAATTTGCCTAAAAATGTTTGTAATCAAGAATGGAAAATGGGAAACATTGATTTTCCCAAAGGCAGTTATAATTAGGAATGAAAAATGGAAAACACTAATTTGCCTAAAGGTGGTTAGAATTAGTGACATAATAATTTTCCCCAAAAAGGTGGGTGGAGTAGGTAAAAATAATGATTTGCCTAAAGATGATTATAGTAATTAGCATGGGATATAAAAATAAATATTTTCCCATGAGAGGTTATGAATAGTAATGGCTATGGAGTCACTAATTTTCTCAAAGGTAGTTATAATTAGTAAAAAAGGGTATAACACTAGTTTGACCAAAGGTGATTATAATTAGTGGCATGGATAGTTGCCCTAATAGGGCACCAAGATAAATACTAATCTTCCCAAAGGCAATTATAATAAGTAATAAAAAAGGAAACATTGATTTGCCCAAACGTAGTTATAATCAAGAATGAAAAATGGGAAACACTTATTTTCCCAATGAAAAATGGTAAACACTAATTTGCCCAAAGGTGGTTAGAACTAGTGACATAAGCATTTACCTTGGAAGGGTAGACAGAGTAGGTAAAAATAATGATTTACCCAAAGGTGGTTATAATCATTAGCACATTCACATCAATTTATTTTAAACATGAATTCCATAAAAAGGAAATATATATATCATTGATCAATCAAAAAAAAAAATTCTATAATGGGGCAAATTGGCAAGGGTATCTTATCCAAAAAATTCATAAAATAAATTTATGATAAGCTGGTAAAGTATAACAACACATTTTTAGCCTAAATGTAAGTTTGAAGATGCACGTTCAAACAAACACAAGATAGAGGGTGATAAATCATGTTTTTAAATGGGCCTCAAAATTTGATCTGGTTAAAATATGACTAAAAAATAAGATTTGGTTAGTGTCAGACTAGGACTCATGTTACAGGTGCCTCAGACTAGGTTGTTCATCAGCCATGACCACCACCACCACTAGGACCACTAGGGCCACCAAGGCCTCCTCTAAATATAGGTCCCATGGTCACACATAATCATAATTGATCATAAAACCTTGGCATTTTGGCATAGTATGACATTGTTTTGGCCCTTATGGAATTATACTCAGTGTATCGACATACTTATGTATTTTTGAGACACCATCATGATATGCATATAAATTTTATATATATGACATTTGAGCTACACTAAAATTCATTTTTGGGTCCTTCAAGGCCTGTGTGTGTGTGTGTGTGTGTGTGTGTGTGTAGACACACACACACACACGATGCCATGTTTGTTATCTTGATTATCATTATGGTTGTTTAACATTATTTATGATTATGTATGCTCTACTCATTTATTTTTTATGTTATGTTTATGAGATGTTCAATTAGTTATCATATGATTATGTTGTATGACTTATATATATGCTTATTCATAGATGCATGTCTATATAAACACATAATAAGTTATTTTTTGCACTTGGTTATTACTCATGTATTTAGGCATGTGTTTGGGTATTTGGTTGGGTTTTGATATATC
This sequence comes from Torreya grandis, assembly GCA_037957365.1. Lineage (NCBI taxonomy): Eukaryota > Viridiplantae > Streptophyta > Pinopsida > Cupressales > Taxaceae > Torreya > Torreya grandis. Next base: position 4,922,513 of record JARHVA010000357.1, on the reverse strand, counting down.
AGAGAGATTATACCATTGAATTGCTATAATAGACTATGTGAGCACATTTTTATTTATCTTGTGATATTATGCATGATAGTTATGGATAACTAAAATATCAATATATACCTTAAGCATGGAAAAATTAATTTAAATGTAAATATAAAAAACTTAGGAATAAGATATGGATAATAAAATCCCAAGTGTAAACATAACAAATAAATCAAGTGTAAGTTTAAATACTAAAAATTCACAACTTAAGTACAAGATATGGATAATCAAGACTTAAGTGTAAACAAAATATAGTAATCTTATGGCAACCAAGGGAAAAAAAGGAGGTAAAGAAAAAATAAAATAAATAAATAAAATAAACAAACAGATAAAAATAACAAAATATAAACAAACAAGGTTATAAGAAAATAAACAAAACTAATATATAAAACCAATAAAAGAAACAAACTGTACAAAAAATCAACAAAACATCAATAACCAAATTAATAAAATACTAATAAAAATAAACAACAAAACACCAATAAATAAAACATGACTAAACAACTAAACAAACATAAACAAAATAACTAAACAATTCAAAGCAAATAAAAGTGAAGTAAAGAAACTACTCTAAACACATAAATACAAACAAACAAAGCTAAACAAATAATAATAATACATAAAGAATGGTTAATCACAATGTTAGTACAAATAAAAAACAAACTTGTTAGTGCATATGTAATAGAGGTGTTACTCTTGGCAATAGGGTGATCCCTAGTCTAGGTAGCAATGACACAATTAAAATAACATAGGAACAAAAGACTAAGGTTACCCCTAGGCTATAGGGAAACAATGACACAAAAGGAGATGATGACAAACTGTTACCTCTAGGACATAAGAAATAATAACATAAACAAGATGATAAAAATAAAATTGCTCTTAGAATATAGGATACAATGAAATAAATAAATAAAATAGGGGGAAATAGAAGAAAAGGAAGGGGTAGTTGAGTTGACTCCAAATGCACTAGGCAATTAGATGCTCCCTATATAGTTCCTTGGACACAAGATTCAATGTGAAATTGAGGCCAAATTTAGTTATCCTAGGATATGGGATAAAATAAAATGGATGATAAGAAAATATAATTGACTTGTAGAGGAAAATAGGAATGATCTCAAAAAATGATAAGTGCATTAGAAAAGAGGAGATGACATTTCAAAATCATGTAAATTTAAACATAAACAAATCATGAAATTTCAAGAGTATGGTTTAGGCTAAATCTACACTAAATTTTAAAAGATGAGTATCCAATAGTGAACTGAACTGGTAATTTATAATATCTACTACATTTATGACTTGGACTGATAATGAGCTCATACAATGGTGAGAGCATTCAAATGGAAATCACTCACAAAATGATGAGAGCTTAAGAAAATTCAAGTGGTCATTAGTATATTAAATTCAAATACACAATGCTCATAATATCAAATCACAAAATAGTGAGAGTGTATAACTAAGGCTAATAATGATGGGGAAACTAAATGATAAGCAACTACTCATGAGATATTTAGGAGTCCCAATATCCTTAAGGTAAAAAAGTGGTAAAAAAATAAAGGAAGATGTGGATGACATAACCTAAGATACCTCATGTATCCAAGTGTTTCCTACATAGTCCATGCGGACCTCAAGCTGATGTAGTTATCTTAGAAATGGGAGGAAAAAGATCAAGGTGGTCTATAAATGAAACTGAATAGATAAGATGACCCATTCCAAAAAAAAAATATGGATTTATATCTCATGTGGAAATTCTAAACCAATTTTCATGATTGTTTGACTTTTAGGTTTTTCTATATCTTTATGAATGTTTAGGAGTTTTGAAACTATTTCAAAAGTTTTTTGAATTTTCTAGACATCTCAACTTGACTGAGAATTATAAGACATAGAATGGTCCAACTCACAAAATGGTGAGAGTGTGGCTTAGGTTAATCATAAAATAATAAGATAATTCAAACTTAAATTTCTCACAAAATGGTGAGAGTGTTCAAAATTAAATTTCTCATAAAATAGAGAGAACATTCAAACTTAAATTACTCACAAAATGGTGAGAGTGTGGCAAAGTGGTGACTGAGCTAACCTAAATGTGAATTGATCACTACCTAATAATCCCATAAGACCTCAAGTAACTATAATTTTGCCTACACAAAAGGCATCTGATTAATTACCAACAACTTATAGATAAAACCAAATAATAATAGTAATGGTAAGGAGATGCGACAATGCATGGTAAAGGTGTTGTTCCTAATTTTCCCATAGGTGGTTATAATTAGGAAATAACAACAAAGGGTCAAAGGTATTAATTTTCCCACAGGTGGTTATAATTAGTATCATAAGATGGGAATGTAATAACAAATGAAGGATGCAATTGTTAGGACCACTATCATACTGCTCTCACATACTGCCATTCAAACATGTAATTTTAAAATAACTACTGGAATTAAATCTATCATCAACCACTAAATGTACCTAAAGTATAAATTAATTAAAATCAAGGCCAAATGTGACTAGTGGGGTTAGGTAAAAATAATGAGATGGTAAAGGGTTAAAAGTATGGTACAATGGTAAAAGGTTAAAAGTCAAATAAAATGGTAAGGCAAATGACAAGGCATAATAAATGATTTTGTTATTCTTGTTGATGTGGAGATACACATCATAATCAACATATGATACAACTAGAATGGACAATGGTTTATAATGGTAATAAGGTTTCTCCCAAGTGATAAAGTAAGGTAAATGGTAGGGTATGAAATAACAAGGGCAAAGGCAAAGAAAATGATTAAGTTATTCCTATTGATGTTGAGATGTTCTTCCTGATCAACATATGCCATCACCAAAATAGTTAATCATGTAAATTTCTAGCCCATAACTCTTATGAATAATTTCTCTGTCAATAACCTACTATTGATTTGGGCTCTAATAATGTTTTTATGATCTTCATTAGTCATTTTTTTTGTTTCCTCTAAAATTCAAGACAAGATGTCTTTGTAGCCTCTGTAAGGAAAGTGTAGTTATGGATGGTAAATAGGGATAAACATTAGCTAAAAGGTTTGATTTAGAAATGTAATATAGGTCTTGAATAAATAAATGGATTATAATGAAATGTATAATGGTTGGGAAAAAAATGAAGATTAGGATTTTTAGGCACACAACATGATGATTTTGAATTCATTATAATTTTGGTTGTGGTGGGGCTAAAGACTTTTGAATATACTCTCGATAGGACTACCATATTTTTTTGTTGTTTGGGCCTAAGAGATGTAATTTGATCATGTTGTATAACGGAAGATATACAATGTTGTCTTTAATAATGTATTCATCAAGCATTGAATAACTATTGTGCTCAATTATTAGTGCCTCAAAGAGGTTCTCACCAATAAAGTTGTCGTGATTGTCCCATATCACCTTTAATAAGGTTTCAATAAGGAATGTTGAATTTTGACTTTTATTGTCTTCTAGCACCTCAAACAAGGTTTCACTAGAAGATGTTGAGTTTGGACTTTGATTTCTCCCTGGTGCCTCTAAAAAAGTTTTAATAATAGATTATTCTTCTTATACATGAATGTTGTCTTGGTCCCCTTAATATTATACAACTGATATGTCACCATGGATGCAGTTCAATAATGTGTGATCTATTGGTCCTAATTAACACTTGTGGGAGGTGGAATGCCAATATAATGGCTATGTTAGTTGTTGTTAATGGCATGTATAATAGTAATGGAATGGTAAGAGGCAATATAATCCTCATAGAATATACTAGAACTTGTGTCGATGTTGAAGTAATCATCCTAAAAAAATATGAAAGGATCACAAGTATATTCAAATTGATCTACAAGGCATGTGTAACCAATGTTATAAAATTCATGAATGTATTATGATTCTAAAGTTGATTCTAACTTAAGGGACTTTAAATTGGATGTTGAGACTAACATTGGTTCTAATTTTGATGGTAAATCTAATATTAGTTCAAAAATAGAACCTGAGTTTGATGTTGATTCTTCATTTGGTGCGGTAGCAAAGAAACTATGTTGAATGTTTTGTATTGGATGAGTAATGGCCTATATTTGAACAATAGGATCTTCATAAATAGGCTCAACTAAAAAGGAATCCACAAATATTGACTTGTCAAAGTGAGGCTTCTCAACAAAAGGGAAATGGTCAACAAAAAAATCCATAGAGATTGGGTTTTTGAAAGTGAAGCTCCTTAAAAATATGACAATGGTTAAAATAATGATTTTCCCAAAGGTGGTTATAATTATTAGGGGGTGACTCAACAAATACTAGCTTGTCAAAGTGAAACCCCTCAACCAAAGGGAAAGGGTCAATAGGCAACTCCATAGAGATTGTCTTATCAAAGTGAGGCTCATCAAAGAAAGGGAAAGGGTCAAAGGGTAATTCAACATAATTTAACTCAGCACAAATAGTTTCATCAACAAAAACATCATGAATTGGTTGGTTCTCTTGGCCTTATATTACACTTAGTTGTAAAACCTCAGATTTAGACACATCTTAGTTTTTGAATGATGGCTTTGTTGTGATTCAAGGACTGGATTGAATTTTATAAAGTGGGGGAAAGTTATAAATGGTTGAATAATGATATGTGGTTCAATAATGATCTCTTTATAAATATGCTCATCTAAGATGGGTTTAATAAAGATTGGATACAAGTCTCAGATGGTAATTGTGCTCTATTTAGTCATATTTGTGAAACTTTATTGGGATAATAAGCTACCAAATTTGGAAGGGCTTGGAATGGTAATGAATGGGTGTTTCAGAGATTGGTTGCTAATGTAAGCTAAAAGATGAGGGCCTAGAATGGTAATCCTTGGGCAATATAGAGATTAGTTACTAATATAAGCCAAAGGATGATGACATTTAATGGTGATCCTTAAGAATTATGGATCTTTGTTTTTAATTTAATCCAAAGGATGAGAACCTAAAATGGTAATCCTTGGGCATTTCAGAGCTTAGTTACTATTGTAGGCTAACAGATGAGGGCCTGAATAAGAAGGTGGTGCCACCAAATACTGTGTTAATGGGTCATGCCTCTATTAAATGTATGGAATGTTATAATATGGATATGGGTCTATATCATAAGCTATGTAATCATAAAACTCTCAAAAAAAAGTGTCATTGGTTAAAAAATTCTCATAGTCTAGATTTTACATAGTCTTGGTACATGTGTAATGAGGCATGTTCAGCTCTATATATAGGTCTTTTGAAAAACAAATGGTATAAAGGTTAAAAATAACCTATGTCTAAAAAAATTAACTTTGGAATCTATAAAATAGACACAAAGGGTAAAATAACTAAATTTGACAAAGGAAGACACCACAAATATGAGACCAGTCTAATAAAACAATATTGATTTGCCCAAAGGCAATTATAATTAGTGGAAAAAGTAACACAAAGGCTCAAATATCATCTATGGATAAAGTAATAATTTTTCCAAAGGCATTTATAATTAGTGACTAAAGTTTCTATAAAAATTAGAACAATTACGAACTCGGATCAAAAGATAGCAATAATTTGCCCAAAGGCGGTTATAATTGTTAGCATGGAAAACAAGGCTAGACTTAGAAATAAAGAACTCAAGAAAGAAATTGAAAACAAAATAAACTAAGGTAATTGGTTTAGATGACACTCATTAATTGTCTCACTAAGACTTGATATTTGATTCATAAGAGATTATTGGAACAACAAAACTAGGACATATAAAATTTGGCACTCAAACTTCAAACAAGCCACATGGCAACAAATTGGCTCAAAGGACTCTCCCAAAAAGTTACAAGGAAAAAAATAATTACTAGGTATAGGTAAGGGGGTATTTTAAATAAAATACAAAATTAACCCAAGTAACACAATATAAACACAAAAGGTAGACAAGCTACGCCCAAATAAGATGGGGCTTTGCCATAAACCAAATTAGTTTAGGAATTGCACTTCAAAAGGTTGAATTTTAAATTTAATGCAAAAAGACTCTAAATTTATAAGGGAAAATGGCTAGACAAAAATGGGTAGTGTAACCATGCATCTCTATGTGTTTAAAATAAGAGAGGTATAATAATAGTTTAGAAGTTGGTTTTAAATACAACAAGATATTTAGAATGATTTAGGTAACGTAATGACACTCCTTTAAACAAATTTCATGATAAATGGTTTTGGACTAGAATATCCAAGGAAAATGTTTGAAATTAAATGGATAGTGTAATGATGTTTTTTTTAAACAAGTGACACACGAATAGTTTTTTAATAAAACTCTAAGGTAAAAAATGTGACATAAAATAGACAGAGCAACACCTCTTAGACTAAAGGGGTGTGAAAATAACATGATAGTTTTTGACTTGTTTTGATGTGATAATAAAAATATATAGTTTTAGTCTAAAAAAACACATGTAATCAAATAAAATATAATTAACACTAATGGGTCATCCTATATCTAAAATTGACATGAGTGTGCATAATTTTTGCCAAAATTTGCATCGATATACCAATGCTTTTGAGGAATTAAGTGTTAATCTAAAAATTAAAGTACATGTGTAGGTAGAGTTTTAACTCTACCTTTTATCTCTCAATCATTGATATGTGGCATGAACTTAGACTGAGGAGCACTTTCCACTTGGCAATAAATTCTATGACAAATCAGGTTTTGACTAAAATCTATAAATCTCAAATGTACTAAATGGTACTAAGTGTGGCTAACACAAGGTTGTAATAACATCAATCAAGTCCAAAAAACCTATATTTTTATGTAATTTTCTAGTCCTTTTCATATTTAATTCATCCATTTACTTATTAGTGAATTTTAATTTCTAGCTATTGCATGTTGTGGGTACCCATTGGGATGGTTAGGCTAACTGCTCACCACTATCCCATCCAATAGTTTGCCAATTTTTATACCCCACCATGGACTCAGGTTAGTAAAATTATATTAAATTAAACCCTAAGTAAACACACCCATAAATAATTCATGGGGAGGTGATGAACTCCTGTGCACAAGTCAAATGCATAAAAAGAAATAAATAAAAATGGAAAGATTTTAGAGGTCATTTCTAGGTCACCCAAGTCATTTGAATCTTGGGAAAAAAATAAATGACATTATTTACAACATACATTTACAAACAATTAAAATAAACTAATCACTTTTGGTCACCCAATTTCCCTAAACAGGATGAGGGGAGAGCATACATGCAAAAGTTTTTAATTTTCCACAAACAAAGAAACTAGTCTAATGAACTTTGAAATTTAGCTAATAACAAAAAGTGAAAAAGTTCTTACGAGATATAACTAAAATGTATGTTCTTTTTAAAAACACCAAATATTAAGTGTGATTGAAATTTTTGTCCCGTGGCCTTGTTTGCACTTGTAAAAACTTTGAAAGCAACTAAAAGACAAATACAACTAAGTGGATTTTAAGCACCAAACAAAATGTATGTGAGATTTTAACAATGATTAAGTTTCTCTCTCTCTACCTTAGTTCATAAAAAATGTTATTGGGTTTGATTTCATAGAAGCTAAAAATCAAGTGAGTAAACAACAATCTATTTAGAGCTCTCAAGTTTCTATTTTTATCTTAGAGAAATCATCACTGATTACAGTAGAGATCGATGTCAATTTCTGTAATTGACATCAATTTGATTGGATCATCAACATTTCCTAAAACCACACACAAAAAAAATATGTTTAAAAATAAAAAGGCTTTATAAATAATTTTAAAACTCAAATTTATCATGGCTCTACAATAAAAATTTTACAAAATCAAGAAATTGATCATTAAGCACAAAAATGAAAGCAATAAAAGTTTATTTTTGCTATGTTCTTACTTGATCTATTTTAACACAAAGATTGTCATTGATTACTATATATATCATTACTAATTCTTAAAATCATCAATGATTTACTAAAATCATTATTTATCCCTATAACCTTGTTTAAAAATATGTGAATTTTAAAGCTAAAACTCTAAACTTGAATAAATAAATGTATTTGTTATAAAAACTAAAGCTAGCATATCAATCTCCTTGGCCATATGATATGCTTGGTCCCATCAGGTATGACATTATGTATCTTAGGTATTAAAATAGTGAATAATATTAGATTAGTCCCTTGTTAGTCCAAAATGAAAAAAATCAAACATAATAATACACTATGACTAAACACTCTTGCCTAAGAACTAGGAAGATCATAACACAATAAGCAATATCACAAAATAAAGATAAATACAATACAAATTTCTTACCTCTTTTATCAAAATTAATGATTATGAGTCTTCTATTAATGCCTTTCCATGGTGGTAGCATCTCTCCAATAGCCACTTGTGGCTTGGTATAAAGCTTGGCATAAATTGGAAATTATAACACTACTCTCACAGGCTTCAAGAAGGTATTCCAATAGAATAAACTTACACACAATATTTTTGGCATATGGTGTGATAAATTGTATTTATAGTTATAATAACTAATTCTAACCCTATGGATGTTAATTTATATTTTAACTTAGGTTTAGTCTAAATTAAACTAGGTTGAATTAGTCTAATCATTGGTTGGGTTAAAGCACTCATGAAATCTTAACACCCTAGGTTTAGATATTTATGAGGAATGATAACTCAATTTAGATATTTGTGAGGTGTGACTAATATTTTGGGAAAATTTATGAGATAATAAATCACTTTATTATCTCTTTTGACCTTTTGACTTCATATTTGGATAAAAATTCCTTTTTTGGTAAACGAAATTCACTATTTTGATTTGGAATTTTTGTTTAGGCAAGTTAATTACGATTTGTAATGTAATTAATATTTCTTAATACTTTTTGGATTTTTGAATTTTTTTTAAATGTTATGAATTAATATCTTGACAGGTCAAAAGTTCCAAATTATTCGGTCATAATTTTACTAGGGTTAAAATTAAACTATGTTTTTGGTGCATACAGGGTAATACACCAAATATCTAGTCTCATCACATTTCTATGAAATTAAATCCCTTATATGGATGAATTTGGACAATTAAAGTAATTTTTAGGATTAGATTGTAGCATTTACTATAAATTGAAATGAATCCCTAGTTTAGGCATGAAAGTGGCTAAAATTAAGTGTATACAATCCCTAAGTTCAAGAGATGGGTGCAGGGCTATACTATGAAAATGATCCCTCATGTGTTTAATTTTGAGACAATAAGGAGAGATTACATCATATGGAGTCCATATAGGGGCACACTATATGCTTGAACATTATGTCCAACAAAAGTGTAGGTGAGGTCCTAAAGCTAGATTATAAGACATTATAATTGGTAGGTTAAACAACATTCATGTGACCACATACCCAAATAGTTTAGATTATCACTTTAGTTACACCTTTGTTTGTTATGCTGCATTGGTTAAGACATACTAGTGAATCATAGGGAATTGGAGGATAGGGAATAATAACTACAATCCTAGTGGAAAGATATTATCCTATGGTGTCTAAATAACAATGATAGTGGTATTGAGTAACACAAGGAGGAAATTATGGAGGTGGGTAGGGAGTGACCACAACTCAGAGATAAGTAGACCCCATGTAGATCCACATGTGAGATGGAATATATGTGGTCAAACATAGAGGTTAAATTAGAAGGATATGATAGTTTAGTAGTGGAGATGGATATGATTCACCCAAAATCATAATCATGGTAATGGGTTTTTTCTATGTGATAAAGGTGATACAATGACTATAGTAAGAAAATTTGAGTTTATTTTATCATTGTTATTTTCATAGAGGTATAGATATACATATTAGGTACTGTTGTTATATATTCTAAGATATTTATGATATATGATGTCAAATTTGTTTCTTTTTTTATACATAGAGGCAATGAAGGCATGGTGGTGGACTTATATTCAAATGAATACAATATGATAAACCATACACTTGACTTTATGAGGTCAAGTTGAGACAACTGACGTAATGGATGGGCTATGGACAAGACTATGGGTTAGAAAGGTTTTTGGTTGGAATGGGATTTATAATGTGTGGTGGAAATGGGTTATCATGATGGAACTAAAAGACATCCATAGTGTCACATTGCTCATTGAGAGTGTCCAACCATGTGTAAATATATATCCAAGTCCCATCAATGTCTAATATTATGAGGAGGCAAAATTCATGATCAATACTAGAACTATGAAATTGAGGATGGTTAGGATGAATGACACACGAGATGAGATAAACTATAAAAAATTGACTATACCTAGTAAATTCCATTAGCAAAAGTGAATGATATATGATGAGGCTAGACCCAACGAGAATAAAATGAGGTAGAGGTGAAGACCTAGGCTTGAATCACATTATATTGATGACCTCTCTTCTAAGGGAGGACAATGATTGGTGGATCTGGAATTTATTATTATTCCTCTAAGATAATAAGAGCATCAATGATGAGGTTTTAGATGGGTGTATCATGAAATATTTCAATTCTTAATTCATCACTAATGTATGAATGTATATTGATTTTGGGACCAAGTGTTCTAACCCTAAGGAAAATGCCTTATCTAATAACACCAGGTGTCTCAAAAAGTGTCATCCATAAGAGACTAGACAACATGTAAACATATGAGATTGTATTGGTAATTTATTATTTGAGTGGACTTAATGTATTTTTAGAATCAAAGTTTCAATTAGGAGGATTTCAAGGTTGGGCATGGCTTTGTAAATGTTTTTAGTTTATTTTGATTTAAGGAATGTTTGAATTGAAAATTAAAAGTAAATACTTGTTGAATTTAAATGAATTGAAAATAAAGAATGATAATTAGACTTAAATTGCATAAAAGAAACATTTATTTTTATATTTTTCAATTGTTTTTCAGTGTATGCAAGGTAAGAGGGAGATATCTACTCTAACTATTCAAATATTTATTTTTCCTTACTTTTCTAGATGTAGCATAGATGAAGTTATTATTTTCATGATTTTTTATATTTTACGTGAATGGGTATATTATGAAACATAATATTTTATAACATGAAAATAAATTCAAAATAAATCAAATCTAGATGTTAAACAAAAATAATACTAATAATGCTTGAATAATAGAAAGAGCTATCAGCTTGTCCATCAAATCTATCTAGGGCCAAAGAAACCCAGATAGATATATAGGGCTGAGTGGTTTAAAGTGATAGACTGTAAATATGTTGTAAGTTTTTTACGTAGGTCTGAATTTCACCTCTCCCATACCCATAGATGTGTGTTGAAATGATGCATGTTCCAAGGTTGATGTCGATGTCAATCCCACACTAGGAGATGATATATCATAGGATTTTTATAACTATGACTCCAAACACACATTTTTATAGGTTATGATTAATATTTTATTTGATCAAGTGAATTAATATGGTGAATAACACCTCTAGGTGATCAATTTGTCACCTCCTCTTCCCTAGAATATCATCTACATAATCATCCAATATATTATGAATCAAATTATGAAATAATGGGTCATGTCCCTCTGGTATGTTGTTCCAACATTTTAATATTAAAGACATAATGACATAACAAAAAGTCCCCCATGGTGTAGTAAAGGAGGTCTTACTTTGATCCTCATCAAAAATATAAATCTGATTGTATCCTGAAAATCCATCCATAAGTGATAGCAACTCATATCTTATTATTATGTCAATAATGACATCAATGGGGTGGAGAAGGAAGTCATATTTTGGACATGTTTTATTGATGTCTTGAAAATATATACATATCCTAATCTTACCATTCTTCTTGAGCATAAGGAAAATGTTGGATATCCACTTACAATAGTCCACTACTTTGATAAATCTAACTTTCTAAAGATTTATAACTTTCTCTTTTACCATCAATGTAAACTTAGGCTTGATTAGCCTAATATTTTGTTTAATTATATTTGAGTTAGACATCATCACTAATTTTTGTATAACTACATTCTTTTTTGTGCCTTCTATATCTATGTAATCCAAGGAGAAAGCATCTAAGATTTTAATCAGAAACTATTGGTGATGTTCCACCTCTTGTGTGGAGAGTAAAGACTTGAGATTGATAATTCTAGGACTTTCCTTAGTATTGATGTTAATTTTAATGGTTTCTTTGATGAGGATCAATTTACCTCCTTAAACATGTTAGGGGATAGGGTAATATGAATACATTCACCCTATGTATTGAAAATGTCATGCTCACTACCATTGGACAAGTAATACTTGATTTGTAAATAAGAATCATAGTATTCATCCCCAAGGTTTGATGTAGGATAATAGGTGAGGGATAAACCCATATTTTGGTGGAAGGATGAAAGGTCATCACAAGATCAAAAAAACTCAATAATAGCCCCATTATTTTTAGCTAAGTTAAGAACTAGTAGACTATCATCTTTTCTAACATGGGAAATAATTTGATCACTAGATGTCTTGCATACAAGAGGTTATGTCCCAATCAATATTATTAAGATGGATTTTGGTATAAAATAATGAGGTTCAAATCATGAATATGAATTATCCATGGAATCAACAAACTGGTTACTTTTCCTAGGGACTGACTCTATGGAAACAAAATCAAAGTCTCTAGCAATTTCATGCACAATATTTATATAAAGCTGAATATGTTCAAATTTAGTTTGGTAGACCTTAAATACTTGGTTGGAAACCAACTATGATTTACCTTTGATTCTAAATTTATGAATTCCCAAAAATTTTGTAATGATCATGCCAAGTAATAGGGATTCATATTTAATGTTATTATTTGTACACTTAATGTATAGCTTGAAACTAAATGGCATGACTCATCCCTTAGGAAAAATTAGAATAAATACTTCCCTTGCACCTAGATGACACTTTTTCCCCATCATAGTAGAGGACCCACTAATCTTGTGTGGAAGGAGTGTCACTTGGCAATATTTATTTCTCCTCTGATATCTCAACTATATGAATAGTGATATATGTGTTAACCCCTCTTGAGGTTCCTAGTCTCGAGACTAAAAAGAATGATTAGTCCTTACCTATTTTGGGGTGATTGAAGAGTCTATAGAAATTCAAAAGGCTGAATCTTTTGATCTAATTTAAGGAAAGGAAGCACTTATGGGAAATCAAAAGGCTTAATTATAATATTTAGATTAAGGTAGGTAAGTACTTCAGGGAGCTCAAAAGGCTAATTACCAAGATTTCTCTTTGGTGTGGTAAGTCTACCAACATAGTTATGATGACATTTATTTGTGGGAAGTATGCCAACATAATTATGATCTTGTTTCAAGATGGAAGTTTTAATAACATAATTATGTAACTTAAAATATTGTTGATAAGACATGAGTAATTACATTTTCCCTATTGTTATATGTGGGAAGTCTCATAATAACTTAGTATGTGGCTCATTAGGGGGGCCTCTAAATAAGGAGAGAGAAGTTCATTCCTTAGGAATTCATGGATAAGCATGAGATCTAATTTTAATATCTATGGTACCTATTCTTAAGGTACAAATATTCTCCTTAAAGATTGAAATTGCCGAGGGAGAAATAATGGTCTAATTACATGTTAGAGAACTCAGAATATGATGTGAATTATAACTAGGCATAGGTTAAAGTAGAATGACTAAAATCTCTAAAGGAAGAAAACAAAATGGATCAAACACTCTATAAAATTGATATGGTATTTTCATAGTGTGATCCAAGATCATGATTTGAATAACCTCAAAAGTAACAAAAGTAGCACGCAAAGTAAACTTTTCCCGTGTGTGATTTAGCATTAAGTGATTATGGTGATAATCACATGAAAGTTTGTTATTAAGGAGTACCTATTCATTCTCTAACACCTCTATCATAAAAATGTTTATTAAACTGGTTAAACCCTATTCAGGTCCCTAGTTTTGAGACTCAAAGAAGTTATAGGTTCCTAACCCTCAAGGTTTGAATGAGAGGATGAGTGGTGTGTCCTCTTCCAAGAGATTTATGATATTAGCTATAGATATGGTGGTAATTACCAAAATAATTATTGGATTTGAGCTAATGACCTTTTCATCTATCACTATGTCCTTATCTTCAATTTTATCTTTTGATAGACCTTGAGGTATTTCATCCCCTTTCAATAAGATAACCACCTTGGACATTAAGGGTTCAATAACATCAACCAAATATGGGTTTTTCATGACCCCATTATTATGTAGATGGTAATCAATGTGTATCATAGGTTTCTTATGTGTGGTCACTTGTAACATATCAAAAAATTTAACATCCTCTTGGGCTACAAAATCCTCACCTAGGTGTAGGAATTGGATTTACTGGAACAAGGTTGAAGGAATGGCCTTCATCCTATGTATTCAAGGTCTTCCCAATATCATGTTATAGTTGGTATCTTTATCCATGACATATAAATCAAGTATCATTAACTTATGACACATAATTATTAGGAACGCAATGGTTCTTATGGAAGTAGATTTGAGGCTATCATATCCTCAAAAGATGTTATGAATAATAGAAAAGTTAGTTTCTTCATAACCAAGATTTTATAGGAAGTAAAAGGGGATGATATTGAAAATTGATCCATCATAAACCATAGATATCATTAAATAATTATTTTGCATCTAAACATGTATAAATAATTTTGGATACCCCTCCTTACCATCTTAGAGTCAGGAGGAGGACTATGCAAATCAAATAAATAACTAGCATCTTGATATTCCTAACTAGGTGAAAACATATCTAGGTCAATGTGGTTTATCTAAGCCTATATTGGGGGTAACACTAAATATATTCCATTGTACTAATGAGTTAAATAATGTTTACTGATGAACATGTGATTTATTGAATAAATCAAGAAAAAAATATGGGAGAATGTCTTGGTAAGATCTAAGATCAAATCATAATTCCACACAGGTTTAGGGATATACTTAGTTTCTAGAATGTTTGAGGGATGAGGAGTCATATGATGATACTCCCTAGTGAGAGTAGAAATATTCATCTCTTCTTCAACTTATAACTATACAAATCCTATAATTTTTGTTTTGACTTAGACTCCTAACTAAGGAGAAACATCGATATTAGTAGTTCTAGAGGTGGAATCTTTGACATTATGGATGGTCATTATTATGGGTTGATTGTGTTTAATTGAGTGGTTATATGGGTTATAATTCTATTAATTTTGGGTAATATGTGCTTTATGGTTGGGAAATGTAATTTTGTAGATTTGGAGATTTTGATTTTGAGGGGTGATATGACTATTTTGAAAGGCTTGGGGGTTTGTACCAACATTCCCTAGGAACATGTCTACAAATGTTTACCTTTGATCCTTAGGGAGCCTTTAGTTGAATTTATTGTAATCCATAAATTTTAAAGTATCATGACCAATAACTTAGTGTAATAGAAAAATACATTGGTATCATATTCCCTAGGCCTTAGTTTTTGTTCCTATTGACCAAACCCTTGTTGATTATTCCTTTGATAATATGTTTAGGTATAGAACTGGGGAAATTGCTCAACATGTTGATATTGGTTTTGATTTTGGTTTTGGTTATAAATTTTTTGATGAGTCCAATAAATGGCACTCATATATAATATTATTATCCACAAACCTTTATATTTCATCCATTATTATAACATGCTTTCATCCCTATTTATAACTTGGTTGCATATATTTGTTGTTATGGTAATTATTCTATGATTTATAAATAAAGGAGTATGATTTAATGATTTTTTATGTATATTTAATAATTTTGGAATTAATAATGAATAATATACTTTAATTTTTTCTAAAGGAAGGAAATCATTAAATAAACATGTAGTCTTTGGGATATGTTCACTTCTTGTAGCATCTGCTCATATTTCTTATTGACGATCAATTTGACAACATCAACAAATTTAATATCAAAGAGTTTCATAATATTGAATATTATTTTATATTTTTATTCCACTTGAAAAATTATACTCTTTAAAAAAAATGAAATCTCATTTTGAGTTTGTATGTGAAAGTTATGGCTCCCAGAAGCATTATGTAGTAACCTGAGTAATGGCATCCTATATCAATGGCTGTAGGTGATGATTTAAATTTTTTGACTAGTTGTCATCTTATAACCATTATAAATAACTTATTTAAATGTAAAAAATATTTTGAAAGTTTGGGAGGTTGCTACAACCACTTTTAACCATTTCATCTATTTATTTCTTGCATTTTCTATTTCCTCCAAGGTTGTTGTCACAATGAAAAAAGTGGTTTTTATTTTTTCATTATTTTTTGTAACACCATTGCTATCTTACCATGGTTATTTAGATTATTTTTATAACCTTAGATTTTGGTTATAGTCTCTATATTTTATGTATCTTCTAATAATACATTACCTTTTCTATTTAAAAGAGAAGTTATAAGTTAGTAAGGAGGGGGAATAGAATTCAATAATATTCAGATAAGTAGATAATCAAGTTCATATCAGATTGTAATTCCATTTGAATGAATAGAGATTTGTTTTTATTTAAGGCTATCTTAAAAAGGATTAGAGTCAAGATCTATGCTAAATGAGGTAGGTCCTACTCACATGGTTTGGTATATTGATTCCTTGCCTGTTAGTTTATTATTGTTTATGTATAGTTTGCACTATATTTATTATCTTGTGTTAAATTATTATTATATGTGTGATTTCCTGTATAAGTATATTTATTTATTTTTATTGTTTTTTATTCAATTATGGAATAAGTTATATTTCATTTATGTCATTTACTTTCATGAAATTTACTTAATGTAAGTGTATTTATATCTATGAAATGATTAAAACCCGACATTCAAACAATACTATTATTGCACATACATTGCTGACATCTTGTCAAGCTAAATGCACCTTGGGTTGACAATTAATGAAATAACTATTTTAGGTTACCAGTAGTTGTCTCAAATCATTTACCCTAGGATGCACATACTACATTAATTAATTAATAGGTAAAACAATGTTCATCATTTGGCTACCATTTTTGAGGAAGGTGTTAAGTACTAGTGTTTTAAGAATGTCAATTTAAATTTCCTACTTGTGTAGATTAATTTCCTACTTTCTATAATATATTTACCTTTTTTTAGATTAAATGTATTGCTTTCCTAAAGTAAATTTCATTTCTACAATTAAGATCTAAAATATCACAAATTATCACCTTTCACTATAGAATATAAATAAGGTTAGCTCATACCTTTGTTTCTGTCTATGTGATATAACACTAAATTGGTAAAAATTATTTTTTTTTTTTCAAAAAGAAACTAACCCTGTGCAAATAAGAGAAAAATATCCAATCAAAGTAAAGTTGGGGTAGTTTTATTTGGTAATAATTTAGATAATGTGAAGATATATAATGTATATCAAGAGATATCAACCCTTAAATACATGATAAAAGAACTAAAAGAGAAGAACAACTGATTACAAGCCCCCAAATAACACAATAGAAGTAAGGGATGGATATAAAAATAAAAAATTGCATGCACTTGATGATAAAAACCAATTTGCAACAAATTCAAATTTAGAAATGTTTGTCCCTGCTAGTGAAAAAAGCAATATGTAGAAATTTCTATTGCACTTGATAGTAAGGAAGATTATTTTACAACAAAAATATATTCCCCTATTGTTGAAGACTAACATATAGTAGTTTCTTCAGTTCTTGTTGATAATGAAGATTGATCCATAATAAATGGTATTGCACTTGATGATAAAGAAAATATATTTGTATTTGTCTCTCTTATACATTTTGGTGAAGAAACACATTTTGTAGCAACCACTTATACAAAAAAGACTACATCCACTAGTGGAAATTGATGTGTATAAGTTGTTACAAACGATATGCAGTTTGTTCCTATTGTCAAAATGAGTGAAAAACAACTTATTTTTATTAAAGAATTCAAGAACCACATAAGAGGAAAGGGTTGGGGAACTATGATGATAATAAACAATATTTTAATGACTCTTCTACCCATGAAATGTAGTTTGGATGTATTTCTATCAATGGATGTTATTTTGATAAATGTGTATGAGAATAAAATTCAAGAATTTATTGAGGAAGGGAAAAAATTTCAAGAGCAATTAGTGGATGAAAAGATGGTATTTATCTTATTGACTATTGTAAATCTGAGATAGAATGCAATTGACAATATATTTGGGTAGAAAATGACAAGACACAAGCTAGACAAAGTGGAATTGAAGGATAATAAGACTTATGTGAAACTCAAAGGATATCTTGGCCACCATTGTGAAGAGAACTAGGTATGCCTAGAGAGCAATTATTATTTAGTTTCCATTTATTTGGTTATGTTTTTTCTTATTATTCATTTCATGCTTTTAATTACACCACACCAATGTATCAACATTTAATAAATCATTACCAACATCCACTCGACCATTGGCCTTGGTATCAATTCCAATCATTACATCTACCACCCCAAAACTAATATCCACAACAAATGTTGGGTTTCAACAAACTCTCATAGGTTTGTTAGTCCAAAATACCAATTAACCCATCCCAAGCTCTCGAATGAGAAATCATTATTAAATTATTTATAAAATTACTCAGTATCTAAATTTGATGAATTGATTTATGCATCTAAGAGTTATAGTTTAATCTCTCTTAATACACTCAACCTTCATGTTGAAAATTTTCTTACTCATTTTGCACATAACATTAGTGACAAACTAGCTTAATCTAGTTTGTAATAAAGAAATGATAATACCACATTATTCCATATCCACTCAAGGATTGTAAACCACACTCGCTAACCATAATACAAGAGGACTTCTAATGTCTGAGGATAAATACAATAAAAAAATTCATCATCAATAATGAGCTAATCCTTATTCCACCTCACTCATAAGAAGATGTAATAATTCATCAACCCATGTATAATTTCTTTGTAAATAGAAAGTTTTAATTTTTGTGTCTATAAATTTTATAATTATGGGTCCTTATGGTGAAATATAGTTGATACTACTGGTTAGAGAAATCCACAAGTAGTTTTTCTTGTTATTTAGGATCTCAAAACTAGTAAGTCATCATAAAATGAAAAAAATAAAAT
This sequence comes from Torreya grandis, assembly GCA_037957365.1. NCBI lineage: Eukaryota > Viridiplantae > Streptophyta > Pinopsida > Cupressales > Taxaceae > Torreya > Torreya grandis. The sequence goes on along the minus strand of JARHVA010000357.1, from coordinate 4,903,477 downwards.
TTACTCATATGCAATTTTGAGTTAGGTTTTTGTGAATCATGGTGTTTTTAAAAAAAACCTCTTTTAGTTTTTGTATAGACTGAATATTTTGTTATATATCTATCTTTAATGCTACTGGTTAAGAAGGAAATATGAAATCAAAGAATAATATTTAAAAATTATTAGAATTAAATTATGAGAGAGGTTTCTATGTATATTGGTATGATGAAAATAAACCTCTTTCAAAAAAAATTCATTGATAAAATTTTGATAGATATCAATTTTTCTTATATCTGTAACAACTAGAAGGGGTATCATATAACAACAAGAAAAAACAAGAAAAAATATCCAAAATGCTCATAAATAAATTTTGAAAGGGGTTTTTATTTATTATGAAATCTTAATTAAAAATCTCTTTTATTTTTCATACAACTCCTACCATTTATTAGCTATTTGGTTTTCTATTTTTGACCAAACATATTGATTTTAGAACAAGCCAACACATTTTCCCATTGTTTACCAAACATTATGAGTGTCATATGTAGACACATTCATGTACATTACATATACTTGCATCCATATAAACCTCTTGTCCTCTTAGATAGACATCCCAACTGCAAGATTATTAGATCCTATTGGGGATGCTATTGATTTTCGTCACATTTCACCACATTCATTTTGGGAATCTTCTAAAATGAAACCAAGAATGTCTATTAGCATCCAAATGAAACATAAATTAAATACAAGTTCACCTTACCTAATAAACTTCACATCAATTGCCTTGAGATTGATAAAACTAAAACTATTCAGACCTTAACCATTGACTAGTTGTTATGCATTGATTTGATGTAATAGAGATTATTCAGGTTCTTACAAGGTACTCTTATGAAAATTGAGGATTGATTCATTTTCATGAACCAAAAAAGTGTTTTGATCTTTGTCATAAATGATATCAAAATAATGTTTTGGCATAGACGATCAACTATTTGGTAACGTTCATTATCTTTCTTATGATTATGTGGACTATTAATCAATTTTTTTTCTATTAGTATATTTCATGTTGTGTGCATTATCATTTTTTATCTGAATCACCAAATAGATTTACTATCATATAGTCTTTATTATCTTATAAACTACTTGTAAGCATTCTAAAAAGAACCTAGATAGATACTTTCATTGCTAATTTTTTGAAACTAACATTGTATTGCATAAGTTTATAGGTGAATGATGATGCTTTCTACATAATCTCTTGAATTTATAATAACATTCTTGCAAGTAATTTCTCCTTATTTATATAAACATACACCCATCCATGTAATACATGTTGGAATGTGGGTAAACCTATAGTTTTTAATGCACATTTCAAGTAGTTTCACATTACTTGAAGGCTATTCCACACAAAATATTATAATATGATGGGTACACACAACAGGGAGATTTATTGGACATTATTTCAAACCAAAAGAATACCAAGCTACACTTTTAATATTTGGTTTGAGAAATGACTGGATAATTGGACAACACAAATACATAAGCCATGCCTTGTTGATTTTATCAAAATCTCTTCTTCGTCAGCAACCATACCTTCTTGTTGCATCATTATGGATAATTATATGTAGATCATTGTGTTGATTTAAATTATATGGTCAACTTATTCCTAATGCCTATGTCATGTTATCATTTCTAGAAAATTCTAAAAATACAAAAAAATGTAAAAAAATCAACAATGAAAACCTTTGAGCATTGTTGACAGGTGTTGGTTAGAAAACCAATTTTTTGAATGACCAATATCTATATAAATGAAAAAAATCAACAATAAAAACTATCAAACATTGTTGATAGTTATGGATTATAAAACCATCTTGATGGCTACCACTATTGAAATAAAATGGGCCTAAGTGGAAAATTAGCTTACTTGCCACTTAAGAGTAAAAATGATAAATAAATAAATAAAATCAAGCAATAACCATGTATATTTTTTTATCTTATTTACATCATCATCCCTTCATGTAACTTCAACCAATTGTTCTATCCTTCTTTAGTATCCTTCATCTATAAATTATATGCTACATAATGTAAATTTTGTGCTACAGGATGCAAATTCCACACCTCTAGGCTAACTAATAGTTGTTATAGGTTGTATTTTCCATTTTCAAAAGGCTGATTTCTAAGGAAACCACTTTCATTGGGTCAAAATTACAATACCACCTTAATAAGTTACTACCACATAGAGACACTTGCCATGGGATGGTGTAATTTTTTTATGAGGTGTATGACTATAAATCACTTATTTTAGCTCTGTTGCTTACCAATATTTACAAATCACCCTTAACACCCCACTTTGCACCCTACTTCTATACATGTTATCTTAATCTATGTTTAGTAGCAATAAACATCTTCTTCAATCCAAGTAATCACTACTATCCATTCTAACAGCCACCAACATCCACTTGCATCCACTACTACCAAGCTATTTTCCACAAAACACTACCACCACTTTCACCCTTCCTACATATTTTTTTGTCATTATGGATTTATGATATCTACAATTTTTCACATGACTTGGAGGATTACATTCTACCATTTCACTATACATGGTACTACAATTTTATGTAGCATCATTATTATACTAGTAAACCACTACACATTTAGGTAATTTTACTTCTTATTTAGATATTATTTTATTTTTATCTTAACACTAAATCATGCAGCTTTGGTATTTTTTGTTCCACTCTTGGCTATTCCCACATGCTACATTTTTTATTTTCCAATCCTTCTACCCATCACATTTTCCTTGCACATTCCTTTCCATACCTACCATTTTCCATAATAACTTTTTTTAATCATCCATGTTTCCACTTTACACATTTCCCCACTCACTTTTCATCATTACACCTCCTAAGTGTTCCATGCCTCTCACACTCAATCACATCTACCAAGTATACTATTTTTGTTCACCTCTATCCACTTGAGGACAAGTGTCAACTTAGTTCATCATTACACCTCCTAAGTGTTCCATGCCTCTCACACTCAATCACATCTACCAAGTCTACTATTTTTGTTCACCTCCATCCACTTGAGGACAAGTGTCAAGACTAAGTTGGGGGGAAGAATGGTCAATAAATAGTATTTATTTTCCATAAATTAATTGTATTTTGTATATTTATATGATGTTTTACATATCAATTTGGGTTGCTATAAAGTTATTTTCATTACCCAATATCAGTTTCTATAGAAAATAAATCAGACAAGAAATAATAAAGCATATATATATATATATATATATATATATATATAAGAATAAGAGTAATAAGATAGTGATGGTAATAAACATACATTACTTTTATAATTTATTACTCTTATAGTTATAAGGATATGATGGTCTTATGACAAGCCTAATATAATGGCAATATGACATCAATTCTACCAAATAAGGAGATAATCATACTCATACTCATTATTAGTTTGAATATTATGATGCATTATGAAGGGAAATATTTTTACTTTATGGAAAAATAAGGATCCTATCAATTCATATTCATAATAATTCAAGCTAAAATGTATGAACCAACATTAGAAGGTAAAGAAATAATTTTAAAGGAGGAAATATTCTTGGTTCCTAGTATGATTGCATGAGTACATGCAACATGTTAATTGGAAGGGTGTGATGAGTCTAATAAATGACACTCATATAACATAGTATTATCCATAAACCCTTATATTTCATCCATTATTATACCATGCTTTCATCCCTATTTATAACCTAGTTGCATATATTTGTTGTTATGGTAATTAGTCTATGATCTATAAATAAAGGAGTATGATTTAATGATTTTGTAATGTGGATTTACTAATTATGGAATAAATATTTACTAATAAACTTTTAGGTTTAAAAAAGGAAGTAAATCATTGAATAAATATGTATCCTTTAGCATATGTTTAGTTTTTGTAGTTCTTGTAGCAGACAGGTTTATGAAAACATTAGTAAAAGTGTTCTTAAGGAGTTTTCTAATCTTGAATATTATTTCATATTTGGATTCCCATTTAAAAATTATACTCTTTAAAAAAATATGGCATCTCGTTTTGATTTTGTATGTGAAATATATGGCTCCTTGAAGCATCATGTAGTAACCTACACAATGACATTCTGTAGCAACGAGTGTAGGTGATGATTTGAAAGTTGTGGCCAACTATCATCTTATAACCACTTCTAACTAACTTACTTGAATGTGTAAAATATTTTTTAAGGTTGGGATGATGTTACAACCACTTCTAACCATTTCATATATATATATATTTATTACATTTTCTATTTCTTCCGAGATTGTTGTAACAATGGAAAAACTTATTTCTATTTTCTCATTATTTGTTGCAACACCATTTTTATCTTAGCATGGTAATTTAGATTATTTTTATAACCATATATTTGGTTATAAACTATATATTTAATGTGTCTTCTAATAATTCCTTTCCTTCTCTATTTAAAAGAGAAGATGCAAGCTAGTAAGGAGGGGGAATAGAATTTAGTATTATTCAGATAAGTAGATGATCAAGTTCATATCAAATTACAATTACATTTGAATGAATAGAGATTTATTTTGATTTAAGGTTATCTTAAGATAGAAAGGAGTTAATATCCATGCCAAACAAGGTAACTCCCACTTGCATGGTTTGGTAGATTGATTCATTGTCCATTAGTTTATTATTATATATATATGGTTTGCACAATATTTAGTATCTTGTGTTAAATTATTATTAAATGTGTGATTTCATGTATAAGTATATTTAAGTCTTTTAATTATTTGTGATTCATTTATGAAATAGGTTAGATTTCCTTTATGTCATTTACTTTCACAAAATTTACTTTATGCAAGTGTGTTTATATCTACATAATGATTAGGACCTGACATTCAAATGAGACTAGTCTTGCACACACAGTGCCAACATATTATCAAGATAAATTCACCCTAGGTTGAAAATTTAATGAAACAACTATTTTAGGTTAGTAGTAGTTACCCCAACTCACATAGCTTAGGTTGTACATATTGTGTCAATTAATTGGTAGGTAAAACATTGTTCATCATGTTGCATGGTGGTGGTCAGTTTAAATCAACTACATGAACTATAGGTGGTAGGTTTTAGTTCCTAGCACTTATATTGTTATTGTAATTAGTGTTGTTCATGGGATGATACTAAACATTGTTCATTGGGCTTGGATTTTCTTCTGGTCAGTGACACCATTAGTGGTAGCATTATTGTTTTAGTTAAGGATATTGGGACCTAGGTTATTGGTATTATTTTTAATTGCATTTTTTAATCCCCCATTGTTTTGGTTTGGGGTGATGATGTGTCTATTTATTTTTTAAGTTCATAGACCACTATCAATGGTTGCTTGGTCAATTCATAAAGCACTCTCAAGAGCTTCTTTGTAGGATTAATAGGGGAATTTTTGGACATCCTCCCTCATCTCCTTACTAAGTGAGTGAAGGAGGAGGTCACATAGTTACCATTGATCCATGTGAGGTGAATTGGCAGATGAATTGAAAACTTGCCACTATCTCATGATGAAATAGTCAATCGATTCATTGTGTTCTTGTTTGACATGAAGGAATTAACAAATGTTAGTCTTGAGAAGCTTGTTCATGTTGAAGGCCTTTATGAATTCAAAAATTAATTATCTAAATGAATGAATGGACCCCTTAGGGAGGTGGTAATACTAATCAAGACCTATTCCTTCTAAGATTATATGGAGAATTTTGGTAACAATCACATTCAAAGGTAGTAGTTCCTTGATAGCTATAGCATAAGCCTTGACATGTGCATTGGGATCTCCTTCCCCTTTGAACTTAGGAAGTTCTATTAGGTGATGTGGGAGAATAAATCCTTGTATGTTGAGATCAAGAAGTTCCTTAAGGTACTCAATTTAGGTCCCCATGTTACTAAAGTTAGTTGTTGATGTAGTAAGATTGGATTATAAAGGTGGGATCACATAGGGGTTAGTTGGATAACAATTAAAAGGGATAGAATAATTTTGATAGGGTGAAGTAGAATAAGTTAAAAAATAGTTATCTAGCTGAGTGGATTTGGAATACATATATAAGTAGGGAGGAAGATTATTATATGTATAAGGATTGATGGCTTTTTGAGGAGGGTTATATGAAATTTGCACCTATCCTGAGGCTATGCAAGGTGAAGTATATCCTATCTATAGAGGGGTTGTGTATGTGGGATATACGTAACTCAAAGGGGTAAAGAATGGTAGATTTGTTATCACCACATTATTTGTAAAAATGTAGATCATAAGTTTATATGTTTCCCATTGTGGTTTAGATCAGATATTGATAGGATAGAGGGATTTTAGAATTATCTAGGTTGGGGACCCCATGAGTAAGGATGTCCCCAAGGGGTAGGTTAGATGCTAATAATTTTATTTCTTTATATTTATAATCACTCATAAATTTACCAAGCCATTAGGATGATGTCTTTTTCAAGGGGGGAAGATGTTACATCCCATTTTCTATGTCTTAGCATTAGGGTGCTTGTCGGTGATCAACACCATAGAACATAACTAATAATGCTTAATTTCTATGTGATCAGGAATTGATTTGAAGATATGATGTTTTAGATCCTTGTTATCATGATTTTTATATAGCTAAGTGGAATAAATGATATAATTGATGTTTATTTATTGATCTCACATGATTAATTATACCTATTTTAGTGTTTGAGTTTATTGATTCTAGTGTGTAAACTCATATTATAAATTGTAGAGAAGTATCCTTAGATCCATCATGTTGGTGTTAGTGAATAAAATCTCTTTATAATTATTATTTGGTTGTCATTAGCATATAGATTATTGTGCTCTCCAAATTTTAAGGAATGTGTTATTTAAATGAGATGGTTAAGTTTTCAAGCACAAACAACTTGGAAAAAGTGAGAGACCAAGGGTCTGAATTAAGATTAGGATTATCTCATTAAATGGTTAATATTCCTACCTTGTGTAGATAAAATATATTTTGAATGTATTAATATGTTAAATTTCAAGGTATGACTTGTAATATTAATTTATTATTCAATTTATAAATTATTTTAGACTTAAGTAAGAATTAAAAAATAATTGTATTACTTCCACTCATAATCTGGGTCTAAGACACTATGATTATCTAGTTGGTCTTACTTCATGATCATTAGAGGGTTGTCATTGGCATCAGGATAATTATGCCCTTGATTTTTTTAGTATTTAAAACTTGTGTGTGTGTGTGTGTAGAGAGAGATAAATCAATTCATGAATAAATTGCATGTTGAAATAATGATTTATGGTCATGAAGGACATAGGTGTAGTCTTTGGTTATATGATCCTTTTACATATTGATTAAACTTGTACGTGGAAATTTGTGGTATTATGTCATAATGTTGAATCAAGTGGTCAATATTATAATATGCACTTAAGTATCTTTGGTCATATGTCATGAGTGGGATCATGCACTTTAGATATGATAGTCAAAATAAATAAAAAGAGAGATTTGAATCATGGTAGACATAATTGTTCATTTTGTCCTTTGCATGGTATAATAAGGTAGTGGAAAATATAGTGATTTTTCTCTATCATGATTGAACCACACACTAGGGTTTGGATTGCATATTATTTTTTGGCCATAAACCATTTATCAGGTGAAAACCATGATATGGGGGATTGAAATGTTTTAAGACAACTTGTACACTATGGGTGGCACTTTACATTGTGACTAAACCAATTATAAAAAGACACTATGACATGGTGGAAGGATATATTAGGTGAATAAATGAAAAGCTCAAGCACATTGTAAAAAATCATATTTCTCTTTTTATTGACAAAATTTATGTTTTTAAATCATTATTTTGGTGTTGTAAGTATTGTACAAACCCTACCCAAGAGATAGGCCCATATAAGTATAACATGATATATACCCCTATGAGTTTATGTTATTACCAAGGTAATATCTGTGTTATATGATCATGTGTGTAAATGTTAAGTTATGTCCATGGAATCTATGCTTGATTTGTTCTTTTTATGGCCTAGGTTAGATTGATTGGAAATAATATTGTTTTCTTTATTACTATGGCATAGGGCATGTTTGTATGAAAATTATGCTTGTTTTATTCATTCATATAGCCTAAGGCAGATCTATATGAATTTGTACTTATCTTGAATGCCATGCCCTAGGGTAGATTGGTTTAGGTATGAGTGTGTAGAGATCAATATAGTTTTTATTTTTAGGATAATGTTCATGCCTTGCTTCTTTTGCATATATTAATGGCTTATGATTTGGTTGTCGTATTCAGGGTATAAACACAAATCTTAATTCTTGCATATTGTATATTTTTTTAAGTATTAGTGTATGGTTATTTTTGTGTGCAAAATTTGTAATGTCATTTACCCATTATGATTTTACATACATGATATCCTTATTTTGTATTATTCTATTATTTTAGCTATGTGGTATGCTTAAATTATTACAGAAACTTCCCAAAATGGTTATGTATACTTGGTAGAATAAATTATGCCCTGACTCGTTAGTAGATATTTTATAAATAATGGTTGTCATGATGGTAGTCTACACTATTTTAATGTAACTTCATATATGGGCTATATATCATTCAATAACCTGAGTTTCACATAATTTTTGTTATATGTTTTCTCCTAGGTAATAATACATCATTTATTTGTATGTGATCTTTTCCAAGATAGTGGAAATCACTTACTAGGTAGTAGGATGTTACCTATACCATGATGATAATATTGAACTATGTGTTTCTACTTGTTTTTCACTTTTCACATTCAGAAGAAATAAGAAACTAAAGATTAATGGTCAGGGGTTAGATGATACCCGGATTAAGTTGTGCACCATATCCAGATGATTGAAGGAGTTCCTCTTTGGCTATGGAGGACGACACCTATAGATAAGAAAGACTTAAACAAAGAAAATGTTAGATAGATATATGGTGGACTACCAAGCAAAGCTCGGCCCCAGAAGTGCAAAGACTTCTTTGAGGGATGACAGTCCACTAGTTGATAAAAATAATGTCAGATAAAGAGAAATAATGAAAGACTAAGAAATAGAAAGTAGACAATGCGTACTTGTATTCTACTGTAAGTCTCCCACAGTCACCGATGTCGGTAGTTCTACCGACGTTGATTGGTCAAGGTTGCCAACGTCGGTTAGTCTGCCAATGTCGATAGGGGAAATGGTCAATGTTGGTCAAGGAAATGGCCTTGGATGGGTTTTGGATGGGTATATGGTTGATAGAGGGGTCTGGAAGGAGTTTGGGTCTGTTTAATGGTTTGTGGAGGATTGCAGGATAGTGAATATGGTCTAGGAAAGGGCTAAGGTAGAGGATAGGGGTGGAAAGAGAATAAGAATGAGAGGAAGGCTTTTCAGCCTCTCTGGGAAGAAAGTCGGGTTTGGTCTCAATAGTACTCTAAAATAGCCAATGGACTAATTACCAATTCAATCTAAGAATGCTGAAATATAAACCAGAAGAATACTTAGCTCTTGGTGGAGAACCAGAAGTGTAGAAGACTTGTTTCTGTTATGGCTGATGTAGAAGACTTCATGTAACATTTCAATCCGGTGTGGAGTGAATTATTTAGAGTTTCTTAGCCTAGAGAGTGATGATAGAATGTTGATGCCTCATCCCAAAGCTTGCCTTTACTCTACAAAGAGTCCAGGAGCAAGAGAAGTTAGATTCAGAGCTAGAGAATTTGCATTCGAGGTTGTAGCTGAGGTTAGAATTTGGTTTTAAACAACTGACATCGGTGATACCGCCAACATCGGTCGACTGTTAACCAACGTCGGCGGCTAGAGAATGGGAAAAAAGGCTATTTTTAGCCTTTTGCCTATTCTTCCATCTACCAAGTTTGGTTGTCATTGTTAAATGGTCCAAAGGCAAGTTTAATAGGTGCAAGAATTAGTGGGAGAGTTAAAATTAGGTATTAGGTAATTATGATTAGTCATAGGGTGATAAATGGCCTAAGAGCTAGGAATCCAAGGTGAGGTGTCTAGGGGGGATTATTAATTTAAAATAAGTATTTTAAATTAATAAAGTATAGGTTAGGCATGTTGAAGTTAGAAAGGGACCAAGGGGGGGTTGACACTATTTTGGTGTCTACATTTGCCCCTTTTTGTCTTGTTGGTTGTTCTTGACAAACTGCAAGACAAAAATAGGAGTAAGTTACCCCAGGTATGGGATAAGGTGTAGGCTACCCCAAGTATGAGATGAGGTCATTTTTGTCCTATTGGTTGTTCTGATGAACTGCAAGACAAAAATAGAAGTAAGTTGCTCTAGGTATGGGATGAGGTATTCCCCCTCAAAGCAGGAGTCGAGGAAAGGTAACCTGATATCGGGTGCCAATTTGATAGATAGTGGATGGATATGGTGAAGTTGGAGTGTGAACGCTGCAATAGTTGGGATTGCACGTATACCACTTCATGTGATACATAGGTCAAATTGTCGCAGTCAAAGGTCGAGGAGTGCTAAAATCAAAATAACTGGTCCCCAACATTTAGTGGTAGCTGATTGGGTTAAATGATCAGAGCTATAGCTCCAATGGTCATCGTGTTCTAAGTATCTTGGTCTTAGGAAGTGCTCTTGGAAAACACAAAAATGTCACAAATATTGAGGATCAATTGGAGCGTGATCCAAAAATACGTGTGAGGGTCATAATATGGGTTGCGTATAATTTGCTAACTATTCGTGAGGTAGCACATATGCAATCAAAATAATCAAGGCAAAGTTGTCTCGAAAGTGGTTGTGGTCTGAGGAGATAGTCGCGATCTCCAAGGTCATTGGTCGAGTCGGGTTGAGTCATGGTATGATTTCAAGTGGCATGTGTTGTGGTCAGGGAGATGTATGTGATCTCTAATGTACCCCATGAGAAGTTTAGGTAATTCATTCAATGTCAGGGCTGATTGTTTGGTCATGATTTTGGGTTGGTATATATAGTTGGTCCATTAGATGGATGGATGAAGGAATGGCCGAGCTAACCTTAGAAGACCCCATGTCAACTAAGTGTTGCCTACATAGCCCCTGTTTGAAGGGGCCTTAGGCCAATGTAGTTCTCCCAAAAGGGAGGAAGAGTGTAAGTTATGGATTGGGTTTGACTAGGTTAAATCATGTTTAAAGGTTGGGTTTGTCCATCAAGTAGATGAATGAATGAATGTGGCCGAGCTAACCCCAGAAGATCTCATGTCAATCAAGTGATGCCTACATAGCCCCTGTTATAAGGGCCTTAGGCCAATGTAGTTCTCCCAAAAAGGGAAGAAGGGTCAAAGATGTTGATAGTTGGTTTGGTCATGTTAATGGTTGTTAGCATTTCCCATATATGTGATGGTACATGCTTGAAATGATGAATGTATGATGATGTTACAACCTTTTCCATATTATGTGATGGTGTATTTTGTAACATTGGTGATGTGGTTTTTCATCCCTAACAATTTTCCATATTGGTGATGGATGTATGCTAAAAATGAAATGAGTTTATTTATGCTTCAGCACTGTTTCCATATTGGTGATGGTATATGCTTGACATAAATTGAGTTTGGTTGATAGTTTCCATGTGTATTGTTTTCCATAGAAACTAGTGTGAATGGGCTATGATGATGTATGATGTCATGTTATTGGTTTGGTTTGGTTTGGATTGGTTTGGTTGGGTTTGGTTGTTTGTGACAAAGATGTAAGAAGTGAAAGGCGTGTTGCTCTTTCATTGACAAGGACAATAATGATAGCATAGATAAGGGTTTTGCAAACAAAAGCCCCGTTCATGCATTACGTCTTTAACCATTGGTTTATGTTAGAAAAGTAATCAAATCACTTGACATTGAGTGAGCTCAAAATCCCTTGAGTATGTTGGGGTAATAGGTGTGATTATGTGAGGTGTGAGGATAGCGTAACCCTTTTTAGCAAGGATAGTTTTGCCCCTTTTATAGGTGACCCTGAGAATGACTATAGGCAAGTCCATGACGTAATAGCTTGTCAGTCAATTCTTTTTTTTAAATTTTGGGTAGACTAATCAATGTGAAAAGTCTACGTGGGGATGTTGTTTTGTTTTGTGGTCATATGTGAAGCTGATCGATGCGGGAAGCTTCTGAGACTATGCTATTTGTAGCAAAATTTGGGTATAGCCATCCTTCGAGGGAGTGGTCTATATTTTAATTTTTATGTTTTGATGTCTTTGGATAGCCGTCCTTCAAGGGAGTAGTCTATTAGTTACAATAATTATGTAGCTATCCTTCAAGGGAGTAGTCTACATTAATAGTTTATGACCTTTGAATAGGTATCCCAGTTTTTATGTTTTTTTTTTTTATTGGACTTTTGGTCATGGAATTGGCTATAGAGGTTTGGAGGTTTCCCTTTTTATTGAGACAAAGCATTCATGCTTTACAAAATGGTTGACTAATGTTTGTAGGGAAAAAGGGCTGAAAGGAATAGGGACGAGGATGATGGGGGTTGCCCAAAGGATGAGCTCAAGTTAAACGTCAAGTGAATGAGTACTTGATTAATAGTAGAATGGTCATAGATGCAAGGCATTAATGGGCTCAAGTTCTAGCCAGCCTTCAGGAGAAGACAGATGATAAGTCCTTGATCCATACTTGTGTGTTATGATATACGGTTTTTAGGAGCAAACTTGCCTCGTTTACTTCTTTCCATATTGGTCACGTGTTGGTTTTCTTTGAAGACAAGATCTCTGATTTTGAAATCTCATTCTCTCAGACTTTTGTTATAGGCACATTGGATGCAATTTTGGTAGATATGGAGACGGTTGAGGGCAACAAGGCGACTTTCGTCAAGTAACTCAAGTTGAGCCAACCAATCTTGACGAAAGTCATCATTAGAAAGTATGTCATGCAAAGAGATGCATATCAAGAGGTAGGATAGCCTCTATTCCATACAGTAAAGAGAAAGGTGTAGCACCCATAGGGGTTCAGATACTAGTGCGGTATGCCCACAAAGCAAAGGGAATGTGAATGTGCCAATCCTTTCCAGTGTCATTGACCACCTTCATTAGAATTTTGGTTAAGATTTTGTTGGAAGCCTCAGCTTGCCCATTTGCTTGTGGGTAGTAAGGTGAGGAGAAGCTAAGCTTGATGCCAAATGAGTCACAAAGTTGCTGGATAGTTTTGTTTTTGAATGATTTGCCGTTATCGGTGATGATCTTGTAGGGTACACCAAAATGACAGATGATGTGGGTGTTGATGAAGTCGACAATTTTTTCTATTTTAGTGGAGATGAGGGGAACAATGTCCACCCATTTAGTGAAGTATTTAGTTGCGATGATAATAGATTGATGTCGAAGAGATGAATGGAGGTTAATCTCACTGATTAGGTCTAAGCCCCATTGTGAAAAGGGCCAGAAGTCCTTAGCAACTTGTAGAGTGTGGCTAGGGACATGAAGTAAGTTAGCATGTTGTTGGAATTTGATACAATGCCGAACATAGTCATTGTAGTCTTGATGAAGAGTAGGCCAATAATAGCCTAGGTGAAGGATGCGCTTTACAACTGAGTTACCACTGAAATGTCTACCACAATCCCATTGTGTACTTGTTTAATGGCATGAGATGTTTCAGTGGAGGTTAGACATCAAAGGAGGCCATCGAAACCTCTTCTATAGAGAAGACCCCCTAGCATGGTATATCGATTAGTACTCTTGATAAAAGCCCACTGTGCCTTACTAGAGAGATCAGGAGGAATGATAAAAGAAGTTAAGTAGTCCACAAGTTGTTTATACCAAACATCCTGTGGACTAGAGTCGATGGTGCTGACAAAGTTGATGTTAGTCAAGATATATGAAGGTAATGCCAAATGGTGTACCGTAACATAGATTCTCAAGGAGGCAGATGATGATAGGATACATGAGGCGAGGGAGGCCATAGTATCAACAAGCTTATTCATAGATCGAGGAACAGTTTATAAGAGGTAATGGTTGAAAAATTTTAGCAATGTGTCAACACAGTGTTTGTACCTTTGCAAAACTTCATTTTTACAAAGATATGAACCATTGATCTAATTGATGACTAGTTGTGAGTCACCAAAGATGTTGATTGTCTTGACACCTAGGGAAAGGGTGGTTTGAAGTCCCAAAATTAAGGCTTCATATTCAGCCATATTGTTGGTACATTCAAAGTCAAGTTTGAAAGATAGGGGCATGGGCTCACCCTCGTGAGGGATGAGAATGACCCCCGTACCTCCATCGATTTGACATTTGGATCCGTCAAAGAACATTGTCATTTGATAGAAGATATAATCGGTGGAAAGTGTGGTGATTGATTAATCAGGGAATTCACAGTGATAAGGTTGGTTGTTAGGTAGAGGGGCATCTGCTAGTTGGCCAGTGATTGTTTTCCCCTTTATAGACTTTTGTTGGATGAATTCCAAGTCGAACTCAGCAAGAATCATGAGCCAACGAGCCATACGTTGATTTTGGTATGGTTTGGAATGCATGTATTTTAGAGGGTCGGTATGACTGATGACATAAGTTTTGTGATTGAGGAGATAATGATGAAGTTTAGAGGTGGCAAAGACTAATGCCAAGCAAAGTTTTTTGATATGAGTATACCGAGTTTCATAATCAATGAGCGTTCAGCTTATGTAATAAACTACTTGCTCATGATGATGTTCATCTCGATGTGCAATCATGGCACCTAAAGAATGATTCATTAATTAAATGTAGAGGTAGAAGGGTTGGTCATCTTTTGGTGGAACAAGGACTGGTGGAGAGATAAGATAGCGTTTAAGGGATTCAAAAGCCTCTTGGCAATCCTTATCCCAATGAAAGGAGACATCCTTCTTGAGGAGGTGATGAAAGGGTTGACATCGGTTAAAAAGCTGTGAGATGAAGTGATGAATAGATTGAAGCTTCCCTTGTAGGCTATGAAGTTGCTTGAGATTGGTAGGTGGCAGCATCTCGAGTATAGCTCGAATCTTAGCGGGATCAATCTCAATGCCATGAAGGGAAATGATAAAGCCTAAAAGCTTCCCAAAGAGAACCCCAAAAACACATTTCTTGGGGTTTAGTCAAACATTGTATTAGAGGAGGCAAGTGAAAATGATTTTGAGAATAGTTAAATGGTCACGGCGGAGTTTGGATTTCCCAAGCAGGTCATCCACATAGTCCTCCATGATTTTATGGAGGATATCATGAAATATGTAGGTCATGGCGTGTTGATATGTGGCACCTGCATTTTTTAGGCCAAAAGGCATGACCCTATAGCAAAAAGTCCCCCATGGGGTGATGAAGGTAGTTTTGTGTTGATCTTCTGGTGCAATCAAGATTTGGTTATATCCTAAAAACCTGTCCATGAGTGATAGCATCTCATGACCGGCCATAAGATCAACAAGTTGGTCGATGTTGGGTAGAGGAAAATCATCCTTTGGGCAAGCTAGGTTAAGGTCACAATAGTCAATATAGATTCGGATCCCTCCAATTGCTTTGGTGATAGGGATGATATTTGACACCCATTACGGATAATCAATGGGTTGGATAAAGGAGACAGAGAGAAGACATTGAAGCTCCTCTTTGACAAGGAGGGCAACGCGAGGATGCATCTTGAAAATCTTTTGCCTGACAGGCTTAGCCTCTAGGTTTGTGACAATGTTATGGATGACGATGTTAGGTTCAATGCTAGGCATATCACTGTAGGTCCAAACAAAGGCTTTGCTATGGTCTAAAAGGAATTTGGTATAGTCAATTTGTTCCTAGGTGTCTAAAGATTGACCAATCTTTAAAATGTGAGGAACATCAAAAGATAGAAGGTTAATGTCAATGGTCGATTCATTTAACATAACCTACATTTCTGAAGGAAGTGATCATTGAATGAAAGAGTCATCTACACCCATGTAGGTGAGAATGGCATCATCGTCTATGCATTGGACAGTGTTGATGGTAGAAGATTCATTGTCTATCATGTTTGGATGAATGAGAGGGAGAGACCTGGATACCCCACCTAGTTGATAGGTCAGGAGTTTAAAGCAAATGGCATTTATGGAAAAAAAAACTAGGAGGGATGGAAACCACCGACTCTGTAGGTAAAGATGGGGGAATAGGTGAGTTGGGAGGTGATTATTCTATGATAGGTTTGGGGTGAGGGTTTTTAGAAGTTTCAGCAGGTTCTTTAAAACCCAGGCCATGTCACTTCTTGGCATTCTTTATGGCCTTATCATTTGGTGGTTTGATGGGCTGGTGGGAGCCTTGTTCGTAGCGCCCAAAGCCAAAGCCCTTCCATGCACACCTATAAAGATAGGTATGAGCAAAGTTTGGGTTGCCAAGAAAAGAGAAGTCAGACGTAAATAGTTGGGGTGATGAAAGAGGATTCCCATCAGTGGGAGCTCGATCTAGCCCTCCATAGATGAGATTTGTTTGAAGATTGGGAGGACCATAAGGGATGACCACTCTGATATGATGGTCATAGCTAGGATTGTGATGAAGTTGTCCATACTCTTGAGGAGTCTGGAACATGTCCAAGGTGAGTAAACGATACTCCCCAAGTGAAAGACGTTGGAAGGTATCTTCCATAGGGTCTTTTGTTGTCACTTGAGGAGGTGGTGTAGGTGTAACCACCGTTTGTGCACTTTTTGAAGCTTCCATGGGTGGAGGTGGTGTTTGGGTCGATGTTTTTAAAGGAATGAGAACATTGTTGGGTCGATAAGTTATGTTACATGTATTGAAAGGGGAGGGGTCTGCGGGAATGACATGGACTTGACCGTTGTGTTCAAATTTAACACAACGGTGTAATGTAGAAGGGACATAGGCCATGGCATGAATCCAAGGTCATCCTAATAACATGTTGTATTGGAAATCCCCTTTGATGATGTAGAAGAGCTCTTGGATTTTTCGTGGGCCAACACAAATATGTAGGATGACAGTGCCAACGGTAGTGGCGGTGGAGTCATTAAAAGATCAAAGAATTACGTCAATATTTGACATACAATTCTTTGGGAGGGCTAATTGGTCATAGGCATGGGTGGAAATGATATTGATGCTGGTGCCCCCATCAATCATAACTCACTTAATGCAAGTTTGATCAACATAGGCTGTGATGAAAAGGATAGCATCTTGATCTTCCAAGTTGGAGGTAGGAATTTTAGAATCACTAAAGGTAATAAAGGCGACGGCGGGTAATGATTGGACTAAGGAAGCTAGTGGTTGGGGGTCCTTGGGTTGGACCTCCACTGCTTGTAAAGCTTTGATTAAATCTTGATGATGTTGTGGAGAGCTTTGAATGAGGTCATATAAAGTCATCTTCATGGGAGTTTGGTGAAGCTGTTTCACCATAGAATCACGGATTGCCTCTGAAGAAGTGGGTTGGGATGTACCCAAGATAAAAATATTGGGTTTAGGTGGTTGAGTAGGTTTGACAAATGGGTAGGTCCAAGGAATAACAACTTTCTCTTTTGCTTTATCCTTTAAAGTTTGTGACCTAGTGGCCACATTGATGGTGTTAATCTTGAATAAAGGGGATGAAGGAGATAAAGGGACCATAGTCTGATGATGGGATTCTGATGAAGGTGAAGAAGTTTGAGAGACATGAGATGGTGTTGGAGATTTGTTGATAGTATCCTCAATAAGGAGGGTGTCTTTTTACAAGTAATGGTGAATGACAACCTTAAGGGCACAACAATTTTCAGTATCATGTCCAGGTGTGCGATGATATAGGCAAATTTTAGTGTCATCGAACCAAGATAGTTTTGGTCTGAGATGTTGAAATGGTTTAATAGGTAGGAGAGTTATGCTAGAAGTTTGCAAAAGTTGGCATAGTATCAAAGCATATGAACCCACTAATGGGTCTGTGCCTGTTGATTCACTACGTATTGATGACTTTTGTTTTGGAGTTGTTGAGGGAGATTTTCGTACCACCTTTTTAGTTGGTGGTGTGGCCACTCGTGTAGACGACACTTTCTTCATGAGGGGTACCGAATTTTTCAAAAGAGGTATGTTTTTGGTGGGTAAAGGGAGTAATGGAGGCAACTTGTTTTTTTTAGGTGTTGGAGTAGGGAGCACTCCTATTAAGGTAGAAGGATGTGGGCCCAAAATGGAGGGCAATGATGATGGTGGAAGAGGAGTTCTCCAACGTGGTTTAGTAGCCTTCTTTAATACAGTGTGAGAACTACTATTATGGGGGGCGAGATTAAAATCTACCTTCACTTTTGGGTGAGTGAGGTTAGATATGGAGTGAACACTGAGTTATTTAACTGATTTTGGTATGGTGGATGTTTGTGAGGGTTTAGGTTCAGATGTGGTCGGTTGAGCTTCTGAGGTTTGAGAAGTAGAAGCTTCATCTTTGTTGGAGACTTTGGGAGATTTTGTTGAAGGAGGGTTGTCAGTACGAGATGAGATGGGATGTGTAAGATAAGAAGCTTTGAGTCATTCCCATAATGCCTCATGCTCTAAGTTTCTCGAATGGAGAAATCCTAAGTTCTTAGCCAATTGAGAGAATGGTTTTGAAGATGTTGGACAAGGCTTTAGTTTTTTAGAAGATGTGGGTGGTTGTGAGACTAGAAATGTGTTAGATGTGGCAATCTCAGGCCAAAGGTGAGAGAGAGCCATTACTAGATCATCTTCAGTCAAAGTAGGTGAAGAGACAAGTTCTTCTCTTGGTGGAGAAGGAATTGGACAATGTGACTCCTCAAGAGGATAAAGGGTAGGGATGATTGTACCTTTTACTTGTAGTTGAAGAGCAGGAAAGGTATGGTCCTCCATTGGTAGTAGGAAGGATGAAGGTGGGGCTAGTGGCGTTGGTATGGTCAAAGCATCCTCCAATATAAGAGAGGTCGATGGAGAACTAATAGGAGAAGAAGGTTCTTCCACCTGTGGGGGAAAAATAGGAGAAGAAGGCTCTTCTACCTGTGGTAGACAAATAGGAGAAGAAAGATCTTCTACCTGTGGTGGAAAAATAGGAGAAGAAGGCTCTTCTACCTGTGGTGGACAAATAGGAGAAGAAGGCTCTTCTACATGTGGTGGAAAAATAGGAGAAGGATCTTCTACCTATGGTGGACAAATAGGTTGACTAACCTCTTCAGCCTGTGGGAGAGGTTGGTTAGGCATAAAAGGGGAGACCGTGTTGACCGTGCATATATTACGCTCTTGGGAGTCATCAGCCATGGTCTGTATGTTGTTTTGGCTAGGGGAATGTTTAGAAAAAGGTTGTCTAAAGATATCTATGTTTTGGTTAGGTGGCGCGTTTGGATTATCCAAGACAAGATCACCTTTATCTAACATGTCCTGAATGATGTTCTTGAGGGTTTTACAATTGTCTGTGTCATGGCCTTTGACATGATGATAATGACAAAAGTCATTTTCCCTATACCATGCAGGGGTGGCCTTTGCAGGGTCAAATTGTGGTGGTGGTCAAATTTGGGGGAGGTTGAGGACTCCCTGTTTGACTAGTTTATCCAACACAGATGCGTATGATTCTCCTATTGGAGTATATTTACACTTTGCATATCATTGTTGGAATTGTCATGTGATGTATTTTGATGTTGAAGGTTGAGGTTGGTTGGTTGTTGTTGAAGATGATGGTCTAAGTATCACATCATTTGTTGATCCCTTGGATTTGGAATTAGAGGAAGAAGATTTGGAGGAAGTGTCACTTGATTTTGTGTTGGGTTTTTACTACGCAATTTGACTTTATTTTCTTTGATAGCACGGAGTTCAAGCTTCCTAGCCATGGTGAAAGCTTCGTCAAATGTGTAGAATGTTTAGACCCGCAAAGTAGATGAGATGTGTTTGGCACATGCTTGTGAAAAGAGCTCACTGAGCTCAGGTTGAGGTAAAAAAAAGGAGAGTTGGTTGATTAAACTTCTCCATCGGGCAATGAAATTAGCTATTGATTCATCATCGAATTGTCTGATAGAATAAAGGTCTTTGATGGAGACCTTTTTAGTTATGTTGATTGAAAAGTGGTCAAGAAATAGTTGAGCTAGTTGAGTGAAGGTAAATAGAGAGTGACTGGTAATATAATTATACCAATCGAGGGCAGCACCAGAAAGTGACATGGGAAATGTGCATAGTAATAATGCATCATCATGTGTTATAAGGTAACAAGCGTGTCTAAATGCTCGTAGATGTTGTTGTGGGTCCTCTTTACTCTAAAAGCGAGTAAACTTGGGAAGTTCCCATTGACTAGGATATGGTTGGATTGGGACTAAAGGATGAATAGGTTCATTACAAATTTGTTCATATGAGAGAACATTTCTTGAACCCAAAATGGATGTCTCAAGATTGGACACCTTATCCATCAACATCTTGATTAGATCAGTTAATGGATTTGCAGGTGGGGCGCCCCCTAGGTTGTAAGGCATTTGGAAGGTGTTAGATGGAGCGTATGACATAGTTGGTTGCGCTTGTATAGGTGCAACATATTGGTAACTAGTCATAAGGACTGATGTTGAAGTCAAGGGTGGTTATGTCATGAAGCTAGAGGGCACAACTTGACTTGATTTTGCCAAAGGTGGTTGGATGGTGGAAATACTAGTCGACAGATAAGTAGTCACTCTTGTATTTATGGGTGCAAGAGTAGGTGGGATGGAGACAATTAAGTTCTAGAATGGTGTAGGACTTTGTTGAATGGTTTGTGGTTGAGGGGGTATAGAAACCCCAATGGAGGTAGGTCTAAAAATAGAAGGAGAGGCCACACTTTGAAGATTGGTCATGGTCTACCATTGAGGCAATGACTTGGGTGACCATGGGTTGGGTTATGGAGGCTGTTGATATGATTGCCGTTTCAACTAAGGAAGTTGGCATCCCATAAACTGTGTTGCCTGAAGGATCTCATGTTTGACTTCTCATGAGATAGTGCTAAAGAGCCTTGACATTGAGGTCAAGGAATCTTTCAAAGTCTTGGTCCACTTCAGGGACAATAGGGGGTTGAGTTGGGGTTGGTTGGATAGGAGTACGTTCAATTTCTGAATTATACTCCATTTGGGGACTTGATATAGAAGGCAAAGGTGGGAGTAGTTGTTGCCTTGCATGGTCAACAAGAGTTTTGGTTAAAATAGATTTAGGTTCTAAAAATTGTATGTTTCAACCTCAGAAAACTAGAATTTGTTTTTAACAGTAAAAAGGTCAGGTTTTTAGCTTGTTGTTTGAGAAGAAATTTTTTTGACAGTGACCGACGTCGGTAGAAAAACCGATGTCGGTGAAGAAAGTTGCCGACATCGATGGAAAAACCAATGTCAGTTACTGTGTATTTCCAAAAACTCATAACATTGAAAAATTTTTGGAAGAAAGAAGAAAGTCTGAGTTGTTTTTAGATCTCAGAATGCGACCTCACTAGCTCAAAACATTAGATACAGAAGATAAAAATAGATGATGGCAAGCAACCACTAAACATTAATTCCTAAGAATAAATTTTAGAGTCATGGTGGCTTATGCCTTAGAAGAGTGTGTTTGGGAAGTTGGGATTTTAGAATGGGTACTAAAAGAAGCAGTCTAAGGTTGGTTTCAGGTTAAGTTTTGGTGCTCAAAATTTGTATTAGGTTTCGTACGTGGCCTGGTGCTAGGAGCTTGCTCCCCTCACTTCACGAGCCCAGAGACAAGTTGGGTCACTTAGATAGTATATACTTCCCCTAGAATTTATACTCTGCTAGAGAACAGAGTGGGTTCTCCCCTTGGTAGTGAAGTCCAAGTAGGATTACCAGGAAGGGTAAGGTATTCGCTAGGTGATGACATCCTAGTCGGGCCTTGTCTCAGGTATGTTTAGATGTTTGATTTGTGAATGTGGTCAGGTTGTGTAACATATGTGCACTACGATTTATTCATAATGTGTTTTTAATTACTAGATGAGCTAAAAATGCATTCAAGCAAGAATGAAACGCAATAGATTTTAGCCCAAATTGAAATGTTTTTGCTCGGATGCAAACAATTAGGAAAAGGTTAAGAGCATGAATTTCACTACTCTAAGATGTAGAAAAGAAGTGACAAGAAGAAAATGTTCTTTTTAACTTATGTTAATGGTGTCTTTTCAAGAGAGAAAGAAAGAAGAAGGATGCAAGAAGAGAAATTCTCCTAATGCACCTATATGAAAGTTTGTTTGTAGAAGAAATGAACCAAAGGAAAACCCCAGGGTCCCACTGAGCGTGCCAGAATGTTTCTACTCATTTTTCGCTTTTCACATTCAGAAGAAATAAGAAACTAAAGATTAATGGTCAGGGGTTAGATGATACCTAGATTAAATTATGCACCGTATCCAGACGATTGAAGGATCTCCTCTTTGGATGTGGAGGATGACACCTGTAGATAAGAAAGACTTAAACAAAGAAAATGTTAGATAGATATATGGTGGACTGCCAAGCAAAGCTCGGCCCCAAAAGTGCAAAGACTTCCTTGAGGGATGACAGTCCACTAGTTGATAAAAAGAATGTCAGATAAAGAGAAATAAAGAAAGACTAAGAAATAGAAAGTAGACAACGCGTACCTGTGTTCTGCTGTAAGTCTCCCACAATCACCGACGTCGATAGTTCTGCCGGCATCGGTTGGTCAAGGTTGCCGATGTCAGTTAGTCTACCGATGTCGGTAGGGGAAATGGTTGATGTCGGTCAGGGCAATGGCCTTAGATGGGTTTTGGATGGGTTTATGGTCGACAGAGGGGTCTAGAAGGAGTCTGGGTCTATTTAATGGTTTGTGGAGGATTGTAGGACAGTGAATATGGTCTGGGAAAGGGCTAAGGTAGAGGACAAGGGTGGAAAGAGAATAAGAATGAGAGGAAGGCTTTTCAGCTTCTTCGAGAAGAAAGTCGAGTTTGGTCTCAATAGTACTCTAAAATAGCCAATGGACTAATTACAAATGCACTCTAAGAATGCTAAAATATAAACCAGAAGAATACTTAGTTCTTGGTGGAGAACTAGAAGTGTAGAAGACTTGTTTTCATTATGGCTGATGTAGGAGACTTCGTGAAATGTTTCAATCCGGTGTGGAGTGAATTATGTAGAGTTTCTTAGCCTAGAGAGTGATGATAAAATGTTGATGCCTCGTCCCAAAGCCTGCCTTTACTCTGCAAAGAGTCGAGGAGCAAGAGAAGTCAGATCCAGAGCCAGAGAATTCACATTCAGGGTTGCAACCAACTTTAGAATTTGGTTTTAAACAACTAACGTCGGCGATACCATCGGCGTCGATCGACTGTTAACCGACGTCAGCGCTAGAGAATTAGAAAAAAGGCTATTTTTAGCCTTTTTCCCATTCTTCCATCTGTCAAGTTCAGTTGTCATTGTTAAATGGTCCAAAGGCAGGTTTAATAGGTCTGAGAATTAGTGGGAGAGTTAAAGTTAGGTCTTAGGTAATTATGATTAGTCATAGGGTGATAAATGACCTAAGAGCTAGGAATCCAAGGTGAGGTGTCTAGAGGGGATTATTAATTTAAAATAAGTATTTTAAACTAATAAAGTATAGGTTAGGCATGTTGAAGTTAGAAAGGGACCAAGGTGGGGGGGGTTGACACTATTTTGGTGTCTACACTATGTGTAGTCAAAAAACTCTTAATATCATTGTGGTTGCATGTGTTTTGGAGATGTAAATTAGTGATTAATGATAAAGTATAATCTTCCTCTTACATTGAGTATTAGATATGTCCCACTTGTGAGGTATGATACTGTGGTTTAATGTTGAATGGATATAAAACTAAACCCAAATGAATGCTTTAAGTACTTAAACATTGAAAAAATAGTATATAATTACACATGTACTTGATTATGACCATCTATTGACTAATTTTGTAGTGACAAACAAAGTGTTCCTTGTATGCTAAGTGGTTGGCTGGAAATCCTCATTATGGCGTCACTATTGCTACATTTAGTATAGTGGAAAATATCTTTATAGAAGTTGAGTGTATGTGTTTATATGGAACTTGATTTTATCTAGTTTTTTATTATTTCCTTGTGATGGATGAAACTATTTCTTGTATGCTAAGTAGTTGATCAAAAATACTTACTATTGTCATCCCATTGTTACCATTATTTTTTAAAATGGAAATAATAATTTATTTGTGTCATTCTATGAACTTACCCCTCTAGTTTTGGTGTTAGTAAGTATGATTTTGTAGAGATGGGTTAATTTATGCATTTTGTCTATTAGCAGGTATTATTTTAATTTGACATATGCTAACATTTATTTATAATTGTCTTTTGGGGGCATATACTCTATCTTTATTACAATTTTATTATATTCATGAATGCATTGAATCTTGTATGGATATATTTGCAATAACTATTATGCATTTATTTTCCATTAATATATTTTACAAGCCCATAAATGGTTATTATTTTAAGACAATTAATCTAATTGGATTAATGCATCAGCTAAAAATGAAAATGACAGATGAAATATGTATTGTGCCATCATTTTAAACCATAAAATCATGCTATTGATATTGAGGTATGCCTCTTTATTCTTAAAAGGTTTTGGGGTCTATATCTAAACCTCCTAATGGTGACTTCAGGTATATTTTTTAGTTTAGACTACTGATTTAGAATAATAGGACAAAAAACTCCACCTTCAGTTTTATGATGGCACATGTTGGGATAATACCAGAAGGATTTTGAGTTAACACTTGTTAATGGTGTTTTCTTAACATTGTCAAGGCTTTTATAAAATGCATTTTGTGCACATGATTATAATAATTTTAGCTATGTCTCATTGAGTCATTTTGATAAATAATTAGTGTAATTTATGATTTTAGTTAAGTTGGTTGATGTTTAGAAGGACTTTAGAGGCTTAATTACTTTATTTTAGTATCAAGAGTGTATGTTGTGTTGGTTGGGTTTTATGTGTGTATATTTACTTTGCCTATTTCAAGGAATATTTTGTGTTCTTCTTGAAACATAGGTGTTTACCTTGTTGTGAATTATATCACAACATTTAATAATTATGAGGATGCATATATTCTTGTCTACCCTACGTGTTTTGGTGGATAAATCATAATATTGTTGGAATTTAGGACAAATATGCATTGAATTCTTATGGTTGATATGTTGATTAGTGTATTGGACATTGATATATATGTTACTCTTTAATAATCTATGGATGAGTTGAATTTCATTAAATTACTTGATGTTGATAAAGTTTGTTGGTCATTAAAATTGTTTATGGTATTCTTATTGATTCAACGGTAAGGTTTGAGTATTGTTGCATGTTTATGCTAAGAGTTGGTAGCATGAGGATTACCTTGAAATTTTAATCTTGTATAAAGATTACTTTATTTGTATTTTGATTTAAATACCATAATATCATCTAGGAGAGGAATAATATTCCAAAATTTTCTAATCCATTTCTTTATTATTATAGTATGTAGGTAACAAACCACTTGAGTGCCTTGTTCTTGACCACCTTGTAAGCATAGCTTTGTTTATGCCTCTTTTCCTGGTTATATGACTTAATTTGATTGTCTAAATAATGGAATCACAAATTATAAATGGATTTTATGTTCTTTGAAACTTTAGCATTGGGATAATATTATGGATACCTCAATATGGTGTTACTATATTATTCATGTTATACGGGTATCCTTGGTGCTAATTCTGAGAAGCATTTTCATTTTTTAAGTAATTATTATCTTCATAAAAGTGATATTTCCTTGTATTTTTTAGATATATTATGAGATGTATGATGAATTATTACCATGGTTTGTGGTATCGATATTTGTTTTAACCAAGGTTGTGAGATCTTCATTGGTTATTTAGTTTGTTGTATCCATTGCTATCATTATAATACATTGAAAGACTATTATTTATTACTTAAATGCATGGAGATAGCTTATAGTACATTAGATAATTATGTCATACATAAATTCTACCATGGATTGGCTAGATTGGTTACTTATTTAGCAGGGTATGAAATTTTGCTTATATTGGTTTATTAATTTGGAAGGAAACAAAGTAAGTGTACAACCATTTATTTTCTCTATGGCAAGGTACCAATATACATGTATGTTGGGATATATACCTATTATATAAGTTTGATTATCTTGTTCTTATGGGAGTCTTATTAAAGTAACTATTAAAATGATTAAGGAAAGTGTTCTTATGAGTTTATTGTGCTTGGATTCAAAGTAGTACCTAATCTCTAAGGGCCTAGAGTCATTGCAAGATGAATTTTTATCTGTACACACTATTGAATAATTATATAGTGTCCCTATCACCTTATAATCCTAAGTATTTATCCCTTTAATAATCAATGTACATTATGTGATAGCATTTTTTGAAATATGGATATCATGGGAATAGCTAATTCAAGGGTATTTGTATTGATACAATTATGAGTTGCTCTTAACCATTTATAAATGGGCTCTAAAAGTGTAATGATTTCTTTAAATAATGTTATTATCTATGAATTCATATCTTGGAGTAAGTTTTATTGAATTACTTTCTTATGACAAATAAACGTCTCTATTCAGCTAAAACACTTAAATAAATATGAAATGGAACCTCTTAGGGATATTAAATCACACTTGGACATGGTAGAAGCATCCTTATAGCTATGATAATAAGTGTGTATAATACTTGGAAGTATATTGTTGTTGTGTCATCTAATATAGTAATCAAATAGGTTGTCCCCAACCTAGAACATATGACCTTGATGTTTATTGATTAAGAATTAATGGTCATCACTCAGCTAGGCAAGTTTTCACATAGAGGGTATAATCAATGAGACTTGTCTTTCCCTTATATGAGATGATTATAGTATTGAATTTATTATAATTATAAATTTAATATAATTTATTTTACCTTATGGTATGGATGGTAAAAAAAGAAAAAAAATCCATTAAGTTTTTTTTGTACCCAATTTGAGGGATGTTACACCAAGGGGGATTTTAGACCCATAGGACCCAATAGCATGCTTTTAAAAAATTTAAATGTTTTATGAAAATATTTCATGGAAGCTAAGTGAATATTAATAAATAGGTTTTGGGAGCATTAAAATATTATTAATTTTTAAAAAAGACAAGAAAATATTAGGGTTTGAAATTTGTGGGATTTTACTTGACTTACATTCTTTCGGGGAAAGGAAACTAGGTGAGTTGGAGGTTATTGGATGGCAAACCCTACACATTTTACTTTGGACAGAGAAAGAATAATATATTTATTGGGTCATGTCATGATGGGGGAAATGGAAATCTTCCATATGGGTAAAGGGTTGTAAGGTAGTAATGGTGATTAGTAGGGACTATAGAATAAAATACTGAAGAGTTTTTAGTTGAAACATGACATTTTGACAGTAGGAGGATGAAAGGAATGTGGTCTAGAAGGATATTCTCAACCTTTATCTTTTATGTTAGGAAAGTAGCATATTTATTTAATTTGGGGGGTTTTAGTAAGTTATATTTCATTTGAGATCTTTATTGAAACAAAAATAAATATCAAAACCTTTAGTTTTTAGAAATGCATGGAAACATAGCTTAGCATATGAAAATTTTCTTTTTGGGTTTCAATACAATGAATCTTGTTTGGTTTCATTTTTATAAAACATAGTGAATGAAAAATCTTGGGTTTTATTTTATTTGGTTGTCATTAATGATTAATTAAACCTCTTTTTTAATTCACTGCACAAATTATTTTTTGGCAACCCACATTATGGGCTTGGGGGTAAGGGCTCACCCTTACCCACAGGGCCATAATGAGGGTATTATTAGACCCATATATATTTATTTAAAATAATTATATATAAAATATTATATAAGCATGTATGTTGATTTAGGTAATTGTTAAATCTGAGTTGTTAATCTATGAGTATAATGGCACCACTTAGAGGTATTTTTAGTTCTATTTTTAGACCTTTATGTGGCTAAAATAGCCACCTATATGCCTAAAAATTATCCTCATTCCCCTTGGAATGTTAACAATATCTTATATATTGGTTACACAAACCTAAAAAATAAAAAAAGACACTATTTAATACCAAATCATTGCATAAAAAGAACAAGGAAATAGTTTTTATTTGCTATAAGACATGTTTTTGAAAAAAAATTAGTATAAAAAACGGCACCAAGGGTTGTATGTTATTGTAGCTGCACTTATAATTCCTCATACTTGGTTTTACACCTTTTTTTACTCACCTTGGCTACTTAGAATAAGTTATTCATCCATTTTACTAAATATGAATTGGACTATTAAATTTGGGTGATTATTATCATAATTTTAGATAAGATATAGTTGTGGATGTAAATATCTTGGTCATAAATCACATGTTTTAATAAAAGATTAGTCTCTTCTTTACTTACCTAATTTAAAAATATGCGAGTATAAAGTTTCATCTACTTCCTTAATGATAGTAGGTTAATAATGTTGTAATAATTCATAAATCAATACAATCTTAATTATAGTGATAGTGGTAAATGAGAATAGTATTGATGATTATTGTATATGTAAAATAATCATCTAATAAAACAAATATATATATATATAGGTACACCTTAATTTCTTGTTTCATTAAGAGGAAAAATTATATTACATGAGTAAAGTATTGAGCTAAATATAATGGATAAGGGCCATGTTAAATTGTAGAAGAAGGATAAATTAAATAATAGACATTTAGTCAGTTATATTTTTCATTTTGTTACATTATTTAGCTTGTATAATCCTTTGTGTGGGACCTAGGAGTTGTAGCTATCTATAATGATGGTTAATTGGGGTTATAAAAGATAGTAAAAAAGGGAAGTTATTTTTGGTCTACCCTATTTGACATAATTTGAAAGGATTGATGCCTAATTTGTGTGCATATGAATATATATTAGAAACATACTATTTCATATGCATTGTAATTAACATTGAAATTATGGATTGATATATCAAGAAGATATTAAAGTTATGTTGTATAATTTAGGTGTATTTTCTAATGAATGCATGTGGCATAATAGTTACAAAATTATTTTTATTGATTTTTACCTTTCATGAATAATATTTATAATGTTGAATTTGGGTACAAATCTGCATATACTACACTATAGTTGTTTACTATGCCTTATGCATATTTTCATTTATAAGGTATGATTTTTCACCATTTTATATGATAAAGGAAAATGATTAGAACACGAGGGTGTTTAAAGGCATAATAGCACTCATTTTTGGTTATCATATAGGATGACATATGCAGTAGGGAGTATAGGTGTGTGTGGACTAGACTTAGTAGTAAGTTGAAAACTATAATAAAAACTTTGACCAAAGTAATGTTATAAACATATACATTTTCAATCCACTTTTACCTTAATTATTTCATGCATGCATGATGTTATAAATATAGATTGTGTGTCTAAAAAAATATATGATTTTTTGTATGGAAATATAAACACACTATTTTGGATTTATTATTGATGTTTGCATCATTGTTATTTGCCCCTTTGTGAAGGGAAGGATCAATCCAAGTGGGGAGGTGAGAAGGGAAATATTAGTCTATGATAGAAGGAAAAGTGGTCATATGATTCTCTCTACCCCCTTACATTTGAATCTAGTTACTACATAGATATACTCAAAGCTACTATTTGTAATGATGTAATATTGTATTTAATGCATTATGTAATTTAAAAACAAATTCACAAATATGATTAAGTTAATTGAGGATATAAATTTCATAAGAATTATTTATACTAATTTATAGTAGTGGATGCACTCATTACTTGTACATTTTATTATGCTTGGTTGTAGTTGGATTACTACTCAAATTGTACTTGATATCTACTTTGTATGTACTTTCACAAGGGTAATTATTGTTACTTTATGCAGTATTAAGTTTAGTCACTAATTTGTATAAGTATTATTATATAGACTTACATCAATGACTTATTTCATTATTTTTACATTATATTATGCTTGGTTGTAGTATTAGGTGTAATAAATTTTACTGTAAATAGATGTTTCAAAGTTAAACTAATAGACTTGTAATTATGTGAAATCAAAGATGAATATAGTAGATCACATTATTAAAGTATATTTCCTTATAATTTTACCAATATGATGTTAATGAGAGATTTTTTTTTACTTTTATTATTTCCCTGAGGGGTTGTAACATAAGTCCTAGACTGCAAACACACAATCAAATCTAAGCTTTTTAACTGAAAATAAGAATTTCAACTTTCGTTGTCATAAACACTAGTATGAATTTCAATGAGACATTTCATAAAAGTATTACTATGATATCAAGCACACTCTCCTCTTTCTAAATATATGATTTTTTAATTTTTTTAGACTATTTTAATGTTTCCATCTATGTTGATTTCTAATTGTGTCTATTTTAGGCCACTATATACCATAACTATACATGTCTATATATTTTATGTATTTGTTCATTGATCCAAATGCAAAAAATATACTATAAAAAACTAGGCATAATTCTATACACATTCAAAACAAAACTAATTTTAGTTAGTTAGGGGATTGCCAACCATCTATTTTTTATCAGTTTTCAGCATCTATTTACTTGTAAAATAAATGTAATTATATATTTTTTCATTAAAATATTTTAAAAATATATGTCATAAACTATATGATCTTATCTAAATTTACACCAAAGGGTTTAAAACAATACTAAATAATGCTCAAAAAATGAGGGGTTACATAGCCCGCTATATATTGTGTTTTTATTTTAAAAATAGGATTTCCTCTTTAAATTTTAGATTTTTGACCTAATTATACTTATCATTTAAAAAAAATAGTGTTTTATAAACTAGACTCAAAATTATATAATTTGTGTTCTTATATCATCTTCAAATTTTGAGTGTATCCATTTCAAATAATCTATAGAAGTTGAGATTTCTCATTTTTTTAGAAGGAAAAAATGTCTATAGGTAGGTCCTTTTTCTCCCCTAATTTTGTGTGCTTACCCTACTAAAAATATACAATAAATGATATAAATTGATTTTTAACTTGCTAATTTTTAATATACCAAAAGGGAAAAGTAATAAGGAAAATATAACTTAGATGTAAAACCATAATGCATGATTGTGTTTGAGGTTGAAACTAACTATGGAGCTATGTTGACTGACTGCTAACTATAAAACATGGTTTTCAAGATCTCTAGACAAAAGGATTGGATATGGATAAGGTATTAAGGTGTTTTTATCTTTAGGGAGTACCTATGTCCTACAAATGATATAACTTTGATATTTATGTGACAATTTCACCTTCATCTTTGTGTTTTGTTTACTATGCAATATCTATTGATCCTTTAGGAAAACCATTGTATATATTCTCCTTCACTTATAACCCTAGTTAAATAGACTAAAAGTATAAATATAATCATAGGGTAAAAATGGGGTAGTAGTTGAATTTATACTTGACCTCAACACCCCATGTGTCAAGCATGCCTACATACCAATACTCCAAAGAGGGATCAAACTCCATGTAGTTATCTCATGCTATGGTGATGTGTGTGAAAGACTAGTGCAAAATTATAAATTTTTGTGACATCCTAGTGTGATTAAATGTTTCAACCATGACTTGTGACCTTGGAATTTTTTTTTAGACTTTACCTCAAGGCTAATAGGGTTGTATGTATTTAAAATAGAGATAAATAAGGAATTTTCTTTCAATGTGTAATTATAATTCTTGTGTTTTTCAATATAGAAGCCTCTTGTATGGAAAATGGTTTTAAATGTGGATTTATAGTATTTTTTTAGAATTCCTTTATATGGGGATTGCTAAAATTGTGAGATGGCTTATTACATGAATTTGAAATTGAATAAATAGTCATTATTTGATGGGATTATGGGAGTGATAGAACTAGACACTATCAGGGATTGATACTATGCAAATGATGCACTATTATCCTAGGATAAAAAATAGTTGATCTAGGAGTATGGGACAGTCTGTAAATAAGCTTCAATTATTTTACATGAGGAATGGGGACATTCTAAGATCATTAATTTGATTATAGGAATATGTCATTTACATGGAAAATGAATGAAAGTGGTCAAAAGTTGTAGAATAAGGCATAAGCTAAGTGTGTAAAAAAGGTGGTCATAAGTGCATTATTTTAGCTTAAATGTTAATTTATGTCTCTACATTTCCCCCCCTCATTTTAATATAGTAATGTAATAATGAAAAATTACAAGCTTAAAATGGAATAAATGTATACCTAAACTTACCTATGAAGTGCATTCTTGAATGTAGCCCACAATGTTGAACTATTTTTTACACAAACCTGCAATGAAACATGTATAAAACTAGTTCTTACTTAAAATGTAAATCAATAAATAAATACAAATAAACTTATATATCTATAAATAATGAATAAATACACATGATTAGGTATGTAAACCATTATGTTTTATAATGCAAAACTAGTGACTGGAGAAGGTAGGACCCTTTGATATTTATTCTAAGTTGAATAGCTTGAATTGGACTATGCATGACCCAATCCTCATCGAAGGTTGAGTGTGTTTAATAATTATATGTGTGCTTGACTCCGTCATTTCACACCCAAAGTAGAGAAGTGGTATGGAATCCAAATATGAATTTTAATGGATTTTTCTAGTGTAAAAGGGTAAACCAACTGTTATGGATGGAATAAGACTCATTTTTTGTGTAAAACTAATCAAAAATATAGTATTATTTGAGTCTAATGTATGCACTATGGATAATGACAACC
Source organism: Torreya grandis (assembly GCA_037957365.1). Classification (NCBI taxonomy): domain Eukaryota; kingdom Viridiplantae; phylum Streptophyta; class Pinopsida; order Cupressales; family Taxaceae; genus Torreya; species Torreya grandis. The sequence continues at coordinate 4,870,896 of JARHVA010000357.1, read as the reverse complement.
ATTTCCATTCCAATTATGAAATTGGTGAAAATATGAGTAAAGATGAAATAATACACTATGCACATGCCCCCAATATAATATCCAGGTGTATATAAATTCTAATACTGAGTAATAACAACTAAAATTTTGAGCAAAAACTTCTGTGCTAACCTATAACACATGTTATGCATGATGCCCCCAAACCAACTAAATTGGAGAAAAAATTGGGTATTTTTCTAGAAATTGAAAATTTATACATGTTTCTAGCTATTTTGTATTGCTTTTTATTTTGATACTTTCAATAAATGATTGTTTTTTGTTTTCTAGACTAACATCATGTTGTTTTAGATAAAACTAGGTTGTACCCTTGTCCAAATGGATTGTTTTTATCTGATACTAATATATAAGTTATTTTTTAATATTTATTGTGATAAAATATGTGCAACCTATTAAAAAAATTCTATTTATTGCATTATAGGAGCTTAGTCTTTGAGACAAGCCACTATCCATGCCCCCTCTTTTGAGGTGAGTTGTTGATCCCACACAATAACTTAACTCAAAAGAAAACATTATGGAGGAGATGTTATGAAAATATGTAAATATGGGTATAAATGATAACATGGAGAATAATTTCATCATCATATATATAAAATGATCAAAATAGTAATGTGAGATACATGCAAAAACATGCATACAAAGTGACATTGTCAAGATAGATGTTAGTAATATGCATATAAGTGAGAAAACTATGTAAATCTGAAATAAATAAAGTCAATGAGGTATATATAATATTGATCATGACATAAATAAATAGGTAATATATATTATTTCCATAATGGCATCGAATACTAAGTAAATAGGACAAATAAGTGTCATGTCCATGACTCACACAAATAAAGAGTGCATGCAAAGAACACAAAGTACACAATAAAAGGATAAAGAGAAACATACAAGGGAAATATTCAAATGTCACTCACACAATCATATAAACATATAATATGCTTAGATCCACAAAAAAGGACATGTTTGAATGTATGTAATCAAAAATAAAGAATAAACACTAGACATGAAATGGAAAATCTAGCATGCAAAGCATGAATGAATAAATATAGTTAATCAACATAGGTAATTCTTAAAATCAATATGTTCATTAGATTAAGTATACAATAATATATAAAATGGAATATAAGTGAGTAATATCAATATAGTTTTCATAATGTAAATAATTGAGGCATGAAAATAAGGGATAGACAAAGAATGATGGAATTAGTGTATAAAATGCCTCCAGTGAGCATGTTGAAGTATAAACAAGTTGTAGAAGTCCTATGTCTTATTTGAATATAAAAATTAGTAAAGGGTGTTCACTAGGATAGGGCTGGTGGAATAGGACAATAGTGTATGGTGTTAATGTCTGAATAGGACACTTTTGTCTATTTACAAATTCTAAGTCTAAGATAGTGAAATAACCTGCAACTAGGTTTGTAAATGGTAACTTATATGCTCTACATTCACTCATATACACTTTTGAATCATATATTATATGAAACTAGATATAAGTATTAAATTATTGGTATAAAAATTAAATGATTTAAATGAACTAAACATAAACATGCATAAGTCCTAATTTTTTAATTTTCTAAAAAAAAAAAATTTTTTGTATTTTTGCATATAGTAATAATATGATAATCTACAAATCAAACAACGCATCTAAAGGATGTGGATAATTTAAAGGTGGATATAATGGGAGAGAATCAAGTACTAGATCCTAAATCTTTTTAAACTCTCATATAGTATCATTACTGTGGTCACCATACCATCCATGCTTTATAATTGTATCCTTATCTTTTGCATTATTTTGAATCATGTGTAAGTGTATAGCATGTTTATCTATTGTGTAAGAAGAATCATGTGTATTTTTTGGATTAAAAAAATTTGAGCCATGTTTCTCATTTAATAATCTATGATTATCATCTATACCATCATGAATAATGTGAATTTTACTATCCTCAAATTTGAAGTTAAGACATTTCAATAGCTTATCAATTATAGCTTCCATTTTATGCAACCATTATTTCCCCAATGTAGTATGTAAGTGATTTATTGTTTGCATTTAAAAAAAAATGTGTGAACAACTTTGGGACCACATGCAACTGGTACTATAATGTGACCAATTGAATCATGACAATATATATCTTTATGTAATTCATTTTGATTATGTTCTATTGTTAAAGGAATGAAAATGTGCATACATTTGGTTGTGTCCTCATCTATTTCCACATGTTGTCTATATTCATTCCCAATTAAGACCTAAATATTTAAAGAATTCCTTTTAGAATGTGACCCTATTGTTTAGCCCTAATTGGTTATGGTATGGGTTGTATAATTTGAATAATGCCTTTAGCCTAATAATTCTGATTTTTTTTGTTGTAATGCTTTAACAAGTAATTGTAGCATGCCCTGTAATTTTGTCAAAATGACAAAATGGATTTCCCTTTCAAATTTTTAGCCTACTTTTAGATCTATGTGTAGATCTATGTCATATCATTTTCAAAATAACTAATTCTCTATCAAGTAACATATACAACATCACATGTGGCCTAATATACATATTATTGGCATGCATTCTAATGATTGGATCTATATCCATGAGCTCAAAATTATTGATTGAATTCGTAAATGGTGACATATTAATAACTAGTAATGCATTAGTTTATGTATTATCCTTTGTTCTCTAGTAATTATATATTTTTAAAATAGATTAGATTTTGGTATATTGTTTGAAATAGTATGTTTGATAGTGTTTACATTACAATAAATATTACTTCTTTTATCAACATCGGAAGTGATTATTTTCCCCTTATTCATATGCATTGGGATAATATCATTTGAATTATCTCTATATTCCCCTGGGCTAACTATTATAGAATTCAAACCACATTGATAGTCATCAATGTTCATTGGTATTGTATTTTTATTATCATCATAAGTAGCATTAGAATCATCATCAACATCCTTAATGGATATAAAAGAATTTAAATTGACTAATAAAGGTAACTCTTATACATGTTCCTCATGGACTATTATTTTAGGTGAAATTTTTGGTTATGAGTTATCAATAAGATTTAACTTTTGATCATTTGTACTAGATTCACCAACCTCATATGTGTACATTTTTTCTATAGGAGTGATATGTGGTGATGTCATTTTAGTATATTGAAATTTCCCAAACTATGATGAACTTTTAGGAGTAGATTATAAAAACCTTACAATATATAAAATATTTATTATCAGCTTGTCATGTACATAAATATCATATTGTGTAGATTAGAAGGTACAACTTTCATGTCATGTATCCATAGCCTATCCAATAGTAAATTGTAATGCAAATGATTAGGAATTACTTGGAATTATGTAGATATATTTTTGGGCCCCACTATGATATCTAATGTGATGGAACCCAAAGTTTGGAGAGGCACATCATCAAATCCTTTGATGGTATTATATGTCTTTTAATGATAGACATGTTAATACCCATTGTTTAAAAATGTAAGATTTCATATGTTCAACCCTAAACAATTTTCAATTGAAACCATTTTAATTGTTGTGCTTTTTATTTGAATTTGTATGAACAAATGTAACTTCCAATCAATAGTGGATTTTGAAGGCAAGTCCTCTTTGTAAAAATAGATAACAATCCTTAATATCCTTCAAATTATTTACAATAAATGTAAAGTATGAATGATATATGTCACAAATCATAGGTGTTTTATTTAATTTGTGATATATAATATCCTTGAAAATATTAGCCTTTTGAATTAATTATAGCATGAAAGTCTTTGACAGTGTATTCCTGAATTGATCAACAATATCATATCCTCTAGACTGATTAACTAGTATTATTATATTAGGTTGGGGATGATGATTAATTTCATGAATTCAGTCCTTATACCTTAGTTTATGAGGTACCTTAATGCATCTAATAACAAAAAATTAGAATATATGGTCTAATATAAGTGTAGGTAAAATAGTAGAGGTAGAATATGAGCTAAGATAGTTGTGAGTTCTAGGGATAAGAGTAATAAAAGGAACCATCTGAGCCCTCTAGCACCTAGTAGTAATAGGTGGTAAATTGAATTGATCTATGCAATAATAATCACCATATAACTAATCATTATTAAGCTCATAACTAATATAGGATGTTATCTTTGTCTTTAAATTATGTATTTGTGGGCTTACATACATGCAAAATATTTCACAAGCTAAATACAAGGAACATGTAAATAGGACCAAGAAATATTGAACTAAGAAGTAATAAATAGATTCAGTCATGATGATCATGATGAATATGGAAACATAAAATTGGGAATATGAAAACCTTAATGGAAGTGTTAAAAATAAAAGGAAACCCTAATAGCAAGCTAGGGTTTTTGGAAATATTTAACAATAAGCATGTTCACCAATATGTTTTATAAAATTTTGGCAAAAGTGTGAATTAATTACCTAAATGTGATAAACTATTGTGTAAAATAATAATTATATAGATATACAATAAAGAACAAAATTTGATTTTGAACTGATTAAATTTGGAAATATGTTAAAAGAGAAAAGTACTAAGTAATATACAACTTAGATAGAAAACTAGAATGCAGGACTATGTTTGAGGCTAAAAACTAATTATGGAGCTATGTTGACTAACTACATATTTGAAATAGGGTTTTATAGGATCTCCAAAAAAGAGTGTTGGATCTGGATAAGGGCGTAAGGTATTTTTGTCCTTAAGGAGAATAGGTGTCTTGTATATGATAGAGCTCGATGATTTATGTGACATTTTCACCTTCACTTGTGTGTTTTATTTACTATGTAAGATCCTTTGATGCATCACAAAAACCATTATATATGTTCTCCTTCACTTGTAACCATATCTCAATAGACCAAGAGGACAAATGTAATTATGGGGTAAAATGAGGTTAGCGATTGAATTTGTGTTTGACCTCAACACCCCTTATGTTGAGTACCACATACATACTAATACTCTGAAGAGAGATTAAATTCTATGTAGTTCTCCCATGTTATAGTGGTGTATGTGAAATACTAGTGTAAAATGTTAAATGCTGGTGCAATATTTGTGTGATTAAATGCTTCAACCATGACTTATGACCTTGAAAGTGTATTTATACTTTATCTTAGGGATATTAAGGTTATTTGTATTTATAATTGGTAGAAATAGGAAATTTTCTCTCAATCTAAAATTAGAATTATAGTGTTTTTCAATGTAGAAGAATCTTATGTGAAAAATAGTTTGAAATGTGGATTTATAGCTATATTTTGGGAATTAATTTGTATGGGGATTATTAAACTTGTGGGATGATTTTTTGCATGAATTTGAAACTAAGTAATTATCCATTATTTTATGAGAGGATGAGAGCAACAAAACTAGATAGTATTGGGGATACTATCTAAATGATGTGTTATCCTATGAGTAGAAAAATATGATCTAAGAGTGTGGAAAAGCTTGTAGATAAGATTGAATTATTTTACATAAATAATAGTTACATTCTAAAATCATTAATATGATTATAATATTAGGTCAACCACCTAGAAAATGAAGGAAAGTGATCAAAAAGTCTTAGAATGAGGCATGAGCTAAATGTGTAAAAAGGGTCGTCACTAGTGCATTGTCTTAGCATAAATTTTAATTTATGTCTACACATAACTAATTTTAACTCATACTTTACCTTGGATCAACCTTAATTCACTTGAGTGGAGCTTCTTTTCTAATCTTACATTCACTTGCACTTCTACAATAGAACATTAAAAGTGTTTCTATGACTTTTCACTTAAATCATAATAATTAATTCAAAATAAATAATTAAATACACTTTACAAATATAATTTATGTTTAACTTAGACCCGCCACACTACTCTTAGATTACTTGACTTGACTTGACATTTTTTTCTCTTATTAGAGCTTGCTCACTTTACATGTGTTATATATTCTAGGCATTTTACAATAGATGTAGACATTTCATGATGAATTTGCACATTTATTAATGTTAATTAATATTAAAAAGGATTAATTTATCTCACCTTATCTAAGTCATTTAACTTGGTATCACAAATTAAAATATCCCTTGTGATATACTTAGTTACCCCTCATGCATGACTTCTACATGAATTAATATAATTTAGTTGACGCTCACTATTCATCCATGAATATTACCAAAGTACCCTTGAGTAAACATCACATTCTAGGATATTTATGAATATGATTGTTGTGTCATAATAAATAACCATTTCATGACATCTAGTATCTTTGGGATAACTTAGTAAGTTTAATGGGGTCAATTTGACATCAAATTATCTTGGCACTAGCTTTCTAACTTTGACATCCTCCTTTTAGTTTTAGCTTAGATCCAAAAGCATTAGCTCTTGGATGATTTGATCTTGACTTTAATTCCACTTTGATGTTGAATAAACTAATTTTAAACTTATTTCATATACTTAAAATCATTTTTCTACTAAATCATTTTAGTTTTGAATAAAACAATCACCCAATCAGGTCAAACAAGTGTTGAGTGAAACAAGCCTTGGATTGAATTAACTCCAAATTGAACAAGCACCAAATCAAATAAATTTCAAATTTAATGAGTGAAAAATAAATAAACATAAAATTTCACTGACACTAGTGTTAATTTATTAGTTGTCACATTCATGAGCATTTGTACATGATAGCCTTAATGAATTCTTTTATGGTTCCTTTGCGACCCTGACCTGCTACTTGTCATGACCTTTGTAGACACTCTAATTTCATCACTTTTGTGTCAAATTTAAAATCAAAATGTCTTTTTATGACATTTAAATTGGGTTATAAATCACTAAAACACCCAAATTCACCTGCACACTTGACATGTATTATGAAACATATTGGGGCATCCCTAATTGGGGTAATACATTGTAACCAACTGTTAGCTTTATCTAATTCACCTTGAGTTAAAGTATTGTTTTTTAAGTAATTTTATAGGGAAATTAAATATAACATCTATATAAATGTTGATATTGCATTTGTATACACTTCATTTTAATCACTTTCATGTCTAAACTGCAATCAAGAGTGACTTTCTATAATCACATGTAAATTTAACTAAAAATCACCAATGGACCTAATTTTCCCACACAAATACCAATTTAAAATAAAATTGTAATGACACATCCCTAATTAGGGTAATGCATCATATCACAACATTAATATAATCTAATTTACCCTAAAACAATTTAACCCTTTGCAAGTGTTATTATAGGATAATTAAATGAATATTTGATTGACAAAAGAACATTACAATTGCACCATTCTTATATTTTCTAATTAATCACCTTGATTAATTAGCCTAATAATTCTTGTATTAGAAAATTTCATGAATTATAATTATCTATTTTTCATAAATCAAAATGGTTTTATTACCTCACATAGGTGATGTCATAGGGACAAGTCAATGGAATGGAATGGAGTGTGGGAAAGGTGGATTATGACATGGCCACATACACACTCTCTTACACCTCTTACATTGTCTCTTACACACTCCTCTCTTAGATGACCTTACACACTCCAAAAAAGTCTTATATGGAATATCTTACACTCTCTAAGTGTGGAATCATGAATTTAAGGATTCATTCTCCACCATCCATTTAGATATGATATGGATGGTTCAAAATCACTATAAAAGTATATAAATACAAGGGATTTTAGCCATTATAAAAAATATTTTTAAGTGTAAATTTATAATGTAAAAATATCAAGAAACTTCATATTCTTACACTATTTCCAAGACAAATCTCTTGTGGACAAGGAGAATGTTACCCATGTGGAATCATAATTGTTAAAGACTTATAGCTCATACACTAAGCTCAACCTCTTTGAACTCATTTGCAATAAAATCTCCAAGGAAGGTATAAACATATCTTTTGTCTTCTATTTCATATTTTTTACTTATTTACCATATCTCACCCTAGGGAATAAGCTTAATATGCTAGTTCTTCAAGTTTTTTTTATTTCATTCACTAATAAATAGGCTAACATATTTTGGGTTATTATTCTACATAATTACAACCCACAATATTTATTAGACCATTAACATTTTTTAATTACTAGAATTAGCCTTTTAATTAAGTAAATTCACTCCTTTTTCTTTAAAAAAAATTAATTTCCATCTCAATTTAGAATAGTGAAATTATTATGTGAAACTATGAAATTAAATCTAACTTCAGTGAAATCACCTTTAGCAGTAGTGAAATTGTTGTTTGTGCCTTAACTCTATTCTGTGTAGGTGTTAATTATGAAATTAAAAAATATTTTCAATTAATTATGTTTTATATAGGTCAACTTTGGCAAAATCATATCCAAATTTAGTGAAATATTTGCTTGCAATGGTGAAATCATTTTATGATTTTCATGTCAATTTTTATAATAGATTATAATTTGTTGAAATTAGAATTAACTTTACTATAATTATTTCTTTCAGTGGTAAAATCATTTTTGTGCCCCTTCATCTCCTCACTTTTCAACTTTTTGTTGGCTTCTAATTCTTTTCTTTTTTAATAGTCTTCAATTTCAATATTCCCTACCTCTATGTCTTTGTTTTCTTATTTTTACTATGTTTTATAGAACAATGAAATAGGAAGAAACTTTATTGAAATTATTTTCACTATGGTGAAATAATTTTTTTGGAATTTTTACTTGTCTTCTATGCATGCCAACTTTAGTTAAATTGTATCAAATTTTAGTGAAATCATGCTAGGTAGAGGCAAAATCATTTTTATCCTCTTTCTAACTATTTCCTCTGTGCAGGTCCTAATAGTGAAATTATGAGTCAGAATAGTGAAATCATTGGTCCTATCAATGAAATAGTTATTATTAGTAGTGAAATTAATTTCTAATCTTTTTTGTGTTTTATGTAGGTTGAAATAGTAAATTAATTGGTCAGAGTAGTGAAATCATTCTATAAAATTGTGAAATTGTTATGTGGTAAAACCAAGACTTAAACAAACTTATTTTCAGGATCCTTTCTAGCTCAAAACCATGTTTTCAAAACTTATAATCATTTGTGTGGTAGGACCTTGATCAAAAAAGTGATTTTTATATTTTAATCAAAGCACATTTCTTTTCTACACATCTCGATTTGGGCTTAAAATAAATTCATAATTTTATTTGGGTTATAAGAAAAACTTATTTATTTTCCAAGTTCTTTCCTTTCATATAATTTTTTACTTATATTTGCTTGAGTGTCTTGTGATATTATTTGTACATATGTTCTTCCCTTTTGTGTGACTAAAAAATTCAAGGTTCCTATTTGCCTTATGCCCTTCTTTTATTTTGATTGTGTGGGGTGGAGTTCATTGCCTTCCCACAAGTCCTAAGGGTGTATTGATTAGGAAGTCACATCCCAACATTGTACAAACTCTATTTTTTATGATTTAATGCCCTTATCCATTGGTGTGTCTAGGGATATGTGTGTTTGACTTGTGGCTTACATACCTCTTTTATTTATTATTACATTTCTCTATGTTCTTAGATAGGTCAACATATGGAATAACCTTGGCTAAGTAAACCATATATAGGAGGTAGTGGTTATTTTTTAATCATCATGTGAAGTATTCAGATATTAATGCATTATTGTGAATGTTTTCTCCTTGAAGTGGCTTTGTTATATTAACCATTATTCTATTCTACTATCAATTATCACTGTGTAATCTCTCATATTTTCTTATTATATGCAATATAAAATCATTTTGTGTGAATATCTAAGTAATTTCATTACAAGTGGTATCAGATCTTCAATTTGGGCAAGTTTTCTATGACATTTTTTTCAGATCTAGTGAGGCATGGCTTCTAGAAGTAGTGAAAGTGAAAAAACATAAATTGTAATCTGGGAAGAATTAATTTTTTTTGTCAGCACAGTATTGCTCGAAACATTTTTTTGAAAAAAATATTTAAAAAAAGAAAGTTTAGATTTTTTTCCCCTTGCACACTTACTATCATTGGATTCATCTTGGTGAGATGGTCATAATGGAATATTATGTCAGTACACTTTTTTGGTACTAAAAATTTTACTCTAGTGCACAAAGGTAATCATTGGATTCATCTTGACAAGGTGATTGTAATGGTACCATTTCTTGGTACACTTTTTTTTGGGTCAAAACCCTCCTAAGGTTCATTTATGGTAGATGTTTTAACTTGAGGAAGAAAAGGGGCACAAAAAATTCCTAATACTCCTTTTATCGATGACATGGAATCTAGAACTTAGATCCAGTGATTTTTTAGCTTCAAGAGGACATAAAAAACTTAGTGAGGCATGATGACTTTGTTGTAGTCCAAGCTGATGTTTTAAGGATGCATAAAGAGATTAATAGATTTTATAGTGAATTGTAGTATATCACCACATAATTGTTTGCCTTCACATCTTAGTTTTAACCTAATAATCCTCCACTTCAGCATTCAAATCCTCCTCTCAACAACTCCCATACTAGTATGAAACTGATGTTTCCAAAAGTGGACATGCGTAAGTTATATGGTAAGGATCCTCTCACTTAGATTAACTAAATTGAGATTTTATTTAAGCTACATCAAACCCCTTATTCTTAGAGGGTGATGTTGGCATCCCTGTATATGGAACTTGAGCAATTCATTTGGTATCACTAGTTATCTACTCAAAAGAAAAAGAATGGTACTCTTGTTACATGGACTATTTTTACTAAGGAGTTGATATCTCATTATCAAAATAATGTCTCTAAGAACTATTTTATCCAATTATCCAAGCTACGGTAAATAAGACTTATGAAGGATTATATTCATCAATTTTAGAATCTCTCTTTATGGGTGGAAAATATCACTGAGAGAAATTTGATAGATCTATTTTTGGGTGGCCTCAAAGATATCATCTAATATGAGGTTTAAATGTTTGGCCCAACATCTGTATCATAATCTATCCCTAAGTCATGCATGATATAAGAAAAAGAGATGGTCAAAAGGAAAACTTTCACTACTGGTCATGATTGCAACTTTCTAGCACCATCATTTCCACATCCCACTAGATTAACATAATGACAAATTAAGGAGAATCAATCCAAAGGGTTCTGTTATGTTGTGACATCAAATGGAGCAAATACCATCGTTGTGATGAAAAGAAGCTATTTTACATTGAAGGTGCCAATGATGATGAAGATGATGCAGAAGTACATGATACAGAGGCAAAAGTTTTTGAGGAGGAATCTAAAGAATCTTATCCTACTATTTCATGCTATGCCTTGTCAAGTACTAGTACTCCCCAAACTCTTAAGGTGATGGGTTTCTTTAAGAAATAGAATGTCACTATCTTGATTGATTCTGGGAACACACAACTTCATCCATAGTAAGTTGTCTACTCGTTTAAACAATTTAATTTATCTACCTCCAAAATTTTAGGTTATGATTTTAGATAGTGGTATTATCAATTATATAGGAAAATGTCATAGTATTAAGCTGGCCATGGGAGACTACTTATTAGATTCTCCTATGTTTGATATTCTAAAGGGTGGAGCTGATATTATTTTGGGAGTCTAGTGACTCACCACTTTGGGCACTATTGAGATGAAATTTCAAGAATTATTCATGCATTTTCATTCTGAAGAAAGGACATTTGAACTAAGAGGATTAAAGGTTAAATCTCCCCAAATTGTTAGCTCCCATCAAATGACAAAGATTCTCCATAAGGGTGTTGAGGGATTTCTAGCTCATTTATTTTCTATGGAAGGACAACCATCTCCACCTCTTGACTTGTAACAAATAATTGATGCTAATTCCATTATTTTTGGAGATATGCCAAAAGGTCTTCCACCTAGCCACATGCATGATCATGTTATCACACTTATTCCTAGCAATACATCACCGAACATCAGGCCATATAGTTATCCCTATGCCGAAAAAAGTGAAATTGAAAAGATGGTACAAGAGATGTTGGATGCAATAATCATTCACCATCACCAAAGTGAATACTCTTCACCAATTGTCATGGTGAGAAAGAAAGATGACACTAGGAGGATGTGCCCTGACTATAGAGACTCAACAAGTACACTATCAAATATAAGTTTCCAATTCCTATCATTGATGATTTTCTTGATGAATTGAATGGTGCTCTTTATTTTACCAAGTTAGATCTACATTTTGGGTATCATCAAATTAGGATCCGTGATGAAGACATACCCAAAACTACTTTTAGGACTCATGAGGGCCATTATGAGTTTTTGGTTATGCCTTTTAGCCTAACAAATGCACCATCTACTTTTTAGAGTTTGATGAATATTATTTTTAATCTATTTTTGAGGAAATTTTTTTTGGTATTTTTTAATGATATCCTTATTTATAGTAAAAATTGGGCAGACCATTTGCAACATGTGAAACAAGTACTCTCCATTGCAGAGCAAAATCAATTATATGCCAAACCTTCCAATTGTATTTTTGGGGCTGGTGAGGTTGAATATTTGGGTCATTTGGTGTCTTATGAAGGAGTGAAAGTGGATCCTAAAAAAATCTAAGCAATAGTGGACTATCTAATTCCTAAGACACTCAAGCAACTTTAGAGATTTTTGGGGCTTACTAGTTACTATCATAGATTTGTCAAAAATTATGGTAGCATTGTAGCCCCACTTACCTCTTTGTTGAAGAAACACTTCTTTCAATGGACTGATGTAGCTACTTGGGCATTTGAATAATTAAAATTGGTTATATGTACTACTCATGTATTTGCCACTCCTAATTTTTATAAGACTCTTATGGTTGAATGTGATGCATTTGGGTATGGTATAAGTGTTTTAGTCATGAAATAAGGTAGACCAATATCATTTAAAATTCATCAAATCAAGCGTAAAAATTAGCACAAGCCCATCTATGAGAAGGAAATGATGGCCATTTTTGCATGCAGTCAAATAATGGAGACCTTATTTGATGGGTCATCACTTTCAAGTAAAAATTGATCATGATAGTCTTAAATATTTTTTAGAATAAAGGTTATCATCTAAAGAACAACATAAATGGGTAACTAAGATTCGAGGCTATGATTTTGAAATAGTCTACAAAAAGGCAAGGGTAATGTGGTGGTAGATGCACTATCCAAAAAATATGAATCAATTGAGGCATTGCTATGTGCCATAACCATTTTACAGGTATATTGGCTAAAGGAAGCATGATCAAAATGGGAACATGATAGTACTATTCATGATTCAATTCAAAATCTTTAACAAGGTTTAGATGGATTTGAAAAATTCACATGGAAAGGTAATGCATTATGGTACAAAAATATATTGTACCTATGTAAGAATTCTCTTCTTAAACAAAAAAATCCTTCAAGAACTTCATGCAACTCCAATTGGGGGTCATTCAAGATTTTTAAAAACCTATCACAGGATCAAGAAGGATTTTTTTTAGGAAGGTCTCAAGGGGTGTGTCCAAAAATATGTGGTTGAATGTATGATATATCAACAAAACAAAGGCAAAACCATCAAAACTCCAGGTCTTTTACAGATTTTATCTATCCCTAGCCAGTGTTGGGAAGAGGTATCTATGGATTTCATTACAGGGTTACCAAGATCTAATGGTAAAAATGTTATCATGGTTTTTGTAGACCATCTAAGTAAGTATGATCATTTTTGTTCATTATCATAGTCATTTTTTTCTAGTACAATAGCTTTTGCTTTTCTTAATATAGTTTAGAAACTACGTGGGACCCCTAAGATCATTGTCAGTGATAGAGATCCCATTTTTACTAGTAATTTTTGGACTGAGTTATTTACATGTTTAGGCACTCAATTGGCTTATAGTTCATCCTATCATCCTCAATCTGATGGACAAACTAAGGTAGTCAACAAATGTTTAGAAGGATATCTCTATTGTTTTGTTTATGATAAATAGGATAAATGGGTTCATTGGTTTCCACTTGTTGAATGGTGGTATAATACTTTTGTTCATAGTTCTTCCAAAATGTCTCCTTTTGTGGCACTATATGGATACCACCCTCCATCCATCACTTCAACCTTTAAGGTCCATCCTAAGGTTCATACATTTGAATAACATATTCACCATCAATAAGAGGTCCTTGCAAGTTTGTGTGAAAATTTAGCTATGGCCCAGAATTGCATCAAGCAACAAGTAAATCAACATAGAAGTGAGAGGCATTTTGACATGGGTGATTGGGTCTTCATTCACTTATATCCATACAAATATATGTCATTAAAGAAACAAAAAAAGGATAATAAGCTATCCCTTAAGTATTACGGGCCTTATCAGATCTTGCAAAAAATTGATAGTGTGGCCTACAAGTTAGATTTTCCTTCATCCACTCACATACATCTAGTATTTCATGTATCATGCCTGAAGAAAGTCATTGGGCTCAGAGTTACCATTCAAATAGAATTACTAGAATTGGATGAGGAAGGTAGAGTTTTTCTTGATCTTGAGGTGATCCTTCAATGATGCACCAAACAAATTCAATCTAGAGTAATTACAGAATACCTAATCAAATGGAAGAAACTGACATGTGAAGATGTCACTTGGGTGGATGAATCATTTATACAGTGGTATCTAGAGTTGCCACAACATTGAGGATAACGTTGTTTTTAAGGGGAAGGGCTTGTTATGCCATTAACCATTGGTGTGTCTAAGGATATGTGTGGCCAACTTATGGCTTACATACCTCTTTTATTTACTTGTTAATTTCTCTATGTTCTTAGATAGGTCAACCTATGGAATAACCTTGGCTAAGTAGACTATATATAGGAGGTAGTGGTTATTATTTAATCATCATGTGAATAATTTTTCTATTAGTGCATTATTGTGGAGGTTTCCCCCTTGAAGTGGCTTTGTTATATTATCCAGTATTCTATTCTGTTGTCAATTATCACTGTGTAATTTCTCATATTTTCTTATTTTGTGAAATTTAAAATCATTCTATACGAATATATAAGTAATTTCATTACATATGGGGTATATAAATTGAGGTTAAATTATTGGTAACTTATCTAAAATGTCCCTTAGAGCTTGATTTCTCTAGTATCACTTCACTAAAATCTTATGGATGAAGTGGTCGTGAAGGGACTAGACCCTTTGGTGAATGCCCCATTAATCTAGATATTCAATTAATAGATTTTTGTACCCATGTACCATAAGGTATATCAGGAACATATATAAAACCAAGTAAAAACTTGTAAGACCTTATTTTAACATGGAACATTTATTTATGTTGGGGTGCAAAATTAATACCCCCCGAAGATTGCCTTACTCATACAAAACTTTTGATAGAAGGGTGGGATTAAACACCACTAGTAACTGAAACAATTCTTTAAATAATCTTAATTTTTTTAATCCTCTCTCAAGGCAAGTATATTAAAGGATCAATGAATGTGATACAAACCTATGTCAGTTATTAGAAGTGTTTTGTAATATTTATGTGTTGTTGCTTGATTTTTGTGGTGAAACCTTCTATATACTTGAAACCAAATCAAATAAACCAAGTATAAATCCAAACCATCTTTATACACAAACATGAGGCATTATTATGCTAAATTTTTGGGTCAAACAAAATTGACATGCCAAACTGGGTCTAAATACCTACCTTTCTTATCCAAATTGCATTGTTAGGCTGCCTAATTTGAACTAAAGATTGTCCTAATCTTAATTTCCAAATTCAAACCAATTCAAGATAAAAGTTCTAAATTCTTGTCCAAATCATGTCATTATGTCATATGCATTATTCCAAACCTATTTCTAAGTTCAAAGCCAAGTTTTGATTCTAATCAACCTTATTTTCAAGGCCAAGTTTTAATTCTAGTCAAATTATTGTGAAGTCAACCAAGGGCAACCCCTTTTATAATTCAAAAGTCTAAGCCTAATTTAATATCAATTCAATATTGTCTAAATCCAAATTTGTTCAAAATTTCATACATTTTAAGTTCCCAAAGTTTTTAATTGAATCAAGACTCCTTTTTTCATTCACAAGGTTCAAATGTTTCTAATATCCAAGCATTAAACATTTGCATTTGAAACCTTTATATTTAAAACCTTGTGTGCACATTTTGAAAACATGTTTGATCCACATATTTTTATTTTTTGAAACCATTTACATTGATGTACCTTTTGATTGGCATATTCTAATTTTATATTTTGACACAAGTAAGATGCTTTCCTTCAAACATTCCCAAGTGCTATTATGAGTGAAGTTGCATACCAAATTACTATAAGTTGTAAGTATCCAAGCCTCTTTAAAAATGAATATCATAAATATAGACATGTTGAATTATACATGTATTTGGGCCATCTATAACCCCTCCTTTGATGAATAGGTAGTTTACAACCCATATAGGTATGACTACTATGTAGAGGATAAAGAAGATCAACAATACCTTACCAACATGCCATTTAATACCCAACTTGAATGGCATAGCCAATACCTTCTATCCATATGACCTAAAAATGAATAAGGCCAATACTAACCATACCTTCCACACATACCATTTTATATATAACATAGACCTAATCTAATGTACCTTTTAAATGCACCACCTAGTGTTGAATATGAACAAGATCAGTTTACATGACAACTCTTTCATAACAAGGATGAAAATCTCATTAGACTATTATAAATGAGGGCAAATTTTCCCCATGGATTTACCATAAAGGATTTAAACTATTTGGTTAAAGTTCCCAAAGAAACCCCTCTTACATTATTAGATAATCAGGCAACTTTTGACCAAGATCGAACTTTTATACCATCTCTTGATCAAGCTCTTTTAGTGTCAAAAAAATGGAAAGGGTTAGTTTATTGACCATTCTTCTCAAATCCAACTTATTGTCTCTCAAATCCAACAAGATAAACAAGCTTTAGATATTGTCACTCATTGTCTTACTATGTTAGATATTCAAAATCCATCATTAATAGAGCTAAATCCTTTAATTGTGTAACCAGTGGATTTTTTAACTCATCCCACATTTAACACTAATCCATTTTCCAATGAGACATTGGTAATAGATATATTTAGCACACCTATATCTAAAATAAATCTAGTAATTAATTTTGATTCAAATCTCCCCATGGATTATTTCTAGATTTTGATGGATAACTCTCAAAAAGGATACCCTAATCCATATCAAGTTCCCTCTACAACACAATCAAAAACATTCCTCCAAATTCCCAATAGATCATTTCTTCCAACATTCTAGGTACTTTAAAACAACACATTGAGACCATACCTAGTCCGCAACAACAAGTTACAAATAACAATCCCCACCTCAATAAGTGGTGATCAATACCCCACCTCAATAAGAGGTAACTAATCCCCCACTTTAACAAGTTTCAGCCAATCCGCAAAAAGTGATCTCTAATCAATAGTGTATTTATATTATTAAACCACTTTCTACTTCTATTCAACAAGGGGCCTCTTCAAGCCAAAACATGTTCCACTTAACCAATAGTAGGTTCCCCCTACATTATATATTCCTAAGAATCAATAGTAGATTTCCCTTCAATCTTAACAAGTTATGTTAAATACCCAACAAACCATTATTACACCTTAGTTCCCTCAAAATCAGTGTTGCACTCAACAACAAGTGCCTTATCAACAAAAAGTACCATACCAATAGTAAACTCTAATCAAATATTATATATTCATGGTAGATCCAATCATGTATAGATTCCCTAATATTATATTCTGCCTCTTTATCCAAGTCAAGGTAATGTACCTTTGAATACCCAACAAAATGTGCCCACTTCTTCTCACTTTAACCCCATTTTATAGGATTTGTAAGAGGTTAAATATTTAGTTTCAACCATTTAATTAGGAAATCAGAATAAGAAATTTAAATTAGATGATATATGCTCTTATCCCTTTGATATGAGATATCTTTAGGTACCTTTCCCATATCATTTTGAGATTCCCAAATTAGATAAATATAAATGGAAAGATGATCTAAAGGAGAATATAAAAGAGTTCTTCATCACATTTCAAAATGTTTCATAGAGAAGTGTGTACCTACTTCAATTTTTTCCATGTAGTTTAGTTAGGCATGCCTTAGAATGGTTCTTTAGTCTACCTAAGAATTCCATTGATAACTTTGATGACTTGTCAAAAATATTCGTGCAACACTTATCATTTAATTTGGAACATGAGATGATTATGGTTGACTTATGTTAGGATAAACAAAGAGGAGGATAAAGTTTTGATAGCTATTTACAATGATAGTGAATATTAGCTAACTAAATTCCACATAATATCCTTGACAAGTAATTGGTTACAATGTTTATTGTCAATCTACAATATGACATATATTTTAATCTCAAGATTCATTGTGCCAATAAATTTGAAGAAACTATTTACAAGGGAATAAAATTTGAGCAAGCCCTTATCAAAAAAGTGGTAATCAATATTTACTCTCAAAAACAAGTTTAAAACAAGGCTCAAACACAAGCCCCTACACAAATGCAATAAATTATGTCAAAGAAGCCTAAACCATTCAATAGGAATATAAATTTTGTATAATATGGGATAATTGAATCCTAACATGTTTAAATGGTAAAACCACCACCTATTCATAAAAACAAACCTACTCAACCTTTCACTTTGCAAAGACCCCCTCTAAAAAGAGGTCATTATCACAATAGAGTTTTTAGTAATCTTGGTGAGCCTAATGATATGGTTTTCCAAATGCTATTTACCATTAACATGATCATTTTTCCATCACCAAAACCATTTCCATAAAACCATCCTAAATCCAATTGGTATTAGGAGAATGACTTTTGAAATTGTCATCAGGTTAAAGGTCATTCTATTCACAGATGCATATAGTTTCACCATCTCATTCAATAATTGCTTGAAAGTGGTGAAATAGAGTTATATAATGTGGCGACAATGTTTAATAATAATTTAGGTATTTATCAAAACCCTTTTTCACAACATAACTCCAACAATAATCAAAATTAGAATCAGCATCAAGCTAACAACCAAAACCAAAATAGGCCTCCTAAAAGTCAAAATCAGAGGAAAAATTAGTAGCACCAAAACCAAAATCAATGTCATGATGCCCATTCCAATCAAGTTAACTATAATAATTTCCCTTATTATTATTTTAATGCCATAAGTCGCATTACTAGTGGTCATATAGTTACTATTGACATCAACCCTAAGTCAACTAATAATTAGGACTCGATAACCATCACCATCCATTTTGGGACCTCCTCCCTCATACTCTAGTGATCCTCCATTGGTATGACTTGGTGTTCATACAATTCAATAATTAAGAGTTAACATTCTAGGCCCTCACTCACCTTATTATAATTATAATAATCCCCCACCAACTCGAGGTTATGCAATCATAACTTGATGCTCTAAGGTTACCATTTAAGGTCTTCTACCTTCTTCCTCTAAAAATCATGTTTAAGGCCATCTGCCTTAGAAAACCAAATGGATTTCTCCTATTAATGACAAACCTTATAATATTGTGAAATAACTACAAAAGACACCAGTGCAAATTTTCATTTTAGATATTTTGTGTATGTTAAATATCCAAAATAACATATTTAATTAGCTTCTAAGTCAATCTAAGGTCCCAAGTGACATTGTGCCTGATAAAATTCAAACACTTGTGTTATTTGGCTTCATACCAATAGATTACCTTTGATCAAACTGATATATCATCCCTTAGACCTTTGCATAATAACCCACTTTATATAGAAGTAAGTATTTCCATACATAAAATTAAATGAGTCCTTATAGACAATGGTCCAGGGCTAAATATTATAACTTTGAAGCTAGATAAACACTTGGGCTATACAACATCAAATATTCAATGAGATACCATCACTATCAAGGCATATGATAATGAGGAGTGAGAATCTTAGGGCACCATTTATTTGTATATTATCATTAGGCCTCTAACCTGTGATACTCTTCTCCATATTTTTGAAATAGAACTATCATATAATTTGCTCCTTGGGTGACATTGGATTCATGAAGTACATATTGTACATTTTACTCTTCATCAGCATATCAAATTTATCCATTATAGATTATAAGTTACTATTCTTGGTGACCTACAGTCATATAATTTATATAAACACCTAGAAGTAGACTATGAAAGCTACAACTATCACCTTGGCATAGAGCCTATCCTAAAATGGACAAATATATAGTTGATCAACCACCTAAGTCCAATTATGTGGATACAAGTACTCTTGCCTCCACTTTATCTACACCACCTAGTTAAATAGACACTAATTTTACTATTCAATAGAATGGCCTTGGGAATAAAAGATTATTAATGCTTTCCATATATCCAGTTGCCTATGATGCCTAAATCATATGATAGAACTAAAGTGAAAAATAATAAAATAGAATGGTGTAGGAATGATGATTCTTGTCAAAAAAGACCCATTATTTTCATCAAAATCATTTCACAAGAATAAGATCAAATCAAAAATGATGATGACTCATGGTTATATAGTGATGATTTTTCCACTGACCACCAAAACATAAAATATCCTATTCTAAATAGGATAATAGATAATCAAGCCTATAAGGGAAAAGGTCTAAGGGCAAACAACAAGGACCTATTGATCCAGTATCAGCTTATAAACACAAAAGGACTTAAGGTGTTGCGTACAAACTGCCTTGGGGTGACCCCTAAGATCTTGAGAGTGACACTAATTTATCATCTAGTAATAATAATACTGACAAATACGTAGTCCTATTATAGAATTTATGATGATTCAGCTAACACTAACCTATTTAACCTTAATACCATCTATACCATTAATTATGTATCTTCATGTTCCCCTCTTGTCCCTCATCATCCCCAATCAATTGGATGGGGAAAATAAGACTCATACATATCATTCGATGATTTTTAGAATGATGAGGTAATTTATGAATTATTGGGCCTTAGAGACATTTTGCCACTTGGTGATCACAAGCATGGATTTTCTATTACCTTAGACCCTGCGACTTATTTTGGGGAGTAGGTAAGCTTCCTTAGTCATAAATAAAAATAAAAATAAAATCAAACATTGAGGTCCCAAAGTGAAATCCTTTTTGAGGAACTTTTGGACCAAGGAAAAAGTTAAAAAAAAAGATGATTCCCATAGTGAAAATTTGTTTTAGGTGCCAATGGATGGGGAAGTTAACCCTATTTAAAATGAATCCTAGGCTTCCTCCATTCCTAAAACTTTATGCCAATTTAGAATCAATTTAGATAATCATAAAGTATTTTATCAGTTGGCTTAGGATTTCCCACATGCCTTTACAAAGTGGTATTTTTTAGACTATGGTGATTTGGATTCTCCCTATATGGGTGAACTTGACTATCCAGTTTAGCCACTAGATGAAGAATAAGACCAATGTACCACACTACCAACTATTGTATAAGATGGTTCCACATTATTTTTTTAAGATACCACATAATTCAATATTGGAACACTACCCAATCCTAAATGGATCAAACTTTGAGTGTTCCTCACTGAAGAGGAATGTGAACTTCTCATTACCCTCTTTAAGGAGTTTGTTGATCTTTTTTCCTAGTCTTATTCATATATGCTCAGATTGAAAGTTGATTTAGTTGTATATAAACTTTCTATACACCCTAATTCCAAGCTAATCAAGTAGAAGATGATAAAAATACACACTCACATAGTAATACTTGTCAAAAAAATTAGAAAAACTACTAGAAGTAGAATATATACATCCTATAGATTATTTAGAGTGGATATCAAAAATAGTCCTAGCCAACAAAAATCCATAAGGAATTTAATTATGTATTGATAAAAAAGATATCAATAAAGCATGCCCAAAGGATGACTTTCTTTTTCCCAACCTTGATATGATTTTAGATTCCACAATAGGGTATGATTTGTTATCTCTTATGGATGGATTCTATGGATATAATCAGATCAAGATAACACTTCAAGACTAATACAAGATAATGTTCACCACTCCATGGATCATGTTATGTTATCAAGTGATGTCATTTGGCCTTAAAAATACTAGTGCAACATACCAGTGTGAAATTACTATCATTTTCCATGACATTATGGATGATATTTTTTAAGATTGTATGGATTATATTTTGGGAAAGTCCAAGATCATAGAAGTACATTTAGATGTGTTAGAATAATATTTGAAAGGCTTCATGAATACAAATTAAGGCTTAACCTTAAAAAGTGCATCTTTAGCATTAATTTTTTAAAAAAATATGTTTCATTATCTCTTATAGGGGATTTGAAGGTGATCCAGCCAAGGTTAAGGCCATTAAAAAAAATCCTCCACCTTTTAATTTGAAGTAGTTCCATATCCTTTATGGAAATATTGAATCCATCAGGTGTTTCATTTCTCATTTGGTAGATATGTGTCTATTTCATTGAAATTTTACTTATATTCTTCAAAAAAGAGAGAAAAGAAACTCGAGAATGGTATGGTTAGTGGAACCTTGTATGTTGTGTACACATTGATCTAAAAGGTTATAGATATTCCTCTTTGGCTTGGGAGGAATGACTTGAAGATAAGAAAGCACTAAAGAAATTTTTGAGTAGTGTAGACACTCAAAAATTTCACTATTTTAGATGTCAAAACACTTGGAACCCCTACCGAACCCTAACACTAGTTGACCACCTAGTTGACTTAGCCTATTTATTAATTTACTAACTTAAATTTTTAAATCACCCCTTTTTAACTCATTTTCCTCTACACCTCAACTGCCAATGATCATCCTAACCATCAATGATTAGCCTCACCATCAATGGTCAGGTCTCTAAGCCTACTTTAAAGCATTATCAATTATATGAGATAAGCATGGCACATTTAGCAACTTTCATTTTGAAATGAAAACCAGATTTAAAGCATTTTAATTAGCAAATTTCTCCTCTATCCAATTAGTAACTTCCTCCTACACATTTACTAACTTTATCCTATAAAAAGAGAGAAGCAAAATAAAGGGATCCAAAACTCTAGCAATCCACGTCCAAGCTATCTTGCATCCAGGTATCCAGCATTCCTTTAGCAAGAAAGTAACATCAATGGAGACCCAAACCTCTATAAAAATCAATTTTGAAAGCCAAATTACTATCAACCTATCCAAATTAATTCAATCTTCCACTATCGAGTTACATTGTTTTTCTTATTTATAGGTTATTCCTTCCAAGCCAAAGAAGAGTTCTCACCATCATTTGGATCACGTACACACTTTATCAGGTATTATTCTACACACCCTATTACTTGTTTTATTACTTGATTATAAATTAAGAAATGAGTAAAAACTAATCTGAAACATTTTGGCACACTTGTTGGGACCTAGCATCCCATTTTTTTTCCTTTATTTTATGCTCATTGAATGAAATCTAAATTTTTTTTGGGCTTAAATTAAACCTTTTGCATAGATTGATCGATTACATGTTTTAGTTCATCTATTAACTTAAAAGTATAGTAATTAATCATAGCCTTCACTCTTGTATCACACACTTTTTCCAAATCACATAAATAATTAGCACATTTAAACATACCTCAGATAAGGCCCACCTAAGATTTCATCACCTAGCATTAAACCTTACCCTTTCTTGTCAATCCTACTTGGAGGTAATTACCAAGGGGAGAATTAACTCATCTCTCTAGTTGAGTATAAACTTTGAGATTTGGTATATTTTGTCTAAGCACCCAACACCCTTATCATTGTGGTGTGTGAAGTGATGGTGTAGGACCTAATACCAAGCCACGTACTTAAGATCAATATAGATTTCTCTCTTAAGCACCTAAACATAACATGAAACCAACCTTAGATTTCCTCTTTAGTACTCGATCTACAAACCAAATTTCCTCTTCACACTTTCTAAGGAATAAGCCAAAAGTGATTTAAAAATAGCCCTAGGTTGTTAAATGCACTTTAGTGTATGTTTGATTTCCTTGAGTTCTTTTCTTTTGCTTGCTCTTTATTTGAGGTGTGAGTTTTATTATTATATCTCATATTTCCTCTCATGGTCTTTACTAGATAATAGCTGAGGAATCAAAACAACCAACAACCACATTCTTCTTCCTCCTCCATAGAGTATACCTCTGATGCTGAGGGTTCCCCTCATTTTTCTCCCCCTCCTACTAGGCCTTTGATTTTTGCTGAGGGTAATCTAGATTTTTCTATCTTCCTTGATAACAATCCCATGACTCTTCAAGATCACCTAAACACCTTATCTAACATACCCCTTTTGCTTTAGTTCATATGGATCCTCCCTATGGTATACCTCCTCATCTTCTAGTGGTTTCTATCTTAACCCAACCCATGCTCACCCAAGCCTCTTATTTTTCCAATATCTCACCTACTACCACTCCCTAAACTCCCTCCAACATCCCAACCAATACCACTAACATTGGGTCAGCTTTTCCCCTTGTTACCTATACTCCTATCATGGGAGTATCCTCTACCCCTATTTCTACTATTCCCCTTAGCTTAGCCAACCCAACAACTTCTACCCCACTTCAGAGTTTGGTACTTTCCATATCTCAAACACTCCTACCTATTATCACTAGAGTTACCACCCGTCAACAACCAACTAGCACTTTCATACCTCTAACATAATATACATCCATACCACCATCTACCAACCCAAACATACCTCTCAACCAACCCCCATCATCCCTCCAATAAGCACCCATGACATCTTACCCATATTTTTCTAACTCACAAGGATACATAACACCTTCCACCCAACCATTTATGCCAATCAATCCTTCTACAACACTATTCCAACCTCCTATCACCACTTATGAATATGTGGCTTCTTCAACACCCTCTATCACTTATCCATACATTCTCACCACCCAACCTCAAAAAAACTTACTACCTTAGTATGCTTCTTCCCAACCTCAAATAGATTTGGTCCAAATGTTAATGGACAAAATGACCAACATGGAATCATTTATCTTCAAGTCTCATAACCTTTTATCTTATAATCAAATATGTAATGAACACATCCATCCATCTATTCCTATCCATGCTTATCCCCCTCAATGGTAATTACCTAAGTTTTCCAAGTTCTAAGTTAAGGAAGACCCCCCAACAACATTTTAAAGCATTTCATCACTCTTATTATTTGATCGCATATGATGATGCTCTCCTCCTTTGTACCTTCCCCATGTCTTTATCAAGACCAGCCCTTGACTGGTATAGTGATCTTACCAATCACTCCATCTTTCATTCTCCCAACTTGCCCAAATTTTTTAGATAATTTATCAGTAAAGATATCTAAAAAGGTTTTTATTACTGACCTTTATCCTATTAGGTAATTTGATAATGAATTAATTGTTAACTTTGTAGTAAGATGGAGAGGTCTTATCAACCAACGTTCTTTCTCCCTACCCCAACTTGAGTTGATTGGGATCTTCTCTCAAGTTTGTGCCAAACATATTTCCCCCACTCTTCAAGTTCAAAATTTCAAAACTTTTGATAAGGCATTCACCATGGCATGTAAACTTGAGAACTGATCCATTAAAAAAGGGAAATTGAAATTGTGGAACAAGAATTTCAACTTTAAATCCAATGACCCTCCCTCCACTAAAATTTCTAACCAATCCAACCATCTTAATACCAAAACAAAAGCATATACAAACTTAGTTTTCCTAAAGACTTCTCCACCACCAACTATTAACCAACCCCATCAAACCAATTCTTCCAACCCTTCCTACCAACAAAACTAAAACCAAAATTGAGATCCTCCAAAACAATACACTCCCATAGGGAGTCTTATGCTTTAGTTTTGGACAAATTACTCAAATTTAACCTCATTCAACTTTAACCTATAAAAACACCTTAATAATTTGATGCTTCTCACCCCATGCCTGGTTGGTACAATGAGAATGACCATTGTGCCTTTCACTGAGTCATTGGACATGACATCAATAGATGCAATACCTTCAAAAATATGGTCCAAAGCTTAATTGATAGTGGAAAACTTTCATTTGATAATCCCAATGCACCTCTTAATCATTCCCTTGACATCTAATGTAAACCTTTTCCTAATCATGTTCCATCTACCCATCATCATGACAACAAAATAAAATCATCTCACTCTCATGAGGCACATACAATCAATGTTATTCTTAGTGATCCCATTGTTGAGGAGACCACTACCAAGACTATTTATTCTTTCATTTTATTTACAAAAGTAGTGGACTCACCTTATATTCCTTTGGATACCCAAATGAAGGAATAAACCACCCCTCTATCTTCACCTAATGAGGCTTTAGCTTCATTCACCTCTCCTTTGATGGAAGCACCAAAGGAGACAACCTTTTCTTTAACCATTTCTTCCACCCCACCCATTGAAGTGGAAGAATTGCCATCTATTCTTTTGGACACCCAAACCAAGGAAGAAACCATGTATGTTCCTACACTTGAAGACACCATACCTACCTCCCCCATCATAGAACAATCCTTTCCCTCTTTGGAAACCATCTAGAAAAAGAAAGTTACCTCATCCACCCAACTACCAAATTTGGAACCTCCCATCAAGAACAAAGATGAAGGAGCCATTTTCTCTTCTCCACCTAAGGGATTAATCTTTGAAACAGATGAAAAGGGAACCAAAACCATCTACAAGCACTTTTTTAGACTATTTTAAAGTATAAATTTCACTTCTCAACCCAACTTTGATAAAGACACCTTTTGGCATCATCTAAGGTTTCTTTACCAAAACAAATCTGAATCCTCAACCTCACTTAAATCCACCCTTAAACCCATTATTACCCCATCATCAAAGACCTCTTCCTCTAAACCTAGAGGTGAGCCATCCCAACTACCTCCATCTAACATCACCAAATCTCCTCATGCTTCTCTTACCAAAACTATCAAGAATCTAGGAATTCTTCCCACACCTAGTCAAACTCAACCCTCTTTAAATTTGGATATAACACCATCTAGTCCATAAAAAAAACCCAACTAAACCAATCAAGAAGGTAAAGTTACCAAACCTCCAACTCAAAATAGACCCACACCACCTCCTTCCCACTTGCATTCTATCTTAGGGCCCCATCTTTCTACCATCGCAATTACCTATTCTTCCTCTAGTAAACCATCCCCCTTTTCTCTACCTTCACCTACCCATACCAAATCCTCTAGTTCTCCTTCATTTTTAACTAACTTATCTACCTCTAATTTCCCACCTATACCCAACCCTTCAACATCCAAATATTCAACCTCCAAATCATTTACCCCAAAATCAACCATAACTAAGCAATCCCAACCACCAACCAAAACCATTCCACTACCTACAACTTCTAAGGTGAAAACTACTTCTAAAAAGGCTCCCATCCCTAAACCTATAAACCCATCACCTCCAAGACCTTTTAATGAATCCTATTCAACCATCCTAAAAAGGTTGTTGCAAAATTCTTCCATTATCTTACCACCTATCAAACCATTTTATCCCTCCATTACCAAACCCTCTTGGTTCAATGATAACTTAATATGTGCATATCATAGGGCACCAAGACATGACACAAAGAACTACAAAGCTCTCCAAGTACTTGTCCATAGCCTATATGATGAGGATGATCTGTTATTAGACAAACCTCTTTTACCTCCATTACCAATCCTTACATAAACTCAACCTACCCAATATTTACCTACTCTCTCACTCTCACCCAAGAGTGACGGGGAGGAATCGAAGCAACCATCAAACCCAACAAATATCCCTATCCACACTATTCATATGGTTACCTAATCTTGGGCCTAATAGAAGGATAAGGGAAAAGCTAAAGTCTCCATTCCTTGGATATATCCATCAACCCCTCAACCTTTTAACCAAACCTAAGAACCTACACCTTCACCTATCCCATCACCAAAACCCAAAATATCAATTTTGGGAGCCTCTTTCTCTAACCCTTCTGAATCTATCTAGTGTATCATTTTGAAATAAATTCACCAAACATTGGTGAAAATGAGCCTTTATGAACTAATAAACACCTTGCCTCACCATCATCAAGCACTGATATAGGCTTTGCAATATATAAAGTTTTAACTAGATGATCCTTAACCTCTTGCACCTTTTATTGGAGCCCACTAACTTTCTACCTTTGTCACCTTTCAAGACTCTAAAATACCTCCTATTCATCTTAAGGATTTTGATCCTCCCCTCTTTATCATTGCATACATCAATCATACCCATATCAAAAGGGTAATTATTGATGAAGGATCTAGCATCAACATTATTTCCTCCCATGCCTATGACCAATTACAGTTACCCAAGAAGATCATGTCAAAAAGAATAGTGGTTCTTCACTCCTTTAATGATACCATGACCACTACCTTGGGGATAGTTTTCTTTCATCTTCACTTAGGACATCACACCATTCCCAAACTATTTTATGTTATAGAAGGTGAGTTCCAATACAATGTATATTTGGACACCCTTGGATCTGTGCCATGAATTATGTCCCTTCTACCTTACATTGATGTGTTAAATTTGAACACGAGGGTCTAGTTGTTACCATCAAAGCTAACCCTATTCTTTTTGCCACTTTAAATATGACATATTAGCCTAATTACATTATTATTCCTCCACCATCAACTACTCACAACACTAATTCAATGCCAACAAAAACCAACAACACTCCTATTCACAACAATGATGAAGCTTCAACTAGCTCATCTATCCCTTCTTCCTAAATTCTCATAGAGGACCCCTTAGAATCCATATTTCAACATCTTTCCCTTGGGGAATATCACCTATTATCCTTGAATTATTTCCTTAATCCCTAAGAGTATGTGAACCCCAAACACAACCCTTCCTATGATCCCAACATTAGAACCATCATCCCATTCAGGATCCCCAACCATCAAATAAATTTCATTTATGGGGGATTTGATCAGCCACTTCTTGTACCCACCACTACCTCATACATTTAACCATTCACCTTTGACTTCTCTTATCTCAACAAACTAGCCTTTACCAAAGCTTACCTTTATAAGTGTGCTTGGAAGGGGTTTGGTCTCAATCTTTATGAACAAGGACCTCATGAGCTACCCATAATCAAAAATCAAAAACCTTGTGAGTTATTTGGCCTTGGGTTCATACCCACAAAAGAACCCACCTCACCAAAACCCATCACCACCATCAAAGAGGATTTCCCATCTTCACCAACCCCATCTCCCTTGACATTTGAAGACTTTGATATCATCTCATCTAAATTTTTTTAATCAATATCCTTAGTTTTGGCCCCTTGACCTATCAAAAGGGTGGTTAAACCAAAACCCTTCCTCTCATCCATCCTAAAATGATAGAGTGAGAATCCCCTATCATCAACACCATCCAACATCAATATGATGATTACATTCTCACCTACCTCAGTGTGGGAGATTATTCTATCTATAAATCCCTTCCTCCTGAGAACCAAACCATGCTAAATGAATCTACCATTAATGTCAACTTGGGTACTTAGGATAAACCCCATATCATCAAAATTGACCAATCCTTAAATTCCAAGAAATAATAAGATTACCCTTTTTTCCTTCATGACCAAAACATAAAATTTTATTGATCCTATCAAGATATACCCAAAATTGACCCATATATCACCATCCACAACATTATCATCCATCCTGATGTTAAGCTAGTATGGAAAAACCTTCATAGGATACATCTTCACATAACACTTTTAGTCAAAGAAGAACTTTAGTGTCTCTTATCCATCGACTTCATTTAGCACATTGACTATCCATAATGGGTTTTTATCATCATTCTCATTACCAAACCCATAGGGGGACTTCACCTTGGCATCAACTTTCATGACCTCAACCTCACTTTCTCAAAAGATGACTTTCCTTTGCTAAACATTGACTAACTTATTGATCTTATAGTTGGCCATGAAATGTTATCTCTCATGGATGGTTTCTTAGGATATAATCAAATATTGATTCCCCCCAAAGATCAACATAAAACATCCTTTATCACCACATAGGGAACCTTCTATTATAGAGTCATGCTTATTGGTCTGAAGAACATTAGAGCAACTTATCAGTGTGCCATGACCTATATCTTTCATGATCTCATCCAAAAAATTATAGAGGACTATGTGGATGATCTCCTTGGGAAATAAAAACACCAAAAGGATCACCTAACCACTCTCACAATAATCTTTGATAAACTAATCCATTATCATGTCAGACTCAATCCCAAAAAATGTGTGTTTGGGGTCTTATCAAGAAAACTTATGGGTTTTATTGTCTCTCTTCAAGGAATCAAAATAGACCCCACCAAAGTTAGAAAAATATTAGAGATGCCTCCTCTTACTAATCTTAAGCAAATCCACATCTTGAAGGGTAAGCTCCAATCCATCCATCACTTTATCTCCCAATTATCAAATGTATTCCAACCCTTTCACCATCTCCTTAAAAAATACACCTCTTTTAGATGGACCAAGGACTATCAACAATTGATTTAATCAAGGAGTATCTTCTTTCTCCACTTGTCCTCATTCTTACTAAATAAAACCAGCCCTTCTACCTTTGTGTGTGTGTGTGTGTGTGTGTGTGTGTGTGTGTGTGTGTGTGTGTGTGTGTGTGTGTGTGTGTGTGTGTGTGTGTGTGTGTGTGTGTGTCCCAAAACATTCCTTAGGGGAAATGCTTGCTTTTTGTGATGAACAAAATAAGGATCAAGCCATATATTACATTAGCCTCACACTTATAGAGTAAAAAATTCAATATACCCATCCCAAAAAACTTTGTCTTGCACTCATCTTTGTGGCCTCTAAACTTTGCCACTGCCTTCTCAATCACAAAACCTATGTCATCACTAACATCAACCCACTTAAAAACATGCACTCTAAACCATACCAAAACCAATGTATGGCTAAGTGGCTCATGTTCCTAGCTGAATTTGATTTTGAGCTCCTTCAAAAAAAATTAATTAAAGGGCAAGTGATTTATAAGCAATTGGCTGAAGCTCCTCTACTAGATAACCAACTGCTTCTTCTTGCATTTCCAAATGATTCTATTGTAACTCTTTCTTAGGAGGAACCCACCTACCAAATGACCATGTTTTTTATGGATCCAAATGACAACATGATGGGGGTGTAGTAGTTATATTCATTTCCCCTAATGTTGAACCTATTCCCGTTTCCTTTAAACTTGAATTTGAATGCACTAACAATGTGGCTGAATATGAAGCCCTAGTCATAGGTCTCCAAATCTCTCTAGCTTTGGGAGTTAAAATAATTAGTATCTTTGGTGATTCCCATATTTTCATCAATAAAGTCAATGGATATTATCAATATAAAAATAATGTCCTATTTTAGTATTAAAAACTCATAGACATACTTTTAGCATCATTTGATCATTACCTTATCCAGTCAGTTCCTTGATCCACCAACAAATTTACAAATAAAATGGCTTCCCTTACATCCCAAATCCCATCTCAACCTATTAAATCCAAACTATTTATCACCATCCATCAATTTATCATACCCTAATATATCAGTTCTAAACTTCCTACCATTTGTAATGTAGAAGCATCTCCTTCAAACATTTGGTATAACCAAACTTTTGACTACCTTAACATTGGCATCATTTCTTCCAACATTTCAAGGAATGCCTAAGGATATTTTGTTTAGATTACCTCTCATTACACCATACTATGGGGAATCCTTTAAAAATGTGGTTTTGATATTCTCCTTCTCTATTGCCTTCATAGTCATGAGGCTTTTCATGCTATCAAGGAAACACATGATGGAATCTAAGGGGGACACTTTAGTGTTCTAGCTATCACTAAATGTATCCTTTACCTTGGATATTTTTTTCCTACCCTCAATCAAGATTGTTGTGATTATGTAAATAAGTGTGTAAAATGTCAACAACACACTAATTTACATCACGTACCTACCCATGGCCTTTGAGTATCCAAATACTATTGGCCCTTCTCATAATGGGATCTCAATCTAATTGGGGAAATCAACCCTCATTATTCACAACATCACTAATCTAATATTATTGCAACAATATATTTCACCAAGTGGGTGGAATCCATCCCTCTTATCTCCACCAAAGTTGAAAAAATTATCGATTTCATCAATCATCATATCATCTTCCACTTTAGTGTTCCCCATAAGATCATCATTGATAATGGCAAATCCTTTAAAAATAATAAATTCCAAGGTATTTGTGATGCTTTTGGAATCAATGTAAGATTTTCCTCACCCTATAATTTACAAGCAAATGGATAGGTGGAAGCCTTCAATAAAATCCTCAATAAGATGTTAACCAAAGTTGCAAGTGCTTCAAGTTGGGATTGGCACTTGCACGTCCCTTTTGGTTTATGGGCCTATTATACTAGCATTCAAACCTCTACAGGTGCTACACATTTCTCTCTAGTCTTAAGATTTAAGGTAGTCTTACCTCTCGAAGTCCAAATTCCCTCTCTTCACATCTTTCTTCATGAGATCCTTTTTGAGAGTTATTATCATCAAGAACATCTTTCTTGACTTAAAATCCTAGATAAACATCACCTATTTATGCTTAATAATATTTGTGTCTATCAAGATTGAATGAAACACACTTACAATAAACACCTAAAAGAGTAATAATTTAATATCGAAGACCTCATCCTTAAGGAAAATCAACATGTAATTAATCTGGAGAAAAGCAAGAGAGGAAAATTTTATTTCAATTAGCTTGGACCCTACATCATTACCCATAAGTATGGATTAGGAGCTTATCAATTATCTTCTCTCAAAGGTAAAATAGAACCTGAGACTCTCAAAACTTTACATCTATGTCCCTTAGTTTCTATTATTAAAAGTAAGATCAAACTCACCTTTGAGTCTAACTTAATCTCATTCCTTAGTTTATGATATTTTCACTTCCTTTCATCTAGCTATCCTTATTCCTCTTGAGGACATTTTATTACAACATAGAACTATGTGATTATCCATCATAGTTAGAGCCTAATATTAAGCATGGATACAATGGATCTATCCATGGCATGGTTCTCATGGATACTTTTCATCTCTCATTAAATGGAATCCCATGATCAATTATCTCTCAAACCACTTTCCCTCATCTACCATCATTATCCTTTTATGCTAAAAGTATTTCCTCTATAAAGTTAGACCTCTAAGCCTAAATAGATTTTTCTATGTCTAAACCAAGCATTCAAAATCAAATTAAGATACCAAAATATTACTTGGGTCCATATCTCTAGCATTGCATATTACTTCCTTGAAGGACAACTTCTCAAGAACTCAATTGTTTAAAAGATAGACTGCTCCCTCGAAGTATAGATACAACATAACAACACATCTAAATTTAGACCACTCCCTTAAACGATGGATAAATTAAGTTTGAATATTCTCACATTGATCAGCTTCACCCCCTTTATAAAAAAAAAACATGGAAAAGGGGGGACATATATCCAAATTAAAGTGAGCTATCCCAAAGGGGCCACAATCGGCTCTTTCTTATATATTTAGTAGACTTCTCACATCGATCATTCCACACATTATATTAAAGCATGTACTTGTCTATTATAGTTTTTCAATCACTTATAGAAGGGACAAGCTAACCCACATCAGGTTTCCATATTACCCATTTCCCTTCAAATTATCTATCAACTACTTTTCCCTTCTTAAACCCTCTAAAATCAAGGGAATCTAAGATTACTTGACATAATGTGATCAAGACACCATGTTTATCACTCCAAGCATGCTAACTCAAAGTGTTCAAAAGGCTTATTTTTATTGAGCCCATCCAACTTCAATTTTTTTATCCTTACTAATGAACACATCATGCCTATCTTACCTTCTCATTATTATTTCATGAAGACATGTGTCTCATGATTCTTTTTCCAACATTTAGTTTGTTACCTATATCTATTTTATGTGTCTTCATATTATGCCAATATTACATATCATATCCAAACAATAAAAACACCATTTCCATCACAAATCCATATGCCTCACAACATTATGAGCCATATCCCACTTGTGCACCCAAACATCAAACGTATCATAAACCACATCATCAAACTAAATAATGAAAACCATCCTATCTATCATCATGAACACACACATCATCCCTCATATATACACAAAAAAACACCTAAAACTATAAACATATCAAATTCAAACATCTAATCATAAAACACATGTTAATTCTATTATCTCATCATCCATAATCTATACCTATCAAAACATAAGACAAAACACATTGTCTATTTCACATATCGTGTCAATAAACCACATAAATCATGTCATATACCATTTACCATATACTTTATAAATAATTATCCCTAAACTACATCATGCCTAGAAATAATAACCATGTCATATCCATAAAAAAATGTCATCATTATCTTTGCTATCAACATCTATACATCAAATAATCTATCTAAAACATAAATTCACCATGATATTATATACAAAAAATCAAATCATATCTCATATCCATAATAATATCATGAACAAAATCATTCTATGACCACACTCAAAATCCATCTTTGATCATATATCTATCATATACATCCATTTGTGAATAACATCACTCATATCCTAATCAGATCAATCATCACATATCCATCATCATAATACATCATATCCATCATAGGAACCAAACATGAACAATAATAATCAATTTACACCTCAAAATCATAAAACATCAATAAACATTGATTTACAACTCATAAGCAAAATTCATCATCATAATCATCACACATCAATACATAATCATAGAACATCCATACACAATCGATAAACATCAACAAACAACTATAAAAATTAGCACATAATCATCATGTCATCAATATAATCAAATGTCAACATGTCATTAATAT
This sequence comes from Torreya grandis, assembly GCA_037957365.1. Lineage (NCBI taxonomy): Eukaryota > Viridiplantae > Streptophyta > Pinopsida > Cupressales > Taxaceae > Torreya > Torreya grandis. Next base: position 4,836,052 of record JARHVA010000357.1, on the reverse strand, counting down.
AATCAACATGATCATCATATACATTATAAAGGAAATACATGTCATAATATATCTAGGTCTCTCTCATAAATATATATCTCACATCTTCAGCATGTAGGCCAATATCAAAATAATATATATCGATGACAATAAAACTAAATAAATTAAGCCCCAGGAGTACCACTACCATTAGTTCCACCTGCACTCCCATCTGGTGGGTGGTTCCCTTACCACCCCTACTTAACTGACTATGGAGGCCCACTATCTTGGAGTAACTATAGATGGACCACCTACTAGGTTGGCCTTGTACTCCCTATATATCATCTCTAGTGGAAACTATGCTAGCACTATCACCTCATAATATCTTAGCTCCTCAATGGTAGCTAAGAATCATGTCCTCAAAAATCTATTAGGTGGTCCTCTTATTGTTGTTGTGGCTACCCCTACCCTCTATCTCAATGAATCTCTCTCTTGATTCACTAACCCAAGAGAGATCCTCACTTGATCATGCTCTCTAATCAAAGTTGTAACCTGCCCTTGTACGATGACAATTTGTGCTTATAAAGTAACCACCTATACATGTAATCTAGTGATTTATGTCTATGTTATTTATAGTGATTATTGTGCCTATCCATTTGGTTTACCACCTTTTACTAGTACCCCAACCAAATCCACATTCATAGGCTACTGACCACTATCACGCCATACAAAGTTAGTTATTGCATATCTAGCTTGGTACTAGGCTACATACCCATCTACAACACTAGCATCATCTATGGGAGCTCCCACTGGTAACTCCTCCTAGTCCAATATGGCATCCTATGGTTATAGCTTTAAGAGAAAGAATTTGGCATCCTCCATCCTATATCAAGGTAAATCTAGTGGGATCCATTGTAATAGTCTAAACTATCTCTGTACTTGGTCAAACAAGATAAGATCTATCTCACCACCCCATCTTTTCTAAATCTCATACTAGCTCTGAATGATAATGTGTGGTAGTTATACCTTTTCCACCTTGGCCAATCCACATACAACCTCCATATTATGTCACCCACCACCAAACCATCCAAAGTTTCTCTGAACCAATCTATATCTTTGGTACCACCACTAGCCCCTGTCAATGCATAGTCCCCTCTTTATCTCATGAATCCAACTTTATATTCAATCAGCATAAAGCTATCCCAAGGTAGCCCTAATGTTTTCAAAACTCATATGTGCTTGTATGCCCAATAATGGAGCATGAACCCAATGTTAATCCCATATTGCCTATGTGCTCAAAATGCCTACATCTCCCTATAGATCTACACTAATAACATAGGTACCCAACTAAATATTGTCCTCCCCCATAGCATTTCCACTATTACTCCCAATAATAGACATAGAAACTAACCACTACTAAAATCTAGTAGTGTGAATCAAGACACCCCCATCATCATCATCATCATCAATAAGCATCGGTCCTCAAGATCCCTATGGTATAATGGCCTATAAAAAACCCCAACTATATGATATCTAGCTTGAACCTGATCTACTCTATATATCAGGTCTATGAAATAATCTCTCTCATCATTCTCTACATGATAGATCAGCCCCCCTTAAATGGGTAGTTGAGTAATCTAATGAATATCCTCTAAGAGAATCATCATCTCCCCTATCAGCAACAAAAATGTGTTTATGGTTGGATCCCATATCTTGATGAGTTCCACAATCATTATTGCATCCCATGACAAGTGATGGTAGTGTCTCATATCCCCTAAGCCAACCTCCTCTATATGTCATCACTCATCATCCATCATCCCATTACAGATCTTAGTAAATATCTTAGGGACTCTATCCCTCATCTAAATCTAGTCATGGGCCTACAAATAAAAAATAATAATATTATCATGCCCACTTAGTTTGCCACATCACATTAAGTACCAATTTACACCTACATTTTTCACCCTATTCCATTTTAACCCATCATTACCTCTAACACTAAAAACCAACCTCTACTTTTATTTGCATTAATTTTTCCCTCATCTTACCCCTTACCTATTTTTATCAAAAATAATTACCCTATTCCTCCTAAATCTCATTACAATTACTAACCATCCACCCTCTAACATAAAGTGTCTTTCACCTCATTCTACCAACCATTTTTAACATCTTAGCAAATCACACCTACATTCATCCTTTTTCATCCCAAGACACATCTCTTCCATAATTTTCAACACATCTTAATAGTGCTCACTTTAAAACCTCTTAACACTTTATCACATCCTTTTTGAAGCTTTTAAAACTAAATTAAAACATTTTAATATTTACCATTTAACATTTTTACAAACTTTCCAAACTTTAAAACTCTTTAAACACCATCCCTTTTTAACCAACCCTACCCCTTAAATTTTGACCACCAACAGTTCCTCAAACCATCGACAGTCCCTAGGGACCCTTTTACCCCTTGAGTTTAACTATCGATGATTGATTTGATCCATTGATGATCACTATGTGTGACTACTGGCGACATAACCCTTAAACCCTAGACCTCTTACACCTCAACAAAACACTCCCATTCTCACAATAGCCTAGCTATATTTATTCCCTACCCCAATTCAAACCCAACACACCTTTAGCCTATACATTTTCCCAATCATTTGACCAAATTTAATAAAACCTAAATCTAGGGCATTATTTTCCAAACCCCATTCAAAATCCTAACAATTTTATTCCTAACTCCTCAAATGGATATAAAACAACAACATAATTCACCTCACTATCCAATTTAAGATATAACCTACCTCATTTTGTGATTACTGATGTGGTCAAATCCCTCTTCCCACTACTCAACCATACCCTCAACCACCCTCCATTTAGTCAACCTTCATCCACTCTCAAACACATTATCAACCAATCAACTACTAACAACTCAACAAGCTCACTACATAAGTGACAAATCTCATAAGATACTTAAAGAAGTAAATGCCAAATGTAAAATAGTATAAATGAAGTTACATTTTACTTTTATCTTCTCAAATTTTTAGGGTTTTCCTGATTGTTGATGGTCAACCCTCGAGAAATGCCTGACTATCGATGGTCAGGGTCCCCCACTTTTTTTAAAGCTTTTCAATGCACCCCACCTAGGTACTGACATTAGGAGATCACCTAATCTCCACCAAACTAGAATTACACCCATTGGAGATTACCTTCTCTAACCAACCCATCTAAACATGTCCACCTTGATGTTGGTCATTTTTGACCCAAACATTTGAATGTTTTGTGACAACCTTTCCTTGATCATTTTGACTGCACTGACCAACCTTGCCATGTTGCACTTTTAAAATTCACACAACCTCATGTGTGACTAGATCATTTATGTTATTTCATAAGAGCACTTCCTACCTTTAATACCTTCCAATGATGTTGACCCTGTCTAGATGACTTACTAGGAATGACCTTATCAGCTATGACCAACATTATAGATTAGTTACCCTATCATATGTCTCCCTAAAACCCAACCTTATTTGTTTCAACATTGGTAACTTTAGTCTCTACATGATCTTGATTATCAAACTTAGTCATATTTTATGTACACATTTGCATTTCAAATTCCCAACCCATTTGTGTCACCCACCTCATAACTCACCTTTTACCATTTATCAAACCCTGACCTAATTTCACTTTCACCTCATCGACTCCCAGTTTGAGGGGGAATAGCTCCTCCCTTACTTTGGGTAACCAAACCTTGACCTGTAATTTGTTTTTGTTTTACATCTTATTAATTTAAATCTACATTTAAAAAAATGGGAAAAATGTAGACACTCAAAAATTGCATAGTTTTAGATGTTGAAACACCTAAAACCCCTATCAGACCCTAAAGCTAGTTGACCACCTAGTTAACTTAGCCTATTTATTAATTTAATAACTTAAATTTTTAAATCACCCCTTTTTTAACCCATTTTACTCTAGACCTCAACCACCGATGGTCAACCTAACCATCGATGGTTAGTCTGACCATCGATGGTCAGGTCTCTAATCCTACTTTAGAGCTTTAAAGCATTACCAACTATATGAGATAAGCATGGCACATTTAGCAACTTTTATTTTGTGATTAAAACTATATTTAAAGCATCATAATTAGTAACTTTCTCCTCTATCCAATTAATAAATTCCTCCTGCACATTTAGTAACTTCATCCTATAAAAAGAGAAAGGCAAGAGAATAAAGGGATCCAAAACTCTAGCAATGCATGTCTAAACTATCTTACATCTAGGTATATATCATCCCTTTAGAAAGAAAGAATCATCAATAGAGACCTAAACCTCTATCAAAATCACTTTTGAAGGCCAAAGTATTGTCACTCTAGTCAAATTACTTCATCCTTCCACTATTGAGTTACAGTGTTTTTCTTATCAGTAGGTTACTCTTTCTAAGCCAAAGAGGATTTCTCACCATCACTTGGATCATATGCACACTTTATCAGGTATTCTTATACACACCCTATTAGTAGTTTCATTACTTTTTTCCAACTTAACAAATGAGCAAAAACTAATATGAAATAATTAGTTAGATAGGTAGGTGGGTTTTCTAGCAAACTAGATCCAAGAAGCATGAGATTCTTTAGAGGCTATCAATCCATGCTTTTAAACAATCAAATTCAAAAATCAAAAGGTAAAGTACTTAAATAAACAACAAAAGATACTAAAATTTAATATAATAAGATAAATTTTACTAATTATAGCAATACATAGATTGATATTAATGCTAAATAGATTGGGTATAGTTTAGAAAATAGGGTAGGGTTTTGTGATCATGCAAGAGGTCAAAAACTAAGATTTGGTTAAGGTCTAGTGGGTTAAAATAGCTTGTTTTTTATTTGTCACATGATGACCATTAGTGGTTGGGGTGACTATCAATGGTTAGAGTAACCATCAGTGGTTATGAATAGACCATCAACGGTCAAGGTGACCATTGGTGGTTACTATGGGTTTTAGTTTGGTTAAGAAAAATTGATTGGTGAGGTTATAGAATGAGATTCTATAAGGTGGGTTTGGGTTGGGTTAATTGTGAAATAGAAAGAAAGTAAATGATTACTAAAATTAGATACTTAGATTTCTTGGTTGTTGATCTAAAGAATAGTTGAGGTAGTTGGCTGATGAATTAGTTGATGGATTCAGGAGTAATTTTGGTAAAGTAATACTACTGGGTCATTTTTTGATGAGTGGTATCACTTTGGATCTCTATCATACATATTGGTTCACTAGTTCACTAGAAGAATGACCTACCAAAGAAATTATAATACATGAAGCTCTTGATAGTTGTGAATCCCTTTTCACCTCTTGCTTCTCTCTTTTTATAGGAAAATGGGAGAGGTGGAAGTGTAGGTTCAAGAAGAGGTTTAACTTGTCTACATTTAGTTTCAACATGCATTGATCCACGAGTGGATCAAGAAAGCTAATTATAAAAAGCTAAGGTGGAGTTGAATTTAGATTTAGGTGTTTAGGTAGTTGGAACCTAAACATCAATAGTAAATCCCAACCATTGATGATTAGGGTGACTATTAGTGGTCATGGATCAAAGGTCAAGTTTGGTAAAAGGTTTAGTTAGTCAGTTAGCTAGTCAACTAAATTGACTCAATTTTGTAGTCAAAGGGTTATGGGATGGTCCTTAGGGGGTCCCAAGGTGTTTTAGGGGTGTTTCAACATCTAGAACCATAATGTGTGGTTTTTTAGTGTCTATATTTTTCCATTTTTTATTATACAATTTTTATCAAAAAGCCACAAAACAAAAATGGATTGTAGGTTAAAGGTTTAGTTACCTCAAGCATGGGATGAGGTATTACCCATTAAACTAGGAATCAATGAGGTAAAATAGAATTAGGTGTGGGTTTGGTGAGTGGGTAATTTGGTGATGAAGTGGGTGGTAGGTTGGGCACTAAAGTGCAAAGACACACATAAAGTATGACTAAATATGATAGCTAAGATCATAAAATGACTAGGTTGCCATGGTTGATAAAAATAAGGTTGGTACTAAAAAGACAAGTGATAAGTGGAACACATGATCATATGTGATGGTTGGGCTATACTTTTAAATACAAGTCTCTTAGACAAGGTCAATATTTTTTTGGGTATTCAAGGTAGGAAGTTCTCTCATAAAGACATAAGTTGGTTAGGTGTGCATAAGGTAGCACAAGTTCAAAATTGTTCAACATGGTAATTTATTTGGTGCTATCAAAAAGACCAAGGCAAAGTCATCATAAAATGTGCAAAAGTTTGAAATGGCCAATGGTGATGTGATGTGGTTGGTGGAAGTATCAAGGTTGGTAAAGAAGGTAATCTCTATTAGTATGAGTTTAGATTAGGTAGGTTCTTGGTTAAGTGTTGTGTTCAGAATTTGGTTAAAAATTGGTTGGGTGGAGGGAAAAATCCCAAAGAAGGTGATCATTAACAATCAAGGTCAACCTTTGGGGTCAACCATTGAAGGTTACCCTGACCATCAGTGGTCAGGTGTCATCCCTAAAAGGGTGAAGATAAAAGGGCCATGGTGGGTTTTAATCTTTCATTATGAACTTTAATCTATGATGATTAGATCTTTGGCATTTTATGAGAAAAAATGGGTATGTTGTGGTGAGAGTGATTGATTGAGTGAGGTGGATTGAGTTGATCAAACTTTGACCCAATGAGGATGTAGCATGGATGGGGGAGAGCATGAGACCAAGTGGTGGTTCCTAGGGTTCCTCCTCGATGGTGGTTGAGGAATGAGGTAGCCATTTTATTGAATTAATAGCTTGGTTTCAATTTAGTAAATTGAATTTTATTTTAATTTGTTTATGTTTGAGTTAGTTAGTGGTTTGTTTGACCTAGGTTTATGTGTTTGGTAGTTTTGTGGGTGAATTTGGCAAGTTAGAGTTAAAATGGAAGGGTAGGGTAGAAAGGGGAGGGTAGAGCTAGGTATAGGTAGAAATTATCTAGTTTTTATGGTGTTTGTGTAGGAAAATTTGGATGGTAGGGTTAGGTTTGATTACCAAAAATCACTTTACAGTGACCGTCGATGATCATCTATAGCCATCATTCATCATTACTGACTGTTGATGGTCAATAAATCACCCTCAATAGTCACTATGTGGTGATCATAGATAGTTGGTCTCCTAACTGTCAGTGGTCATCCTGACCATCGATGGTCAATATAAAGATGGGTGTGCTTCAAAATTTTGTTGAATGGTTAAGGTTAAAGTTGATGGATTTTTGGTGAAGGTTGAGGTTCATTTTTATGGTTAAGGTAAAATAGGTAAATGTGATAGGTTTAACATAAAGTTTGATAGGTTATAGGTAAATATAAAGGTTAATAGGTAATAGGTGATGTTGTCAGGTAATGATTTTTAGGTTGATTGTTGAGGTTTACATAAGATAGTGTAAGGGTTTTTCTTTGTAGATAAGTCATAAGTATAGGTCATAGTAGGAAAATGGAATGAGTTGAATAGATTAGAATAGGAGGTAGGTAGAAAAGGTTGAGTTTGAAGGAATTTTTTTTAGTGAACTAAGGATGTTTTTATCTAACCTTGTAGGAACATGAGAGGATACAAATGAGAAACCAAGTGCCCTAGATATTTGATGAGATTTAGAGAGGTATGACTGACGATGATTAGGATCATATTGAGGATGTGTGTCTCAATGTTATGAAGTATTATCAGTATGTACTTCAAGATGTGGATATGATAGTGGAACTCATTGAGAGATGGGATCCTACCGCTAATACCTTCTTCCTACCTATAAAGGATATAACCATCTTGCTTGAGGACATCCATAGGATCCTACAGCTACCCATAAGGGGGGATCTAATCTACCATATTGAGAGGGATGAGTGAGATGAGTTTATAGATTTCTTATATGAAGATGACATGGATTTAATGAGGTAGAACTCTAAAGGTTTCCATTACACACCAATATATTAGAGTGACAAGGATGAGAGGTGAATTTTGACTATGATGATGATAGCAGTTACCTAGTATGCATTACTTGATTTGAGCAGTAAGAGATTCCCTTACTTATTACTAGGGGTGTTCATGGAGATGTGGTTGGGTCACACAATGTTCATGTGGGCACCTATGCTACTTGTTCAAATTTATTGAGATTTGTGTGGATTATGAGCCCACCGGAGATATTGGACTAGTGTTGGGTTTGTTCTACATTGTTGAGCTTACGACCACATCTGGGTGCTGAGACCGATGGAGATAATATGGGAGGGTTATGCTTAAATGGATTTATGAGTAGAATACATGTAGTGGAGGAGTGATATTTCCCTCTCAGGACCAAGAAGAGGGGTACATGACATAGACTGGTTCAGGAGCTTACTAGATGCTTTAGTCATTGGAGATGTAATTTAGAGACCGTATGTCAATTTTCTAGGATGGGTTGATTATAGAAGACATACTCTATCACTATAGAGCTATAGATGGGTATATGATAGATGAGATGGTGAGATAGAGCTGATACAATTTGATAGGGTATAGAGGTAGTTTGGCATCATACAAGATATACCTAGGGTGTTCTTAAGGTATAAAAGGTAGGATGCAGAGTTTCCACCACCTTTTTCACATCCAGCACATGATTTCATTAACCATGATAAATTGCCTATGAGGATAGAGATAAATGATGTAGGTATTACAAATAGATACCCTACATGGTATCAATCACAATATTTTGTAGTCAATATTGGTCCTAAGGATGGGGGTTAGCAAGATATGGATGTTGATACAGTAGGCGATGATTAGCAAGTTCAAATGTCAAGGGTTTCCCTAGATGTATAGGTTGTGACTACTTAGAGGAACCAGACATGAGCAGCTTTAGCCACATCATAGGCATCTCTAGAATTAACGTAGGTATCTTTGGTAGTAGTGCAGGGTCAAGTTTCCACTTATAGATATCAGGCTAGGTCTCAGCTAGCCTTGATGATTCAAGAGAGAGATTCTCTTTGGCAAGTAGAAGGTGGAGTATTAGCATCTACAAGACTAGTAAGCACTATCTTGATGTACAAATATGTAGTGACTATGGAAGAGTTGTGATACTATGAGGCCTTGGTCTTCAGGCACCTACTAGATGAGTCTCAATGGGGTAAATATAGGGATGAGATTGTAGGTGGTACCTTCATGATGATACAAAGTTAGTGGGCTACATCTATATGTGGATAGGTAGGTATAAGGGGGTAGGCTCTAGGAGGTATTGGTGCCCTAAGATCATAGATTTGTGATAAGACATTATATTCTAATAGATTATGTGATTTTGACACCAGCTTAAGCATTGATGTAATGAGATGTATATTTATTATGCACATTATGATTATTATTTATGAGATATAGATGTGATCCTTTATTTATGTTTTGTGGTTTATGGTTGTGATGTTTATGTTGGTTATTGATGATGTCATATTGATATGATTATGCTTATGAGATGTTGATGTGGACTCACCTAGTTAGGCATGTGATGATACGTCTCTTTAATTTATGTTAATGATGATGTTGAGGATAGATTAATGTTATTGATGTGATTATGATGTGATGGTTATGGATGAATATGATGAACCTACTATGATTAGGTGATTCTAATGTGAGGTTGTGGATGTTTAGGATGATGGTTATGACATTATGATTATTGTATCTTGTTTTATGTATGTGAGTATTTAACTTCATGTTTTGAGATGATTATGTTTAGGATGTTGATATGATCATGGTTATGGCTATTGGTTATGCTTAGCTGGATGAGGTTATGATGTGATAATCATTATTGTTTATGGATGACCAAGATGATAGTGATGATTTTGTTCATACTTAATTTTAATGAATATATACTTCATCATTTAGATTTAGACATGTGGTGGATAGGGTATATGTGATTATGACTTTGTGATGGTGATAGTTGATTTATTTATGGAGGTGGTGATTATGTTAATGATGTCTATTTTTGTTTATGTTTTGATGATGATAGTATGTGATATGGTTATGATTAGGGTCATTTTTTGTTAGATTAAGGTGAAGTACATAAGTTAGATTAAATAAAAAAATTGAATGTGAGAAAGTGAAGACTAACCAGAGACAAATGTTTAAGTGACTATATCAACTAGTATGAGAGAATAAGAATAAGGCATGATGTTTTTTCTTTGGTCAATACTAAAAAAAATTGAAGTTAGATTGGCTTAAGGAGCATAAGCCCTGTGAATGCTTCATATTAGTTTACATTAGTGGGTTAAAAAGGTGTCTTGATCACATAATGTCAAGTAAGCTCAAAATCCCTTATTTATAAAGTGTGTAAAGGGGAGGGAAATGACAATGAAACCTTATTGGGAGACTAGCTTGCCTCTTTTATAGGTTACCAAAGATTCAATATAAACAAGTCTATGTCATATAATATTTAGACTAATCAATGTGGGAAGTCTACTTATGAGAGTTGATTATAGATGTTAAAATTAATTTGCTACTACTAAATATTTTGTTGTCTGAAGATGTTTGATAATGGGTCTCTTTGCTATTTTGTTATTGCTTGGGAGGGTTAGGGAAGCTTATCATTACGAGAAGCTTCCAAAAAATTGTCATGCTTTGATAAATGCTTGGCTCAACCATCCTTTAAGGGAGTGGTCTAAGTTTTGTGTGCTTTGTTTTAATGTTTTTGATAGTTGTCCTTCGAGGGAGTACTCTACCTTATATTAATAAATTTTTATATGTTTGTATAGTTGTCCTTTGAAGGAGCAGTCTATGAATGCTAAAGAGTGACCCATATGGGTTCTTTTGATTTTTATTTTCATGTTTTCTTTTTATGTCATGGACTTACATATATAGGCTTAAAGGGTCACCTTTTATGAAGGATAAACTAAAATCATAAGAAGGTTGACTAAGTGTAAGAGAGGTTTAGGTGACAATGATCATGGGAATCTATCTTATGAAAAGGGTGGAAACTACCATGAGAATCATGCCATGAGAGAGATATGGTACCCATTGTTTAAGATTAGTCAATGGTTGTGATAGATAATCACATGATTTAGTTTTAATTAGTTGTTCCTAAATAAGGAGATGAGTGTGGTTTTAAAAAATAAGGGATGAGCTTGAGTTGGAGAAAAAGTGAGTTTGATCTTGTTTTAACAAAAGAAAAGACATAGATGTGAAGCATTAAAGGGCTCAAATTTTGGGTTTCCTTCAAAAGAGGATAATCGGTAAGCTCTCGATCCATACTTGTGCACGATGATATAAGGTCCAAGACAATTGAAAGCAAGTTTTCCTCACTTGTTTTTCTCTATATTAGTGACATGTTTATTTTCCTTGAGGATACAGTCTTGATGTTGAATTCTCTCACCTTAAGGTTTTTATTATAAACACACATGATGCATTCTTTATAGATACAAATATGGGTGAGTGATTCTAAATGAAGCTCATTAAGTAGCTCAAGTTAGGCTAAACATTTTTGATGATAATCACTCTCAGAGATGAGATCTCACAAGGATATGTGAAGAGAGGGAATTCACACTTAGAGAGGCAAAATGGCCTCAGCCCCAAAAACTAGAGAGAAAGGAGTAGCACCCATAGAGCTTCAAATTCTAGTACGATAAGCCCATAAAGCAAAGGGGATGTGTAAATGCCAATCCCTGACTAGATGTATTAACCATTTTAGTGAGAATTTTATTGATATTTTTGTTGGAGGATTCTACCTATCCACTAGCTTGAGGATGATAGGGTGATGACAAACTTAACTTGATACTGAATGTGTCATGGAGACCTTGGACTTATTTGTTTTTGAAGGATTATCCATTGTCAGTGATTATTTTGTGAGGAAAATTGAAATAATAGATGATGTGATGGTTGATAAAATTGACAATATTTTCAGCTTTTGTGGAGATGATAGGAATATTCTTGACCCATTTGGTGAAATATTTAGTTGTAGTGATGATAGAATGGTGTCACTATGAATAGTGAGGGTTAATTTCACTAATAAGGTACAGACCCCATTGTGAGAAGGGCTATAAATTTGTGGATACATGTATACTATGACTAGGTACGTGAGGTAAATTAATGTGTTGCTAACACTTAACACACTTTTTCACATAATCATAGCAATCTTGGTTAAGGGTGGGCCAATAATAGCCAAGTCAAAGGATGTATTTAGCAATGGATAGGACACTAAAGTGTCCCCCATATATCCAATCATGCATTTCCCTAATAGCATGAGAGGTTCATGACTACGTAGGCAAAAAAAGAGAAGACCATCAAATCCATGTTTATAAATAATTCCCCCCGGTATATTATAATGTGAGGTAACCTAGAGAACCACTCATTAATCATTCCTAGAAAGACCAAAAGGAATGGTCGTGAGGTTGAGATAGTCAAATATTTACTGATACTAAAGGTCAGTTTGGGTCTCCTCTACATTAAAGATGGTAGGAAAGTTGATTTTACATAAGAGGGTTGGGTAAGTCGGTAGATAATGATGGATAACTTAGATTCAAAGGGTAAAGATGGGATCTAAGAAGTAAGGGAAACTATTTTATTAGAAAATTTATTCATAGATCATAGAGCGGTTTGGATATGATAGTGTTCAAATGATGTTAATATTATGTCACCTAATTATTTGTACTATTGCAAAACATCATTTTTGCATTGATAAGAGCCATTGATTTGATTGAACATAAGTTGGGAGTCACTAAAGATGTTGATCATTTTGACTCCCAAGGCTAATGTAGTCTAGAAGCCTATCACTAGGACTTTGTACTCACCCATATTATTGTTACATTCAAAATCTAGTTTTAAGGATAAAGGAAGAGGTTCACCATGAAGGGGGATAATGATGATTTTAGCTCCCCCACCATGCTTACATTTTAAACCATCAAAAAACATGGTCACTTGATAAGTAAAGTCTTCTTAAGAGAGGCTCATGATGGACTCATCAAGAAACTCAAGAGGAGGAGGTTGATCATCTACTAAGGGTGCTTTAGCGAATTAGTTGGAAATGACTTACACTTTAATTAAATTTTAATGAAGGAATTCAAGGTCAAACTCAGCCAAAAGCATGAGCTGCTTAGCCATATGTTAGTTTTGGTATGGTTTGGAGTGCATATACTTCAGTGGGTTGGTTTTGGTTATGATATAGGTCCTGTGGTTGAGAAGGTAATGGTGAATTTTGATGTCCATAAATACCAAAGTTAGGCAAAGTTTCTAGGTATGGGTGTATCAAGTTTTATACTCTACAAGTATGCAACTAATGTAGTAGATGGCTTGTTCTTTATGTTACTCATCCTAATGAGCTAACATTGCCTCTAAAGAGTGGTCAATGGTGGAGACATAAAGGTAAAAAGGTTGATCTTCCTTGGGAGGAATGAGGATAGGCAGAGACAAAAGGTACCTTTTAAGTAAATCAAAGGCTTTTTGATAGTTTTTATTCCACTTGAAAGATACATCCTTCTTCAGAAGGTAATGGAAAGGTTGGCATTGGTCTGAGAGTTGAGAGATAAAGTGATGAGTGGATTAGAGCTTCCCTTGTAAGTTGTAGAGTTGTTTGAGGTGGGTAGGAGGAGGCATGTCAAATATTACTTTGATTTTGGCTGGATTGACTTCAATTCTCTGAAGGGAGATGATAAATACAAGGAACTTTCTTGAAAAGACACCAAAAATACACTTTTTGGGGTTAAGGTGGATATGGTAATAGACGAGTCACTTAAAGATAATCTTAAGAATGGCCAAATGATCTTTAAAACATTTGTATTTTCCCAAAAGGTAATCAACATAGTCTTTAATGATTTTGTGAATAAGGTCATAGAAGATATAGGTCATAGTGCATTAGTAGGTTGCACCAATGTTATTCAATCCAAATGGCATAACCCTATAGTAAAAATTCCCCCATGGTGTGATGAAGGTAGTTTTTTTTTTATCTTGAAGGGCAATTAGGATCTGATTATAACCTTAGAATCCATTCATAAGAGATAACATCTTATGGTCTACTATAAGATCAACTAGCTGGTCAATGCTTGGTAGAGGAAAGTCATCCTTTGGGAAAGCAAGGTTAAGGTCATGAAATTCCACACAAATGTAAAGTCCCCTTATGGATTTGGTGATAGGTATAACATTAGATACCCATTGGGGATATTCAATGGGTTGAATGAAATTGATGGATAGAAGATGTTGAAGCTCTTCTTTAAAAAGAATGGTTATGCGAGGGTGCATTCGTCAAAGTTTTTTCCTAATGGGCTTGGCATCATGGTTGGTAACTATTTTATGGGTAGCAATAAAGGGATTGATTCCTCACATGTATTTATAAGACCAATAAAATTTTATGATACAATCTTGTAGGAAGGAGGGGAAGTCATGAAGCTCCTCAAAATTTAGAAATTGGCCAATTTTGACAATGTGTGGGTTATCAAGAGTGCTCAAGTTGATGTCCATGATGGATTCATTAAACATGGTTAAAGTCTCAAGAGGAATAGATTTGTGGACAGAGGAATCTTCTACACCAAGATAGGTGAGAATGAAATCGTCATCTTGACACTAAATAGTATTAATGGTAAGAGTTTCATCCCCTATCATCTCAGGGTGGGTCAGAGGAATGGTTACGATCACCCTATCCTTTTGATAAGTTAGGGGTCCAAGGCTAATCATGTTAATGAAAAAATGGTTAGGGGGGATGATTTTAGAATCCTTAGTTGTCAATGGTAGAGTGGGTGGTGAGGATGGGATTTCATCATCAATGACAATAATGGGAGGTGGGTTGGTTTGTTGTTCAGGTGGCATGAAACTGATGGCACACTTTTTATGAGTTTTTTAGGTTCTGATTAGAATCAGTTCATGTGGCCCATGTTCATACTGATATAGACCAAATCCTTTCCAAGCACACCTATAAAGTTATGTCTGGTCAAAGTCTAGTTTGTCTAGATAGGAGAAGCTAAATGTGAATGATCAAGGTGAAAAAGAGCTAATAGAAGTGTCAAGGGGTTTATCAAATCCCCCATAGATGAAATTGGTTTGATAAGTTGAGGGTTTGAAAGGAATAATGGTTCAGATATTAGGGTCATAACTGGGTTGGTGGTCAAATTTTTGATACTCTTGCGGAGTAAATAAAGTGTAAAGGGTTAGAAGGTGACACTCCCCCAATGAAAGATGTTGGAAGGTTGATTCCACAAGGTCTATTATGGGGATTCAGGTGGAAGGAATAGATGAACTAGTAGAGGTTGTAGTGGTAGAGGGAGATGGAACTTTGTCTTTTACTTATAAAATCTTATTTCATGGAGGAAGGAGAATGGCATTGGGTTGGTATGTCATGTTGCATGATGTAAAGGGACTCAGGTTAGCTTGTATGGTAAAAACTTGACCTTTATACTCAAATTTTATACTTCAGTGTAGGGTAGATGACATGCAACCCATGGAATGAATCTAAAGGTATCCCATCAAGACATTGTACTGAAACTCTCCTTCTACTACATAAAATATCTCAATAAGCATGTGGGTCCTAGGTGAATATGGACAACAATTCCTAGAGTTATGGCCATGGTGTCATTGAATGATCAGAGTACCATTGAGGTTTTTGACATGATTTTCTTGTATAATTAGATTTGGTTATATACATGGGAGAAGATAATATTCATATGATCTCCCCCATCAATCATAACCCACTTGATACAGGTTTGGTTTATGTACATGGCAATGAAGAGGGGAGGATATGAGTCATCTAGATGGATGGAGGGTATTCATGAATCCTTGAATGTAATAAGGTTGGAAAACTATAGATCTCTAACAAAATATGCTAAAGGTTGAGGGCCTTCTAGCCTAACCTATAGATTGAAACACTTATATCATTACTTGATGATGATAAGTGACGTATTGATCAATTCATACAAACTCATATTCATCAAGATTTGGTGAAGTTTTTTTAGAACCACTCATTAGATTGATTCGAATGGATTGGGGTGATATGGCCCCAAGATGGACACTTTGAGTTTGGTTGAAGTTAATGGTGATTTGTGGTGGTTGGGTGGTTGGGTGGTGGAAGAGGGATATGTCTATGGAATGGACACCTTTGTATTTCCCTTGTCCTTCATTTGAGCTTGTGATCATGTGGCCACAAGGATGGTATGTATAGGGAAAAGAGTTAGGATAGATGATTGATTTGATTCCTCTTCACTCTAATTTTAGAGTGGAGGATTAGGTAGATGTTGGTCAATGGTTGTTGGTTCTTAGAATAGTGTCAGGCTCATAAGGGGCTCATCTATTAATAAGTCATCCTTGTGATACAACTAATGGGCTATCACTTAGAGGGCCTTGTAATTTTCTATGTCATGCCCAAGTGTCCTATGGTATGAACATACTAATTTGTCATTGTACCAAGATGGTTTAGGACTATGTGGGTTAAATGGTTTGATAGGTGGAAAGGTTAAGCAAGATGCTTGCATTAGCCTATGTAGGATGTTTAAGTAAGACTTGGGCAATGATGGTAAAGGCATAGGGGTCTTAGTTTTGGGAGTTCAAGTGGAATTCCTTTTAAGAGTTGTATTGGTGATAGAGGTTTTGGGTAAATGAACATTCTTGGCAGATGGTTTCATCTTTGGTAGAGAGGTTGATAGCTTGAGGTTAGAATGTTTTGGGGTAGATGTTTGAGAAGTAAGCAGTTTGTTTATAGATGATTGGGAGATAGGAGGTATGTTCATAGGTGGTTCAATGAAAATAGGTGTGGTTGAAAGTAGGAGTGATGGCATAACCAAAAGTGGTGGTTGGGTTTTGACTGGGATGGTTGGTTTCCCAATTAAAGTAGAGGGATGAGGTCCCAAAATAAAGGGCAAAGTGGAGAGGGGGGGTAGATTTTTGGTTTTTGGGATTCTAGGGGGTTTTATATTCTTTGTTGGCTTAGCTTGGGGTTTGTTTGATAGCTTTAGTGGGATTAAATCTAACTTTACTAATGGGTTAGTAATTTTATAATTAGTAAATATTCCAAGGTTCTTGGTGGGTTTAGTTAGAATAGTAGAAGGTGATTTGGTGAGTTTGGGTGAGTTTAGTTTTGATGATGTTGATATAGTTTGATAGGTAGAGGTGTTTAATGGTTGGTTTTTAGTGATAGTGGATTTGATAGTGGAAAGGGTAAGTTATTCTAATGATGAAGGCTCTTTATTGGTTCTATATGGTATTTTAAGCTATTGCCAAAATGTGGCCTGATCTAGGTTAGGGTCAGATATGAATTCTAAGTTTTTAACTAGTTTGGAGAAAGGTTTATAGACGGTTATAAATCCCCCAGTTGTGGATTTGAAGGATAGACCTAGGGGTTGAGGGGAATGAATGGTTACCTCATCCCTTTATTGATTAAAAGGTTCCAATATCTATGAGGGTAACTCCTCTATGAGAGGTGTAGGTAAAGTGGTTTCTTCCTTAGGAGTGATTGCTAAGGGGAGAGTGGATTGTTGTATGATTGTGTAAATTGATAGTAGGAATGGTTTCCTCCTCTGATGTACATATCAAAGGATAGGTTGGTGACTCCACTACCTCAATAAGTGGAGTAGAGTAAGAAGTGATCTAGTTGATGGTTTTCTCAATAGTGAGTGCACCAAGAACCATATTGATAGTATGGGTCTCATGATTATGAGAGGATTCTATTTTGTTTTCATTGTTCATGAAAGGAGAATGGTTGGGAAATGGTTATCTGAAGATGTCAAGTGATTGGTTTGGGGGTGCATTTGGGTTATCCAACATAAGTTCCCCCTTATAAATGAGAGTTTGGATTATGTTCTTGAAGGTGTTAGACCTACTAATGTCATGTCCAATGACTCGATCGAAGGTGCATAATTCATTCTCTTTGTAACAACCAAGTATAGGATGAAAATAATCAAATTGTTTTAGATGTTTGATCAGAGGGATTTATATGAGATTCACTTTTAACAATTTCTCCAAGATCGAAGCATATGACCCTCCAATCAGAGTAAATTATTTTTGGGTGTTGCAGTTTGGGTTCCTAGTATTCTGATTGGAGGAGTTGTAGGAGTTAGGTTGGTTAAAAATGGGTAGAGGAGTGGTCTTAATGGCAACCACATTCATGGTTCCCTTGATTTTGGAGTTTATGTTAGTTTGATTTCTCAGTTTAGATGAGGGGGTCTTATTTGATTTGAAAGTATAATTCTTGTTTCTTAATTTCAACTTCCCCTCATCAATGGCTCTATTTTATAATTTTTGTACCATGGTAAAAGCCTCATCAAAGTAGATGAAATGTGTTTGGTGCAAGCTTAGGTAAAGAGTTCAATTAGCTTAGGTTGGGCTATAGATAATGAGAGCTAGTTTATTAGACTTCTCCAATGGGATGTGGAGTCAACAATGAATTCGTCATCAAATTTTTGAATGGAGTAAAGATCAATGATGGAGACTTTCTTAGAGATGTTTATGGAAAATTTATCTAAGAAAATCTGAGCTATTTGGGTAAAATAAAAGAGGGAGTGCTTTGTAATAGCACTATACCAATCTAGTGTCAAACCTAATAGAGACATGGGGAAGGTATGAAGAAGGAGAGCATCATCATAGGAAATCATATAACATGAATAAATAAATGATCTTAGGTGTTATTTAAGGTCCTCCTTACTCTAAAACTTTAAGAACTTTAGAAGTTCCCATTAGGGAGGATATGGTTGAATGGGGATGGATGGGTGAATTACTTCATTATATATTTGGTCATATGACAAAATATTATGAGATCTATAAATAGATGACTCCAAATTAGTCATTTTTTCCATTAACATTTTGACAAGGTTGGTTTGGGGTTATGCACCTCCATAGTTATAAGGTATGTTGTATTGAGTTTAGGTAGGTGTAACATATGTATAGTTGGTGGGGGGTTGAGAGGCTACCACATGTTGGTATGTGGATATGGGTGGTTGGGATGATGTCACATATGAATATGTGGAGATAGGTGGTTAGGTGGAAGGTAGAGGTACATACCCTTGTGGATTAGGGAAGTAGCTTAGGTTTGGTGCAATGGGCACCTATTGAGAGATTAACATAGGTTGGGTAGGAGGTATGGTTGGGTTAGTAGATAGAGGGTAGGTGGTGACGTTGGTACTGATGGGTGGAAGGTATGAGAACTACCAATATCTAGAATGAAATGGAGGTAGGTAGGTTGTAAATGGGAGGAATGGTGATGGAATTAGAAGAGGGTACTCCTATACTAAGGGAAATACTAGTGCCATAAGGTTGGGTTGCTCTTATACTAGGAGGATTATTAGCTGGGGAAGAAGGTTATTAGGTGTTGCTTGGTTGTGTGGGTTAGTTTTATATGGTGGTATTGGTAGGTTTATTGGTAGAAGAGGATGCCTAGGTGACTAAAGGTTGGGTGGAGATGGTGGTAACAGAAGTGCTACCCTTAATATGACATGGCATGTCATACGGTTGGTCAATAGGTGAAAACAAAGTAGGGGTGTGGTGGGATATGGTGTTAAGGTAATGGTAGAGGGCTATGGGGTTGTTATTCAAAAAGGTAGTGAAATATGCATCACCTTAGGAAACCATCTGAGGGATGGTGGGACTTCTAGAAATATGGGGAGAACTCTCTTCATCTGAGATGTACTCCATGGATGAGGGAGAATAGGAAAAGATATGATTAGGAGGTGGGTCCTAGTTTGGTAGGTTTATTAGTTGTTTGCTAGTTAAAAACATGCAGATAAGGAAAGGATGAAGATATAAGAAATATCAAAACTTAAATAAAGAAGAGATAAAGAAAAGTCCAAGAAATGAAACACACACTAAAGCATGTTAAATCCTAAGGTTCTTTTCAGTCTTTCTTGTGGCTTATACCTTAAGCTTTAAGAATTATGTGATTGGAATTGGCTTGTAGAGAGGGTACTAAAATAAAAATCTATGATTTGTTTTAGGTCATGTTTAGGCTCTCAAAGCAATCTATATTAAAAATCAATATATGGCTTGATATTTGGGCCTACCCCCTCACTTGACACATCACAAAAAAAAGGGTATCAAGTGCTTAGACAAGATATATCAATTGTTAGAGATTATACTCAACCAGAGAGCTAACTTGGTTCTCCCCTTATTGATGAAATCCAAGTAGGATGGCCAAGAAAGTTGACTACTAGGTAATGAAATCTTAGTTGAGCTTATGTCAATATTTTTATGCTTGATTAAGTGTAAGTGGTTTTGTCTTGTGTGTGTGATAAGAGTGAATATATGATTAATTTACTTGATTAATTAACTTATGTGAGCTAAAATAAGCAAGCAAATAATGTATGCTATCAATTTCAAGCCCAAAAAGAAATTTTGATTTTGTTGTATGAGTAGAAAAAAAGAAGAAACACCTAGATGCAACTATGAATCCAAGAAAATACTCAAGGGTCCCATCGAGCATGCCATAATTTTTCAAAAAAAAAATATTATACTCTTTGAAAGATAGAAAAGAAACTTGAGAAGGGTATGGTTAGTGGAACCTAGTATGTCATGTGCATGTTGATCCAGACGATTGTAGATACTCCTCTTTGGCTTGGAATAAATGAATTGCAGATAAGAAAGAACTAAAGAAATGGTTGATTAGTTAGATAGTAAGGTGGATTGCCTAGCAAGCTAAATATAAGAAGCATGAGCTTCCTTAGAGGCTACCAATCTATGAATTTAAACAATCAAGTTCAGAAATCAAAAGATAAAGTAACTGTATAAACAATAGAAAATACTAAAATTTAATACAAGAAGATAAATTTGACAAATTATAAAAATAAATAGATTAATATTAATGCCAAATAGATTGGGTATAGTTCATAAAATAGGGTAGGGTTTTGCGATCAGGTGAGAGGTCAAAAACTGATATTGGGTTAAGGCCTGGTGGGTAAAAATAACTTCTTCTTTTTTGTCACATAGTGACTATCAACAATTAGGGTGACCATCAGTGGTTAGAGTAATCATCAGTAGTTATGGACAGACTGTCAGTAGTCAAAGTGACCATTGGTAGTTACTATGGGTTTTGGTCTAGTTAAGAAAAACTAATTAGCAAGGTTATAGAATGAGATTCTAAAAGGTGGTTTTAGGTTGAGTTGTTTTCAAAATAGAAAAAATGTAACTAATTACTAAAAAAAAATACTTACCTTTCCTAGTTTTTGATTTGAAGAATGGTTGAGGTAGTTGGCTGATGAATTGGTTAATGGAGTCGGGAGTAATTTTGGTGATACTTGGTTTTTGGTTGATGAGAGGTAGAACTTTGAATCTCTATCACACTTTTTGGTTTTCTAGTTTACTCAAATAATGCCCTGCTAAATAAATTATGATACAAGAAGCTCTTAATAGTTGTGGATCCCCTTTCACCTTCTGCTCCTCTCTTTTTATAGGAAAATAGGAGAAGTGGAAGTGTAGGTTCAAGAAGAGGTTTAACTTGTTGTCTAAATTTAGTTTCGACATGATATGATATGTGAGTGGATCATGCAAGCTAATTATAAAAAATCAAGGTGGAGTTGAAGTTGGAGTTAGGTTTTTAGGAGGTTGGAACCTGATCATTAATAATCAAGCAAAATTGTCGATGGTTATGGTGACCATCAGCAGTTGTGGATCAAAGGTCAAGTTTGGTAAAAGGTCTAGTTGGTCAGTTAGCTAGTCAACTAACCTGACTCAAGTTTACATTCGAAGGGTTGTGGTTGTAGACATCTAATTCCTAACACCATTTGTGTTGAAATTGTCAATCTTACTTGAATTACACTCTAATGCACATTTTAGGTCAAAATCCATAAAAACACTAAATGGTTCAAACTTGTCACTTACAAGTGCCAATTTAGGTCAAAGTATCCCTAAATAGGGAAATGCATTTTACGGGCTAGCTAACTTTGATTAAATCATTTCGAGTCAAAATGACAATTTTGCCATTTAGTGCTCTAGATCACTCTTTACTTCTAATTCATTGATACACATCACGTACCTTTGTTATTTGGTGTTGCAAATATCCTAAATAAAAATACATCTCTGATGCATTTAACATCACCTTCTATTTCCTCTCTAATCAAATTATGACCTAGTAATATGACTTTCTGACCATTTTGATTAATTATACACTAATTTCCAAAGAATTACACTAAACTTGATTAAACTTACTTAAGCTAATTAATCCAATTTAAGATCTTAAGTAAGAATTCCATAGAGAATATCTCATTATTGGAAATTGATTTTGAATATCTGCATCACTTAGTGACATCATCTATGGGGTGGCATCCATCAAGCCATAAGTGCATAAAATATCAAGATTATGACTCACCCATGCCTAGTTAATTCCTCACATGCCTCTTTAATGCTTATTTATCTTGAGGATATTTATAAGTTTAATTTCAAATATTAGGATTATCCATGGCCACACATCTCAATCTTGAGATAGACGGTCATGATTGATCTTGACCAATCTCAAAAATCTATAAATAGAGAGGCCATGGACATGAATTTAAATCTTTATTTATGCAAAGTTATTATACAAAATTATCTCCATAATCCTTTGTAATAGACCATTAAAATTAGTTACAAGCTTCTTTGATAGGCTAGTTTAGAGATTTGAAATCATGAGCTTAGGTTTTGCAAAGTGTTCTTGAGATATTAGAGGAGTTTACCACCTTTGTTGATAAATACAAGGATGTTTGATCAAGGGATAACATGATTTTGAGCTACATGGGTATGGTGAATCCATTTGGGAAGGTAATATGATGTTGCTTTCTTTCATTTGTTTCTTGTTATCCTTTGTAATTCTCATAGGAATAGATAGGCTTAGTTAGTAAGTTATTTATGCATTTTTTATGATTTATGGATTAATGTTTGACTAACTTTTTTTGTAATCCTCTCTATAGTGATATGGTCCCTAGGGGGTCCCAAGGTGGTCTAGGGGTGTTTCAACATCTAGAATTATTGTGTGTGGTTTTCTAGTGTCTACAGTGTCATCATTTCACTCATCTTCTAAAGAAAGGCACCACTTTTTCATGTAACACTAATTATCAATAGGCCTTTATGTAGTTAAAATAATATCTACCAAATCCACCTATTCTAACCCCACCAACACCAAGAAAACAATTATATCTCTACATCTCAAAAAATAAATATTCTTGGGGGCACTCCTAACACAACATAATGATTAAGATAAATAAAGAGTCATATTTAAGCCATACATTGGTAGTATATGAACATAATTACATCTCAGTGAAAAAGGCTTAGTTATCATTGTTATTTTTAGCCTAGAAGTTACAAAATTATATGCTCAACAACAAGACCATTTTCATTGTCAAGTAGACCCACTATAATACTTACTTTCCAAAAAAGATTTGACTGATCATATGGATAAATGGGTCATACTGTTAAGTGAATTTGATATATAATATGTACATCAAAAGGCCATCAAGGGGCATGTACTTATAGATAAACTTGTCTAAACACCCTTATCAAATACCATGTCACTCATTTTTAATTTCTTTGATGAGTCAATCATGATTATGGATGACAATTATTTTGAGTGTCAGCACTTGACCCTTTACTTTGATGGTTCCTACATTCTCATAGATCCAGAAGTGGTGTTCAATTCATAATGTCACAAGGGGATCTTATTCTCAAAGCATCCCACATTGATTTTTCTTGTACTAAAAATATAGTAGAATATGAAGCATTCATCATAGGGCTTCATCTAGCAGTACAATAGAATATCAATAAATTACATGTTCATGGGGATTATCAACTAATTATTAACCAAGTGATAGAGAAATACTAAAACAAAGATGACAAGTTTATTTATTAGAAAAATATGGTGGACGATCTTAAATAGAGCTTTGAACACGTCCAGTTTGAATAGATCCCAAGGGCCAACAACAAGACTTTAGATGTAATGGGAAAAATTAGTTCACTAATAATAATCACATATCATGTTCTAGACTACCAGTTATTTATCAAACATCTCTTAAGTCCATCTCATGAATATTTTGAATCCAAAAATGGTATGTGATATTTTTGGTCTTAGATTGCCTTGGTACTCTGATATATATACCTACCTTTATGATAATATTCTCCCTTCTAACCTTTCTCATAAAAAATAAAAATCCTTCATTCATAATACTTCTCATTATACCATACTCAGTGCCACAATCTATCTTAGAATATATGATGGAACTCTACTTCATTATTTAGATTTGATAGAGTCTAGATTAGCTCTTAAAGAAATACATGAAGGGATTTATGGGGCCCACACCAGTGGATTGGTCCTTATAAATAAAATCCATGTATGAGTATTATTAGCCCACTATGGAGGTTAATGCATATATTTATGTACAAAAGTGTGTGGCTTGTCAAAATCACATCAATCTCATTCATGCATCAGTTTGAGCACTTCATCTGATCACCATCCCATGGCCATTTTCTACATGGAGACTTGATCTCATAGGAAAAATCAATCATTCTTCTTCAAATAATCATAAACATGTCCTCACTGAAACCAAATATTTTACAAAATGGGTTGAAGCCATTCCACTCACGTAACTAGTAAGCAAATTTCCAAATTCATCTTGAATCACCTCATTTGTCACTTTGTCATTCCCTCTAACATCATTTCTAATAATGGCAACTCTTTTAAAAATAAGGATGTCAAATCTCTTTATGTCAAGTACCATATCAAGCAACACTTTTCTAATGCCTATATTTCTTAAAGAAATGGCCAAGCTAAAGCATCTAACAAAACCCTAGTCTAAGCCCTTAAAAAACCTGTTAATATTTTTGGCTATGATTGGCACTTTCAACTATTTTCCACCCTTTGGGCCTACCATACTAATACCTAAACCCCAATAGGAGCCACACCATACTCCCTCATTTATGGCATATAAGCTATTCTCCCTATCAATATTGAGTTGCCTTCCTTGTACATTTCATTATAGGATATCATTGATGTGGAGGAATATAAATTCTCTTATTTTTAGTAATTACAACTACTTGATAAAAAATGTAGTTGCTTTGAACAATATTTAGGCATATCATAATAGGTTGTGTTATAACTATAATAATGATAGAATAATTAATGCTAAGTGGGCTTATATGTCCCTTAGCCTTGGTAATTATTAAATAATATATTATTTACTACTTAATAATTACCAAGGCTAAAGGACATATAGACCCACTTAGGATTAATTGTTCTAACACTCTCCCTTAATGCTAAGTGGGGATTAAAGTCATGGTCACCTTAAGAAAAATAATTATACTATGTGCATATTTGAAGGATTTAATAACCTTCATCATGCCAAACATCACCTTTTGAAACAAAAATAATTATAATCCATAAACTACTTAAAATTAAGTTTAGGCTAGCATAATCATGAGACTACATCTCATAGTTTCTTTTGAATAATCATCTAAGCATATTTGTAGCCTTTTATAATATAAGGACCTCCATTATAAATTATGTTTTTTTAATGTATTGGATACAAAATTAAAACTTCTACATGAATTTTACTTAAATCACATAACTTTCACATGAAATTTACAATTCTTTACAATGAGAAGAAGTATAGAGAAAGAGAAGAAACACATAGTTGTTAGGAAGTGGCATTATCATGCACACTCCCCTTCAATGAAAACTTTGAGAGGCCCATCATTACATAAAACTAACAAAATTTAGTATCACCAAGTGGTTTTATAAAGATATTTGCCACTTGTTCATCCATAAAATAGAACTACATATTAATATTACCATTGATGACTTTCTCTCAGATGAAATGCACGTGAACTTCAATGTGTTTAGTTATTTAATATTGCATTGGATTTTTTTCTATAGCTATACAACTTTAATTATCACAATGAAGGATGGTAATCTAAGAAACATTCAAATAAAGTTCTCTCAACAACATTCACAACCACATGACGTCTTTAGCAACTTTCATAGCACTTATGTACTCAACTTTTATAAAAAAAAAAAGAGACAGTAGGTTGCTTCTTTTTACTTCAAGTGATAGCACTTGCACTAAACTTAAACACATATCCAAAAGTAGATTTACATTCTAAAATATCACTAGCATGGTCAGCATCAAAATAACCATTTAAATTATCATTATCAATAGATGAATAAAATAAACCATGGTATATATTTATTTTAATATAATGAAGAACGTGTTTAATTAATTTCAAAAAATGAGAAATAACTTTTATTTGGGTCATGGAAAATGGGTCGCGATGGAGGAAAGGGAGAAAGAGGGCATGATATGGGAGGGCACAAGAAGAAGTTATAGGGTGGTGATGGGACTGCAGCAGGCTGCCCATGGAGCGCAGAGCACTGGAAAGTCTCCTCTCTCATATTTTGATGGCTTATGTGCTACTAAAGACCCCATTGGCATGCAAATACCCAAGGTCAATGGTTGCCTGGAAAGATGCAAGGAGAGGCCCAAGCTAGTTATACCAATGGACATGATTGCTGAAGACATAGAATACTATTCAAATCCCTCCCTATACTATAAGTTTCTAGGGATTAGGACTTCACTCCAGTTCCTAGAAGCATGGGCTCAGAGGACATGGGCACCAAAAGGAGAAATGGATATTATGTTGTTGGCTAATAGCTATTTCATGGTCACTTTCACCTATATAACTAACTGTAATAGAATATTTGTTGGAGGCCCTTACTTTCATAACCAAGTGGGACTGTTTATCAAGCCGTGGCATGCTAGTTTTATACATCAGAAGAATTACCAAACTACATTTTGGTGTGGGTGCGTCTACCTCGCTTTCTAGTGGAATGCTACCGTGAACACACTCAGGTCTTCAATGTCAATCCTGGGGAAAAAGGTAATGACTTATGCCCACATTTGTGTTGAAATTGATCTTAGAAAGCCAATTCTAGATGCTGTTGAAATGAGTATGGGACCCTTTTCTTGGGTATAACAGCTGGATTATGAAACTCTTCCTTTCCACTATTGTCTTTGTCATGCTTATGGCCACTTGCAGTGATGGTATCCCAAATCAAAATCCACTGAACCTCTACCTGCTCAGCCTACATGCATTCCTCTTGGAATATACAAAGGGAAGGGCTTGATTCTAGGGGAGGTGCCTGAAGCTGATGGCTTTAAATCGGTTAAAGGCCATTTTAGAAATAGGTTCCAAAAATGATCCTTGAAGGAAAGACAAGTAGATGACTCGCTTAATAGATTTGAAATACTAGATGACCTTAATCAACAGGAGGTGAATGATTTTGGATCAAGGGATTGAGGGCCCAGCATAAGAGACCAATGTTACAGGGGTTTCAATTGAACCACAGGATGCTGGAGACTGTCACATGGATACGGACCAGTAGATGATGATTTCAGAAGGAATGACTTCTGCTGTAGTTCCTCCTAAATACAATGGAAATCTACCTCTCATAGGGAAAATGGGGGACTCAAGGGTAGCAATAAGCAGTAAATCTTCTCTTCATTTGGGACTTATGCAAAAATACCTTAATAAGGGAGGGGTGGAGAAAGCTGGCAAGCCTGGCAGAAAAAAGGACCTGGATAAGATGAAACTTATGGGAGAGACTTTGGTGGAGTTGGGGTCTGTAAAGACTCTAGATGCACACTTTTTGAACCCTCTGAAATGATTATACTATCATGGAATGTAAGGGGCTTGAACAATAGCCCTAGACAAAATGATGTTCATAACCTAATTAAAAGTCATAGACTAGATGTTCTTTTTTTGTAGGAGACTAAGCTTTGAGTTGAAGCTATCTTTAGATTAGCACCTAAGTTGTGGAGGCAAGGAGACTGTCAATGCATTGGTGCTATTGGATCCTCAGGGGGACTAGCTTGTATATGGAACTCACAGAAGATCAGTCTCATAGGCTGGCTATCCTCTAAGTTTTCCATGACTATGATTGCTTCTAATTTTGAGATAGGGGAAGTTATTCTCCTCTCCAATATCTACGCCTCTATTAACTAGTAGGGTAAACATTCCTTATGGGGCCATATCATTTTTTCATATCTTGGCCCCCTTCCAACCTTGGATTATAGCAGGGGATTTTAACGTTATTTTAGATTTGACTGAAAAGCATGGTGGCACATCAAGGCTAGACCCCTCTGCCTTGCTTATACGCAATTATTTGAAGTTTTGAATTTAGTTGACATCAGGCCCAATAATGGACAGTTCACATGGAACAATCACAGGAGTGGGCAACACTACATCACTGAGAGACTGGATCACTTTTTGGTTTCCAATTTTTCGATTGGAGGCATGTGGTCTATGGGGTCTAAAATTTTGGACTAGATAGGATCAGACCATTGGCCTATCAAGCTTATTAGTGTTTCAAATCATCACCCTCACTCTCCTTCCTTTAGATTCCAACTCATGTGGCTACAGGATCAATCTCTATTTGAGTGTGTGGCCAACTGGTGGTGATGGGGTTGGCCTGCCCATGGTACGATGATGTATACCTTTGCCAAATCACTGTAGTATGTGAAGTATAAGCTCAAAAGTTGGAATCACCAATGTTTTAGAAATATTTTTCATGCTAAGGAAGCTACACAGTCTAAGCTTGATGGCATCATGAGAATAATAAGGGAGGAAGGTTTGACTGAAGATTCACTACAAGATGAAGCTCAGGTTGTGAAAGACCTGGAGGAATGTGAGCTTAGGGAGGAAATTTTTTGGAAGCAAAAAGCTCTAGTTGAATGGCTCCAAGAAGGGGACAAAAATACATCTTTTTTCTTTAACTCATCCAAAGCCAAGAGACATGGCAATTCTATTTCAGTCTTGGTCAATGAAAGAGGTGAGTGGCTTAACTCCTTTTTGGCAATGTCAGAGGAGGTGGTACAGTACTTCTCTACTCTTTTTAGGGAAGATGCAAATGCAAAATTACCAAAATAAGCTCAAGTTATCTTTTGTATTCTGCCTCTGGTGATGTGATAAATGAATGAGAATTTAATGAAGGATATCGCACTTGGAGAGCTTGAGGAGACCATTACCTAGATGAAAAAAGGGAAAGTGGTTGGCCCTGATGATTTCTTGACTGAATTCTACCAAGAATTTTGGGACATTATCAAACTTAATCTTTTAGCTATTGTCCAAGAATCTCAGTGGAATAAGCAAATGCTTAAGGCTACAAATGCGACTTATCTTGCCCTCATACCCAAATGTGAAGGAGCTGATAGGTTAAGTCAATTCTGCCCTATATCTCTTTACAATGTTGTTTATAAAATTATATCAAAAATCATTGTAGATAGACTTAAAAGAGGGCTGAGTGATATGATTTCTAAAGAGTAGAGTTCCTTTGTGGAAGGTAGGCAAATTTTAGATGGTATTGTTATTGCTATTGAATCCATACATTCCATGGCCAGATCCAAAGATAAGGCAATTTTTATTAAGTTGGACATGGCCAAGGCCTTTGATAGGGTCAGATGGTCTTTTCTACAGAAGGTTCTTAGTGCTTTTGGTTTTGCGGATGAGTGGACTCAATGGGTCATGAGCTGCATTTCCTCGGTCTCCTTTTTGGTGCTTGTCAATGGAGAACATACAGAGTTATTTGGTGCCTCCAGGGGGTTATGACAAGGAGATCCCTTGTATTTATACCTCTTTCTTCTCCTTTTTGAAGGTTTGGGGAGGTTGATCAATAATAATAAAGAGGTTGGTCATATCCAAGGATGGCATTGGGGAGGTGAACTACCGACGCAGTCTCACCTGCAGTTTGTTGATGACACTACCCTGATGGGCATGGCCACAATGAGTGAAGTAGCTAATTTGTGCAGGGTGTTGGATGTCTATTTAATGGCCTCAAGATAAACAGTCAACAAAGACAAGTCGTCCATCTTCTTCTTTAACACTCTAGGTCCCATTCAGCAGTGGATTGCTAGGACTATGTATTTTTAGATTGGGACTCCCCCTTTGATTTACTTGGGTATCCCCATCTCTGCTGGCCGTAACTCCAAAGAGTCTTGGAAAAATATTTTGGAGAAATTTCAGGTGAAATTGAATCATTAAACTCATAGGTGGTTATCTTTTACTGGCCGAGTTCAACTTATCCAATTTGTGGTGCAGGCATTGCCCATTTACAGATGTATGCTTCAAGTTGCTCTGATGAGAATTGTTAAGGAGTTTGATAGGCAATTTTTATGGGATGGTAGTCTAACATCCTCTAAATTGAGCCTTGTTATATGGGAGATTGTCTATAGCCCCAAACAACAAGGGGGGCTAGGCCTAAGATAGATGGATTTAAATGGTGTGGCTTTGGCAGCTAAACTTTATTGGCATTAGTGCACTGAACAAGACAAGTCTTAGGCTAGAATTATCTCACAAAAGTATTACCCTGAGATCATTCAGTGGGATATTCCTCACTATCCATTTATTGGGAAAGGCTCATCGATATGGGGTACTCTCAAAAAAGGGGCTGCTCTCGTTAAGGAAGGTTTATTCTGGATTTGTAAGCAGGGATCCAAGGCTCTCTTTTGCAATGACTCTTAGGATGGCTATCCTCCCATCACTTCTCAGTTCCTAAATTTGTCAAACCTTTGTCAGAGATTCCTTGATGCTGGCTAGTCTTGGGTGAGCGACTTCAAGGTATACACTTCACACAGACAGTTGGAGGTGGCGCGATGGAAAGATCCTGAGGCTTGGCCAATTGTTGGGATGCAGGAGGAGAATGAGGAGCTACTGAACCTCCTCTCAAGGCATCGTTGTAGCTCCCTTTAGGAGGAAGATAAGCTCGCTTGGTCTCCCAATCCTAAGGGAGCTTATACAGTTGCCTCAGGTTATCAGGCCTTACTTCTTCAGAGATTGGGCAGGGGAGAAGTGCAATGGTGGAGAGAAGTTTGGAATAATTTCTCATAGCCAAAATGCAACTATTTTGCTTGGATCTTGGCTTGGAATAGATTCTTGAATTGGGACAATTTTTGGAAGAGAGGCTTCCAAGGCCCTTCTATTTGTGTTATGTGCAAAGCGGCTGAGGAGGATTCTGCCCACCTATTTTTTAGATGCTCCTTTGCCTTGCAACTCTGGCACTACTAGTGGGATATTTGGTAAAACCCCTATTTTCATGCTATTTCTGTGGTCAAATTTTGGAATGGTGTGGGAGAATCCCCCTCAAGGATGCCTTTCCTATAGGATGCATGGTTAGGGGGGCCCATTTTTTTGCTATGGTAGATCTGGCTTGAAAGAAATAGGTGGATCTTTTAGGGCGTGAGGATCATGGTGTAACAAGTATGGAAAAAAGTTGTGGGGATGAATTAGGAGACCATCCAAGACAAGAGCACAATCTTCCTTCCATTAACCAAGCCAGACACTGAGGTGGTGGTGTGATTGGGATTCTAGGACCTAACAGGTAATTTATCCTATGTCAAGAGAAGCTGACAGGTCAAGGAGAAGATTCAAAGAGTCGATCAGTGGCAGTGCCCTCCTAGAGGGATTCTCAAGATCAATACAGATGGTTCCTCTAGGGGTAATCTTGGGCCCACAAGTACTGGAGGGATTGGTAGGGATTTCAAAGGTAAGGTGATTTTTCTTTTTGTGGTTCTTGAGGGGATACAAACCATTAACATGATGGAAAGCCAGGCCATTCTTTATACCCTTAAGAAGGCTTAGGCTTTGGGTTGGCATAAGATCATATGAGAATTGGATTCTCAATTTTTAATTAACCTGCTTGATAAGAGGAAAGTGTTGGATGTTAATTGGCAACTAGCTCTGACTGTAAAATAGATTTTGTGGGTTTGCTTGCACATGGATATTATAATGTTTGTTCATATTATGCATGAATGGAATAGGGCAGCAGATTATTTGGCTAAATGGGCATCTGAGCATTTAGATGGTAGAAATATGGAGGATTTGGAGTCTCTCTCTCTGATGCTCTGTTCTGATTTGGGAAGAATTCTGGAGGAAGATAGGGAGGTTTACAATATTGCTTAGTTGGGTGTGGGCTTAGTCTTTCTGCCTTTGTTGCTCTCTTTTGGGGGTTTTTTCCCCCTGTTCTTCTTGTAATGCTCTTATTTTATTATCAATAATATTTTTACCCCTTTTTATTAAAAAAAAAATCCAATTATCTAAATAAAGATCCTACATAAATTTAGAAGCAACACTAACAACATATGAAATATCTGAGCTAGTAATGGTTAGATAAATCAAAATTCTAATAAGTTGTCTATATAAAGTAGAATTAGTTTTTTCACATGAAATTTTAAGATCAATTTTAACACCAACTTTAATAAGAGTAGTGGTATATTTATAATCAAGCATGTTAAACATAAAAATAAGATTACGTGCATACTAAGATTGTGATACAACAATTGAATTTTTATCTTGAAATATAGTCATTCTTAAAAAATGATGTAAATTTTTTAAATCAATCATTTCAAATATTTGAATTAGTTTATCCTTATATTTATGAATTAAACTAGTTAGATTGTCAGTAATTAATATATAATACAATTAAAATCAAATGACCATTTTTAACTTTAATAAAGGGATCGTTATCTGAATAGTAGTTAGAAAACACAATTCTTTTAAAAAATAAGTAATTTTAAAATATCAAGCTTGAAGAGCTTGTTTTAAACCATACAAAAAAAAATTAACTTACATATATGATGTTCTTTATTAGGATTAGTGAAACTTTTAGGTTGATCATATAGATTTATTCTTATAAATCACCATTTATAAATGCATTTTTAGCATCTATTTGATAGACAATCCAACTATTTTGGACTGTAAGAGCAATGAGAAGGCTAACAGTAATCATTTTTG
The DNA here is from genome assembly GCA_037957365.1 of Torreya grandis. Lineage (NCBI taxonomy): Eukaryota > Viridiplantae > Streptophyta > Pinopsida > Cupressales > Taxaceae > Torreya > Torreya grandis. The sequence goes on along the minus strand of JARHVA010000357.1, from coordinate 4,803,423 downwards.
TTACAGGAGCAAAGGTTTTAACATAGTCAATCCTGATTTTTTGAGTAAACCTATGAGCAACTAATCTAGCTTTAAAATTGTCAATTTTACCAATTGAATTATATTTGATCTTTTAAAACCACCTACAACTAACAATATATATTTTAAGCAAATGAGGGACAATATCCTAAGTCTAATTTTTAATTAAGACATTATATTCAGCTTGCATAACAACATTTCATCTATCATCTTCAATTGATTCCTCAAAGGATTGAGGTTCACATTCATACATAGTCATTAAAACATGATATGATATTAATGTATAGTTAATTTATTAAGATTATCAACATTAGAAGATTGAATTAGAGATTTTATTTATTTAAGTTTTTTAGATTGAACATGAAACTCAGAGGGTTTTTCAGACTTTAAGTTATCCTTAACTGGATCAAATTCTTCAAAAACATCTATTTCAACACAAGGAGAAACATAAGTAAAGTTCATCAACATAAGAACATTGAAGAGGATCCACAAAGGACTCACAAAAAAAAAATCAAGAATAATAATATTCATATTATCAATAATCTAACATTTAAAGGGATCATACACTCTTATCTTACCTCTATATCCTATAAAAATGCAAGAATAGGAAGTGGGGTCGAGCTTTTTTCTCTTTAGGGATAAAAATAGAAGCAAGACTCTCAAAAATTTTGAGTTGATCCATACTAGGTTCCCTTTTAATCCACATTTCTAAATGGGTAGAAAGATACAAGGCTTTGGTAGGGAATCTATTCAAAATATGAATAGTAGTGTTCATATCTTCGACCCATAAGAACTTAGGAACATTTATAGATTAAAATATTTTTCTAGCCATTTCTATAATGGTGTGGTTTTTCCTTTCAGTGATACCATTTTGATGAGATTAATAGGGAGTTAATTAAATTTTAATACCACAACTAATTCAAAAAAATAAAACTCTTTACTAACATATCCAACACTATTATCAGTGCTTAATCTCTTAATAAAAAAATCAAATGCATTTTCAACAATAGTTTTAAATTTCTTGAATTTAGATAACACATCATATTTATTTTTAATAGAAAAAGATCAGATCATTCTAGTGTAATCATTTATAAAAGTATTAAAATATAAATAACCATTAAGATATACAACTTTAAGATGTCCTACAACATCACTATGAATTAATTCTAAAATATGTAAGGAATTCACATCATGATTCTTATGAAAGGGGTTAGTATATTGCTTACCACGTAAGCAACCCTCACAAGTTTCATGATGAGAAGGGATAGAAATAAATCCAATAATAAGATTATTTACAGACATATCATGTAAATTTTTAAAATTAACATGTTATAATTTTTTATGCCATAATTGAGATTCATTCTTATTAAGCGATGAAAGAAAATATGTAAAAAAAGAGAAAATATATAAAAATCATTCTTTGGAACACCTTCAATAATTAAGGAACCAAAATAATTATTAATAGACCAACTATCTTAAAGTAATGTTAAAATAAAATTATCTTTTTTAATTTGAGAATAAGATAGTAAATTCTTTTTTAGCTTAGGTACATAAAAACATTATTTATAGTAACATTTGAAAACATTGATTTTCCCTGTTTAGTTGTTTCTAAAAAAAAGTATCTCTTAAGTAAATTATTTTAGAGATATATCTAGAATCACATAAAATATTAGATAATCATGTCATATGGTAGATACATGGCTATCTAAAATCCATTCATTTTCATTTGAAGAACATATGGCAACATATAAAGTAGTAACATTTGAATCCTAATTATTATTATGATTAGGGTTTTGATTCTTCTACTTATTTTGATTAGTTTTCTTCCCTTTATTATTTTTAGAAGTTGGATTGTTATTTTTATCCTTATTTTTATAACAAATTTCACTTTTATGATCAAATTTACCATACAGATTACATTTTTTGTTAAACTTAGGTATCTAATTTTTATTACCATATTTCTTGTTCTCATATTTGCCTTTTTTAATATTAGGGTTTTAATTTTTAGTGTTATCAAAAATATTATTAAGAGTGAGAAGCGTCTGAGTGGCATTATCCTTAGAATCAAAATTGATCATCACTTGTTCTTCTTAAATCAGGAGAGCAAATACAGTGATAAGGTTAGGGATATGTTGCTCAGTTTGATACTTAGAATTCAAAATTAAAATAAAATTTTTAAACTTTTCATGAATATTTAATTGAATGATAAGACAAATCAATTGATCTTGAATCAAATTTTAATTACATCCATCTAATTAATCTTTAATGTTTTTAATTTTACCAAGAAAATTAATAATTTTTTCATCACCCTTCATAGGTGTAGTTAACAATTCAAGGATTAGTTTAATGATATTTAACAGGTGAGTGTCTTCATGCATGGACTCGAGGATTTTTCAATCATCACTAAGAGACTCTTGATTACTAATATGGAGAAGGAATTCATCCTTAACATTTAATAAGATAATGAACATGGCTTTCTATTATTTCTGTTGAAATATATTGGTAAGCTCAGTGGTTACATGTTGTCTAGAAGAGACTTTTTTAGTCTTGACAATAATATTCCATAATTTTCAAGTCATAAATTTAACTTTAACATTAATTTTCCATAGATTATAGTTATTTCCATTAAGCATTTGAAATTTATCTAAGGAAAAATGAGGCAAATCCATAGCTTCCCTTTAAACAAAATAGTAAACAAATGCTTTAAAATTTTATTTTAAATAAAATTTTGAACTATTTTTCAAAATAAAATGAATTACATATGTAACTATATTTAAATACATAATTTAGATCCCAAATAATGCAAAAAAATTAAATTAAAATTGTACTAATCTAAGTGTCCAAAGAGTCACACTCAAAATCACTACTTAAACACTATTATTAAAAATAGTGAAAAAATTTTAATAAGAGGATTCAAAACAAAAAAAGGACCACTCCAATGCATCTTGAACATACTAAAACGTAGAGATCAATTGGTTACATGACTATGTTTGTCAAAATATTCACTAGGTCGAAAGTTTAAATAAGTTTAATAGGTTAACTAGGGTTTTAGACACATGAGAAGTTGGCACGTAAATCAAAAAACTAATTAAAAATAACTTGATCAAGTCAAATGATATTGAATTTAATGGGTTTTGAACTTGGGACCTCCTTAGTTTAAATTTTTTAGCAAAATTACTACTACCAACCCTTCTAGAAGTCTTTTCAAAGCATTACATGCACTAATCTATATTTAGACCTTTTTAAATCTTAATTTTATTTTTTTTAAATAAAAAACAATAATAAATGCATGCATGTTAAAATAAATAGTGAATGAATATAACTAAATTTAACTTTTTTTGGTAAAATAAATTTTAAAGAAGAGAAGGGCCTACCCACTTTTGCATGGAAATATTGGAATTTGTGAATTAAAAAAGCAATTTTTTTTAAATATTTTACAAAAACTTTATTACTTACCTATGCAACACTTCAAGAAGATATGGCACTCATGTAGTAGTAAAGGTGAAGCTAGAGCATGCCACAAGTCACTAGAAGCCCTAAAAACTTGAGAATCTTCATGATTTTATCTCCCAAAAATAAAGATGTCTCCAAAAAATGATTTAGATCAAATTTTGATTTTTAATTCTAGTGTCATACAAGTACGTTGGAGGCTCAAAAAAAATTATAGGGGGTGGAAGAAATATTCTCAATCATTGAAAACAATTTGAGACTGCTTGAATATAATTATCATTACCTTTTATCAACAACTAGGCCTAAAAAACACTGAGTATAATTGTTTTTGAATTTTACCTAAGGAAACCACCCATACAAGAAAATAAGAATGGCGTACACATGTTTGAACTAGGCTTGAAAATAATTAATTTTTAAAGAAATTTAATTATATATTACTTGCCAATCACATATACACCTTCAACAATCAAGGAACTATATTGATTTATAATGGACCAACTATAATTGAGTAATTTTATAATGAAATTATCATTTGTAAGTTAAGAACAAAATAGAAAATTCTTTTTAAGCTTAAGTACATAGAAAACATCATTTATAGTAATATTTGAAAACATTAATTTCTCATGTTTAGTTGATTTTAAAAAAGAATTATCTCCTAAGTAAATTCTTTCATACATATCTCTAAAATCACATATAATATTAGATAAGCAAGTCATGTGGTGCGATATACCGCTATCTAAAATCTACTCATTTGCATTTGAACTAAATAAAGTAGCATACAAAGCAGTAACATTTGAATCTTGATTTTTGTTTAGATTAGGGTTTTAATTCTTCTACTTATTTCAATTACATTTTTTCCTTTTATTATTTTTATAATTTTGATTGTTATTTTTATCCTTATTGTTATAACAGGTTTCCCTTCTATGACCAAATTTACCATACAAATTACAATTTTTATTAAACTTAGTGTATAATTTTTATTACCAAACTTCTTATTCCTATATTTACCTTTCGCAGAATTAGGGTTAGATTTTTGGTTTTTAGTGTTATTATAAACATTATTTAAATTGAAAATTTATTGAATAGAAATCTCTTTAGAATAAAAATTTGTAGCTACAATAAGTGTATCAAATCTAGAGAGTTTGAACTTGGTGGCCTTGTCCTGAAAAAGAACCAAAAAAATATTAATGTCACTTATAAAAAGAAGATAAAATTTGAGCTTAATTGGTTGGGTCCATTCATCATCATAGCTAACTATGGATTTGGGGCATACATATTGGCTACACCATATGGGGAAGAGCTAGATGAACCCATGAATAATCTGCATCTAAAGCAGTTTTACACTTGATTTGCTTAAACATTATCTATGAGGATCATTGCTTGGGGGTATGGCCTAAAAACACCCTCCATTCATCCCACTTATAATTAAGTTAGTCCATCTTGATCTTATTCCCCCATCTTATTACCAATCCTAATCTTGATTCTAGTTCACATGTATAGAAGACAATTTCATATGCTATAACTCAGAGAAAATTTCAAGCAAATCGTTTAAATTTGGTCACCATCAACACATCTAGGATAGGTAGTATCTCAGAGTAACTTATGCATGATTTCATTAAATGATGGTCTTTTATTTACACCTTTCCTTCTCCTACCATATCATGTACCATTTGTTATGTTCATATACCATTCTTATTTTCCACCTTGTTGTTGATTCATAGTATCTTTTGTTGTAGGGTGAACTATATTGACCTAATATTTATTTAGAATATGTAGGTAATGCTCAATTTTTTAGGTCATCTTGGTCACCCTTTTTACATGCTCTCACTATTTTTCAAGAAAATTGTACCACACTTTTACCATTTTATGAGCTCTTTTGACACTTTCTACTTACCCAAGTATTTATGTAAATAATTTGTTCTAAAAATATGAGAAAACATAAAATGTTAAAACTCTCAAAAATAACCTAAAAACCAAAAAAAAAAAAAAGGGCTTAAAATCTCTATGAAAAATACAAAGAAATAAAATCATTGCTTATTTTTTCATCATGTTCACCAGTGGTCTTTGGCCCTATTCTGCATGGCATGGCTTGTCACTTTTGTTGGGTGGGAACCCCTTATCTAACCATGATTATTTCTAATTTACCATTGACATTTCTTCATTACATTCTCATTTCTAAGAGAACTGCATCAACTTGAGGTCCACATAGACTATGTAGGCAACACGTAAATGCATGGGCATCTTAGTTCAACTTGCCAATCTTATTACCATTCTTTTTTTCCTAATTTATCTAAATGCCCTCACCATTTTATGATCATACTTTTATTATTTTTCCTCTACTATCAATATATTACTTGTCATCATTTTTCTTCTTTTCCACATCTTTTAGAGAACTACATTTAGCCTGAAGTACATTGGACTATGTAGACATCTACTTGCATAGAAAATTTGGAGACAGCTCATCCACCCCTTTCTTTTTCTTTTATTCTCCCCTTTTTGCATTAGTTGTCACTTTATCTTGTTAATTATCTTATAGAGCTTAAGGTCAAAAAAATTTGAGAGTAATGGCTTATTATCACACATGCTTTTAAAAACCTGTATTACCCCTTCTCTTTAATTTGTTAGTATATTAGTTTCTATGGATGTATATGCTTTGTAATTCATTATATAGCATTTTTTTTATCTTACATTCATGGGAAGTTGTTGTTGTTTAGATTAGACTTAGTATATAAGTAAGTGTTGAGACCAATGAAGGCATCCATGAATTGTATTGAATTGAGCTTGCTCAAAGGAGGTTTCCCCCTTAAAAAGGCCAATGGTTCTACAATTCAATTATTATAATTCAATTCTACTCATTTGAATTAATATATTGCTAATTTTTATAGTTTATTTCATATATTTGCAATTATCTACTAACTATTCAGGAAGGATCCTTTCATCTAGTATTAGAACACTTTCTAAGGTGGTTTGATTATTCTATCCACTGTATGCTCTCACCTTTCCATAACAAGACTTTGATGATCAAAAAGTGGTAAAATATCTATTTCCAACCCTTTCATGTTATAGTCTAGATCTATAATTTCATTTTGGTAATAGGTCATCATCATAAATCAAGATCTTCTGCTAATTTGTATTATCTATTTTAAATCAAGATAAAAACATATCTGTATAACTGTAAGAAGTGCTTGGATGAAAGCCTTAAATCTCATTGTGAAGAGTACCATAAGAACCCCAAATTAGATGGCCCATTGAGAAGACCTGTCAGTGAAACATGCAACAACCCCTTCCCAATTAACTAGTTCCCACCCATGAGGAAAATCAAGAGTTGTTGTTTAAGGGTAAATCTATGGCCAAAAATTTTATAAAGAGTGGTACTCATTCAGACAAAATTGATGGCCAAATTTTTTTTAAAAAACCTTTAGATAACCATTAAAACTAGGGGCCCATATTTATCCTATCATTTTCAAAAAACTATCATCAAAATATCAGAATACTCTCAAAGGATTTGCAGCTAGACATTTGATAGAAACTAGAAACCAAAAAATCTTCATCCTATTAATTTCATAAAACTATCAGCAGAGCATCAGAAGACTCTTAGAGGACTTTCAACCAGATATTTTTCTATATCTCTCCATTTTTATCCCCGTTGATCCTCAACCTTTATCTAGACACCTAAAATTCTATTCTCCACTTTTTCTTCTTTAAGGTCCCATATCCTGATTCCACTCCTAATTTTCATAAATCTCAATTTTCCCTTTTTCAAGTTTTTCCATAACTTTTATTTTTGTCTATTTGTCTTTAAAAAATTTCACAGTGTTCATCTCCCTTTTTTTCTCTTTTTTCTTTCTTTGATAAATTGTCTAGATTTTCCATTTTCACTTTGGAAATTACCCTCGCCTTCGTCAATCATACTCACACTATGCAAAAAATTTAGTAAAATAACTTTTACCCCTTCCAATTTCATCCAATTTTTTTTTTTTAAAAATCTTACTAAATGTGTCTTAACTCTAGTTTACCTACCCATTGCAAAAAACTCTATTATTCTAGCCATGGTAGTAACTTGAACAAGAGTAAAAATATGGAGGATGAAATTGTCACCCTCAAGACCCAAATCAAAAATCTTGATGAAAAAATTCTTGACCTTAATCTTCAACATACTACCTTGAACAACAGATGACATCCAAACTCCTCTTCAAACATTGGGTTTTTTTCTTCTAATAATTTTTTAGGGCTAAAACTTTATTTTTCTTGATTTAATGATGTAGATATAATTGGATGGATCTATTGGGTAGAATAATATTTTAGTTTTCATAATACTTTTGATGCCAAAAATGTCTCTCTTGCATCCATTCACTTAGAACATGAAGCCCTTCAATGGTATTATTGGTATATCAAATCTCATGACAAGCCAATATGGATCAATTTTTTCACCCTCATTTTGCAATGGTTTGGCTCTAGTGCTTTTAATGACTTCACTAGAGAACTTACTAAAGTTCATCAAATAAGAACCATGAGAAAATATCAAATAGAATTTGAAAAAATATCCAATCACATAGAGGGATTATATAAAAAAAAATTAGGAGTTGTTTTGTCAATGGACTAAAAGATATAATTCGATTTAAGGTCAAAATGTTCTAGCTTAACATAATGATGGAAGTTCTATGGTTGGCTAAGTTGGTCACGAACAAGATCATAGCTCAGGAACAATCCAAATCCAATTTTGTTCCATTTAAAAATACAACTCCATAATGATCTCATATATTGCCAGCCTCCCGAACCACTCTTATCAAGCATCTGACTGAAGTAGAGGTGTAAGCACGTAGAGAAAAATGACTATGTTATAATTGTGATGACAAATTCATCTGGGGACATTGATGTGTTGAGAAAAATCTCTACCTACTAAATGTGGACTTTTCACCCAAAATTAAAGTTTAGGAAGATGTGTAGGATACAACATCTAATCTAAAAAAAGTTTAGCTAATTATGGAACATGTTTCTCAGTAAGTCCAACTAGAGATCTCTCTCCATGCCTTAGTAAGACTCACCACCCCACAAACCATGCAAGTCAGAGGTTACTTCAATAAGTTCCCTCTTAAAATCCTCATTAATTTTGGTAGCACTGATAACTTCATTGATTCTCAGATCACCAAATAGGTTGATTGTTTTAACTATCTCCAACTTTGAATTCATGATTTCCAATGGGGGCATATTACCTTGAAAAGGGAAGTATCATAATGTGCATATCTCTATTGAAGATTATAACTTGTGCTCTGACATGTTTGTCTTTCCCTTAGGTGGATGTGATATTATTTTGGGAGCCTAATGGTTATGCACACTTGGACCCATATTATGGGATTTTGCTAAATATTGGATGTAATTTTTAGATAATGAAAAAAACAAACATTAAAAGGATTACACCTGAGATCTCTCAACATCATAATTTCACATTGCATGGAAAATCTTTTTAAGAAGAATTTATATGGTGTCATTGCCTAGCTCCATTCCATTCAAATACAACCATCAATGGGCTCCACTACTCCTTATGAACTAAAAACCATTTTAGATAGGTATGCATGTGTCTTTTCCAAACCTATGGGATTAACACCTTCATGTCTAGAGGACCACCATATTCAACTCCTTCCTAGAAACATTCCTCCCAACATCAGGCCCTATCGCTACCCATTTTATCAAAATACTGAGATTAAGATGCTTATTCAAGACTTACTGAAACAAGGCATTATTCACCCCAGTACTAGCCCATATTCTTCCCTAGTTCTTCTTGTTTGGAAAAAAGATGGATCATGACACCTTTGCATTGTTTTTGTATTACTTAATCACATCACAATCAAGGATAAGTTCATGATCCCTACTATTAATGAACTTCTTGAGGAGCTTCATGGTGTTCATTTTTTCTCCAAGTTGGATCTCCACTCTGGATATTACCAAATATGACTTCATGAGGATGATATCCCTAAGATAGTTTTCTACATGCATGATGGCCACTATGAATTTTTGCTCATGCCATTTGGCCTCACTAATACTCCTTCAACATTCCAAGCATTCATGAATAAAATATTTTGGCCCTACCTGTTGACGCAGTGGATTGCACCCGGGGCAAGGAGGCCGAGCTCCTGCCTTCCACACACAACAATGGAAACTCCCCTCTCGCTTGTGGGACCGGCAACGCTGGAGGGGAGAGTCTCTAGGTAAGGGCTAGCTCCCTTTGATGCATCTAATTTGTTCTAGTAAGTGCTAACATATATATATATATATAATGGGGGGGATGAAAAGGGAGAAAGATTGCAGGAAAACAAATCTACTCTAAAGGAGGTGATGCACCAAAATAAATTGACCTTCTCACACTCACACTTAAAATAAGACAAACACATACATACACTTCAAACTTGGCAGAAGGACCAGGCTATAAGAAACTTGGCAGGGAGGCTTTAATGGAAAATACAAAAAATAGAGATTCACCAAAGGTGTTGTGAAATGCACATTTTATAGTAATTTCTTCTATTTTTGCACTTCCAAATACAACTCTCCTTGTTAGCTACAGAAATGGCACCTTGTAGATGCCAGGTATGTTGGTGTTGAACCTGTGAAAGCATCAAGAAACAATGACTAAACACAAACTAACACTCAAGACATACACAGAGATATCTAACCAAGATAGAGGTAAAAAATATGTTTATTGATTCAGGTGAAATTTTTCTAGGGCTACGCCTTACAAATGTGGAAGATGATTTCACCAAAGACAAGTCTCCAATATATAGAAGAAGAAAGGAGGTCTGTTGGCACCCTTTTTTACAAGTGACCCATGGTAGGCACTGTGTCAACCACTGAAATAACTTCTTAAATTGACACCTTCCTGCATTACTTGGATCGCTTCATCTACTTTTGCATGATGGCCATTCTACTATTAGGAATTGAATTTATGAGCCGTGTCATTTTCTTGCTTTGCAGTGCATATTGAAGAAAACCAGTCACGTCGACCACTATTGTGCCTCTTTCATAACCGCATGGTAGGCACTGTGTCAACCACTGAAATAACTTCTTAACACCTTCCTACATCACTTTGATTGCTTCATCTACTCATAAATGTGAAATGAATAAAATGGGTCACATGGTTGGTCATTCGTGCCTTCTAATGGTCAACTCATAGACACTATTTCACCTGCTAGAGTAATTTCTTGAATTAACGCCTCCCTTCGCCACTTAGACTATCTGTCTGCTCTTACACTTGGCACTTTGTCTTTTCCCTATCTTGTCTCTTCTGGCTCCTTTAGCCCTTGAGGCTATCTCTGGGCAGGTCGATGTATTACTTGGGCTCCTTTCATGGTTAGCGCTTGAGGGTTTAAAAAACAATGGCCCTTTTGCTGGCTTAAATTTGACATTCGTGCACCTGTCATTACTTGAAAACCAATTGCTAATTCACCTTCTTAAGGTTGACGGCTTCTAAGACGTCACCATTCTTGTCAATTTCCTTCAGGCTTTTCTGCTTAGGGCCTTTTTCCCATGGACAAAAGTCTACGAGAATTGGCCACCTCCAGGTTTTTGCATTTTTTAGTCTTCACTTTAGTCTTTCAGGCAGCCCCTCCAAATTTTGTAGGCTTTCCTCCTTTGTGGTCTCTTCAAAGTGCCTTTACCCTCTGCAAGGGCTCCTTCCCTTTGGCTTTAGGGGCACCTCATTGAACTGACCCTTTGAACCAGTCACGTTAAACTAGTTCAACAGTTTAATGCTGCGTGCCGAGCATGATTAAACCAAGCCTTTGAACTTTTCCAATGAACCAAGGCATTAAACCCTTTGTTGAACCAAAGTGATGAACTTGAAGATTGAGCCTAGGCTTGAAGTTGAATTGATAGACTTGAAATGATGAGCCAAGGCCTGAAACAAGGCTGATTGAACTATTGATTGAATCAAGGCTATGAACTGAAGTGATGGTTCAATGGTTCGAAGATGCCAACCTTCCTTGCAAATTTTATTTAGATGAAGGCCAAAAAGACCCTTGTAAACCCCAACACTTTCTGAACTAATTTTTCATCTGCCAAGGATTTCACCTACTGAGTCTGTAGAAAACCAATAGACCTGCAGAGTCCGTAGAAATTCTTGGACTTATATAAAATCAAAAAATGAATTAGCCTTAAATGGTAGGGGAAGAAGGGGACTAATTTTTTGCCCTATTGGGAAAAAAATGGTCAACAAATTGGTGACTCCCAGGGGAAGCATACCTGATATGCTTAGAAACCAGTTGCCTTAAAAATCCATTAGGCACGGGGTCAGATTGTAACTTTAAAATCAGCAACAGCCCTAATAAATTTTAGAATCAATCATGAAGATTTACCTTAAAGGAAATGAAAACACACATAAAGCTAAGAAAACTACTTGTGCAAACAACACTTAGGGAAAACAAGGGAAAAAATTTGAAAGCAACCTATTATATACATCTAACCAGGTATTTTTGATTCCCTCCTGGATCAAAGGGAAAGCTTCTATCATCTCCTTCATCTGACACACCCAGTATTGATAATGGATCCCACAAGGAAATATTTATGTGCAACTCCTTCACCTGGTCTACCATGTTGATCTGAGGATTGCTCCCTTCCATATTTTCTTTAGGGTCACTTGTAGCCTTTTGAGGTGTAGGTTGGGGAGCTGAATGTGTGACTGACAGCCTAAAATTTGGGAATTTTTGGTTCGCTTGTGGTGGAAGAGATGGTGTGGCCATTTGAACAGATACTTGAATTTCTTTCATATCTCTCCCTTTGGATCTTGTATTGGCTGCAACATAGTCAGCCTGATTGTCTACAACACCCACATAATTGATGGCATAGAACTCACCTTCCAGGTGGTTCATAAGAGTAGAGTTAGGCTGACTCTGACTGATGCCTATGTTGGCTTGCATTGGAGCTTTGAAGACCTGGGAATGAGTGGTTTCCTAATTGTCTAGCACATTTGGGTAACAACCCATCATCTCATTTGTATAAATGGCTTGCTCCTGACCATATCTCGTGGTTGAACAACTTGGTTGTTCATGCACTAGATTGTTCTAAACAGGCACCATAGCTTTAGATGATGAAGGGGTGCCTAAATTATATCCTTGGAAAGGTCTAGTCTGAGTAAGCTGACCCTGTCCTTGACTGTAGTTTTGGAAAGGGGGTCTTGGAGCTTGACCGTACTACTGGTATCCTTGGTTTGGTCTATGGCTTTGAGCTTGCTTCCTTTTAAGAGCTATAAGTTCATTTGACATACTCTGCAACAGACTCTTAATTTCATGAAGCTCATTAGATGGAGCAACAGCTAGTTTCTCTATGCTAAGTAGAGGAGCTAATGTGGGAGCAATGGCTTGAATTGGAGGTAGCATTTCTAGGAAAAGTGGCATGTGGGGTCTAGGGGATATTTTCCCAGCCTATATTAAGCAATTTTTACCAGTTATGGCTATGTCATAGGTAGTAGGCAGCACATGCCCTCCCATGGATTGTATCATCACTACAATATCACTATTCAATGCCTTCAAATAATATAGGAAAGCATAGCCGAGAGTTGATCTTACCAGAATGGGGATTCTATCTGAAGTCTTCTGAAACCGCGTGTTGAAATCTTGCATATACTCATGTGGGGCTCTTTTTATGGTCATCAATTGTTCAGCAAGTGAGAGGTCATTGCTCTTTTCCCCAAAATGGTCTGTCAACTGAATACCCAATTCATTCCAAGAATGGATTGAATTTACAGGCAAAGTCCCATACCAGTCAAGAGCTTTACCCTTGAGAGACAATGCCAGCAATTTGGTTGTGACATTTTCCTCTATGACATTATGAATATTGTAGAGGTTAGAAATGTTCCTAATGTGCTCGATGATTGTAATGGGCCCCTCTCCATCGAAGGAAGGCACATTTTTTAGGGTTGCTCCCAGAATTGGGTCATATTGTGGGAGATTCAAGGGGCTCTGACCACAGAAAGCCGCAAAGGATAATGCCATAGTTGGGATGGGATGTAACTGTAGCTTTGCTAGGGATGCGTCCTTTACAACAGGTTTGGGAGGGTGGTTTGTTGAATAAGGATGGGTCTTCTCAAACCTCAGTCTTTTTGCTGAGTTCAAAGGCAACTCAACAAAATTAAATGGGACACCCTTAGAAGCAGATCGTGTGGTGACTTTAGGCATAACAAGTTAAAACTGGAATTTTGATTGGAAAACTAAAGCTCTTACTAGTGGAGTCACCAGATGCTGAAAATATTGATTTGTTGTAACAAGACCAGCATCAATCCTGAAACTTTACTGAGTGTAAGACTAGGTCCCATCGGGCATGCCAAAAATTGTTGACACAATGGATTGCTCCCAGGGCAAGGAGGCTGAGCTCCTACCTTCCACACACAATAATGGAAACTCCCCTCTCACTTGTGGGACTGACGAAGCTGGAGGGGAGAGTCTCTAGGTAAGGGCTAACTCCCTTTGATGCATCTGATTTGTTTCAGTAAGTGCTAACATATATATATATTTTCTTGCAATCTTTCTCCCTTTTCATCCCTCCCATTATATATATATATATATATATATATATATATATATATATAATGGGGGGGGATGAAAAGGGAGAAATATTGCAGGAAAACAAATCTACTCTAAAGGAGGTGATGCACCAAAATAAATCAACCTTCTCACACTCACACTTAAAATCAGACAAACACATACATACACTTCAAACTTGGTAGAAGGACCAGGCTGCAAGAAACTTGGTAGAGAGGCTTTAATGGAAAATATAGAAAATAGAGATTCACCAAAGGTGCTATGAAATGCACATTGTATAGTAATTTCTTCTATTTCTACACTTCCAAATATAGCTCTCCTTGTCAACTATAGAAATGGCACCTTGTAGATGCCAGGTATGTTGATGTTGAACCTGTGAAAGCATCAAGAAACAATGACTAAACACAAACTAACACTCAAGACATACACAGAGATATCTAACCAAGATAGAGGTAAAAAATGCATTTATTGATTGAAGTGAAATTTTGCCAAGGCTACACCTTACAAATGTGGAAGATGATTTCTCCAAAGACAAGTCTCCAATGTATAGAAGAAGAAAGGAGGCCTTTTGGCACCCTTTTTTACAAGTGACCCATGGTAGGCACTGTGTCAACCACTAAAATAACTTCTTGAATCGACACCTTCCTATGTTACTTGGATCACTTTGTCTGCTTCTGCATGATGGCCATTTTTCTGTCAGGAATTGAATTTATGAGCCATGCCATTTTCCTACTCTGTAGTGCATATTAAATAAAACTAGTCACATCGGCCACTGTTGTGCCTCTTTGATGACCGCATGGTAGGCACTGTGTCAACCACTGAAATAACTTCTTGACACCTTCCTACGTCACTTGGATTGCTTTGTCTGATCATAAATGTGAAACGAATAAAATGGGTCACATGGTTGGTTATTCGTGTCTTCTAATGGTCAACTCGTAGACACTGTTTCACCTGCTAGAGTAATTTCTTGAATCGATTCCTTCCTTCACCACTTAGACTATCTATCTGCTCCTACACTTGGCACTTTGTCTTTTCTCTATCTTGTCTCTTTTGGCTCCTTCAGCCCTTAGGGCTATCTCTGGGTGGGTCACTGCATTGCTTGGGCTCCTTTCATGGTTAGCGCTTGAGTGTTTAAAAAACAACGGCCCTTTTACTGGCTTAAATTTGACATTCATGCACCGATCATTGCTTGAAAACCAATAGCTATTTCACCTTCTTAAGGTTGATGGCTTTTGGGACATCACCATTCGTGGCAATTTCCTTCGGGCTTTTTTGCTTAGGGCCTTTTTCTTGCAGACAAAAGTCTATGGGAATTAGCCACCTCCAAGTTTTTGCATTTTTTAGTCTTTGCTTTAGTCTTTCGAGTAGCCCCTCCAAATTCTACGGGCTTTCCTCCTTTTTGGTCTCTTCAAAGTGCCTTTACCCTCCACAAGGGCTCCTTGAATCTAGACTACCCTCCGTAAGGGCTCCTACCCTTCAGCTTTGGGGGCACCTCATTGAACCGACCCTTAAACCAATCACGTTGAACCAAAGCATTGAACCAGTTCAACGGTTCAACATTGCACACCGAGCATGATTGAATTGAGCCTTTGAACTTTGCCAATGAACCAAGGCATTGAACCCTTTGTTGAACTAAAGTGATGAACTTGAAGATTAAGCCTAGGCTTGAAGTTGAAGTGATAGACTTGAAATGATGAACCAAGGCTTGAAACAATGCTGATTGAAATGTTGATTGAACCAAGGCTGTGAACTGAAGCGATGGTTCAATGGTTCAAAGATGCCAACCTTCCTTGCAAATTTTCTTTAGATGAAGGCCCAAAAGAGCCTTGTAAACCCCAGCACTTTTTGAACTAATTTTTCATCTGCCAAGGATTTCACCTGCTGAGTCCATAGAAAACCAATGGACCTGCAGAGTCCGTAGAAATTCCTGGACTTATGCAAAATCAAAAAATGAATTGGCCTTAAATAGTAGGGGAAGAAGGGGACCAATTTTTTGCCTTATTGGGAAAAAAATGGTCAACACTACCTATATAAATTTTTTATGGTCTTCTTTAATGATATCCTAATCTATAGTAAAACACGGTTTGAGTATCTTCAACATCAAGATTTTGCACTACAACTTCTCTTTGATCATCATATTTGTGCAAAATAATCCAAATGTGCTTTTGGCTAAGATGAAGTGGATTATCTTAGTTATATTGTTTCAATCTAAGGGGATCTTGTGGATCCCAAAAAATTAGTAGCCATGACAATCTAGCCTCATCTTTAGACACTCAAAAGCCTCCATGGTTTTTTGGGGTTGACTGGATATTATCATAATTTTGTCAAGGATTACAATAATATTTTATCTCTACTAACATATATATTGAAAAATTATGCTTTTACATAGACACAAGCTACTAAGTATGCATTTGAAGAATTAAAACAAGCTATGTGTACTACACATGTTTTAGCTATGCTAGATTCTTCCAAGACCTTCACTATCGAGAGTGACGCTCAATAATAGACTTGGTGTTGTTCTCCTCCAAGAAAGATACCCCATTGTGTTCACCATCAAAGAAAATTTTGGAAATAATTTAGCATTCTCTACTTATGAGAAGGAAATGATGGCCATTTTTCATGTTATATATAAGTGGTAGCCATACTTATTGGAGAATCATTTTTACATCAAAACTGATCACCAGAGTCTAAAATATTTCTTGGAACAATGGGTCTCCATTCCATCATAATAAAAATGGGTCAAAAAACTAAAGGTTTATGACTATGATATCACTTACAAGAAGGCTAAGGACAATATTTTGGTTGATGCTCTGTCTCACACATTTGTGGACCAAGCTTCCCTTTTGGCTATTTTCATGCATATTCCAAATTAGTTGGATGTTGTATAAGAGGGGTATGCCAATGAATATTTGTTATCTCAAATCATTCAATAGTTGGAAACTAAGCCCTATGAAGTACCACATTTCTCTTAGGATGGTGCTTCTCTATTATACAAGGTCCATTTGATGCTTCTCCAGAGCACAAATCTTCAATGGGTTATATTTTATGAACTCCATCTTTCTCCATCCATATGGCACTCAGGGTTTCTCAAAAATTATGAGCGAGCACAACATAACTTATTTTAGAAGGGAATTAAAAAGGCAATTCAATAGATGGTAGATGAATATGATACATGCCAATGCAACAAGGGTGAAACAACACTCATTCTTGGGTTGCTCAAACCCTTGCCCACCCTTATTAGGATTTAGATAGATATCCCTATGGATTTCATTAAGGGGCTCCCTAAATCTAGAAGGAAAATAGTGATCTTGGTTTTGGTTGATCACCTCTCTAAATATAGTAATTTTTGTACCCTCATCCATCCCTATACCACCTCCACAATCGCCTAAATTTTTTTGGACTTGATTTTTCATCTTTATGACATTCCTTCTTCCATTGTCTTAGATCATGATGCAACCTTCACTAGCCAATTCTTTTTCGATGCATTGGCACCTAACTGAAGATGAGTTCTAGGTATCATCCATAAATAGATGGCCTAACTAAAATTATCAAAAAATGCTTGGAAACATTATTTCATTTCTTCACCTTAGAATAAAAACATTAGTGGGCAAATTGGCTCCCTCTCACTGAATGGTGGTACAATGCCTCCTACCACACTTTAACTAAAATGACTCTATATGAAGCAATATATGATCAAGCACCACTAGTGATCCTTCCATGTACTTCTATTAGTTCACCGATTCAAGTGGTTGACATGATTCTCCAAACCCAAGATCATATCCTCAGCATCCTATAGGACAATCTTCATATGGCACAAAATTGAATGAAACAACAGGCTGATCAACACCATTCTAAGTGCACTTTTAAAGTAGGTGATATGGTTTTTCTTTGCATAAATCCATACAATCAATCATACTTAAAAATCAAAGGGCATCATAAGCTAACTCCCAAGTTCTATGGGCCATATAAGGTTCTCTAGAAGATTGGGTTGGTTACTTGTAAGTTTGAGCCCCCACCTTTATCCTGAGTTCACCTAGTATTTTATGTCTCTTGTCTAAAGATTGTTCTTGGCATAAACATCAGAGTGTAAACTATTTTACCATAAATTTATAATGAATTATCCATCTTTATTGAGCTATAGGCCATCCTAGATAGGTGCATATACCAACTTCACTCATGCTCCATCACAGAAGTATTAATTCAATGGCATAGAATGCAACATGGGAACCACTATTTTAGATTCAGCACTAGTTCCCACATCTAAATTTTTGAGGACAAAGTTTTTTCTAAGAGGGAGGGGATGGTAGGAACCCATACTACCCCTTCTCTTTACTTTTTTAGTATATTAGTTGTTATGGATGCATATGCTTGTTAAGTCATCTTGTAAGCATTTTGTTTTATCCCACATTTATGGGAAGTAGTAGTTGTTTATATTAGACTTAGTATATAAGTTTTGATGTCAATGAAGGCATCCATGAATTATATTGAATTGAGATTTCTTAAATAATTTTACCCCCTTGAAGAGGCCAATGATTCTACGATTCAGCTATTGTAATTCAATTTTGATTAGTTGAATTAATATATTATTGATTTTCATAGTTTATTTCATGTATTTATAATTATCTACTAACTTGTTTAGGAAATATCTTCTCGCATGCACAAATGATTCACTAAATTCTTATTTTATTGTGTTTATCAAATGATGTTTATTTTTTTATTATTTTTAGTGCATTTATTTGGTTTTCCTTGGTTGCCTTTGATTTAGAGCATTATATTTTACACTTAAGTCTCGATCTATCATATCATGTTCTTGAGTTGTAGATATTTGTACCTAACTTAATCCTAGTTTATTGCATTATGCTTGACACTTATGACTCGATTATTCATATCTAAATCTTAAGTTGTTTACATCTATAATTTAATCAAGATATTATGTTTTTGGCATCCAAGGTTATTAGGATTAATTTATAAGTGTGATCCATGTTTTTCAAAAAAAATTGCACAATAAGATGCGTTTTGATGTTTTTCTTTTCGATTTGTGTTTACTTGCTTGTCTACTTGTTTGTTTCCTTTTTCTATTGTCACTTCAACTTAGTCTATTGAGCCAGTAGGTTCATCATCATAGTGTTTCTTGTCACACATTGTACTTGATTCCATCCATTGAAATTTTTTAGTGTTGCCATCATGGTTTTTATTATTAGTGCATTATTTTCAATTGAATATTAGATTGAGGGTTGGTCCTTACGCACATTACAGCCTGGGCATCATGGTATTTTATATCATGATGTGTATGATTAGGTGTTACATCAAAAATCAAGTGATAGTAGTTTCACAAGTAATGTTGTATAAAAATATCTCCTTGTCTACTATCCTACAACTAGATCACTAAAACCAATGACTAATCTATATGTTACTCATGATACATATCAAAAAATGAGCATATATAAAAGTCCTAAACATTTCTCAAGCATGATCAAATTTCCATAGTACATGATAAATCATATCATAATTGAAATACATAGAGTCTTATCTAGCAATTATATTCTTCCTTGGAGGCCCATTTCTAGCTCTTTTGACCATTTTCCATCCTATTTTCTTCAAACATTATTCTTTTTTTCAACTGATTTTGCCTACAGATAGTGATTTTTCTTTATTTTGAGGGCCTATCCACTTTAAATTATTCCCCAATAATTCCTTCAAGGGGCATCCAGGGCTAATCAAATGCCCTTGTGGGACATTAATCTAGGTTTATTGACTCATAATTTTAAAATATAAGAGTGAAGACATCATTCTCCAGGCATTATCAATTTTCTTCTTAATGACTTTTTCATTCTTTGAAAATATGTTATTGTGCTTAGTGTCTCACAACACCTTCTCAAATAGGGGAAAATGTATACACTTCATTTTAAAAACTTATATTTTTAAACTATAATCAAGAGTGACTTCCTATAATTGCATGCAAATTTAACCAAAAATCACCAATGGACCCAATATACCTATACAACTGTCAATTTAATCTGAAATCATAATCACACATCCTTGATTGGGGTAATGGATCATATCATAGAATTAATATTATCTAATGCATCCTAAATCAATTCAACCCTTTGCAAGTGTTATTATAAAATAATTAAATGACTATTTTATTGAAAAAAGAACATTGCAATTGCACCATTATTCTAATTGCCAAATTATCACCTTGATTGATCATCCTAATCATTATTCTAATATAAAATTTTATGAATTAGAATTATCTATTTTTCATAAATAAAAATGTCTTTATTACCTCACATAAGTGATGTCATAGGGGAAATTCAATGGAATAGATTGGAGTGTGAGCAAGTTGGCTTATTACATGGCCACTTACACACTCTCTTGCACCTCTTACATGGTCTATTACACACTTTTCTCTTACATGGCCTATCACACACTCCAAAGGACCAATCATTGCACTTTGATTTTAACATTTTTTCCATACTCCAAAAAGGTCTTAAATGGCATATCTTGTAATCTCCATGTGTGCAATCATGAATTTGAGGATTCATTATCCACCCTACATTTGGAGATGAGATGGATGATTCACAATCATTCTAAAAGTCTATAAATACAAGGGTCTTTGGCCATTATAGACAAGTTTTTAAGTAAAAATTTATTATTCAAAAATATATCAAGAAGCTTCACATTCTCACACCATTTCCAAGCCAAATCTCAAGTGGACAAGGAGCGATGTTTCCCATGTGGAATCAACATTGCTAAAGACTTATATCTCATAAGATAATATCAACCTCTTCAAACTAGTTTTCAAGCAAATATCCAAGGAAGGTATGAACACAACTTTTGTCTTCTATTTTGTATTTATTACTTATTTACCATAGTTCACCCAATGGAATAAGTTTAGTATGTTAATTATTCAAAAAAAAAATGATTTTATTTACTAACAAATGGACTAACCTATTTCAGATTGTTGTTCTGCAATATTAATTAGATGGAAACTAATCTAAATTAATTATCTTATCAAATAAAATTAAATTAATAAATAGAAAATCCATAGAAACTAGTTAAATTTATAAGTATGAAATGTTCAAATAGTCAACAAATATCTAAATTGTGACATCATTATCACATCATAAATAAAGTTGTCAAGCATTAGTATAAGTGCAAAAAAAATCAACATTAATGTATAAATATAAACCATACATAATAAATCTAGACTCAAACCTTGATTATTAATGGCATTTATTATCTAAATTGGAGTGAATTCTAACCCCTCATCTTGATCTTAATCCAATAGTTGAAATCAATCTAACAAATATATAAATACAAGACCCATTTGACTTTACAAACAAAAAAATTAGTGTAAACTTACTATGCAGAAATTAAGCAAAAAACTTCAACATTCTTCACATTGATCAATCAAACCACTCATAGACAAAGAGAGGAGATGTCAAAATGAAAAAGTGACATTTATAAAAAAAATCCAAGCTCTACAATCTAGGCACAAACACACTTACAATCTATCTTGGAGAATAAATCCATGTGAAATATATAGTTTTTAGTGTATGTATTGACATTTGTTTGA
Organism: Torreya grandis; assembly: GCA_037957365.1. Taxonomy (NCBI): domain Eukaryota; kingdom Viridiplantae; phylum Streptophyta; class Pinopsida; order Cupressales; family Taxaceae; genus Torreya; species Torreya grandis. The sequence continues at coordinate 4,781,850 of JARHVA010000357.1, read as the reverse complement.
ATTATCCTAGACCTTGCCCTATCAAATGGATCATGCTTGAGATATCATGTTTGTTAGTTTATTTTTGTTTTGAATCACTAACAATGAACTAAACTCTCTTATACTCATGATCCATATTTAGCACGCTCAATGGGACATATGCACACCATAATCCTCTTGATAACATTCCATAAACTTCTTAATTTGAAATAAGATCATTTTAGTTTATTTTTTATTCTTTTATGCTAATTTTCTTGTGTTTTTATTTTCTAAAAATCAGCAAGAACACATTGTGTTTCAGTGATAACACTCTACATATTGGTGGAAACACTCCCCATAAATGATGATATCACTCTTATATTATTTTTTGTCTCTATGTGTTTTAATGAAAATAGTTAGAATGCCTTGTAGATCGGTAATAAATGTAGACATTCCTTTTTATCCACTTCTGTGTTTAATCAAACTTTAGACTGATTTCTACCAAACTATGCAAATTAGGCCTAAAAATAACTGAACATATCAAATTCATCTACACATTAGACATAAGTGTCCATAATTATGTCAACGCATCCATATTTGGGGTATTACCCTGTACGTAATTATAACCTATCGTGGATTCATCCCCAGTCAAGTTGTGACCTAGCAAACTCACATTTTAGATCAATTAAGCAGGGCACTTAAACTAAATCTTGAAATGATCAAAAGCCTAAGAAGAATTAATTAACCAAGTAAATAAAATTAAATGCTTAGTTAAATAATCCACATTGTATTAGTGAATTTATAATTTACAAAAATCAAAATTCAATAAATATCAATGGAAGTGAGGTCATGATGGTTTCATCATCCTCAAAGTCAAGAACTATAAAATATCAACATAAATGCCATAAAAATTTAAAATATTGATCCATACCTCTATAAATACAAAATTAAGAACATTATTTATTGCATCTAGACTCCCACATCTAACCCAAGATTAGCCTAAACCCAATCACACCTAGGTTGGGGTTAGTTTGAATCTTATAAACACAAGGTCTCAAACTCACTTCTAACAAGCTCTTTTAAGCCAAACTTATAATGCCAAATTGATGAAAAGAGAGATTCATTGCTAATACATGCCAAATCCAAAACCAAAGAGAAAAAAGGTGAGGTGATTCCCATAAATCAAGAGAGTCAATGAAGACTTTATTTGGACACAAGTCGAGCACAAGCCAACTATCATTTCAACAAGTGATTCAGAGCTACAAAGAAGGTGAAAGGGATTTGTCTCTTGTTCTTCTAGTTGTGTTTTGTTTTATATTGTTATATTACTCCCCAAAGTATCTAGGCTTAGGAATGATTGTATTAAGATTATTTTTTATGTTTATTCTACTAGCAAGTGACTAATGCATTTTTCCCTTGGATTCTTATTATAGATACCCAATTTTGGCCACAACTAGCTTTTGACCAGACTTTAGATTGATTTATACCAAACATTGCAAATTGATCTTAGAAATCATTGAATGTCCCAATTTTATCCATGAATCATTCATCAATGCCTAGAATCATGTTGAGGCATCCTTATTTTGGATACTAGCCCATATGTAATAATAACCTCTCACATATTCATCCTCAGTCACCTTACAAACTAACAACTGGTAGTTTGGCCTATGGACCCATTAAGTGGGGATTTTGATCAAATATTAAAAGAGATAAAATGATAATCAAAATGAATCAACTAATTAAACAAGATTAAATTCTTAGTTAAATTATCCATTTATAATTAATGAATATTTAAAAATAGAAATTTCAAATATCAAAATAGCAAGCCTTTTCATCATTGCCTTTATGAGTTGTCAAGCTCTTCCAAAATATCTCAAAATATATAATTTGAGATCCACACTTACTAATTGAAAATCATAATTACTTGATAAATTTTTAACTCAACTAGAGTTATCATTGGCTTGCCTAAAGTAATTTTGAACTCATTCAATGTTTAAACTCAACCTTAACTCACCTTGGATGAGAGTTAACTTTTGAGGGTATAAATACAAGGCCATACCTATTGATCTCTAAGTTCTTATAATCAAAAGTTATAATGCTCATTTATGGAGACATAAGCCTTTTATGTAGTGTTACCATGCCAAATTGATAACCCAACTAGCCAATCCAAGGTGCCAAGGAGAGGAGGAAAGGAATCTTCATTGTTAAAGACTTCTTGATGCACAAACTGAGCAAGCCACTTCAACAAGCCATTTAGATCTCCAAGGAAGGTAAAATAATTGTTTCTCTTTTGTTTTAGTTGTGCTACCATTTGTATGTTTATTACCTATGCTCTCCTTAATGTCTAGGCTAGAGGTGTTATATGTTTAGTGTGTTATTTTTATTTTATTTTAGTGGACTAACACAAGATTAGCCTCCCCTCTACATATTTTTTGTTCACATGATGGCATGCCCAATGGGACCATGCACCCCATAAAATTATTTCCAAGACATTTTAGGACATCCTCCTAACAATTTTTATGTCAAAATCCAAACTTGTTGACCAAAAAAATGGAAATTAAAAGCTCACAAATGTTCTACAAGAAATTATGATTTTGATCTGTACATTTGCATTTTTTCTTTCTAAAATCATAATATTGAAGCAATATCATGAATTTATAGTTTCAATATCACCTTAACTATTGTGATATTATGCTAACTATTATGGTATTATGTTAAACCACCAAGACTTTCCAACAGTATATTTTGCAAGAAAAAGTTATGATATTGCAATATCATGACTTTGTAGTCATGATATTGTATGATAAGTAGTGATATCACCTAATAGTGGTTATTTTATGTGATAAGTAGTGATATTGTCTTATCATCATAGGTTTTTGACTAATTTTATTTATATTATAGGGAAAGTGGTGATTTTTCATTAAGATTAGTGATATTGTCTTAACTTTTATGATATTTTTGTAATAGTTGTGATTTTGTTTTAACACTCTATTTTGTAGGAAATAGCAATACTATGCTAATAGTTATAATTTTTCAAGAAAAGTGGTGATATTTATCTATGTTTCTATAGTTTTACACTTTGTGTAAAAAAAATTTAAACTCAAGAGCTAAAACTCAAAAGTCATTTGCCCACTTATGTTTTGCTTCTAAGCACAAGGACCCTCTAACATCTTTTGCAGGACCCAAAGGCTAAGAGAAGATATTTTTAAACACTAAGTTACAAAACTCACTTTTAAAATTGGTGTTTTAAAAATATTTTTACTTGAGTTATTTTTCATTTTGATTAAATTTTCAACACAACTCCAAGGCGATAAACTTCATCACATATTTCATTTGGCATCCTAAAAATGATTTCTCACTTTAATTAAATACTCATAAGATTTTTCATTTTTATGCTTGTTTTTTGAAGTATTTATTTATAAAATGAGTGTCACATGTATGTTCTCTCACCATCCCTTTTAGATAACTTGGGTGATTAAAAATTCTCACTCTTTGCATTTGTCGCTTGGGTCCAAAAGCATGGAAAGAAAGTCACTAAGGCCCTCCCCAAAATTAGGATGTTTTGGGTGACCCTAAAATTACCTTAAAGTCCTTCCACTTTTTTTATTTTTCATACATTTTGTCTTTTGGGTGGGAGTTCATCACCTCCCCATAATTTTTCTAGGGAAGGCGTTGACTTAATAATTCATCTCCTAACATCATTTCAACCCCACTCCATGATAGGGTATATAAATTGAGGGTGACCTATTCGGATGATTATTTTGAGTAGTTAAAACAAGCTCTATTAGTGTTACTCAACCTCAAAATGTAAAAATAACTTAGAAATCACACTACACTAAGTAATTGATGAATGTAGTGGTTGTGAAAAGTATAATACCTTTTCACAACAAATTGGTTAACACATATCCAAATGATGTGATGCATCCTAAATGTTAGCCACACATATGGGTCCATTTAAAAATGAATGAAAAATGATATTTTAGACAACCCAACTTGTTTCAGACATACTATTGATGTAGGGTGAGTAGCCTGAAGTTTCATGTCACCATACGAACTCTTGAGAGAAGAGGGGGCTTAAAACCCCTATATTTCATGTGCTTTTACGTTTTGAATTAACAACTTAAAATCCTCTCAAGAGTAAGTATAAAGACAAAATTTGATAGTACAATGCCACCTTGTTAGTTTTAGGATTTAAGATGTTACATTTAGGTATTTTTGTCGCTTTTTCTTTTTTACTTGTTGGGATATTTTTTGATCCAAAGCATTATTTTCTTTTATTAATTTGTTTTTAGTTTTCAGGTAGTTTTTACCTGATATTTGGTTTTATAACCAACTCTTTTTGTAAGATTTTAATCTTACTATTGTACAAAAATAAAACATGAGATTTTATAGCTCGTTTTCTTGAATATATTTTATTTCATTCCTCATGTTCCTAGTTATCAATGGTATTATATCCACAGGAGATTAAAGGAGGAAGAGATAATTTTTTTTACACACTATGTGCTCCAAAACAAACCTATATATTATCTAAGAATAGATCCCTTGAAATTTAAATTTGTTAAGTGCCTCATCAAGGAAGATGCATAACTTGGCTAGTGATTGGCATGCTGGTAATTGGCATGCATATGTATGACACTCACATAGCATGGAGAATTGAAGAGGGGAGGAGAAAGTTAAGGCAATTTTGTATGGCACATAACTATGTCATTTTTATAGTTAACATAGTTATGTACAACCATTAAAAAATTATGACTGCTTAGTGGATTGACTTACAAGGGAAAGGTTATTCTTTTCTATGTCCCAAAATAGGGTTTATTGATAAAGTTGAGGAGTTGAAGGGGAGTCCATTGAAATCTAACTATGCTCCTAAGCATTAAGCAATGAAGGTGCAACATACAACATAAGTTGAAAAGTATGGTGATGCATCTTTACCCTTTATGGAATTTTCTTGGTAGAATACAAACAACAAGTTTGAATAAGGTTTAATTCTTATATCCTTGTGCTCCATAGAAAACCAACGCTACACTTATGTTTTTACATGCAAATTAAAAATATAATTTTCTTTTTTATTATTTCTTAAAAACAAAGGATATATAGAAATTTTTAGGTTTGCATCTTTGAACTTATTGATGGGAAGATGGTTATGCAATTTTTTGTAAGTCACTTCCAATACAAAAGGTCAAGGGTTCAAAACCCATTGAGATAATTTTTTAAAATGAGTTATAAGGTGAATTATCATTTTGATCAAATAATTATTTTGATATCATTTTGTAATAGGATTTTTAAGGTGTAATATTTTTTTACATGTCCCAAAAATCTCATGTAATCAGAAGATATTTTGAAAGTAAAGGCAAAATCTCGATAGCATTCCTTATTTTTTGATTTCATATCATGGCTAAAATTGTGATCTTGATTTATAAAAATGGATGCTTAATTCCTATAAATTATAAGGAATGGTCAATGAACATGGAAAATAGATTAATTTTCAATGACTTATGGGAAGTAGTTGAAAATCAACCAACATTACCCATCGATGCCACAAAGCTTGCAGAATTTCATAAATGTGACAAGCATGCCCTTGATTTATTATAATCAACATGCAGTGCACAAGTTATAATTCACATAAAGGTTATCAAGTTTGAAGCTTAAAAAGAATGGAAATATCTAAAGGAATTATATGATAAATGACTTGCCTAGAAGAAAATTGACCTTCTTATGTAGTTGATCAACACTAAACTAATAGATGACAAAGATGTTTCACAATATGTGTCACGAATTCAAATTTTGAAACAAGAATATGGCACTAATAATGAGAAAATTGATGATGAAATTTTCATTTCTATTATTTTGAATGGTCTTAGCCCTAACTACAAGAATTTTTTATAAATGTTATAACTTAGTGGTAAGCTTAAAAAATCTACTTTTGATTCCATTTGTGATTTTCTCACTCAACATGAGCAACAATTTGTAAATAAAAAATAAAAACCTATTGAGGAGGCCCACTATACCAAAACAGGTAATCCATTATATGAGCATAATAGAAAGCATTCTTTAAATCACTTTTAGAGACAAAAATTCTCTCCATGACATCCTTCCAGACATAAGAATAATTTTGGACATAGGGATCATTTTTATTCTCCAAATCATAGACATCACTCTAATTCTCAAAAGCATGAGCATCACCACAAACATTCACATAGACACAAGCACAATTGTAGGCATTATTCTTCATGTGGCTATTCGTCCTCTAATTCTAGTGGATGTGAGAGAATATGTTATAATTATGGTGGCATAAGACACATCTCTATAGAGTGCCCCTCTAAAAGGAGCTCCTCTCAACATCGATAGAATGCAGAATCAAACACTGTTGGTCACTCTAGTCACTCTTCTAGTTCCTCTTCTAGCTATTCTTTTGCATATTCTTATGATGAATGGGATGACTACGAATTTGTTTGATATGTAGTTGATGATTATATATTATGAGATGGTAACACACCTATCTTTTCTAAGCTATTAGGCTCAAGATTAGGATTTGATGTAGTAAAAAATTTTGGATTGTGTACTTTTCTTTCATAGATATAGTGTTGATATGATCTTTGATGTGGAGCATTTCAATGGTTTGTACTTAGTTTATTTGCTACATGACTTCTCACTTCTCACCTAATAGGGGGAGAATATATTTCATATTGGCTTTTGATCAGTTGTCAATGGTTATAGTACAAGTCGTCATTGATTTTCTAGCATTATTAGTGCTAAGCAAAGGCCTACAAGAGATGTTGGCAATTATTGGGCATCAGTTTGAAATGTGTCATACATATTATTAGGGAAATCACTTGTTAGATGGATTCTATGTGAGGATCGATGTAGTTGAATAGAGCATGATCTTGTTCTATTTCAGTTTAGGGATGATCATGGTGTTGATCAATCTAGGATGCACAATTTACTAGTTTCAATTGCAACAAAGTCTACTTGGATGACTCACAGTTCATTACTTCAAACTTTATATACCCTTTGGATCAAGGGGGAGTTTTTTGGAATCTTTTTTGTTCCAAAGTATTAGTTTATTTTGTTAATTTATTTTTAGTTTTTGGGTAGTTTTTACCTAGTAGTTAGTTTTGTGACTAACTCTTTTTGTAAGATTTTAAGCTTACCATTGTACAAAAATAAAATATGAGATTTTATATTGCATTTTGTCAAATATTTTTCTATATCATTCTTCCTATTCTTGGCTATCAATACTTACATTATCTTGAGTTGAAACTATTTTTTTATCATACCACATCCAAAAATAGGTCATGTTTGAGCATCACTCCTTTGTTTGAAGAGGCATTACATCATCCATTTGACATCACATATTTGCCTTAATCACTTTATCAAACTTTTGTGTGTGTGTCATTTATTTGAAAGGGGGTCATTATGTTACCCATTTATTTCTAAGTCTTGTGCCTTGGGGTCTTGAAACAAACCATTTTCCATACCTTTATATCATGATATCATCATTATGCTACTCAAATTGTTTCAAAGACTTGTTTCCTTGTGTCCAAATTGCAAAATCAAAACCACATGTACCTTCTTGGATTATGCCTAGTACCATCATACCATTCATTCTTATCTAGTTTTTTATTTATTTGAGGATATTAACCTTATAAATTGAGTTCATAATTGGATTTGACAAGTTCATATCCAAACATTTATTGGTTTATACCTTTGCCTCACATAATTTTAGCCTAGAAATTTACCTTTCATTTTTGGTTTATACAACTTAGACCAATTCCTTGCTTGATTTAAAGACTTTTTTTTGCCTAAATTTGGGGAAGTGGTCTATCTTCCATGTTATTAAGGTCCAATATCTTTTTCCAAATGATCAAGTTTGTGTTTAATTTTGAATTCCTAGTTTGTGTCAAAGTGTTTCAAATTTGTTAGCCTAATATCTTGCCTTTTTAGACCTAGTTTGTTAAAAGTCTAGCTTTTGTGCCTTATTTCCAAAAGACCTAGCAATTTACCTTTGTAAGTCTATCTCTTATGTTATGTTTCCAAGATTCCTAGCAATTGCCTCTTTGTTTTAGACAGTTATTTTGAGCCTAGCTTTTGTGCCTTATTCCCAAAAGACCTAACAACCTTTTTCATCTTTAGACCTAGTTTAACATTATTTGAAACACTTTTTACCTAAGTTTGAAATTCATTTTTATTCATCCATTTGACCATTTTGTATAAGACATTGACGCTTGAGATTTAATGTTACACTATTTTAAACCAAGTTTATCATAAACCTTTTTAGAGAAACAGCTCCATCCCTAAACCAAGTTAGACCAAGTTTGGATTGTTTGTCTTTTAGACCATGTTTTTAAGAGTTTGTATAACTCTACGACTATCTTCACAAAATGTTAGTCATTGATTTGGATATGTATCATTACACTCATAGTAGATCTATATATAATACAGGTTATGATAATGTATTCATGAATGATGACTTTGTTCAAGATCCTTATGGTGATGATGTAGTTTATGATATGGATCTTTATCCTCTGTACTAATCAATCTGGGGTATAAAGTTGATATCCATTAGCCTATTATTTTGTTAACACACCTCCCTATTTAGATTAATACCAGGATCAACCCACACAATATCTAGCTAGTATACCATTGATTGTAGAATAAGCTCAATAACAACTATATTATGTCATTATGTCATCAACATATGATCCTTATTTTTTTTATCGTCACTTACTTAAAAACAAGGACAAGGTTTTATTCAAATTCATGGAGGTAGGGGACAAGTTTCCAATATACTTCCCCATTAAAATCTACCAAGTCTAATTAGAGTGCCTTTAAACATGCCTTGTACCAAAATAATTAAACAAGACTCTACTAGCAATCATCAAGCACTCATGTTGATTTTGTATCAAGACCCAAATATGCTTTTAAAAGGAAAGGGCCTCATGGAGGACCACTTTATACAAATCTAACACGTTATTTAGTAATATGGCCATGTCAAATGCTCCACTTATAGAGTTAGTTCCTTCAACAAGAGTATTAATTGAATTGCTAGGTCAATATAATCTAGGTATAGACCTATTTGTGCAAAGCACTTCAGTTGGTGACATGTACAATGTCCCATCTATCAAAGAAGTGATTATTGCTTCTATACAAAACAATGTGCCAAACATAGTGGCTAACATGCAAGTGTCTTCCAATCTAGGATAAAATGGTTTAACTACACCAATAAATAGTTTGTAACAACAAGTGCCTTTAGTTAATTTCATGAATGGTTCATAATAGTAGGGGCAGAAACTCCTACATCCCAATCCCAACAAGTTACCTCTAATTCTCAACCAGCTACTTCATCAAACATGCAACAGTAGGGATTAAGTAATCAAGAACCAACTAGTGCCTTGCCTCAACAATAAATGGTGAATAATATTACACCTTAATAGGTGATGACTAAAATTCCACAATAATAGGCACAGTCTAATCTACCATCACAATAAAGGCAAAACATTCTAGCACCTCAACAGGGGAAAAAAATGTTCCACCTCAATAGGTAGTGATAAATGTAACTATATAATTGTAGACTAATGTACCTTTATAATTGCAAAAAAAATCTAGTCAATAATGTATGTCTATTGGTCATCTAACAAGATTCTAGTTCACAAAAAGTGTTTGCACAACCAGGAGGTACCACTATTCAACAAGTACCAATTACACAATAATTACCTTTCATTCAACACATTTTGTAGATCTAATGATAGGTCCTTGGTTTACAACAAGTTCCCCTTATTTAGCCATGTTTGACTAGTCAACAACAGGTCCCTACTCAACCTCAATATGCACAGTATTTTACCCAAAGTCATATCCTTCCATCATAGCCATAATTCCCTCAAAACCAAGGCTATTTATTGAATCTGAACTAGAATATAACACCATAATGCATGTAATTTAAACAACTACATCCTAACCCATGGATGCATATTTTTGGTTGGTTTACTCATTAAACCAATGTTCCACAACAAACCATTCTTCCATTATATATAGGTCAAGGTAATCCACCTTTGACCACCTAGCCTCCATCTCATCCAAATGTTCCATCTAGTGTCTTGGCATAAGAACTACAATTGCTACCATTAAAGTAGGGAAACATACCAAAGAAGTTCAAGTTAGATGACATGTGTTCACACCCATTCAATATGGAGTATCTTCAAATACCATTTCTTCTACGGGATGAACCACCAAAGTTTGATAAATACAAGGGTAAAGGAGACCCTAAGATCTATTTGATAGAATTATTTGTTGTTTGCCAACTAGTGGCTTATAGTGACATTTAATTGCTCATTTTATTTCCCTAGAGTCTAATAAGATAGGCTTTGTAGTGGTTCCTAAAATTGTAAAGAATTTTGTATCTAGTTTTGATGACCTCTCAGATAAATTTGTGTAGCATTTCTCCTATAATCTCAAACATGAGATTTCATTGATAGATTTGACTCAGGCCAAGTCAAAAGTTTGTGAAAGCTTTACAATTTATCTATAGAGATGTAGATAACTCACTATTCACTTCACCAATAACTTATTGGACAAATAATTAGTTGTTGTGTTTACTAAAAAAAATCACAATGAGATATCCTATCATCTGAAACTTCAGTGTGCACATACTTTCAAAGAGATCATCGATAAAGGTTTGCTAATTGAAAAGGCCCTTATTAACAAAGGGATTATGAAATTAACCTATTTGAACCAAAATCAAAACCAAAACCAAAGAACAAGCCAAAATTAGAACTAAATCCAAGTCCAAGTGCAAGCATCGACACCAGCCCAAACTAGTAATTATGAGAAATACAAGTAATTCAATCATAACAAGAATGTTATTAGAAATAGAGTAACTAAGTCACATTATATCCAAATAGTGAAAACACCATCTGCACAACCTGCACCATAAATGCATCTTACTCCTCATCAGCAACCCATTCAACAAGTGCATCCTTCATAACCACTTAGATCTACTTCATAAATGCAATAACCATTACCTTGAAAACCCTTGCTCCAAGAACAAATGCCCCTACTCATCAAGTCTTTAGTGATCTTGGTGAAACTATTGAATCCATGTTTCAAAATTTGGCCATAGCTAATATGATTAGTTGGCCAATTCTGAAGCATTATCTTGAGGGTATTTTATATCTTGATTGGTACCAAGAGAATGAGTTATGTGAATACCATCATGTTCATGGACATAATCTACATCATTATGTGCAGATCAAACACCACATTAAAAATATGTTGGAAAATGGGGAGATTACATTATATAATAGAGCATCTACATCCAATCAAATCTTGGGTATCTATCAAAACCCATATTTGTAACATACCAATAACAATCAAAAATATTAATAATAAAGGCCAGAATAAGAACAACAATAATATCAAAAGCCATAACAACAATAGTAATATCAATAACAATAACAACAAAATCAATTGAATGGGAGGAACCAAGCCCAAAATAAATCCAATAACCAATAGACTTACCACATAGTGGCACATGACTATACCAAAGTTTTAGGTCATGTTGTAGGAGGTTGTATTTCCATCATCACCATTAATCTAAGATCAAGTGTTAACAAAATGGGATCATTGCTAAACAATTCCAATCAAACCATATATGCCAGTAATCCTTCCTTGACTTGGTATTGCAAATAAGCATAATAGCAACTAGGGATTACTATTTTTGGACCTTATACTGATAACTCATCATTATCCCATGACCACAACCAAGTGCATTGATAGTCAAGACTTATCCTATTTGTCCCACCTCCCTCATCATTTTCTAGCGATGATGGTCTTGTATCTAATCTTGATTATACAATCATAACTCATCAGTCAAAGATTACCATTCATAACCCACAACCTCATGCCAACAAACCAATCCAACCCATTGTCCTGGCTAAGAACAAGCCATATACCATTGTTAAGGAAAATACATTTGACATTATGGAATAACTTCAAAATACACCTGCACAAATATCTATTTTGGATTTATTACATATGTCTACTATCCACAAGAACACCTTAATAGAGTTCTTAGGCTAATCCCAAGTTCTAAATGACATAACTCTAGACAAATTCCAAGTTGTAGTTAGACATCTAGCCCTAGGCCAATAGTTGACCTTTGACCAAAGTGATATGTTATCCTTTGGCCCTCTCCATAACAATCCCCTATACATTAAAACTATCATAACATAACACAAACTCAAACGTGTCCTCGTAGACAATAGATCAAACCTGAATATTATATCTTTGAAGCTCATTAAGCACCTTAGATATACAATAACTAATCTATAGCCAAAAATAATTACTATAAAGGCCTATAACAATGAAGAGTAGGAATCACAGGTTACCATAAGCTTTCTTTGGACCCTTGACCCATGATACACTTTGCCATATGTTAGACCTAGATATATCTTACAATTTGCTCTTGGGTAGACCTTAGATACATTAAATTCATGAAATCCCTTCAAAATTGCACCAATGTCTCAAGTTATCTCACTCAGGCATGGAGGTCACCATCAATGGAGATTTACATCCTTATGAACATTATAAATTTTTAGAGGTTGAGTACAAAATTTATAACAACCAATTTGGCCTAGATCTAGTTCCCAAAAAGGACAAAGACAAAGAAATACTTGTTGACTTACTAGAGGCTAATTATATAGACCCAAATAGTCTTGACTCATCTTCTCATATGCCTCCTCTTAAAATTTCAAACCATTTTACCATCTCAGCCAATGGCCCAAGAGAGTATTTGACCCATGACACATTTCACATTTCCAAGCTTCCACAGAACCCTAAGTCCTATGGAACACCTAAAGCTAAACCACCTTGCATGGAATGGAAATGAAAGGGAAAAGGTAAACTTCATAGTCTAACTCTTATCATTTTCACACCAGCCACTGGCCAAGAAGAGGACCCACTTACCAATGATGAATCCTGGTTGTACAATGACAAATTAGTTAATTTCTATAAAAATGCAAAATATCCCATTCATAACAAGATCATAGAAAACCAATCCTATGAAGTTTAAAGCCTCAAGCTAAATCAGTAGGGTAATCTTGAGCTAATTTATATAACTCAGTATAAAAGAATGTATGGTCTCAGATTTAAACTACCTGGGGGTAACCCTATATATCTTATTCATGTTCCAATACCCATGTCTAGTGATGACGATGATGAAAGTGAATCAGAGTCTGATCATAATATTTATGAAGTACTTGCCAATACCAACCTATTTGACCTACATACCATTTATACCATTACCCCAATGAGTCGATATAACTCACTTCCTCTATATTACCCTTAACTTATAGCCGGGGACCAGCAAGAAACCATAGTACCTATAGATGAGTGTGAGAATGATAAGGCCTTTTGTGATTTTTTAGGCCTAAGAGACAATTTTCTATTAGGAGACCACAAACAAGGGTTCTCTATCAAACTAGATCCTTCAACCTATTTTGGAGAATGGGTGAACACCCTTAGACAAAAATAAAAGATTAAAACATTGAGGTCCCAAAGTGAAAACCATTTCAAGGCACTTTTGAATTAGGGTATAAGTAAAGAGAAAGGTCAATCTTCTAGTGAAAACTTGTTTTAGGCACCATTAGATGGGCGTGTTCACCTTTCCTCAAATGAAGCTTAGGATACCACTAATAATGAACTTTTTTTGGGTCTAAATTCAATTCTAAAAAACAACATGCCTTTAATAAAATTGCCCATGAATTTTCAATAGTTTTTGTAATATGGCCATCCTTACCATTGGGAGATTCAGATTCATCTTGTTTAGAAAAGCTTGAAGAACCAGTCCAAATAGAGGACTTTAAAATTGTAGGCCAATTCAAATCATTACCAACCATTTTATAATATGGATCAACTCTCCTCACAAAAAATACTAATGAAGTCAACATTGGTACCCCAAAAAACCCAAAATGGATAAAATTAGGCATGTCCCTCATTAAAGAGGAATGTAAAATCTTTACACCCATTTTTAAGGAATTTATTGACATATTTACTTGGGCCTACTCAAACATGCCAAGTTTGGACCCCAAGATCTTGCTCCACCAATTAGAGCATATATGATTACCTCTTGTATTAGAAACTAAACATGGAATTTAACCAGAATGATAAGTAACTAGAAATATGAAACACCATAGGATATGAGAGACAATACACAATTGTTTTAATAATCACTCAGAAGAAAATACAATAAAGAAGATGCCACTTCTTCTTCCACCTCAAAGGCTTGCCACACCTCAAGACCTTCTTCCCTCTCTCTCTCAGTCCCAACAATCAACTCCAATATAGAATTGATGTTCACCTCCACCAGTCAAAAACAATGTTGCCAGTACACCAAGCACACAACCGTACTCCAAGTAGATCTCCTGCTCTCTGCTGCTACCTGCAAATCACTAGACCTTACTCACCATTATATATCTCCAAAAGAAGCCATGCACACCTGCTGACCAAGATCATACATACACGAAGAACCCTTCTGATTCTCCAAACCAGCACCCACACTTGGTACTGTGGCACTAGGAGGAACATACCATTGCTCTCCTCTCTCTGAAGGATCTTATTTATCTCTCTTACTCTCTAGCACTAGTTTAAAATACAGCCCATGAGTCTATTATATAGATCTCATGCATACAATAATTAGACTAGCTTAATTACAATAATTAGACATGCAACTCCAAGACTATAATTAGCCTTTAACATGCAAACTAACAATCCAAAAATAGACTCTCTAGAATCCACATGCAAACTGCATGTTCATACATAGGTTGTCGATGTCAGCTCCTCCCTAACCGATGTTGGTTGACTTGTAACTGATGTCAGTTGCTTCTGTACTACTATCTGACTGACATCGATTGATCAGACCAATGTCAGTTGCCCTGCAACTCATTCTGCAACTCTCTGCAACCTTCGTAACCTCTGTAACTCCTCTTGTTTGCATCCTGGTGAAGATTTTAGCTCCACAACCTAACAATCTCCCACTTGAAGATAAACAACTGCACCTATACTTGTACCTATACACCATCTAATTTATTTCCTGGCTTGTATCCCTCTTCAAGCTCCATCTTGAAGACCACCCACCACACACCCTGTGATGTCTTTTCTATCATCTAAGTAACCTGCCACATCCGAACCTACATATCCATGTAGTGAAGTCCTTGACCCTGAAAAACATGAATCCCTACTGCTGGTCCCTCTTAGATACCTGAGAATCCACCTTCCTTGAATTGGCTCCAAACTCTCTGACAACTCCCACTGCTTGGGAAAACTCAGGTCTACACCAGACCTTATGTGATTTTAAACCCTATTCTAAGCCCAACTTGAACTGTCCAGCCCTTGGTGTGCTTTCTGATTCTACATCCTGCATCTTGAACCTCGCCAACACCGTCTTCACATCAGCTCCCACTGGAGACAAAATCTCCATGTCTCTTATGCCAAAGAATTTTGTTGCTCCAAATTCTTCATGACATACCTCTGAACTAACCTTACCCTTAGCTCAAAAAATCCCTGTATGTACAAACCTGCTAGCATATCACCCACATACAATAACAAGATAATGTTGTGACCATCATCCACCTAATAAGTCAAACACAATGGTTACACTGACATTGACTGAAGCCCTGCTTTGTCATCCACCTGTCAAAACCTATACCACTGTCCTACAGCTTCTTCAAGACCATATACCTTGGCCTTCTGTCTCACGTATCCATCCACTCTCTTCTTTAACTTGGGAATCCATCCATCTTTCAGTGCTTTCTTCCAGCTGACAACTCCACCAACAAACTCTTGTTTGGTTCTTCTCCAAGGACTCACACTCTTCATCCATGCCAAGCTCCCACTATTTCTGGATTCTACATGCATTGCCTCTTCACATTTTCTTGGTCCTCAACCATCAGTAAGCAACTAGTAAGAAGGTGAACAATGAATATGAGGTCCACTTACCCTTTCAGTATTTAATATGAGTGTTTGAGACCTTTTTGATAGCTTATTGTCTACCCACCATTTGTTTCAGTGACTGATCTTAGCCATCTCCCAATCTGCATCTAACCAATGTCAGTTCCCTGCACTGACCCTGATTGCCGACATCATTTACCTGGCTGACATCAGTATCCATTCTATCGATATCAATTTTTGTATGACCGATGTCGGTCTTCCTATTACCGATGTCGGTTACTATCTGATCGATGCTGGTACCTGTGTTCACCTGTGAGTGATGACTTTTTACCCACGAGCTCTCCATGGATCAAAACCCTATTCAAATCAACACAGCCCTGCTCAAAATAATTTAGTGCCCTCAGCTGATCTCTATCTGTCATCTCCTCTATGAACACCAAGGCCTTTTAGTTCTTAAGTTTATCAAAGATATATGTCTTCTGATTAAGAACATGCATTCCCCTCCTACATATGTGACCAAGCCTATAAAGCCACATCTCTACAATAGAAGGTGAATCAGTAATATAAGTAGATAGATAAAGGATACCTACTTTCTTACCACCATCTAATTCAAGTACATCCACTACGAGAGTTATTGTGCATCTCCCATCACCCAACTTTCCTAAAGAAATTAGACTCATCTCCAAGACTGGTACTTGCACGACCTCCTTCAACACCTGTGTGTTACCCGTCTACAATTTTAGCTTCACTTCCCCTTCGTCAATAATCTGACAAGGCTCACCAACCCCTAAATAAATCTCTCCAAAGTCTCCAAAGACATACCCATGAAAAGATGCTCTATTTCAGGCTGCATGGAAAGAGGCAAAAGAATCTATAAACAAATATTCTACTTTATCCAAAGCAACTTGTGCAACATCACCTGCAACATCTGCTTCTACATGCTGATCTTCTACCGACCAATAATCTTCCTTTCCCTACTCTTTCTTTTCATCAATCAGACCATTCATGCTATTTAGTTTCTCCATTCGTAGTTTACTTTCTTCTGCCATTGCTATACTCCCACTCAATCTGAAACCCCTGAGAGTGACTTGTAATCAAAAAACACTAACCAAATCTAAACCACCTATTAGTCAACCCAACCAAAAGCTCTGATACCACATGTCAGGATCTTGCTCCACTAATTAGAGCATATATGATTACCTCTTGTATTAGCAACTAAACACAGAATTTAACCAGAATGATAAGTAACTAGAAATATGAAACAACACAAGATATGAGAGACAATACACAATTGTATTAATAATCACTCAGAAGAAAATACAATAAAGAAGATGCCACTTCTTCTTCCACCTCAAAGGCTTGCCACACCTCAAAACCTTCTTCCCTCTCTCTCTCGGTCCCAACAATCAACTCTAATATAGAATTGATGTTCACCTCCACAAGTTAGAAACAACGCTGCCAGTACACCAAGCACACAACCGTACTCCAAGTAGATCTCCTGCTCTCTACTGCTACCTACAAATCACTAGACCTTACTCACCATTGTAGATCTCCAAAAAAATCCATGCACACCTGCTGACCAAGATCATACATACACGAAGAACCCTTTTGATTCTCCAAACCAGCACCCACACTTGGTACTGTGGCACTAGGAGGAACACACCATTGCTCTCCTCTCTCTGAAGGAGCTTATTTAGCTCTCTTACTCTCTAGCACTAGTTTACAATACAACCCATGAGTCTATTATATAGATTTCATGCATACAATAATTAGACTATCTTAATTACAATAATTATACATGCAACTCCAATACTATAATTAGCCTTTAACATGCAAACTAATAGTCCAAAAATAGACTCTCCAGAATCTGCATGCAAACTGCATGTTCACGCACAGGTTACCGACGTCGGCTCCTCCCTGACCGATGTTGGCTGACTTGTAACCGATGTCGGTTGCTTTTGCACTGCTATCTGACTGACTTTGGTTGATCAGACTGATGTTGGTTGCCCTGCAACTCTCTGCAACCTCTGTAACTCCTCTTGTTTGGATCCTGGTGAAGCTTTTAGCTCCACAACCTAACACCTTTGTTGTACACCACCTTGTTGTACATCTTGATGTCAAACCTATGAATTAGAAATTACGTAAGATGCATCCTCATATTATTGTATTAGCTAAGGATTTGGAAAAACTCTTAAAAGTGATATGCATCTGACCAATCAACTATTCAAGATGGATCTCAAATATTGTGCTTGTTAGTAAAAATCTTGAAGGAATCAGAATTTGCACTAATTTTAGACATATAAACAAGGCCTAACCTAAAGCTGACTTTCATCTACCAAAAATTGACATGATAATTGATCCATAGTGGGATATGAAATGCTTTTAACTTATGGATGTATTTTCAAGATACAACTAGATCTAGATTGCACCAAAAAATTAACACAAAACCACCACTCTATGGGGAATGTTTTGTTATCAGGTTATGCCATTAGGCTTCAAAAATTTTGGGGCCATAGACCAAAGAGCCATTATCACCATATTTCATGATATGATGCATGACATTATTGAAGACTATGTCGACAACACATTAGGTAAATAAAAGACCCATACCAATCATCTAGTTACACTATAAAGAATATTTGAAAGACTTAATGAATACAAGATAATATTTTATACTAAGAAGTTTATTTTTAGTGTTATTTATAATAAATTGTTAGGATTCATCATCTCGCTAAGGGGCATTGAAGTCGATCCTACCAAATTACAAGCCATTATCAAGATGCCACCACCTTCCAATTTAAAGTAGCTCCATAGTTTTTAGGGCAAGATTCAATCTCTCAAGTGATTCATCTCATAATTAGTTGATAAATGCCATCTATTCATACATTTATTGAAG
This sequence comes from Torreya grandis, assembly GCA_037957365.1. Lineage (NCBI taxonomy): Eukaryota > Viridiplantae > Streptophyta > Pinopsida > Cupressales > Taxaceae > Torreya > Torreya grandis. Next base: position 4,763,054 of record JARHVA010000357.1, on the reverse strand, counting down.
AAGGCTATAACATTTATTTAAGATGAAGAATGCCAAAAATCCTTTCATCATCTAAAAGAATATATTGCCAACCCACCTATTTTGTTACCACCAATGCTAGGAAATTCATTCCTATTGCACCTATCTATAATAAAGAAAACCTTAGGTTACTTCTATCTCAGCATCATGACAATTGAAAATAACATGTTGTGTATTATCTAAGCTATACACTAGTCATGTATGAACACAACTATATACCCATAGAAAAAACTTGTTTAGTTATGGTCTTTGTAGCCCAAAAACTACAACATTACATGTTTAACAATAATATCATAGTTAATTTAAAATTAGATCACCTTTGGGTAAATCATTGTGTTTCAATTTATCTAGATGTTAATGATTATAACTATTTTTAGCCAAAGTAGATCTTTATTCACTCAATTGGGGCATGTTTTTATTCTACCAATGATTTTAATCACCTTTGGGTAAATCATTATTTTTATTTTACTAATGATTATAACCACCTTTGGGTAAATCATTTTTTTCATTGTGCTAATGATTATAACCACATTTGGGAAAATCATTTTTTGTACCTCATTATGCCGATGATTATAACCACCTTTGGGCAAATCATCCTTTTTATCTAACCAAATGGGTCATCTCACTAGGTTGTTGATTATAACCACCTATAAGAAAAGCAATCCTTTTCTACCAACATTTACCTTTGGGTCCCATCATTTTCTTTTTTTGAGGGGTCGATCATCAACCTTATTTATCAACCACTCCCTTGAGGGGGCATTTAGGGCTCATCCATCATCATCAGAGAAATAGGCATACATGAAATTTTTATTCTTTGAGAAGATGTTGCTATGTCTATAGCTTGTAATGCCTTCCTAAATAAGGGCAAACTATAGACACCCAATTTTGGCCACAACTGACTTTCGATCAAAATTTAGAATGATTTCTACCAAACATTACAAATTAAGACTAAAAATCATTAAATGTCCCAATTTTATCCATACATAATTCATCAATACTCAGAATCATGTTGAGGCACCCCTATTTGGGTTACTATCACATACGCAATAATAACCTCTCAGAGATTCATTCTCAACTACCTTGCAATCTAAAATTGGTAGTTTGGCATATGGACCTATTAAGTGGAGAACTTATCAAATCTTAAAAGAGATAAAATGATAATCAAAATGAAACAACTAATTAAAAAATATTAAATACTTATTTGATTTATCTATTTGTAATTATTGAATATTTAAAAATGGAAGTTTCAAATATCAAAATATCAAGCTTTTTCATCATTTCCTTTATGAGTTATCAAGCTCTTCTAAAACATCTCAAATTATCAAATTTGAGAGCCATTCTTAGTAATTAAAAATTGTAATTACATGACAAGTTTTTAACTGAACTAGAGTTAGCATCAACTTACCTAAAGTTATTTTGAACTCATTCCATGTTTAACTCAACCTTAACTCACCTTGCATGAGAGTTAACTTTTGAAGCTATAAATATAAGGCCATACCTATTCATCTCTAAGCTCTCATAAGCCAAAAATATAATTCTCATTTATAGAGAGATAAGCCTTTAAAGTAGTGTTACTATGCCAAATTCATAAGACAACTAACCAAATCAAGGTGCCAAGGAGAGAAGGAACAAAGAAAGCTTCATTGTTAAAGACTTCTTGATGCACAAACTGAGCAAGTGACTTTAAAAATCTATTTGAAGCTCCAAGAAAGGTAAAAAATGGTTTTTTTGTGTTTTAGTTGTGTTTTCATTTTTATGTTTGTTAATTATGTTATCCCTTGTGTATAGACTAGAGATGTTAAGTGTTTAGTGTGATATTTTGATTTTATTTTATTAGAAAAAATATAAGACTAACCTCCCTTCTAGGTATTCCTTGTTCATACCTATTACATACATAATGGCATGCCTAGTGTGACCATGCATCCCACAGTCATCATAAGAGCTTTTTTGGACCTCCTAGGAACCAATAAAAACTCATTTTATACCTTAGTTTTAAAAAAATTCTTTTAAATTCTTATGTTTTTCTATTTGTTGCTAATCGACAACTTTGACCTGAGAAATCAGTGATTTCACTAGTTTTCAACATTCTGTGTGTTACTATATTTTTAAAGGATATAAGTGACTTCACTATTAAGTATCGATGACTTTGATGGAAAATAATGACTTTGCCTTAAAATGTGATAGAACAAGCAAAATTGTTGCATACGAACACCATGAAACAATGAGAACAAAGTTGAACACACATAACATAGATATATGTGGGAAAACTTCCAAGAGGTAAAAAACTCATAAATATTATTCATATAATGAGAAACTAACAAGTACCAATATAGTCTTTCTTTCTTTCACTTCTTTTTTCATTACATCTTAAAATATAAACTCTTTATTATATAGACAAGATAATCTACCCATTATAAATAATTTTTTTCAAGCACCACATTAATGAATCCAACCTCTCTAAAGATCATTTAATATAATTTATTATTTATTTACACGAGGATAAACTCATCATAAATAATAAAATATATTATCATTTAATCAATATAATTTAATGTATTAAGGGTACATAAATAACACCACTTAACCATTAATTTTTTCAATACTCCTCATTAATGTTAAGTGGTGATACATAATAATTTTTAGGAGGTAACAACATAACAAACTTACACTCCATGAACCATTCACATGATGAGTTTTAAGAGGTAATAATTGAAAGAAACATCATTCATCATGTCATAGTCACCTTTAAAAGAATTATGCTATGTAAACATAGTCACCCAAAGGTATTACACTATTTAATTATAGACATTCAAAGGTATTACACTATGTAACTGCAATCACATAGTCACTTTTAAAAGAATTACACTATAAAACTATAGATACCCAAAGGTATTACACTATGTAATCATAATTACATAGTCACTCTTAAAAGAATTACACTATACACTCATAAATATCTAAAGGTTTTACACTATATCCATATAGACATCTTTAAAAGAATTACACTATGTTACCTTAAACCACTTATAGTGAATTTAGTCTAGCATGATCGTGAGACTACACCCCACAAATTCTTATGAATAATCAGCCAAACATATTGAAATCTTTTATAACATAAAGACCTCCATGATATTATATGTTAAGTACAATGTAGAATTCCATATGAAATTTACCAAAATCACATAAAGTGATTTATTAAAATGATTTACAATAAGAATAAGTATAAAGAGATAGAAGGAAATACATGATCTACATGACTGTTAAGAAATAATATTATCATGCACACTCCCCCTCAATGACAACTTCGATAAGTCCAGCATTGAATGAACTTATATAGGCTTTAATTTATTGGTATTACATTGAATTTTATATCAAAATTATAAAATTTTGACTATCACCAAAAAATTTGGTATAATGAAGAACTTTCACATGATGTTCTTCTATCATCCTTCATAGCCACAAAGCTTCTTTAGCAACTTTCACATGAAATGTTCCAAGTGATAGCACTTACATCAAACATAAATACATATCCAAAAGTAGACTCATCATAATATGGTTAGCATCATAATAACTAAATAAATTAGCATAATCAAAGTAAAAATAATATAAACCAAAGTTTATAGTTTTTATTATATATCAAAGTATTCATTTTGTTAATTTTCAATAATCCAAGTATAGATTCTACATGATTCTGGAAGTAACACCCACATCTTATAAAATATCTATCATAATAATGGTTAGATAAATCAAAATATAAACAAGATATTTGTAAATAGGGGTTAGTTTTATTGCACACAATTTTTGGATCAAGCTTTAACACAACTTTCAATAGAAATATATGTAAGCTTGCAATCAAGTATGTTAAATTTAACAAGTAGGTTATGTGATGCACATATAATAAAGTTACTATTAATTTAATAATAAGTTAACCAAACATTACATATATTATTAGAAATAATTTTATATTATATTTTGAGTGATGAATATTTTTTTCCTTTTAAAGTTGACAGTACAAGTTTGTATTTTATATTATATCAAAAAAAAATTAGAAAGCAAAAATTTTAATGTGATTTATACTTGATTTTATAATAAATACACATATTCTAGTGTATAAACAATACTAATCACTTTAGTTGATTTCAAAACAATTTAAAAAATACAAATAATTATAACAAGGGTGAAAGTTGCAAGTGTCGCAAGTATCATAAATAGTATCGCAAATTACACTATTGAATAAATTATTATAAAATTAATAGTGAGATGTTTAAAATCAAATAAAATGCCATCCCAACGTATCCAAAAGGTGAAAAAACTTAAATATTGATTGGTCACACAATCATATTTGACAAAAAAATATGACAAGTCAAGGGTGTCGAAAGCGTTGCAAGCTTCACGCGTGAGATTTTGCACAACTAATAACCAGACTTTTTAACTAATTATTTTAAAATAAATTAATTAATTTTGATCAAAAAAAATATTGAGATTGATATTTAATTTAAGGACCTTGGATCTATAAATATTTTCTAAAAATAATAGTAAACTTCCCTTTGTTCAATACAAAACTTCACATGCAAGCTACATGATTTAATTAATTTTAATTTTTTTATTCAAAATATTAAATACATATAAAATAAATATCTCATGATTGTATTAAAAAAATTAAATATTTTTTTTAATCTTTTTGAAAAATACAAGTCAACACACATGGGTCCACCATATGCTTGCATGAAAATTTGGTTAATTACAACTCACCCACTAAGTATGTTAACACAATAAATGCACTAACTTATATTTAACCTTTTTATGATCTAATTTTTATTTTATTTTTAAAAAAAAAAAAAAAAATTATAATTAAATACTTTCATAATAAAATGCAAGTATTTATTTAAAATTTTTATAAAAAAATGATTTTAAAAAAACTTAAGTGGGGTCCACTGCTTTGGTGGAATACAAGAATTAAATAAAAAATTTATTTTTTTAATAATTTTATAAAACTATTGACATATCCGTTAATTATTCTTTAAGCATGTAGTATGCATATTAATGGTAAAGGGAAGGAAGCAAAGAAGCTTGTAGGAGCTACATGTGGTCAAAACAGGTTCTGTAAAGCTTGGAACCATCTGTAAATGACCCTCCAAAGCACATAGAACCTTTAAAATTTAATTTTAAGCTTAGAAAATTATGGTTAAAATTTACCAAGTTGCACATGGCACCCACTTGAGATTAAAAAAAAATCTAGAGTTCTATTTTATTGCTTAGGGTCTAAAAATGGCTTCAACAGGGTTATGGATATTACAAAAAATAAGAAATCAACTTTTAAATCTCAAAAAATGATTGAGAATTCATGTTTTCTAATTTTTCTTCTTCCTCTATGACTGTACAAATTGAAGCATGGCATTTGAGAGGATAGAGAAAAAAATTAAGAAGCGTTGTAGGAGACTAAATCAGACAAAGTAAAAATAAAAATTGTATGAAAATAACCAAACTAAGAAAATGAAATAATCAAAATTGAGATTTATTGCTCAAAATCTGATCTTTCACTAATTTTATAGCTCACACATGCTAAAAAATATCATTTTAGAGGAGAGATGAAATTTGAAATAAGCTACAAAATTCTAAATCAGGTGAAATAAAGATCAAAAATGCTTAAAATGATCAAACTAAGCTAATAAAGTGACCATAACTGAAATTTACTGTATAATTTTTTAAAAAAATAAGGCCATACAAAGGCCATAAGAGAATTTTCAAGCACTGATTCACTCATTTTTTAGCTCTCTTAATTTTTATAACTCCTTGTAAGTGTTAGATCTGCAACTAAAGAGTTTAAACCACCTTCATTTAGATTATTAGTCTAAAAAATAAGAAAATCTTAAAAAAATTAATGCTTAAAAAAATATGTTTAGCCCATTTTAAGATTCTTAGTTAAATCTATGACATGAAAATAGTCTTAAAATATGAAAAATTATATAAATCTGAGATTTTTAAGTTTTTAAGAGAGGAAAAAGTAGAGTAACTTACTTTCTATAGGAAAAAAACTTAAAATTTTTTATCAACATACCATGGCTTGAAAAATGGATGAATCTAAACTTGAACACAAGCTAAAAAACTTCGATATATGATCTTGTCATTTGATCACATATCAATTTGACTCTGATACTATGACAAAATAAGTAATATGATTGCATACGAATACCAGATCTAGATGCGAGATCAATATCAAAGACATTCACCATGAAACAATTAGAGTAAAGTTGAACACACCATAACACAGATATACGTGAGAAAACCTCTAAGAGATATAAACCCCACAAATATTATTCATATAATGAGAAACGAATAAGTACCTAATATAGTCTTTCTTCCTATCACTTCATTTTTTCATTACATCTTACAATATAAACTCTTTATTATATAGACAAGATAATCTACCTATTATAAATGACTTTTTCTAACCACCACATTAATGGGTCTAACCTCTCTAAAAGTCATTTAATATATTTTATTATTTATTTACATGAGGATAAACTCATGATAAATAATAAAATATATTTTTATTTAATCAATATAATTTAATGTATTAAGGATACATAAATAGCACCACTTAACCATTAATTATTCCAATAAAATAATAACTTTGATCTACAAATTTGTTTTTTTTAAGAAACAACTTTGACCCATAAAATTAATGATTTTGCTAGCTAACCATCTATTATGTATTCAGTGACTTCACCTCTTTTTTAGCAAAAATAGTGACTTTGATAATTGAAATCAGTGACTTTGTCAAGTTTTATGTTATGTGTCATAGGAAAAATGGTAACTTCACCCTATTTGGTAAACAATGACTTTGCCTTGAAACCCAAAAACTCAAGACCTTAGAAGTTTGAAAATTTTCTTTGTTAAGGAATAAACAAGCACAAATCAATCCCCTAACATTTTTTATAAGGAATTAAATAAAATATAAGAGGTTTTTCATGCTAACAAAGTCGTTTCACTTATTTTTTGGTGCTTAAAATACTTTCTTAAACATTTTTTTATCATTTTAAAGTTTCAACAGAGGCTAAACTTTAATCACACTTCAAATATGTGTTTAAAAGGAATAATCACATTTAGACTTAGATCTCCTAAGAGCACTTTGATTTTTATTTTATTTTTTCAAAACACTTAGTTAATTTAATTTCTTAGTTAGTTTTATTTTAGTAAAGTTTTGCATGTATACTCTCCTCTTGTCTCCCTTAGGTAACTTGGGTGACCAAAAATATATTGTTTTACTTATTTTGTTGAGTTAAATTTGAAGAAATGTCATGTATGTTCTTCCCTTATTCTTAGGGTCTTTTGTGACTCAAAAATGACCTAGTTTTTCCTTTATTTTTTTAATGGCATGTGAATGAGAGATCATCACCTCCTCATAAGTTCTTTAGTTAGAATTTGACTTAGGGTTCCATCTCCTAGCATTGTTTCAACCCCACTTATCTAGTGGGGTATATAAATTGATCATGCTAAATGGATGGGATAGTGGTTGATTGGTTAGCCTAATCAAACAAAAGAGGAGTCAGGTCAAGTGGTAGTCTAGACATCAGACTTCACTAATTAGTACATAACTAAATTCATTGTGCAAGGGGTAAGACCCTTGCATAACAAGTTACATATTTTGAATACATTAATGGATATTTATTGTTTCAAAGTTTTTTTAGACACTTGTGGACCATTTAGATAATCCAATTCAAAATGTTATATTAATTGACCCCACTTACTATAGAATATCCTATTTTATGTCAAGTTGCTTCGATACTCTAAGTTATTTATCATGTATTAGTTATTGAGAGACAAAGAAGGGCTTAAAAAATCTACCTACATGAACTCTTTATTTTTATATTAATAATTAATTCTATTTAAGACTAGTATATCAGTAGAAGCTTTATCAGATATTATGTACACCTCATGTCAATTTTAGCATAGGAGTGTGCACTTAGGTGTTACTTCTTCTTTTACTTGTATTGTTTAAGTTTAAAATTACATTGCCAAATCAAACTAGTTAAAACAAAAAACAAAAACATGTTACACATGCCACTTTTTACAAATAAATGTTGTGCTACCAAAAAAATTTCAAATTATTTGCCTTGGTCAAATGAGATCAAAATTATTTGTGCCCTTTACTTATACGTAGTATTGTTACGTTGACCATTTTTTCCTAGATAAATTGGAGTTATTCGCAACCAAGTTTATAACATCTTAAAAGTGTGGAACTAATTTCAAATTTAATATGGTTATGTCATTCATATATACTTATGACCCTTTTACCAAGATTTAAGTTGCCTTCTCCAACTAAGTCTGAAACCCACTTTCAAGTATAGATCTAAGGATAACTAGTTTACATTTTAATATTGCTTACTACTTTGATTTGAATGTTTTACTTTTTGAACTTAGTTTTTAGTAATTGAGCTATATTTCCAATTTATTTAAAGTCTTTTACCTAGACCAAGTTCCCTCTTGGACTGAGACTGAATTTTCCCTTATTTCTAAAGTATACTTAGACCAAATGTGCTTTTTGATTCACCCCAAGAGTGTTAGACCTAAGAGTAACTTCAAGTTCATGCTTAGACTAAGTTCATTTCTAAGATCAATTTCATGCCAAACCTAGACCTAGTCCATTTCACTTCAAACCATTTCCTAAACCAAATTCTAATGTGCTAAGTTCCAAGTCCAAATTGACCAAGTTCAAAACCAATTTTACGTAGACCTTTTCCAAACATCAAGTATTTCAACCAACTTGCACATCAATGCTAGAATCAGGGCTCCTTTTGAACCCACATTTTAAACCATGTCAAATTTGGGTTCATTTTGAACCCATGTTCCAATCCAATCTAAGTTATCATTTGAACCCATGTACCAATCATAATTTAAGCAAAGCCTAAGCAAGTTTCCTTTTAAACCCACATGCTTATTACCAAGCCATTCCAATGTCTAATTAAGGTTTATTTTGACGTATATTCCACATTTTATTTTACATTACCAAGGCCACCTCTTTTTGGGCACATATTTATTAAGTACCAAGTTTTCCCTCTTTGGGCCTGTTTCTAATCAAGACCAAGTTTGACTTTCTTTGGGTTAGTTTTTGATCATGTGCCAAGATTGCCCTTTGTGGGCTAATTTGTAATTGCCAAGCCAAGCTATGCCAATTATCATATATATAAACTACCCTTCTTTGGGCCAATTACCAAGATCGAGCTTGCCCTCTTTGGGGTTGTGTTAATTACCAAGACCGATACTATCCTCTTTAAACAAATTACCAGGACCAAATCTAAATTTTCCCTTTTTGGGCCCATTCCAAATTCATAGACCAAGACTTTCAAACCAATCATGGCTCAAAATGGAAAATTTACAAAATGAAGCCTTGAGAGACATATTTTATCAATTAATCTCAAAAAAACATAATTATGTGTCCACATAATCAACCTTTTGGTGAAAATGATCTCAAACCTTCCTAGTATAAAATAGATGAATATTGTGAGTATTATGGGATTCAAGGCCATTCACTTAATCAATGTGTAAGGTTCACACAACATATCCAAACCTTGATTAACTATGGGGATATCATGACTGAGCCACAACCACACCAATCATTGCCTTATAACGCCCATCCATCTAACCTAGTTATCACATCACCAATTTGTTTTTAAATCTATTTTGACAAATGGCTTGTTGAGAATAGAGATGTATCCCTTTTGAAATTATTGATAAGCAAACCCAGATTCCAATTTGACTTTCCTAAAGAACAATTGAATAATATTTTTCAAAAATAAGAAATATTTCTAACATCCAATCCGGTCTTAAAGCCATAATAGATCCAATCATTACCTCTCTAAGAGTTGTCATTTATTAGTGTAATACCAAGCATGAGGGATCATCTTCCCATCCTAATTGAATACTTGCCAATGCTTTTACATGTTTATTAAGGTTTTGAATTATAATTCTCTCTTGATTTATGAATTAATAAAGATTAATTAAAAGTTAAAAATGATTAATTAGAGTTAAGCCTCTCATATTTATTAGATGAATTTAAAAATTTATAAAATGGATTTTATTATTTTGAGGAGAGTCATAGGGAGCCTATGAGTTCTACCCTCCATAGGTTTTCTAGAAAGCCTACTTAGACCATAGCCTAGTGTAGGTACTCAACCCACTTGGTTGAGTGTCTTCAGACTAAGAAAATTTTAAAATTAATTTAGTTGTAAGAGCCCATGTGGGCTTGTAAGAGAAGGTATTCTCTTTGACCAAGGAAAGTGATGGGTCATTTGAGGGTGTTGGGAAGCAAAAAAAAATAAAAAATAAAAAATAAAAATTGAGGTTTTAAATTTTGAATGTACAACTTGGTCAAAACCTAGTTACAGTTTTGAAGTTGTGTTGTTTATGCATCTTATTTTTGGTGGTAGTTACTCTTTCCTAGAAGGATCTTGTTGAAAGTAAGAAAGAATAAGAGAAAGATGGCGGAGGAAGGAGAGCTTCAAAAGGATGGCTTGGAAAGCTTTTTTAGAGCCAAAAAAACATTCATGAAGCTTCAAATAGGCAATTAAACTCTCACTCACAAATCTATCTACCCTTTTTTCTTAGTTTTGTATATGGTTCAAACAAAGTATGTTAGCTTCTCTTACATTATTGAATCAGGGCTTTTGTTTGATGGGTTATTTGAATTGTAGATTTATCAAAAAAAAACCCTTTATTTTGGTTATTGATTGGGTAAGGCTTTGGTACTATAGTATATACTTATTTTATATATTATCCTTTTTATATGATTAAGTTATTGAAATAAATCTGAATATACACATAAATATTTACCTACACATTTAAAATATTTTACTCCTTTATACACATTTTTTATTATTTTCTCAATTGATTTATATGTATTGTATAGTTGATTTATATGTATTGTACTCATACATTTTTTACCATTTATTCTATTTATATATACACATATCTATACTTTTGACTAATACCTTGTATCTGGCTGTCAAACATAGACCTACGCAAGGCAAAAGCGTGGTGAGCAGAGCAACACCCAATAGCCAAATTCTACCTGTAGAAGCAATTTCATGGTCTGAATTGAAGTTTCCTCGTAAAAGGGTAGTTGATATTGATTTTATCCAGCAACCTCATAGATCATTATCCATGGCCACCTCTGTAAAATATTTACCTGATAAATCTATTATTAGATTTGATAACCTTGTTTCTTCATCTCTTACACTTACTCCTCCATGTCCTCATAACCAGAAGGTCCATTATCCCCAAGTTGGCTCCTACTATTGTCTAGACTGTAAGAATATCCTAAGTAAGCCCAGTCATTATATCATCCATATGACTCAAAAGGACATAGCAATCTAAAAACTCTTTGAAAGAAACAAATAGCTACTATCTCAAGCTAAAAAGGTCCATATGGAAGGAACATCCCATATGGATGAAGGACATACATGGAAAACTCCATTAGGAGATGAGTCTTACACTGAGAAAGGGTTTCCTAAATCTTCTAATTTTAACCAGTATTCCCCAGATGGTAAAACTCGTGCACAGATGTATTATGTTAGAACTTCTAATAAAAGTCTTGAGCAACCCACTAAAGTTAGACTCATGAACTGGAATAATGTTGCTAAAAAATTGTTTAATTTTCTTTTTTATCAAATGTAACTCAGGTTTGCAACACAACTCAAATTTTGAGTGCCATTGAGTTCAAACTGTAATACAAAAATCTGAGGCAAAAATAATGTTCCACGTAATATTCAACCTTGCATTAAAGAGAGGAAACATAATTTTTTCATACATTTACTATATCTTTCCCAATTAGAGCATTCCAACATTGATTGCGAGTGAAGGGGGGAATTTAATGTTTCCTTTGTTCTCACTTGTTTTCTCCGACATAATTCAAAAGAAACCCTTCCCCCTCTAAATTAGTTTAATTTTATTATACATGTAAATTTTATATTTTATGTTATAAATAAAAAAGGGTGCTTCAATTCTTATTTGTTATAATATACTTTATAATTCATATTTAGTTGATTTGTATATTTTATATTATGTGTTTCTATTTATAATGAGATAGCTTAATAATTGGATTTATTTTGATGTTTTCATATATATATATATATATATATATATATATATATATAATTGTACATTGTCATGTGTATATATATAAGCAAACATATAGTCCTATAAGTTTTGAGTGAGACTCTTCTGATGAAGACATAAACACAAGTATGACAATTGGTAGAGATAGTGATTGAAGTGAGATGTTTTTTAAACATTGAGATGTTTACATCCCCTATTTTCTAAAAATAATGCTAATGACTAAATAAGAATATCTTGATATATCTTGCTTGATTTGGTTGAGTGGATGATAATAGATTATGTTATAATTAATATTGTGATGAAGCCAATTTCATTTTATTGTTAGGTGGATTTTTTCTATTACCCTCTTAATATGATTTGCTTATAAAGAACTATATGTCTATATTTACATTACCATGTTTAAGAGGAATGTTGATCTCAATGTTATCTTGTTTATGACTCTAAAAAAAGAAAGATAAATCTTTGTGATTTGTGAAGACATGTTCACTTGCTCAACGTAAGCTAACCTATTGTTGCCTATCTTAGGGGGGGGGAGAGGAAATTACCAGTGATAGACACAATTTAGAAATATTATACTTGTTATGATTGATATTTGTAGCATTTAAATGATAATTTTTTTGCATGTGGTAATTGATGTCAATTATATGGTATTGTCAATCTAGAACATTTGAAAGGTTGTTCATGAGGATTGTCTCTAATCTTGAGTTAGCTTGTTGTTAAAGGAACCATATTGTGAGTTGTGTTCTTGATTACCATTAAAGTTTTTGTAGGGCTCTAGTTTATCTTGTGATAAGGAAGTAGTTTGTCCTCATTTTCATAGGGAGGATGTAAACTTTGGATTGTATTTTAATTATTGGTTCTTCTTTTGAAGTTGTGTATGTAATTTTGTAAGTGAATAGATAAATTGTGTAGCCTTGTGATACCATTGTTCTACCATTGGAATAAATAATTAAAGCATAAATAGTCTTTGTTTAATGTCTATTCCATTTTGATGGTTTAATGATTACCAAAAAATTTGATCTTATATTGGAATTTGTAAGATGAGAATTTAAACACTCAAAATGATTTGAATGAGCCTTATAAATGCAACCAAATAATAATTTTAAGCCAAGGCTTCATAACCCAAAGGAACATATTTTTGATGAATAAAATTGATTTAGTATTATTATATATCTATAATAAATTTATATCTGACAAGATAAACCTTGTATCCAAGAATGCAACTTTGATAAATGAAATTAGGTTAATTCATAACTTATAAAACCAAGTCCATCTTAAACATAGATCAAGTGATGAGTCAATATTGGCCTAAAACATTGACACAGAATTAGTCTTGAACACTAAAATATTTATTGGCTTCATTTATAGAGAAATTATAATTAATAAAACTAAGCTAATTAAATTTAGAAACTGGCTTAAGTCAAAGGGGTTTTGACTCGAATAAATAATTGTGTTTGTTAAGTTTCCTAAACGGAGTCTTTAAATCTTTTTTCCTATATTAAATTAATTTAAACCTTGGGCTTGAATCATCTGGTCTCACCTAGTTTATTTTTAGTGAAACCATTTTAAGAGGCATTTTTTTAAATCCACCACTCAATGGCTTCTTTTAGTTTTTAAAGTGCCTTCAGAATCACTCTTCCTAAAGAAGTTAAGGCAACATAATCTCACTTTTGGAGGTGGATAGAGAGTTATTTTATATTAAAATTATCATTGGTAACTCTAAATATCCAATAAAATATCATTTGGTATTTTTAATAACTAAATTGTGAATGTAATTTATTCATAAATTTCTTACTGATTTTGTTTTCTGTCTACTCATCACTCAAAAAAAAGTATTTAATTTATAATCCAATTTAACATTTTGAGAAACCAAAGGTTGTATCATATAATATTGAGTTTTATATTTGTGTATCAACATTCATATTTGATTTAAAGCATCATTTTATATTTTTTACAAGGACATCTTGAACCTTGTCCGATGTTGTTCTTTTTCAATTTTTTGAATTAGGATCTACAAAGTCATTCTAGAAATGGGGTTGTATAAATTACCTAGTTTGATATATATATAAGCTAAAAGATTTAAACAATATATTTGAGATTAATATCAATATAGAAACCTTATTATTTTATCTATATTGTCATTTAGTATTTTTTGTGAGCCCTCTTCTGGGGGTAGTTAACATTTTCTATACCAAGTTTTGTTGTCTAGCTTGCAAAGTCATTTCAAAATCGAAATGTTAAAAATAGAAAATGGAGTCACTCCCCAAAACCAAAAGTTAATAGTGATTTATTTTAAATTTAAATTTTATACAAAACTTTTATTAAACTATTTTAGATGCTTTTACTATTTTTAGTAACTAGATTTTGAAACTAATTTATTCTAAAATCTGCAAGGTAGAACAGTGTTCTAGGCTAAAATCACTTTGGAACACTAAGATATTTTAGTGATTATCTTATAGGGTTTGGTTATAAGTATTAATATAGGTATAATATAGATAATGGATTTAGGAATTGGTGTTATAATTAATTATCCCTTAGTATGGATATTTTACCCATAGCCATTTGATAGGCAAATTAACAAAAGTGTGACTTGGTTATGAGGTGAGCGATTTGACCCTGGTTGCCCATGCATTGAGAAATTCTACATCAAAATTAGTATTTTACCTTGTTTAGTGGGTTCATGGGTAGTTTAGATTTGGAATTGAGGAGGAACAAATTAAGGGTTTAATTCTTCCTTTCAGTTGTTTGCTTGTGGACATGAATTCTTAAAAATGTGTAAACGTAATGCACATTGGTTCAATCATGTTAATTTGATGAAGTGTTTATTTGAGTGTGTTTAGAGTTGTGTGGAGTTAACGTCATACAAGATTTTAAACCAAAAAAATAGTATTGTTTTTATGGGTTTTATTTGGGTGAATTTTTTGGGCATCACAATTAGAAAACAAAGTGTGTCTAAATATGAGCTTTTACAAATAAGAATAAACCAAGGCCAAGAGAGCCAACAAATCCTTGATGTTTTTATAGAAACACCTATTTGTTGTGATGAGTCAACCTATGATAAATCACCTTTAGACCATTCCCTTACTTTTGAGGCACTTCACTTTAACAAGCCAATCTTTGTTGAATCACCCTTTGACCATTCATCTACCTTTAAAGGGCCTCACTTTGACAATCTAGTCTTTGTTGAGTCACTCTTAGATGAGACTATTTATGAAAAATAACCTATTATTGTGTCACAAGCTATTACTCGTCCATTACCAAACATTCAATAAGACATCTTTGTAGCCACATCCACATTAGAAGAACAATTAGAATTAGAGTCAGGTACTATTTTTGAGCCAAAATTAGATTTAGCTTCAGAAGCAAAATCAACATCAGTCTCATTATCAGATTTAGAGTCCTTAGATTCAAAATTAGCTTCAGAATCAAAATATATTAGTGGATGTTACAACATTGGTTACACACTCTTTATATATCAAATCAACACATTTATGAGCCTTCTAAAATTATTGAGGATATTTTATTTTAGCATCGACATAAGTTATCTTAGTAGACTCTATGAGGATTGTGCTACCTTTTACCATTCCATTGACACTATACCTTCTATTGACATTTTACATCCCTTTATAATTAACCAGCATATCCATTATATTGGTATTCCACCCCTTATAGATGATGATTGGGACTAACATAATCACACATTATTAAAGTACATCCTTTGAGACATATCAGTTAAAAAAATCAAGGAGAACAAGACCACATTCATACATAAGAAGAAAAATCTCCTAGTGAAACTATTGTCATATGAAATTTGCACCTATGGATGGTCTACGGTATGAGAGGTTTTATGGTAGGGTGTATAATGTGTACTTTACACATAGACATAAAAGTGTTCAACACTGGGAATGGAAATGTTATCACTCGCCTATCTACAAGGGGTAGTAGTTGTCTTATTTTAATGATGGGAACATCCCAAGGTGTGGGACCCTTGCTCTCCTTAGGATGAGCCTTTGAAATAGGCCAAATTTTGTCTATTCTAAGTGCACCTGGTTTAGAACCAACACATAGACCAATAGCAAAAAGGTAAATCTAACACTAATTTAAACCTAATATCTTGAGGGAAAAGGGAGGGAGAAGGTAATAATATTTTTAAATAAAATTTGATACACCAAGAATAGAGTGAGCACTCCTACTACCATGGAAATTGAGAACAATATGTTATCACATAGACTACACCAAGAATAGCCCAAATGCATAAGTGTTTCATATAGAGGCACAAGAATGGAGCATAACATTGAGAGGTATGATAAATAATCCATAGACAATGTCCACACATATCTATAGGTGCATAGAACATGACCTACAAGTGAGTTCCAAGTTCCACACAGAGGTGCTAGAAATGGATAGTGATGAGAGGGGTGGATGTTACCCATAGATAAAGATCAAAAAACACAAATAGTACATAGATTGTAATAATAATAGAGGGAGATGAATTTAATTCTCATTAACATGCAAGGATCAACCAAGAGAAATGCTCTTGGAGGTTAAATTTTGGTAGTGTGAGGTTGCCTAAAAATGTTGACCTCTTTTTTACAATAAATAATAAGGCTTTATAATGGATCAATCCCTTTACAATTAATTCACCCCTTGGGGTGGAAGATATAGTCTTTTAATTCTATTTTGGTATTACATCCATGCTTCTTAAATTATGCCTCATGATCTAGATCTGGGAGTTGGTGACAGGATTATTTTGGATCCATGTGTGTGCCTAAAAATGGAAGATATTTAGAATAGTCATAAGGGTGAAGTGTGATCATATTTCAATGTCTTACATCCACTTATGCATTTACTTATTCTAAAAAGGCCTTGAATTCCACTCAATTACTTTTCCAACTACCTCTTTATACTTTGTTGCCACTTGTCAATCATTATGTGGGTCTCCCTTGAACTGCCATGTTAATGTTGCACATCTAATGGGAAACATTAACTTATGCCTTTTAGGGATATATGTGCACTGATGGCTATGTATTTAGACTAGGTAATGAGCTATGAGTAGGTAAATGGTATAGATGTAGAAGTCCTTTAAAAGGTTACATGAATTTTAATCATTTTGTGCTAAATCCCCTTAGATAATTCCCTCAAGTATTCACTTCACACTTGAGTCCCATATCAATATATGAAGCAACATGTGTGTTACATAGATCTCAACCTATGATTCAAGAGAATGTAAAAGTGAAACTCTATGATTTGGTATAGTACTTCATCATGGATACATAAGGACCCTTTTGAATAGGAATGTGCATGAAGATTGAAGATCCTAAGCATACCTCTCATGATTCAAAACTACTTTTTATGCACCTCTCCCTACACTATTTGAAGATTGGGGGCTTTGCATCCTTGAACTTGCATGCCATTTATGCTTATGAAATGGATGATCTTTGCATGGGGTGTGCATTAGAAACTCCTTATGAATGAAAGTTGACACTTAGCTGATTTATGGATCGATGTTGATTATTTTGGGCATGGGCATGGGCACATATGGGAGGCATATGTACACAACTTACTTTAAATAACTCAACACTTACAGGCACATAAACCTTGTGTAAGATATTTTGATTCATGCATAAGCTAGGGGTGACTTAGCAGGTTAATACTTTTAGAGACCTCTATGATCTACTTACCTGCTAAGTGGAAATCTAGTAGCCTTTGAAATAATTCATTGGGCATAGAGTTATTGAAGCTTCTGGTCAATATTTCTTTGAACACACTAGCTATGTATTCATGGCTTTGGAATGAATTGAGATCCTCCTCAAAAATGTAAATAATTATTCTAAAGGCACTTAGAGGAAAGAGATCTAAGCTAAGAGGAATACTACACACAAGTGATTAGAGGAAATAAAAAGTATCTTAAAATAATGTATGCAAGGCACATAGGGAAATGAAAAGCATTTAATCTACTTATTTACAAATTATACAAGAATCAGTGGAGATAGTGCTTGAAATGGATCCCATTGACTGGGATAGGTAGTTTTTATTCATTTAGTTTAGTGAGTTGGAAAGTGTTATCTTTCTTGCATCTGATTATGTTATATGGACCGCTCCATATCATGTCAAATTTAGTATGCCTTCCATCTTTTGCTCTATTTTCATCTCATTTGAGCAATAAATATCCTTCTTGAAAACTTATATCATTGGCATTTTTATCAAAGTTCCTCTTCATCTAGGCCTTTTAAATTTCCATAGTGTGCATAGCTTGCTCTTTAGTATCTTTGAAATTCATTAGCTTTGTTTACTATGAGGGGATCACTTTCGAGCAACTCTAACTGATGGGTGAGTTCCAATTAAAGCAACTTGAGAGATGTGGTAAATCTAGCATCCCTTCCATAAACAAACATGAAGGGTGAATTTCCCAACACTCTTTTGAGTGTGACTCGATCATCCTAAAGGGTAGTCCTAATCTTAGTATGCCAATCTCGTTGATTATCCTACATGGTCCTATTTATAATGTGAATCAAATTCTTATTTGTCAGCTTGGCCAGACCATCACCTTGAGGGTAATGATTCTATGAGGCACTCAAATGAATGTTATGTTTAATATCCCATTTTTTAATCCTAGCTCTAATAAAATCCAACATATTATTAAAGATAATGATGATTAGAATACCAAATATTGTTATAATGCCTCCATAGAAGCTCAAGATAGATGTCTCCTTATTCTCCTTAACTGCTACAACTTCTATCCATCTCATGAAATAGTCTATGGCTATGAGGATCCATTTATGTCCATTAATTAGTGGTAGGATAATCATGCCTATGAAGTATAGGCCCCATCATGCAAAGGGTTTATTAGCTTGTATTGGTTTAAATGGTAAGGCTACCATCCTTTATTTTCTTATGAAGAAGGCATATCTATTGCAAATTTTCACATATGCATGCACATCATTGAACAGAGTTGACCAATAATAGCTAGCTCCTATAATTTTTACAGTAGTGGTCTTGGGTGAATAATTGCCTCCTCTAGGGCCATCATGGAATTCTTTGAGAATTTTACTCACCTAGTTTGATTCTATTCACCTCAATAGGACTCTATTGATGTCTCTTCTGAACAACATGCCACTGATGAGCACATAAAGAATGGCCTACATTGGAAGTGCATTTTCTTGGCTTTATTCAAGCTAGGGGGATATGAGTTATTTTGAATGAAAGTCATCATATTCTACATTCAATCCCTTGTAGCTTCTTGGCTTATTGATTATTTTTCATGTAACACCATGACTGCTTTGTCTTCAAATTTTGTTACCTCAACCAATTATTCATAGAGTCCTTTTCCTCACACTAGCTTGGTGATATAGACATCCACGTCATACTCCATCACCCTTGTGACCCAACTAACTCTCTTATCATTGATTTATTTACCGAGTAAGAACTCTTTTATACTTGTGTGTTTAACCATGAGTCAGACATTGTTGTTGGAGATCATATGTCTAAACTTCTTGAGCACTCTCACAACTGCAAGGATGTGTTTCTCTATGAATCTATAACACAACACATAATCCGTCAGCACCTAGATGAAAAAGTAAATTAGCTACTCCAAATGATCATTGTTTTTTTGTGTAATAATAGTTAATATGCCTTCAACCCCACTGAATGCATAAAGGATAAAATCCTTACTATAATCTAAGTTGATCACGGTGTGAACATGCATGATGGCACACTTAATGGATTCAAAATTATCCCTACCTTCATGAGTCTATTCGAATGTAGCATTATTCTTGAGTTTCACAGTGAGGGGTTTGGTTAGGGTATTAAAATTAAGCATGAATCTTTGGACAAAGTTGATTCTTCCTAAGAAGCTCTAAACACTCTTCTTGTGACTTAGAAGAGGGAGAGATGAAATATATTTGACTCACTCTTGATCAATCATGAGCCCCTCTTTGGAAATAATATGCTCTATTAGATTAGCTTCATGAACTATGAAGATACACTTATTAGGGTTCATAGATATTATGAATTCCTGGTACCTTTCAAATACTTGCTCTAGATGGCCTAAGTGATATTCTACTGCTTAGAGAAAACAATTATGGCATCCAGGTAAACTAAGATGATCTTATTAATGAGATCCTTAAATTTAATATCCATGTATATTTGGAATGTTTCTCTTATTTTTGTCATACCAAAAGGCATCCACTAATATGTGAAGGTTCCCCACTTAGTGATGAATTATGTTTTATAACGATCATATTTTTGGATAAGAATCTGGTTGGAGCCTGAGTAACCATATAGCAATGAGAATCTCTTTATGCCTAAAACTATTTGTGAGATTTGATCCATTGGTGGGAGGGGATAATGGTCTTTGAGGGAATATTTGTTTAGGTCCCTTAAGTCTAAACATAGATAGATTTCCCCATTCTTCTTCTTCACTAGGACTAAGTTGAAAACC
Source organism: Torreya grandis (assembly GCA_037957365.1). Lineage (NCBI taxonomy): Eukaryota > Viridiplantae > Streptophyta > Pinopsida > Cupressales > Taxaceae > Torreya > Torreya grandis. Next base: position 4,742,479 of record JARHVA010000357.1, on the reverse strand, counting down.
CACAAAGAGTGTTTAATTAGGAGTATTATATTGGCTTTGATGAGCTTTGAGAACTCCTTTATCATCAATGGTTTAAGTTTTATTAATAGGCCTCTACTTTTGGTGGAATGGTTTCACACCAGGGTCAAGCTCAATTATGTGTTGCACTAATCTTGGATCAAAGTCTCCTAGGTCCTTATAGGTCCATGCAAAGATATCATCATATCTCTTACTGAGTTCAATAAATCTCTTAATTTCTGGTAGGGATCATATCTTACCAGATTTTAGGATCTTTCCTTTGGAAATGGTTACTTGCACAGAGACCTCTTTTGTTGTCATGTTTCACCTTTCTCCTTTGAGTTGGTCATCTAAATTGAAGATGCTTTTTAGGGTAATTAACCATTTTGGTAGTTTGTTTCCCTTTAATTGGATGATTTTATCTTTGTATTGGGATTGTAGCTATACTTGGTTCTTGGCGTAGAGCTCCACCTCATCCTATATGAATCTAATAATCTACTCATCATTCTCAAACATTTTCCAATTATTTGGATTATCGGGGACTACTATTCTGATCATGAGCTTGAAAAGATGCTCAGATTCTTTCATTATGTTATGTAGGACATCATACTATGCACCTATGGTTATGAGTCTATCCATGTCAATATTATGTGATCTTAGTATGAAACTAATATTGAATGCATCTAAACCTTCAATCATATCCCACACGCTATGTTTATAGGCATTCATATATCCATTTTTGGTCATGCTCTACGCTCTAACATGATTAACAATTAGTTCACTATCACCAAATTTTTGTAATTCCTTGATTATTTTATTTTGTGCAAGATGGAGACCTTGGATCAGTGCCTCATACTCTACAGCATTATTCATGCAAATTAACTACAACCTAAAGGCATGGTAATGTTTCTCCTTTTTAGGGGAAACTAACATTGCACCTTATCCAGTGCCATTTTTACTTCAAGGACCATCAAAGTATAATTTCCATGTACCCTCAAGATTCTCCTACACTTTTATGAGATGGGGTAGTACAAAGTATTCCTTCAAGATGTAGTAAATACCTATTCCTGTCTCCTTCATGTTTTAATATGGATCACATTTATAATTTTAACTGCCCATTCATCCAACAAGTCATTTGGAATCTCTTTAATTGGTGTTATAGATTCATGGAGAATTGTATTCTCCTCTTGATCAAACATTGTTCATTTTAATTCAAATGGGTTGGGAGAGTATGGTTCAACATGACTTTTGAATATGGGTTTAGCCCTGATGGTCACCTTAGACTCATATCTATTTCATAATAACATATATGACCAGTTTGAAGATAAATATCCACCCATCTTTGTCATGAAGTCTTGGGAGAGCTAAATAGAAAAGTAGGGAGGCAAGTCAATGACTATGATATCCTATGGAATTGAAAGGTTTGTGCATGCATGTAGTGTAAGATTCAAATCTTTGATGATTCCCATAGTTTTAACTATTGTGCCATCTAGATGGACAACTCCTTTTGAAATAGGGGAGTACATAATCCCAAGTGTATCTTTGATCCTCTTTGGCATCATCAAGTTGTTTACACCTGATTCAATCATGTAATTGTGTACTAGGTGTTGGCCAATGATCAAAGAGAAGTAGAATGGGAGTGGCTTAGTGCTACTACACACTTGAATTTCCTCCACTTTAGGTTGACATATAATCATAGAGATGGAAGGAAATATTTGTGATGTCTTACATTCTTGAAAGCTTTTCAGAGCATCTTGTAGAAAATTTCTTTGAGAAAGAATGGAAAGAGTGTCCCACATAGTTACATTGAGGCTCATTTTATTCATTTGCTCAACTATGTTGAAAGGAGTTTGAGATCCCTTTGGTTGTGGTTTTTTAACAGTAGCCTCCCTGGTCTAATTTTTTTATTCTCTTTGGATAGCCTATTTCATGAATGTTGAAATTTATGTAGGTACCTTGGCTTATGTACCCGTGCACATGATCTAGGGCATTGAAGGTGAGGGAGTTGAAATTGGTAATGCCTCCTTTATTACTCTCATTTTAAATCTTGTACTAAAATAAACTAGGGTATTTCCTCTGCTAGATACACCACACTAATTTATATATTTAAAATCATCCTATTACCAATCGATAAGAGTAGACCCATCTTGTTGTTATATTGGTGCTTGAATTTCTCCTTCATGTAGAGTGGTGGTATTCATCTGCTCTTTAGGCTATGATAAAATTTTCAACATGATCACTTTGTTCATGATTCCATTTGTGCATGTAGCTTGATTTTATAGTTGACCTCATGGGAAACACCATTTAGGATCCTACACAATATTTTTTTGCATGGGTATAAGGGATATAGAGGTGTTAGTAGCATCAATTTTTTGTGAATAAGGTAGAATATTATATGTGAGCTGATTTTTTGTTTATGCATTGCCTTGGTAAGGAGGTCTACTTGACTGGTATTGCTAAGTGAAGGGTTTATGAGGTCTAAGATACTATGTTTATTACCTTTTTAATGGAAATAATTTCATTCTCAAAGCTTTGAAATAATGTTTTAACCTCATGTAATTTGTTAGGTGGTATAGTAGATGAAGTTGGTAGACTTGTTGTATTAGGCATAGGTGCTAACATAGGTTGCACAACTAGTTAGATATGAGGATCTAAAAATAAGGGAATGGGGGTCTAGGAAAAAATTTCCTTACTTGGATCAAACAATTTTCTACTCATGCAACAACTTTATAGGTTTTAGGTATAACTGCATCTCCTATGGATTGAATCATCAAAACTATATCACTATTAAGAGATTTCAAAAAATATAAAAAATGTAGTATTGGGAGATGGATTACACAAGGGTGGGATCCTATCCTAGACCCTTTATAACCTAAATTTTAAATCAACCATTATCTCTTTTAGGGCTCAATTTATAGTTGTGAATTGATATATTAGGGATAAGTGGTCATTTCAATCCTTGAATTGCTTGCATAGTTCCTTCCCAAGTTTGTCTCAGTTGTGAATAGAATTTGGTCTTAAGCCTCAATACCACTGAAGTGCTTTGCCTTTGAAATAAGTGTCAAGTAGCCTAAATATGATATTGTCTTTGTTGACATAGTGTACTAATAAGATATTTACAACATCTGAATATACTCCATAAGGGAAATCACATTCTCACCAATAAAGTAGGATAAACTTTTGAGGTTTGCAACTAGAATGTCATCATATTGGGAAAGAATCAATGAACTACCTCCATTGAAAGTTACTAATAGTTGGTTCCTCTACACAGCCATGAATGCAATAGGGAATAAGCTTCGCCTAGGTGTAGGGAACCTTCCAAATGGACGTGTATATTGAGTTCTAGGGGGTGATTGCCTTGAACCATTATTTCTCTTGGTAGGGTATGAAGATGTTCTTACTCTTCTTCTATATGTCACTAAAATCTCAATGAAATGGAAATCAATACCCTTTATTAATAATCTCATTTATCTTGGTATGTAGCTAAGAGACTGATCTTTATGAACAAAAATTGCTTGGAGTCACCAAGTGCTCTTAAAAAATGTCTACAACACTTGTTAGCTAAGGGTAGCACCTATTCCCAAACTCTTTCTTTAAACTAGTCCCACCAAGCATGCTGAAAAACTTTATCATTTGAAATGTGCACTTGTGGATGATATACAGTACAAGAGGTTTTGCGGTAGGGTGTATAATGTGAATTCTTTGTATATGGGTGAAAAAGTATTCATCATTGGGAATGAAAGTTTTATTATTCACCTACATGCATGGAAAATTGATTGTCTCAATGTAATGATGGGAATGCCCCCAAGGTGTGGGGCCCTTGCACTCCTTAGGATGAGCCTCTAGAAAAGGTCAAATTCCTTCTATTCTAAGTGCACCTAGTTTAGGACTAGCATGGAGACCTAAAGAGTAGAAAATTAAATATACCACTAATCTAAACCTAAGATCTTGAGTGAAAAGGGAGGGATAAGGTAAGATTTTTTTTAAAATAAAAGCTTATACACCAAGAATGGAGTGAGCACTCCTACTATCATGGAAACACTACAAATATTTGAGAATAAGATGTTATCACATAGACTCCACCAAGGACACCCCAAATGTATAAGTGTTTCATCTAGAGGTGTATAATCATAGTTTAGCACTGAGAGGGATGACAAATGGTTCATAGACAATGTCTACATTGACCTGTATGTGCACATAACATACACTAAAATTGAGTCCCAAGTTTCACATAGAGGTGTTGGGTATGGACATTGATGAGAAGGGCAAACATTACCCACAGACAAAGATCAACAAACACAAATAACATATAGAGTGTAATAATAATAGAGGGAAGTGAACTTAATTCTCATTAACATGCAAGGTTCAACCAAGAGAAGTGCTCTTAGAGGGTAAATTTTGGTAGTGTGAGGTTGCCTAGAAATGTTGACCCCTTTTTTATAATAAAGAACAAGGCTTTATAATGGATTAATCCCTTTATAATTAATGCACACCTTTGGGTGGTAGATATATTATTTTAATTATATTATGGTACCACATCCATGTTTCTTATATTTTTCCTGACAATCTGGATCTAGGAGTTGGTGGCAGGGTTATTCTATATCCACGTGTGTTTTTGAGAATGGAATATCTTTGAATAGTTAGAGGGGTGGTGTGTTATCATATTCTAATATCTGAAAACCACTTATGCATTTACTTATTATGAAAAGGCCTTGAATTTTGCTTAATTTCTTTTCTAACTACCTCTTTATACTTATGTTGCCACATATCAATCACTATGCAGATCTCCCTTGAACTACCACATCATTGTTGGGCATCTAATGGGAAACATTACTTGATGCCTTTTAGGGATATCTGTGCACTAAGGGATACATAGTTAAACTCTGCACTAAGTTGTGAGTAGGTAAAGGGCACAAATGTAGAATTCCTTTTCAGGGTTACATGAATTTTAATCCTTTTACACTAAATCCCCTCTAATAATTCCCTCAAGTCTTCACTTCACACCCAAGTCCCATATCAGTCTGCGAAGTAGCATGTGTACTACATAGACCTTATCCTATGATTCATGAGACTGTAGAAGTGAAACTCTAAGATTTGGTGTGATAATTCATCATGGAGATGTAAGGACCTTTTTGAATAGGAATGTGCATGAATATTGAAGATCCTGGGCATACCTATCATGATTTGGAACTACTTCTTGCACACCTCTCCCTATGCTATATGAATATTGGGGGATATGTATCCTTGAACGTATACACCATTTATCCTTATGTGATAGAGTATCTCTATATGGGGTGTGCATAATAAACTCCTTGTGAATGCAATTCAACACTTATTTGATTTATGGGTCTACACTAACTACTTTAGGCACTGGCACGGATGGGAGGCATCTATGCATGGCTTGATTTAAAGAACTTGACACTTACAAGCACATAAACCTTCTGTAAGATCTTTTTGGGTCATGCACATAATATGGATGACTTAGAAGGTCAAGAGAAACTTTTTCAAATTTTCTAGGAGAAAATAAAATTCCAAACTCAGCATCTTCTAGTGAAACCTTTTTTGAGGCACTAGAAGATGATTAAAGTCAAAAGTCAACATTCCTTAATAAAACCTTCTTGGAGGTGATATGGTAAAATCAAGACAATTTTATTCATCAAAACCTATTCAAGCCACCAATAATTAAGCACAATAAATATTCATTTCTTGAAGAAGAAATTTAATTGAATATTGGCACAACTAACAATCTATAACATAATTAGATGGCAGCATCTCTCAGGGCCAAACAACAACAAAATATTATGGTCCTATTGAGAGCATATTAAGGAGTCTTTGGCCCCACCACAACCAAAATTATGTTGAATCCATAATCAAAAACATTGTTTGTGACTAAAAATCTTGATCTTCATTTGTTACCCACCTATTATACATTCCATTATGATCCATTTCTCTATTCAGGACCTATATCCCATTGCTAAATCAGACCTTTTATCCACTGTCTACCATTATTTACCATTCCTAGTTGCACTTTCCTTCATCAAGGTTATGAATATATCTTGTCTATAATTTTGGAGTAAATAGAATTGATGGCCAACAAAGATCACAATAATGTTATTGGAGTCCAAATCAGCAATAGGATATTGATAGATCATCTATTTAGAGTGGGTATGGGCTAGAGATCAAGCTCATTGACTATTTTAGTTGTATAAATGTTAATCAGGATGTGCACTTACAAATTTATAATAGAAATAATAATATAATTATGCCATTATTTCATACCTTTTACATGTCCTATACCTTTTCCTTTTCCAAGTCATATACCTTTTACCTTGTCATTTACCTATACCTTGACATTCACCTTGCCTTGCCAACATTTATTGCCTTGCCATTTGTAGTGCCTTACCATTTGTCTTTCCTTTCCCTCATTTCCTACCTTGCCTTATCTTTGTTTCATGCCTTACCATTTCTCTTTACCCTCACTTTATATTACTTGGTCAAGATTCTTCATTGTAGGGTGAACTATAGTGGTTTGAGGTTCATTTGGACTATATAGGTAGTGTTCAATGTTTTTTGAGGTTAGTTCATCCACCCTTGTTCCCACACTCTTGTCATTTTATGATAAACCTAAGCCATGCTCTCACCATTTTTTGAGCAACCTAAACCATACTTTCATCATTTTATGAGCTCTACCCATTTTGCATCTCTTAATCCTTCATTGAGTTGAGATTTCAAAAAGCCTAAAAACATTCAAAAATAAAAAGGCCTCAAAATTGGAAAAGGATTAAAATATCCATGGGAGATATAAATCCACAAAAACCTAAATATTTTAAAATGGCTTACAATCTCCTAGAGAGATGTTAATCCCTAAAATCCAAGAAAATTGTCCTGTCTCAAACTGAGTCACCAATCCTCGATCTGCCTTACTAGGTAAAATTCATTATTGATTCTAATCCATTATCTTTTCATTGGGGTGTGACTTTCCCTTTTCATTTATCCTTTCTTAGGGTTACCATCCAATTTATAATTTTATTCCAAGTATATTTTGGGATGTGACCTTTCATTTGCATGTATCCTTGATTAAGGGAACCATCTGATTCCAATTTTTAGGCCAAGCTCACAGCTTTGACCTTATTGGGGAAAATCAAAGCATGTAACTTATACTAGGATATATTATCCCCACATGTTGTTTCCTTGCATATAGCCTTGCTTGGGGCACCATCATTTTATCATTCCATTAATCCTTCACATGTACATATTTACTTGGTTAATGTTAGGATGTTTTCTATTATTTTTATTTTCATTTTTTGTGTGGTTTATTTGCCTAGTTATTTATTTGTTTGTTTGCCTATTTATTTGATTTCTTTGTTTTTTCCTTGACTCAGTGCATATTCATTCATAGGGTGATTCCTTGCACACTATACTTGAGTCCATCCATATTCATACATCAACATTGTCATCATGACTTCTATCATTGATGCATTGTTTTCAATTGTCTGTTGAATCAAGAGTCAATCCTTAAACTTATGACATTCAATGATATCATGATTTATTTATAATTATGGTACATAATTTCACATGTAAAATCAAAAATGAATCCAGTCGATCTTATAAGTAATGGTGGCATGATAATTCCCCTTATTCACTTTGGCGAATCATCCCATTTTCCTTGATCAAATTAAAATAATTAACCATTCTAGTTGTATCAATGCTAATCAAGATGTGCATCTCCACATTATTAGGTACAATTGAATCATCCACATTGATCAATTATTCTTCTCATTCTTATTCATATATTTTCCCTCATTCCATTTTCTCCCACTTTTATGAGAATTACATTGGCCTGGGGTTTATTTGGACTATGTAGGTAATGATTGGATACATGACATAGCTTGAGTCAACTCGGCCACCATTATTCTTCATTACCCATTATCTTCTTCTAATAATATCTTTCATTAATTTATGCATCCTCATGTGCCTAGTTTATTATGGTTTCTTTAGTCTTTGAAAAGTCATTATACCATCCTACCTATGTTTGTGCCCACTCATCTTCAATCTATGTAATAGGTTATATCTTTGAGTTATGCTTATCAATCCACTTTACTAGGGCACAATTAATTTATCATTATCAAATTTACCCTATTGGGGTAAAATAATTATTCAATCTAGACCACCCTCTAGGGCATGAACTTGTACCTATTGGGTCGTAAAAACCTACAGTTGTCAACACATTATTTATATTTTCATCATTGGAAATCAACGTGTGAAAGCATTATCTCTATTGGATTAATCTCATCCATGGATTGATTTCATTATTCTTCTTGATTATTTTTTAGGGATTGTCCATCATTCTTATATTTTATCCACTTCCTTTATGGGGTATCATAAGCTTCCCAGGCTTCCCAAACTTTGTTTAGAACATCATTCTTCAATCATTAACCAAAGCATTAAAATTATCAACATAAAAAAAATTTCATTCTTTGAGAATATGTTATTTTACGTATGTCTTTCAACACCTACTCAAAAAGGGGGAAAATGTATACACTCCTTTTCAACCACTATCATGTCTAATCAAACTTCAAATAGATTTCTACCAAACTATGCAAATTAAACCTAGAAATCATTGAGTATTCCAAAAGCATCTGCACATTAGATGTAAGTGCCTAGAATTATGTAAAAGCATCCATATTTAGGATATTACCCTATACATAATGATAAACTCTCATAGATATATCCCTGGTCATGTTGTGACCTAGCAAACTAAAAAATTTAATTAATTAAGTGGGATACTTAATCCAATTATTGAAACGACCAAAAGCCTAAGTAGAATTAATTAACCAAGTAAATAAAATTAAATCCTTAGTTAAATAATCCATGTTAAATTAGTGATTTATAATTTACAAAAATAAAAATTCATCAAATATCAAGGGAAGTGAGGTTATGATGATGTCATCATCTTCAAAGTCAAGAATTACAAAATATCAACATAAATGCCATAGAAATTAGAAATGTTGAGCCATACCTCCATAAATGCATAATTAATGAAATTATTTATTTCATTAGGAATCCCAAGTATAACCCAAGGTTATCCTAAACCTAATCACACCTAGGTTGGGGTTAGTTTGAAACCTATAAATACAAGGTCTCACACTCACTTCTAACTGGCTCTTTTAAGCCAAACTTGTCATGCCAAATCGATGAAAATAGATCTTCATTTATAATACATGTCAAATAAAAAACCAAAATGAAAAAATGGGAGGTGATTCCCACAAATGAAGAGTGTCAATGAAGACTCTATTTGGTCACAAACCAATTACCATTTTAACAAACGATTCAGAGCTATAAGGAAGGTGAAAGGGATTTGACTCTTGTTCTTCTAGTTGTGTTGTGTTTTATCTTTTTATCTTGTTCCAAAAAGTATTTAGGATTTTTAATGCTTGTCTCAAGCTTGATTTTTATGTTTATTCTAGTAACAAGTGATTAACACAATTTTCTCTTGGATTCCTACTGCATATAATAACAACCTACAGATTGGAAAGAACACATTGCTACATTTAAACTATCAAACGATGCAATTAAACACCATAAGGGTATAAATTACATAAAAATTTATGGTAAAACCATGAAAATTAATTAAAAATACCATCTAAATGATGATATCATCTTGTGGAATGATGGGATCACTAAGGTTTATTTTCTGCTTTCTCCCATTTTTTAGTATCAGAAGGAACATCCAACAAAATGATGATATTACCATGAAAATAAATAATAACACATTGATAATTAGTGTAATCACCAATTCCCTATTTACTTTTTTGTCTCTATAAAATGGTGGTATCACCTTACTAAATGGTAGGATCTTCCTACAAAATAGCATGATCGCACTGTGTATTTTTCCTATGAACGAAACTGTCACATTTTCAACTTCACATGTTTGCCAAAGACCACAATCCAAAATCATAAATTATTTTTGTAGGTCCTCTCCACAAATATGTGGTCTATACACAAATGAACCACTTTTGAACACTTCTATTTAGTGCAACTAAAAATAACCAATCCTTCTATTTGGTGTTTTAGAAAAAAATATTACTTTATTTCATTGTTTGCATGTTTAATTTTTTGTTTGCTTGTAAATAATATTTTGTGTTAGCATTATTTAGATATTACATTGTTATCATAATATTTAACCAATCTATTATGGTAGGTTAGGTGATTAGATGGAATTTATTATACAACTAATCATAGCAGTTATAGGAGCATTGTTAGTGTAGTGTTTAAGCTTATATTTAGCATCAGTTAGGTGCAATCATGGAAACTAGTTAAATTATGATGTTTTAGTAACCAAATATTTCTTGTATATATATGCCTCTGCCTCTTTAATATAATCATTAAATTAAATCATTATTCTCTCACATTCTGGTATTAAATCAGTTTCTTGCCTATCAAGATGGAGTTTTATAAGGGGTAGAGCCATAATTTTTGGTTGCCCCACTAATGGGAAAATGATTTTTCAGTGTAGTGCATAGGAGATAGATTTTGTATCTCTTGTATCTCTTTCCTAGCATAAGATCATAACACATCTATAGAATATGCTTGGTGTTAAGAATGTTGGACTAGATAGAACACTGAACTATATTCGCTATCATACACCTACATAGCATTTTTAACATTGGCCTCACCACATTAGAATATGAATTGCATTAAAGTCTTAAACATTTTGTTCATGCTCTCTAACGACCATGCATAAGAGTTTTTTCATCTTCACTCTTTAAGTATACACATGTATCAAATATTGTGAGCCCTCCTTTAAAGAAAGTGCATCACTTTGGTTTAATATTACTCAAGGATCTATCTATCTTATTCACTATTCACCTTTAGTCATGCGTAAAAATTTGTACCAATATGATCCAGATTACTCTCACCATACTTTGTGTGCATCTCTCTATGGCTATGGCTTCCTCCCTTGAGTTATTATTCATGTTGTCATGTCATGCATTCCTTTATGGAAGCCATGTCATTTTCTTAGGTTAGTAGTTATTTTTATAAGTCATATATTTATTTTTAAATATTGTTTAGATTTAATTTTCATAAAGTCAAATCGTATTTATATGATCAATATAAAAACTTAGTTGTGTATTAAATCTATGTGGTCATTTATAAGCAATTAGAATTGGGTCATCATTATTTAGGTATTTAGAATTTTTATGCTAAAAGCATATAGTGTAGTGTGGGTATTATGTCTAAAATTTATTTGTAGATTAAATTAATCTATTTATTTAGTTAGTTTAGTTGTGTCATCTTAAAAGTGTATGTCAATAATTTGTGTGTCTGTCAAAAATCTAAAATATCAAAATAGAGTCAAGTCATAAAAATAGTATGAATATTTTATATTGGGTCCATTATCAATATTTTAAAATGTCAAAAATAAATCTCTTGTATGGATGCATTATTAGGCAAACCCAATGTCCTAAGTCATATGTGTCAATGGGAGAGTTTTGTCCTCAAAAAATGGCATGCAAGGGTTGATTTTTAAAGCCATATTTGTCGAGTGAAGTAGCTTTATTTACTGGAAGTTGGAGCATACACAGAGACTAGAGGATAATTGGCATCCTCTCATGAGTAACCTATGATGGGTTTGCATCATTATTATGGTGACATTTTATGTGGTGTGTTATTTTTAGCATGGTGTGTTTTTCTCTTTTTGTAGTATGGTGTGCTCTATGCCAAATCAACTATGTCAAGGATGATCGCTAGTGGCAGTGGTGAATATCTATCCTATGCAAGATTGAGTGGCAATGATTACACATAGAGACTAAAGGGGGTGATGAGGACTTAGTCCTCATTTTTTATTTTTCTAAATTTTATGTTTTTTAGTAAAAATACTTAGCATTATTTTCTAGTTTGGTACCTCCTAATGAAGAACATTGTGGGGAGAAAAAACACTAAAGTAGTGTTTGGTTCTTGGAAAAGGGTTTATGGAAATTTTAGAAACCACTAAATTTTATAAAATAGTAGAGACCTCCTAGACCCTCCAGGTTTGTGGTTAACCTATAGCAAAAAACCATATGGGTTTGTGGTAATCCTTGAAACCACCAAAGGTGTTAGTTAAGAGATGTACTCCTGTCACTTACCAGGTTTGTGGTTATCCTTAAAGGAAAAACCAAGGTGCCACCAAGTCCATGAAGCCACAAAGATGGCATGCCACATCAGAAAGTGAGCAGGCTACATGAAGAGTGTAAAACCTTTTTGCCATGTTTGAATTAAGGGGGTGTTAGGAATTAATAATGTTAATGGGGTAAATGTTAGGATTATATATTAGTAACATTATTAATTAGCATGTTAGTTTGTTTATTTTTATTGGGAAATATATTCCTATAATATTTGTTTTTACCCATGACTATTATGGGTGTTTCTACTACGTTTTTGCTATTACATTTAGAAGAAGAAGAAACTAAAGATAAAGGGTCAGGGGTTAGATGATACTCAAATTAAGTTGTGCACCATATCCAGACATTGTAGGAGCTCCTCTTTGGCTGTGGAGGAAGACACTTGTAAATAAGAATAAGACTTAAACACAGAAGATGTTAGAGAGATATATGGTGGACTACCAAGCGATATGCTCAGTCCTGAAAGCGTAAAAGCTACCTCAAGGGATGACAGTCCACTATTTGACAAAAAGATTATTATATGAAAAGAAATGGTGAAAGACTAAGAAAGAGAAATAGAGATAATGCGTACCTGTATTATGTAGTCGGTCTATCACAGTCATCGACGTCGATAGTCCTACCAGCATCAGTTGTCAATATGTCAACGTCAGTTATACTACCAATGTCAGTAGGGGCAATGGGTCGATATTAGTCAGGGCAATGGGCCTTGGATGGGTTTTGGATTATGTTTGTGGTCGATAGAAGGGTCTGTAAGCTTAACAGTTTGTGTAGGGTTGTCGGATAGTGAATAGGGTCTGAGAAGGAGTCAGGTAGAGGGTAGGTGTGAGATGGAGATAAGAATAGGAGGAAGGATTTTTAGCCTCTCTAGGAAGAAATTCAGCTCTGGTTGATGGTATTTAGAAATAGTAAATAGAAACTAATTACCAAGTTATTCTAAATACTGAAATGGAGATAGAAGAATACTTAGCTCTGCTTGGTGGAGAACTAGTGATGTAGAATGCTTATTCCTGTTGGCTGATGTCACAGACCTCGTGCAATGTTTTCAACCCAATGTTTGGAGTGATTTCTATAGAGTTTCTATAGCCTAGGGAGCTTTAGTCGAAGTCTGATGATTAGTCTTAGAGTGTGTGCGTCGATGTCTCAGAGTCTGATCATAAGAGAGCCAGAGAGAGAGAGATTAGATTCTAGGTGAGAGTCTAAGAGAGCTAACTCAACGTTGGAACTCAGTTTAAGAAACCAACGTCAGCTATCCTGTCGATGTTGGATGATAGTTAACTGACGTCGGCAGCAAGAGAATAGGTAAAAGGTCTATTTTTAGCCTTTCACTCGTTCTCCATCCACCATGTGCATTTGTTGTTGGAAAATGGTCAAATGACGGGGTTATTAGACATGAGTGTTGGTTAGGTGGTTGGAAAGGAGTGAGAATAGGTCTTAGGTGGTTATGATATTAAGGACTTAGTCTTAGGTGACTCATGGGGTAGGAAATGGTCTTAGTGGTGAGGTGTCTAAGGCGAGGTGTCCTAGGTGAGGTGTTTAGGTGATGTCATAATTTAAAATAAGTTGTTTATTTTAAATTAATAAGATGTGTAAGGAACCAAGGGGAGTCAACACAATTTTGGTGTCTACATTAGCCCCTTTTTATCTTGTTGGTTGTTCTTAATGAGCTGCAAGACAAAAATAGGAGTAATTTTCCCCAGGTATGGGATAAGGTATTCCCCCTCAAAGCAAGAGTCGAGGGAAGGTAACCTGATATCGGGTGTCGATTTGACAGGTAGTGGATGGTTATGGTGAAGTTGGAATGTGAACACTATAATAGTTGAGATTGCGTGTATACCACTTCACATGATAGGTAGGTCAAATTATTGCAAGTAAGGTCGAGGAGTGCTAAAATCAAAGTAATCGGTCCCCAGCATTTAGTTGTAGCTGACTAGGTTAAATGATTAAATTTGTAGCTCCAATGGTCGTCATGTTCCAAGTATCTCAGGCTCAAGAAGTGCTCTTGGAAAACATGAAAATGTCACAAATTTTGGGGATCAACTTGGGCATGATTTGACAATAGGTGTGAGGGTCGTAATATGGGGTGCGTACAATTTGCTATCTATTCATGAGGTAGCATATATGCAATCAAAACAACCAAGGCAAAGTGGCTTCGAAAGAGGTCATGGTCTAAGGAGATAGTCACAATCTGTAAGGTCATTGGTCAAGTTAGGTTTGAGATATAAGTGATCTCAAGTGTTGGTTTGTTGTGGTAACGGAGATATATGTGATCTCTAATGTGCCCCATGAGAAGTCCAAGGTGACTTCTACAATGTCAGGGCTAGTTGTGTAGGCATGATTTTGGACTGGTTTAAATAGTTGGTCCATTGGGTAGATGAACCAATGAATGGCCAAGCTAACCTCAAAAGACCCCATGTCAACTGAGTGTTGCCTACATAGCTCCTGTTGTAAGGGCCTCAGGCCAATGTAGTTCTCCCCAAAAGGGAAGGTGGAGTCAAAGAGGTCAATAGCTGGTTTGGTCATGTTAGAAATGATGAGTATATGATGATATTATAGCCTTTTCCATATTATGTGATGGTGTATTCTGTAACATTGGTTATGTGGTTTTTCATCCCTATCAATTTTCCATATTAGTGATGGTGTATGATAAGAATGAAATGAATAATGATGTTATAGCCTTTTCCATATTGTGTGATGGTGTATTCTATAACATTGGTTATAGGGTTTTTCATCCCTGGCAATTTTCCATATTAGTGATGGTGTATGCCAAAAATGAAATGAGATATTTATGCTTCAGCAAGTTTCCATATTGGTGATGGTATATGCTTGACATAAATTGTGTTTGGTTGTTAGTTTCCATGTGTATTGTTTTCCATAGAAACTAATGTGAATGGTTTATGATAATGTATATAACACAAATTGATAAATCATGAGGTTATGTTATTGATTAGAAAATGTTTTGGTTGGTTTGGTTTGGTTGGTTTGGTTGTATGTGACTAAGATGTGTAAGAAGTGAAAGGTGCATTGTTCTTTCATTGACAAGGACCATAATGATAGCATAGATAGGGTTGTTGTAAATAGAAGCCATGTTCATGCATTACGTCGTTGACCATTGGTTTGTGTTAGAGAAGTACTCTAATCACTTGACATTAAGTGAGCTCAAAATCCCTTGGGTATGTTGGGTTGATATGTATGATTAGGTGATATGTGAGGATAGCGTAACCCTTTTTAGCAGGGATAACTTTGCCCCTTTTATAGGTGACCTTGAGAATGACTATAGACAAGTCCATGACTTAATAGTGTGTCAGTCATTTTTTTTTATTTTTTTTTGGTAGACTGATCAATGCGGGAAGTCTACTAGGGGATGTTATCTTGTTTTATGGTCAATGTGGTGTTGTGTATGTAGCAAAATTTAGTCATAGCCATCCTTTGAGGGAATGGTCTATAGTTTTATTTGTATGTTTAAATGTCTTTGAATAGCTATCCTTAAAGGTAGTAGTCTATTAATTACAGCAATGATGTAGCTGTCTTTCAAGGGAGCAGTCTACATTTATAGTTTATGACCATTGTATAGGCATCCCAGTTTTATGTTGTTTGTGGACTGAAGTTTTAGTCATTGACTAGACTATAGAGGTTTAGAGGTTTCCCTTTTATTAGGACAAAGCATTAATTCAAAAAGGGTTAACTAATGTTTATGGGGAAAAAGGGTTGAAAGGAATAGGGATGAGGATGACGGGGGTTACTCAAGGGACAAGCTCAAGTTAAACATCAAGTGAATGATTACTTAATTAACAATAAAATGGTCGAAGATGTAAGGCATTAAGAGGCTCAAGTTTTGGTTGGCCTTCGAGAGAAGATAGACGATAAGTGCCTGATCCATGCGTTATTATGTAAGGTCTGAGCCAATTAAGAGAAAACTTGCTCCGTTTTCTTCTTTCCATATTGGTCACGTGTTGGTTTTCTTTAAGGATGAGATTTCTGATTTTGAAATCTCGCTCTTTCAGATTTTGGTTGTAGGTATGTTTTGGTCAATGTTGGACATGAAGTTGGTTGATGCTTGGTTGAGGTCATGATAGTCAGTATAAAGTCGATTTCCCCCAGCTGCTTTTGTGACAGGGAGAATGTTTGACACCCATTGTGGATAATCAATGAGCTGGATAAATGAGACAGAGAGAAGATGATGAAGCTCCTCTTTGACAAGGAGTGTAACATGAGGATGCATCCTACAAAGCTTTTACTTAATAGGCTTAGTTTGAGAGGGTGGGATCCTGATCTTCCAGGTTGTAGTCTAGAATCTCAGAATCATTGAAGGTAATTGAGGCAATGGTGGGTAATGATTTGACTAAAGCAGCTAGTGGATGGGGGTCTTCAGGTTAGACCTCCACTACCTATAAAGCTTTGATCAAGGCTTGGCAATGTTGTGGGGAATTTTGTATGAGGTCATACAAAGATATATTCACAGGGGTTTGGTGAAGTTGTTTCACCATGGAGTCACGAATTGCCTTCGAAGATGTTGGTTGGGATGTGCCCAAGATAGAAATCTTGGGTTTTGGTGGTTGAGAAGGCTTAACAAATGGATATGTCCAAGGGATAGAAACCTTCTCTTTTATATTATCCTTCATGGTTTGTGACCTGGTGGCCACATTGATAGTGTTGATTTCGAACAAAGGGGGAGAAGGTGGTAGAGGGACCATAGTCTTGCATTGAGATCCTGATTTAGGTGAGGATGTTTGGGAGGCATGGGATGGTGTTGGTGGTTTGTTAAAAGGGTGATCAAGAGGATCCTTGATGATAGGGGTGTCCTTTTTCAAGTGTTGATGAATGACAGCCTTAAGAGTGCAACAACGCTCAGTATCATGTCCAGGTGTGCGATGATATGCACAAAATTTAGTGTCGTCCAACCAAGATGGTTTTGATCTGAAAGGTTGGTCAAGAGGATCCTTAATGATAAGGGTATCCTTTTTTAGGTGTTGATGAATGACAAATTTAAGAGTACAGTAACACTCAGTATCATGTCCAGGTGTGTGATGATAAGCACAGATTTTAGTGTCATCGAACCAAGATGGTTTTGGGCTGAGAGGTGGGTATGGTTTAAGGGGTGGGAGACTGATGCTAGAAGATTGCAACAATTGGCATAATAGCAAATCATAGGAACCCGCTAATGGGTCTGCACACTTTGTTGTAGTAGGGGTTGACAACTTCTTTTTAGGAGTTGTAGGAGGAGTTTTTTGTACCATCTTTTTGTTTGGTGGTGTGGCCACTCATGTAGATGGCACTTTTGTGGTGAGAGGTGTCAAATTTTTTGGAGGAAATATATGTTTGATGGGTAGAGGTAGTAATGGAGGCATTTTGCCTTTGTTAGGTGTTGGAGTAGGGAGCACTCCTATTAAAGTAAATGGATGTGGGCCCAAAATAGAGGGTAATGGTGATGGTGAGGGAGGAGTTCTCTGCCGTGGTTTAGCAACCTTCTTTAGTTTAGTGCGAGGACTACTATTATGTGGAGTGAGGTTCAAATCTAACTTCACTTGTGGGTGAGTGAGTTTTAATACAGGGTGAACACCAAGCAATTTAATCTACTTTGGCATGGTGGATGCTTGTGAGGGTTTAGGTTCAAATGCAGACGGTTGAGCTTCTAAAGATTTGGAAGTAGAAGCCCAATCCTCATCAGAGACTTGGGATAATTTGTCATGGAAGGTTTGGCAGTATAAGATGAAGCGGGATATGTAAGATAAGGAGACTTAAGTCACTCCCATAACACCTCATGTTTTAAGTTCCTTGAATGGAGAAATCTTAAGTTTTTTTCCAATTGAGAGAAGGGTTTAGGCAACGTCACGTGAGGTCTTGCAGTCGGTCTTTAAGAGGATTTAGGTGATTATGAGAGTGGAAATGTGTTAGACACAGTGATCTCAGGCCAAAGGTGACAGAAAACCGTCACTTGATCTTCTTCGATCGAAGTGGATGAGGTGGCAAGTTCTTCTCTCGGTGGAGAAGGAATTAGAGAATGTGGCTCTTCAAGAGGATAGAGCACAGGGATGATCATGCTTTTGATGTGTGGTTGAGTAGTGGGAAAAATATGATCCCCCATTGATGATAAGAAGGATGAGGGCGAGGCTACCGATGTTGGTGCCACCAAAACATCCTCCAATATGGGAGAGGTCAAAGTAAACTCTCTTATGTGTGAAAGGGGGTTGGATGGAGGACTATCCTCCATCAGTGGAGGACAAATAAGAGAAGAAGGATCTTTTACCTATAGTGGACAAATAGGAGAAGAAGGATCTTCTACCTGTGATGGACAAATAGGAGAAGGAGGCTCTTCTACCTATGGTGGACAAATAGGAGAAGAAGGCTCTTCTACCTGTGATGGATAAATAGGTTGACTAACCTCTTCAGACTGTGAGAGAGGTTGATTAGAAACCATGTCGATCATGCGTATATTATGCTCTTGAAGTTCATCAGCTATAGTCTAAACGTTATTTTTACTTGGGGGATGGTTAGGGAATGGTTTCCTAAAGATGTTAATGTTTTGGTTAGCTGGCACATTTGGGTTATCCAAAACAAGATCCCCCTTGTCTAGCATGTCTTGGACAATGTTTTTGAAGGTTTTACAATTGTCTGTGTCATGACTATTGACACAGTGATAGTTACAAAAGTCATTTTCCCTATACCATGTAGGGATGGCTTTTGAGGGGTCAAATTGGAGTGGTCAAATTTGAGGGAGGTTGAGGACTCCGTGCTTGACTAGTTTATCCAACACGGAAGCATATGATTCTCTTATGGGAGTGTATTGATGTTGTATATATCATTGTTGGAATTGCTTTGTGATGTATTTTGATGTGAAAGGCTGAGATTGGTTGGTTATGGTAGAGGATGATGACCTAAGTACCACAGCATTTGCCGATCCCTTGGATTTGGAGTGGGAAGAAGAAGGTTGGGAAGAAGAAGGGTCATTGGCTTTTGTGTTGGTATTTTTACTATGCAATTTGACTCTATCCTCTTCGACAGTGTGGAGTTCAAGATTTCGGGCCATGGTGAAAGCTTCGTCAAATGTGTGGAATGTTTGAACCCACAAAGTGGATGAGATGTGCTTGGCACATGCTCTTGAAAAGAGCTCAATGAGCTCAGGTTGAGGTAAAGAAAAGGAGAGTTGGTTGATCAAACCTCTCTAATGGGCGACGAAGTCAGCAATTGACTCATCGTCAAATTATTTAATAGAATATAGGTCCGTGATGGAGACCTTTTTAGTGATGTTAATTGAAAATTGGTCAAGGAATAGTTGGGCGAGTTGAGTGAAGGTAAAAAGAGAATGACTGGTAATATAACTATACCAATCAAGGGCAGCACCAAAAAGTGACATGGGAAACGTACGAAGTAATAACACAATGTCGTGTGCTATAAGGTAGCAAGCATGTCTAAACGCTCGTAGATGTTGTTGTGGGTCCTCCTTACTCTGAAAATGAATAAATTTTGGGAGTTCCCACTAGCTAGGATATGGTCGAATAGGGATAGAAGGGTGGATGGGTTCATTATAGATTTGTTCATATGAAATAATATTGCTTAAACCAAAAATAGATGTCTCAAGGTTGGACATCTTATCCATCAACATCTTGATTAGATCGGCTGATGGATTGGCAAGAGGGGCACCCCTAGGTTGTAGGGTACCTGGAAGGCATTAGGAGGGGCGTATGATGTGCTTGATTACATTTGTATAGGTGCAACATATTGGTAGTTCATCATCGGGATTGATGTTGAGGTCAAGGGGGCTTGTGCCATGAAGTTAGAGGGCACAACATGACTAGGTGCCGCCAATAGTGGTTGGATGGTGGCGACACTAGTTAGAGGATAGATTGTCACTCTTGTACTTATGGGTGCAAGAGTGGGTGGGGTAGAGACAATCAAGTTCTGAAAATGTGTCGAACTTGGTTGAATTGTTTGTGGTTGAGGGGGTACAGAAACCTCGATGAAGGTAGGTCCAAAAATGGAAGGGGAGGCCAAATCTTGAGTATTGGCCATGGTTAGGTTATTAGTTGAAGTAGTGGCTTGAGTGGTCATAGGATAGGTAGTGAATGTTGTTGATATTATTGCCGCTTCAGTCAAGGAAGTTGGCATCCCATAAACAGGGGTACCTGAAGGATCTCGCATTAGGCTTCTGGCGAGATAGTGTTGGAGAGCCTTGACATTATGGTCAAGAAATCTCTCAAAATTTTGATCCCCTTTGGAAATAATTGGAGGTTGATTGGGTGTAGGTTGAATAGGAGTACGCTCAGTGTCTGAAGTATACTCCATTAGAGGACTTGTTATGAAGGGCGAAGGTGGAAGTGGTTATTGCCTTGCATGGTCAACAAGAGTTTTAGCTTGGCTACGTGTCAAAACCATCCAAGGAAAAATGTGTTCAGGTTCTAAAAACTATATGTTTCAATTTCAGAAAACCCAAAATGTGTGTTTAACAGCAAAAAAGTCAGGTTTTTAGCTTGCTATTTTGAAAATAAAATTGTTGATAGTGACTGACGTCGGTGGAAAAACTGATGTCAGTGATGATAAGTTGCCGACGTCAGTGGAAAAATTGATGTCAGTGAAGATGAGTTGTTGACATCAGTGGAAAAAATGATGTCGGTGTCTGTGTATTTCCAAAAACTTAGAAAACTAAAAGTTTTTGGAATAAAGGAGAAATTCTGAGTTGTTTTTAGACCTCAGAACAATGCGACCTTACCAGCTCAAAAAATTAGATAAGAATAGCAAAATAGATGACAGTAAGCAACCTCTAAACATTAAATTCCTAAGAGTAAATTTTAGAGTCGTGGTGGCTTATGCCTTAAAAGAATGTGTTAGAAGTTGGGCTTTTAGAATGGGTCCTAAAGAGGAAGTCTAAAGCTGGTTTTGGGTTATGTTTTGGCGCTCAAAAGTCTGTGTTAGGTTTTGTACATGGCCTGGTGCTGGGGGCTTGCTCCCTTCACTTCACGAACCTAGAGCCGAGGTGGGCTACTTAGCCAATATATACTTTGCCTATAGTTTATACTCTGCCAGAGAATAGAGTGAGTCCTCCCCTTGGTTGTGAAGTCCAAGTAGGATCACCGAGAAGGGTAAGGTATCCATTAGGTGATGAAATCCTAGACGGGCCTTGTCTCAGGTATGTTTAAATGTTTAATTTGATGTGAATGTGGTCTGGTCATGTAACATATATGCACTACACTTTATTCATAATGCGTTTTTAATTACTAAATGAGAGGGATAAGTATGCATTCAAGAAAGAATGAAATGCAATAGTGTTTTTAACCCAAATTGAAATGTTTTGTTCAGATGCAAACAAGTGGAGAAAAAGTTAAGAGTATGAATTTTCACTACTCTAAGATGCAGGTAAGAAATGACAAGAAGAAAAAGAAGGACGTTCTTTTTAACTTGTGCTAATGGTTTCTTTTCCTAATGCACCTATATGAAAGTTTGCTTTTTAGAAGAAATGACCCCAAGGAAAACTCCAAGGTCCCACCGAGCGTGCTAGAATTTTTCTACTACATTTTTGCTATTACATTCAGAAGAAGAAGAAACTAAAGATAAAGGGTCAGGGGTTAGATGATACTCAGATTAAGTTACGCACCGTATCCAGACGTTGTAAGAGCTCCTCTTTGGCTGTGGAGGAAGACACCTGTAGATAAGAATAAGACTTAAACATAGAAGATGTTAGAGAGATATATGGTGGACTGCCAAGCGATATGCTCAGTCCTGGAAGTGTAAAAGCTACCTCAAGGGATGACAATCCACTATTTGACAAAAAGATTATTATATGAAAAGAAATGGTGAAATACTAAGAAAGAGAAATAGAGATAACGCGTACCTATATTCTATAGTCGATCTGTCATAGTTGCCGATGTCAGTAGTCCTATCAGTGTCAGTTGGTCAATATGCCGCCGTCAGTTATACTGCTAATGTTGGTAGGGGAAATGGGTTGATATCAATCAGGGCAATGGACCTTGGATGGGTTTTAGATTATGTCTATGGTCGACAAAAGGGTCTGCAAGCTTAACAGTTTGTGTAGGGTTGCAGGATAGTGAATAGGGTCTGAGAAGTAGTCAAGTAGAGGGTAGGTGTGAGATGGGGATAAGAATAGGAGGAAGGCTTTTCAGCCTCTCCAGGAAGAAAGTCAGCTCTGGTTGATGGTATTTAGAAATAATAAATAGAAACTAATTACCAAGTTATTCTAAATACTGAAATGGAGATAGAATAATACTTAGCTCTTCTTGGTGGAGAATCAGTGATGTAGAACGCTTATTCCTGTTGGTTGATGTCACAGACCTCGTGCAATGTTTTTAACCCAATGTTTGGAGTGATTTCTACAGATTTTCTATAGCCCAAGGAGCATTAGTTGAAGTCTAATGATTGGTCTCAGAGTGTGCGCATCGATGTCTCAGAGTCTGATCGTAAGAGAGCCAGAGAGAGATTAGAGTCTAGGTGAGAGTCTAAGAGAGCTAACTCAACGTTGGAACTCAGTTTAAGAAATCGACGTTAGCTATCCCGCTGGCATTGGCTGACAGTTGATCGATGTCAATGGCAAGAGAACAGGTAAAAGGTCTATTTTTAGCCTTTCACCCATTCTCCATCTGCCATGTGCATTTGTTGTTGCAAAATGGTCAAATGACGGGGTTATTAGGCACGAGTGTTGGTTAGGTGGTTGGAAAGGAGTGAGAATAGGTCTTAGGTGGTTATGATATGAAAGACTTAGTCTTAGGTGACTCATGGGGTAGGAAATGGTCTTAGTGGTGAGGTGTCCTAGGTGAGGTGTCTAGGTGATGTCATAATTTAAAATAAGTTGTTTATTTTAAATTAATAAGATGTGTAAGGGACCAAGGGGAGTTGACACAATTTTTGTGTCTACAATGGGTTATTAGTTCCTATTTCTATGAGGTTGTTGTGCTACCTCCATGGCTATATAGTAGCCTTTATTTTATATCAAATAAATGTAGAACATTATATATGAAAATATAATATCATTTACTATGTGCAAAATATACATTCCACTCTCCAAAATTGCCAACATTATGTGTATGCTCTCCCCTTCCCCCATTTAGAGATCTTGGGTGACAAAAAACACATGGAATATTGTTGTCCTATTTTTATTCTTTATTGAATGTGTGGGGTAGATTTCATCTCCTTCTAGCAAGTTCTTAGGGTGAAATTATTGGGGTTTCATCTTGAATCATATGTACTAACCTTGTACATTTGAAGATGGATATAAATTTAGGGTAGATGTCATTAAGATCATAACAAAATTCCCCATAAAAATTTTCATGATAGTAAGGGGTTTATCCCTAACATTATGATATTATCCCTCACCCTCAAAGTTCTAATTATCGATATCACTTTATTGAGACCTTTACAGCTAAAGATCTCATAGAGGGTTTAGACCCTCTTGTGAATTTCCCACTCTTTAGTCTTATTAGATAGATTTTGATCCCTATGTACTACAAGATATATCAGGGACCATTTAGAAAATCCATGTTAAAATTTTAGATTAACACCTTTGGATATAAATAGGTTTTATTACAAGGGAAACCAATCATCCCAGATTTCATAGCATACCATTTGAAGTGGGGGTTAAGTGAAACTAATCTATCATTGCTTTGAGGTATTCACGTGGATTGTAGTTGTGTTACACACATGTTCTTCCACTAAAGATGGGGATTCTTTAGAATGTTTGTTATTGATTGTTTGACACCTTATACTCATTTTATGTGACACTCCTTATATGTCAAATAATTTTAAAAACTTCTAAAGTCCAAAGCATTGTCATTTTAGACTCACGTGATAAGGCATTACTCAGCCCAATTTTTAGGTCAGATTTATTCTATTATAAATAATTATACTACCCATTTATCATAGAAATTTATCCCTCTTTTACCATTATGTTATCCATTTCAAAAAAAAATTCAAAATTAGGTTTGTTTAAACCATTATCCATTTCTCATTCAAACCCCAATCGGGTTTGATTTGAACTAAAAAGCTTAATTCTAATTCAAAGTCCACAAAAGTCAATTTTTAAAAGTCAAATAAGGTTAAATTTCAAAAATTTAACCTAAGTCAACTTTTCAAAGTCAATTAAACTCAAATTTAAACTCAAATCAGCTCTAACATTCAAAATTGAATCAAACTCAAAGGTTAAATCAAAGTCAAATATTTCCAAGATTTCAAGATCAAATTTGGTTAAGGGACATTTAAGAGGTAATTCTTGACCTTTCCACTATTTCATTCCAGCTTGTGAAAGATAATTCAAGTCAAACATCATTATAATTTGACATTCTACTTCAGCAATTTTAAACTTGAAATTTTTACTTTGATCATGAAATATTCCAATGACATCTTTAAATACCACTTGACTTCAAAACATTCTTCAAAAGCATTTCCCAAATTCACAAATCTCACTTTGAAATTGTTAAAACCAAGCATTGTACACATTCATATCAATTTAAATTTATCATCTTGACTTGATATAAAGATCATTAACTCCAAAATACCTAGTTATAAAAGAGTGGGGTTGTGTATAACACTAATTTTGAGGGATAATGGTTTTATGATCCATTTGGGTCCTTCCAAGATAATGAAAACCAATAAGAGGATGTACATTAACCTATATACAATGAGGCACCACTCAGAGTAGAATATGTGTGTGTCTATGTGCAGATAGAAAAGATACCTCTTGAGTCAACTTCTACTCATAGATAGGCCCTTATTCACAATTCTAGTTAAGTTCTAAAATATTCAAGAAAAAAAAGGGACAAATTGCAGATCCCATCCAGAGTAGTCAACTTATCATTACACAACTACAAAAAACTAGCCAAATTTTAGCCTCATTGGTTGCTACCCTAGCTAATTCTTATTTGAACAGTGCTCTAATTATGAATTAAAACTTTCCCATCAAGAAACAATAATGAGAGTATTTATCTAATCTTTAATCAAGTGTGGATTCATCTACAACTCCTGAATAAACATTGTTCATAGATCCATTGTTACAAGATAGCACTCCACCACAAGTGTTACCAAATCCACATCAAGTCCTTCCCAAATCCCAATAAATTCATCTTATTTCCCAATAGGTCCCTCCTCTAATTTTCAATATCAAGTTGTAGATAATTCCAAACACCTTACTTATAGTTTACAACAAGTTCCTTTGAACTCTCAACAACTTGCATCTAGTTTACAATAGGTTCTTTTCAACCCCCAATAAATTCCTCTTGGTTCTCATCCTATTCCTTCTAACCCACAAAAATAGGTAACCAAAAATCCTCCATTATAACAAACAAGACCAATCTACAATATCCAATTACAAATCCTCCACCTCTAGGATTAATCCTCAACAGGTCCCTATTGATCCATAACCCTTCCCTTCCAATTAACAATAAATTTTGACTCTCCAATAGTAAGTTATTTTTGTGACAAGTTTCTAATTTTCAACAGTAAATTCCCCCATATGGAAAATTATCCAACCTAATAGCATGTTGTTAATTCACCTCCTAATACTAGTCAACATCAACATGCACCCTATCAACAATATAATCTCAGTTATATGGTGAATAACCTTAATAACTCAACACAAAGAGTACCCATTCCAACTTATTTTAATCCTAAGTAGCCTATCTATCCTAATCAATCTAATCCCCCTCTAGTCAACTAGTAAAATATGCTTCTCCCATCCCAGAATGCACCCACTTTACAAGAATTTAAAGAGAGAAAGGACATTATTCTAAGTCTTCAAGTAGGGAAATTAAGGGAAAAAGTATAAATTAGATGACATATGTCAATATCCATTAAATATGAGCATTCTCCAAGTACCTTTCACATCTCATTTTGAGGAACCCAAGTTTTGTAAATATAATGTAAAGGGTGATCCTAAAGAGCACCTAAAAGAGTTATTTGTGGCCTATCAAGAAGTAGCATATAGTAACATGTATCTACTTCACTTGTTTGCATGTTGTTTGGGTGGACATGCTTTGATGACTTATATAAAAAAATTGTAAATCACTTCTCATACAACATAAAACATGAGTTGACCATGGTTGACTTATGTAGTGCAAAACAATGTGGTGCAGTAAGATTTTTTGACTTACTTATAATAATGTAAGAATTTAGCTAGTAGTTTTCCATATGAACTTCCAGATAAATAACTAGAAAATATTTTCACTTATGATTTGAATTTAGAGGTGGCTCATAACCTAATACTCCTTTGTGCTGACACATTCAAGGAGATTATAAAAGGTGCAAATTTAAAAAGCACTTATAGATAAAGGCCTAGTTAAAATATATCTCAAAATTAGGTGCAAGATCAAACTTCTACACAAATTTAGATAAATACATCTGATAATCCCAAAGGATTTTATAAAAACAATAATGTCATAAGAAATGGAGTAACAAATTCTAGACATGTGTAAATGGTGCAACCACACCTATCCAAAATACACCATCTACTCCAACCATTACATTGCAAAGACCACCTACTCAAAGGAATCAATATCAGAATAAGGTCTTCAGTGATCTTAGTGAGCCTATTAAATTCATATTTCATAAGTTAGTTGCAACTAACATCATCATCCAGCCAACTCCAAAACCTTTTGCAGAAGATCAACCAAAACCTCAATGGTATAGAGACAATGAGTATAGTGATT
Organism: Torreya grandis; assembly: GCA_037957365.1. Lineage (NCBI taxonomy): Eukaryota > Viridiplantae > Streptophyta > Pinopsida > Cupressales > Taxaceae > Torreya > Torreya grandis. The sequence continues at coordinate 4,715,676 of JARHVA010000357.1, read as the reverse complement.
TCCATCATGTCAAAGGGCATGGAATTCATACGTTTGTATAATTAAGTTACTTCATCAAAGATTTTCTAGGACATTATGACATTGAATTGGATAATGTTTCTTCTACATCCATTTAGAACATGGGTATCTATAAAGACCCATTTTCAAAGCATAATTCTAATAACCAGTGCCAATCTAGAAACCAAAATGAGATTGAAGGGCAGAATCATAATCTGGGAAATTATAATCAAGGTCAAGATTCCCAAGCCAACCAAATTAGCTACCATGATATCTCATATAACTAAAACAATGTTGTAAGTCATATTAAAAATAATCATGTAGATATTGTTGGTAATTTGGCCTCCCAAGGCCAAATGCCAACCCCTATAACCAAAAAACTTTCTATGATAACTATTCAAGCCTACTAATAGTGTTTTCTTGTAATGTAATGTCCTTATTGATCCTTTTTTTTAACCTTGATAACACTCTTAGAAGTGTCATTGTGTGTTCTAGATCTTGTATGTGAATCCATTGTGTCATGGTTGCCTTGAGTTTATTTGGTGAGGTGATAGTGGTTATAGTGATCTTGGATTGAGTGAGGAGAGTGTCAGGATGTTTTATAAGATCTAATGAGTGGTTCTAGCCCTGTTTGATGATATTAAGTATCTTTTGATAAAGTTAAGGTATCTTAACAAGTTTAAGGTTATTAGTTCTCATGGTATATGGTCCTTTTTCAGGTCATTTTCTTTTGAGAGAGTCTTTATAAGTAATATGAAAGGTGTCTAAACCTTTCTCTTGTCATGATATGAAGGTTAATTGGTGTTTTCAATGTCATTTTCCATGGTTTGGTCATTCAAGTAGTTCTAGTTGTCATAAACCCCCTTTAAGAGATCATTCACTTTATATAAGCCTATTTTCATTAAAAACCTATAATAAGGGGAAGTGTTTTAATGGAAATTACATTATAGAAGATATTGAAAAGGTCCCAATTTAATCCCTAGGCCACGACCATGCGTTTCATTTCATAAAAGGTCTCTCTTTTAGTCAAATCCACCTCCCCACTAGCCAAGTGGACCCCACACATGCCAAAATGTTTCTCTCCCACTTCCCCCTACTGTATCTCCTATTTAAAAAATTCAATTAACTTATTTTCGCTCTCTCACCATCCTTTAGTAATGGGTCAAAGCTTTAAATTTCAAGAAAATGTAGGAAGGAGACTATTTTCATGTGTTTTCTACAAGTAGTATGCACTTGTATGGTCAGTCTATACATTGGAGTGTTAGATATTGTAGGCGGGGTCATGATAGGTTTTTAAGAGAATATTCATGGTAGGAAGATACAAAACAAGCTCAATACCAACCTTCTCTCGCCATTTAGTTTTTTTTTCCATCCCAAGACAGCCCTATAGGTTTATCGATAGTACAGGCATGAGAGATAATATCAGGATCTGATCTTTTGGGCAGAGGAAGGGGATCTCTTGACCTTCCAATACATGTAATTTTTTTTTAGTTTAATAATCTATACTTTATAAATAATATCTAACATCTTGGCCACTCCAATGAGCTTGTTCGTCTATGTAGGGAGTTGAAATGGCAATAATTTTGATGAATATTTGAAGTTTTTTCTAAGAACCAATGACTTTTGTGTGTTTTTAAGATCCTCATATATCATATCTATCACCTTTCAGTCATGTTTCACATGTGTGGGAGTGTAGAATCAATAAAATATCTAAGGTTTCCTCCATTTATAGACTGTAGTTTGGCTTCTCAGGTTGAAAAAACTTTATGTGTGAGTATGGAAGTATTTGTATTTTATGGTTGTATTATGAGTTCCTTGAATATTTTTAGACCTCCTCTACCTCTTCAAGTACTCAAAAAATCCACCATTAGGACAAGCAACCCCTTAAGCCCTATTATATTGTGACTATCTTGGATGATTTGGCCTCCTTTCAAAGGTAGAGGACAAAGTGTCTATAGAAGATATTTTGGTAGTGTTTGATATACACAATATCCTCATTCACTCCCTACTATATTACCCCATACTCATGATATACCTTACACACTATCCATCTCCACCCTCATCCCACTATGCAAATGTAAGACTAAATCAATCATTACAAGCCTTTCAAGCAAACTATATAAACAGGGAAACCACTATTGGAAAGGGATATAGAGATGAGAAGCTTAAAAAGATAATAAAAATAGGTATAAAATATATTATATATTGGAGATAAAGGTTAAGAGAGTTCAATGCCTTCAACTCAGCCTCAAATGAGGCATACATAGTCAGAGACCTAAACAGTTACCTATAGTTAGTTGTGTGCTTGAGATCATGATAGAGTTGTGTAAAGAAAGGGCAAAGACTGAGACTATTTGAGTGTGTTGTGTGTCTTTTGTAAACCACAATAAAGTTCATGAGAATATAATAGTATCAGTGGATGAAGATGAGATCCTAAATACATACAATAACATAGTCCCTTTTAAACCTATAGGCATACCTATAGAGGGCATGAAAAATTGAGCAAAGAAACTTATATTAAGGCATCTAAAGGAGTGTGAAGATATAAAAGGGTCTAAAGGAGTAATGACCTAGGTTTAAAATGATAGTTTTAGTAGGATTTCAAGGGCCAAGAGTTGACCTCACCTACAGGCAGGGTCTACTCTCCTATGTACAATCATGATTAAGTATTGTCACATAGGCAAGATCTTGGGTCTTGATATGAAATGTGGTAAAGTGTGTTTAGTAAAGAAAATGTAGAAAGGTAAGGAGAGTTTTGACCTCTGTCTCAAGGTCCCTAACCCTCCCTATAAAGTTCCTTATTTAATGAAACAAAGGCCTTTATAGTTGGTTATTTTAGGCCTAAATTAGGTAGCCCAAATCATGCAAGTAAGATACATCTACAGGTTTCAAAGAGTTAGTAGGGTTATAAACATATGAGAAAGAGGTAAAAACATGTAACAAGTGATAGGAGGCTTGGATTTTTAAAATTATCTTTGATAACCTATTAGACCTATTAGGCCTAAAGACAAAGATAAACAGGCTTGTGTATATAAGATAGAGACCCTTTTGCTCAATCCAAGATTGGTTAGAGATGGAGGATACCTAAGTAGAAGGTACAAAATTTGGATCAAGGTTTTAAAATGGGAAATAGTTTTAAAATTATCTAGATACATGTTAATAACCTAATTAAACCTAAAATTGATGCATACAAGCCTATATAGGTAGAGTCATGTTTGAATGTAAGGGTAAAAGGAATATTTCATATGAGAGTGAAAACTAAGGATGGAGACAAGTTTCTTAAGTTTTTTCTTAAAAAACTTTAAGTCAAAATTGAATTTTTTATCTATTTACAATTGAGGAGAAGATCCTAGGTTTTAACAAGGTACTCACCTTCTCATACAGCCTAGAAAGACCTAAAACAAGCCTGTATATGTAATTTTTAGGCCTTATGCTTGTTTGAAGATTGGTTGAAGGTTGGAATCACTTGAGGGATAGTGAGGAGTAAAATATAAATTACTTTTATATGATTAAACTCCAAACTAAGATAGAAGGATAACTAAATTAAGCCCGTAGGGCTACATAAGCAGGAATTCCTAGAAACCTTAAGCCTGATTGTGTTGTCTTGTGTAGGAATAGAATTTGTAAAAGTCTTGGCCTAAAGGTGTTGAACACCCTAAGAGAACGAAAAATGGTTAAAAATAAATCATCATATGGGTAATGGTACTGATAATATATGTAGAATTCCTACTACTACTAAACATTCAGACTTAATAGCCCTAACATTGTCACCTATAGGCAGTCATGAGAAAGTGAAGGCAAAGTAGAGTTTTGGGATTAGAGGAAGTTTAATAATGTTAGATAAAGGTGGGTAATACTATTTTATTATTATTTTAATCCCCTCAGGTAAACTATAGGCCATCTAGATGCATAACACTCAATTTAGGCATGTTTGGTCTAAAATCCATAACTAGGCCTTAAACTCCACCATCACCTTTGAGGCACGCTAAGACGTTCCTGAGAAAATTTAACATCATGAAGATGTGTGGGCGGATGATATAGGTATTAAAATTTTGTTTGAGGTAAGATAGTATAACAAGAAGGTCAATTTTAGTCTTAAAGACTAACTCAAAATACATAGTCCATGTAGCTAGCTTTGAGACATCATTTCAAGTACTTATATTTCCCATTAAAAGAGGACTCAAATATAACAATCTTATAAGGAGTTGAGAACCCAAAAACAATTAATATCTATGATATAGAGAGTTTTTTATAGGATCTCAGGTTTATGAAATAATGGTTAAGACTATAAGCATGTATAGATTGCATGTAGAAGACTACAAGCCTACCAACTTACGTTCATATCTTAACACACATTTTGCATGGGAAATAAAGTTTTTCAAGAAATTTGAATGGGTCAATGGACTTAAGATCTGTAACAATAAGTTTTGGTTTGGAGGTCCGTACTAAATGAATCATCATTAAGATGGTGGACCTCCTAGACCCTCCCTAAACCCTACTACGAACCTGACTGAGAAGATGATAAGGAATTGGCATCTAGTTGTATTGGAATGACCCTATAAATACTTGAAACATATATATTTCTCAGAAGATATATTTTCCATGGTATTGTGTTGTATGGACACTGTAGAGATTTGGTATAAATGTGTAATTTTTCAAGGTTTTGAGAGATTTACAGGGTGCATAACTATTTGGGATGATGCCAATCATTGGAATGGAATGTTTGGAACTTTTTTGTCTCCTTAAATCATTATAAGATAGAAACTATGCCTATAAATGCCTTTGTAAGCTTCCCCAAATCAGCCAGTCTACAAATGTGAAAGGAGAAGGTGACTTAGTCACCTAGTTTGCCAAGTTTGAAAGTTTGAGATATTCAAGAAGGCCCATAACATTATGTATCATGTTTTTTCAGACCTAAATATAAATTATACATATGTTCTCAAGGTTTCATATAGGCTTTCATGGACATCAAATACAAATAGTTAGGCTATTAGGCCTGATTAGCCTATTCAGCCTATTCTGTCAACAAGAAAGTTGAGGGTTGGTGTAGATGATGAAGTGAGTTAATATAGAGATATTAATCCATGTAAATGATGGATTAAATGAGTAAATTTCACATTTCATGTTCATAATATAGATATAAATTTTTTTCTTGACTTGGTCAATATGCTCAAAAGAGGGATAGGCTATTATATGTTTTATGATGGATTAATAACACCTCATTGATGTTGTAACTGACAGGAAGAGGAGGTATTTCACTCAAATAGTGGAACATCATGCTTCAAGATAGGTTTAACAATTCAAACACATCCTCCACTACCTCACCTCAATGCATAAGGGGTCATTAAAGAGTATCAATGCATGAAGAGTTAGCTGGAGGACTATGTAACTATTTTGTAACTGAAGTAATAAATGTACTATGGTCATTGATGACAATTTCCTCTCTCCTCCATGCCATTCTCCCCTTATTTTCTCTTCCCATTATACTATATCTTTAGGCCTTAAGGCCTTGATTTGGATCCCTCTCTTAGATATGAGGAAACTCTACCTGGTTTTGTATTTGTAAACATATTAGAATAATTAATAAACTATTGCATCTCTTTCATTGTGATATCTATTGTGATTATACTTGTTTTTATTTTCATATGTGATGGATTTCCCTCCCTTGTAGGTCTTTATTCACATATATACAAATAAGGTATCTTATGTAGGTTATGTGGTGTGTAAAAGTGTTGGTGATGGGGTTTGAAGTGTGATTTGACTAGTAAGAGTCACATAGCAGACCTTATTTTTATGAATTTTTTACTCTAGTCACCTATTACATCCTTCACATTAAAAAAAAAAATCATAAGAACTCATGAAGATGGTTATTTTATTTCTTGTTTAGTCCATTATTTTTTTAGGAGTCAAATTGATTGGATGGATGAATTACATTGGTGCATCACCACACTTTAGAGTAGGTTTATTTTATGCAATTTCTATCCTTTTTTCACCCCAATAGTAGTAGGTTTTAGTGAACTAAGCTATAAGTGATGTATCAAGGGAGCTAGCCCCATAATCTAGAGGTATGGTCTTGCTATAAGGTCACCCATAGCCTTTAGGCCATTCCCATGTTAGTCCAGATTTGAAGTAGAATTGAACACTCTACTTCATAGGGTGAAACTTGGCTTGATAACAATTATTTCATGCCCAAAGGGATGAGATTCAACTATTAGAGCACTCACTTACAGCCTTGAAGTCATCTCAAAGAGTTTTAAACACCTAAAAAAGGGATATGCAATCAAATTTCAAGATGAGAGACATCAAAAAGTCATCATTATAGAGGTAAGGAAGGTTATTTCTCATAATTCATGTTATTTTGCATATGTTCCATGAGTATTTATGGCATTCTATGGGAAAAATTATGTCATTCACCTCCCTATCAACCCTACCATGACCCATATCAACTTTATGATGAGCCCTACCAACCCTATATTGAACCCTATCAATAGTATGGTGGGTCACACCAACCCTATGATACCCCTCATCAACCCCCTTAGCAACCCAATCACACACCTTAATAGCCTCATGGACCTTGTTACCCTCCCTATATATCACATCAATTCCAAGGTCAACATCCTTACCAAAACTACTCTCCCTCTTTCCCTCCCCAACCACCCTTCCAAGACACACATAATTTTTATAATGATTTAGAATAATTGAAGAGTATGAACCAAATAATTACCAATAAAATATTAGCCTTGAGATAAAAACAACCATGCAAACAACTTCATGATTCTTCACCTCCTGCTTCCCCATGCCAATATCCTCAGATTATTACTCTTTCACCAAAACCAAACTAGGAGGAGAGAAGGGTGGTAAGATTCATGACAAGAAGCTTCCCAAGTGTTATATATCCCATTCAAGGTCCACCTATTCCTTCTCAAGAGTTTACTTCATCTTGGAATCCTTCATGGGCTAGAACACCAGACTATGTCATGCCTGCCCTTAAAAGAGAGTGTTAAGAAGAGGGGAAAAGTATGAAGTCTAGTTCAAGAAGTGTCTCATGTTTTCCAAATTCCCCATCAGTCATCCATGCTATAACCACTCATGATCAAAAAATTACATCTCAATTTGATAAGGAAATTAAACAATGGAAGAAGGAGAATCTAGTACCTAAGGTTGATATTCTTAAGGTTCCAAACTAGAAAAACACCTTAGCAGCTATCAATCAAGCTAATGAAGTAAATTTCCCTCCCACCCCCTCCTCTCATTAAGAGTAACCAAGTGCATTAAGATCATAACTTGAGCATCCAAGTGTGGGAAGTAATCTATCAAGGCTAGTCAATCAAGTGGCAGTCTTTCAAGAGTTGGATCATATTACAGCTATACCTTAATTTCAAGAAAAACTTAAATAGGACACCTCAAGTATTTATGAAGAATAGATCATGATTGGAACCCCCATTCATCCTAGCATATCAGAGTTGGATCATGAAAGGAATTTGGATGACATGAAGTAGTCATAATGCCATGATGATGAAGTGAATGAAAATAGAACTCATGCAACTTCTTCTCTAAGAGGCAGCCATGAAGATAACCTACATGGGACTATTGTTGAGGCTAATAATTTCCAAGTGAGTTATATGAATCCTAGTAGTATTTTTATCATGAGTTCTTAAGTGAGATTAAAGAAATCCATATGGCAGATTTGAACGGTAGAGTGGGACAACAGTTTGAAGCTTTAGATGAAGACACCACCAATGTTCTAGAGCTTGGAAAAAGTAAATCAAACTTAGAAATACAAAGACAAGATGAGTAGGAGCTTGAGTGGGTTGATGAGATTCCATTATCCACTGAGGATGAAGATGATCAAGTTACAAAAAAAATGAGATTGATCATCATGATGCTTCACAAGTAAATGGTAAGAATGGTGAGGAATTCCATGTCTTTCTAATTGACCATGAGGAGATGACATTTTAGGAGGATTTAGAGAAATTTTATTTGAGTTTAGATAACCCATATCTACCCCATGAGAGGCTTAATGAAGGTCTCAAAAGGAATACTATAGCAGTTGATCATTTGTAGTCTCATAAGCAAAATGAAGACACTAGTCAAGGCCTAACGGTTAAGTGGCCAAGACAATCATTACATGAGATCATGAAAAACCATTAGCAGCTCATTATTGAGGTAGAAATCAGATTGTTGATGTAATTAAGGTAAATTTGGAATGAGTATAATTGGGTACTTCACTCACCTAACCAACCCATTCACCTTAGGGTATAACAAAAAAGTCCAACTAAAGCCATGAACATACCAATGCCCCTAGCTGCAAGTGGGAGTCTTCATAAAGTGAACAATGCTTGGTTGGACTCAAAACATGGAAATTAGACCTCATGCTACCATAGTGACCAAAAAAGTTTTCCATTTGATCCTGGAGTAAATATTTTGATCTCAATTTAATTATTTTAGTAATGTTATCTTGTTTTAATAAGTGGTTAGCACAAGTTTGCCGTTAGTCCCCTTGTTTTGGTGTCTTTTCTTGTTTGTTCTTAGGTTTAGGTGTATTTTATTTAGTTATCCTTGTGTGTTTTTTGGTTGTTATTACACTCCTAAGAGGTGTCATAAATTATTAAATTTGTTTGACAGTCTAACAAGGTAGTCTTCAAATCCATGTTGTCATAAATGAATCATGATTGTCATGAAGATGAGTGGATTCTCTTGACTAGTAGGCTAATCAACCCCTATGAGTCACCAAAAATGTTGGAAATTTGGCCTCACAAGGCCAAATGCCAACCCTTTTAACCAAAAAACTTTCTATGACAACTATTCAATCCTATTCATAGTGTTTTCCTACATGATCATGTCCTTATTGATCGTTTTTTTGAACCTTGATAAAACTCTTAGAAGTGTCATTGTGTGTTCTAGATCATGTATGTGAATCCATTGTGTCTATTCGTTCAGATGATAGTGGTTATATTGATCTTGGAATGAGTGAGGAGAGTGTCAAGATGTATTTTAAGATCTAATGAGTGATTTTAGACTTGTTTGATGATATTAAAGATCCTTTGATAAAGTTAAGGTAACTTGACAAGTTTAAGGTTTTAGTTCTCATGGTATATGGGCCTTTTTCAAGCCATTTTCTTGTGAGAGATTCTCTCTAGGTAATATGAAGGGTTTCTAAACCTTTATTTTATCATGATATGAAGGTTCATTGGTTTTTTCAATATCATTATCCATGGTTTGGTCATTCAAGTAGTTCAAGTTGTCATAAACCCACATTTAAGCCATCAATCACTTCATATAAGCCTATTTTCATTAAAAACATAGAAGAAGTAGAAGTGTTTAAATGGAAATTACATTATAAAAGGTCTTGAAAAGGTCCCAAATTAATCCCTAGACCAATACCATACATTTAATTTCATAAGAGGTCTCTCTTTTAGTCAAATCCACCTCCCCACTAGCCAAGTAGACCCCACACGTGACAAAATGTTTTTCTCCCACTTCCCCCTATCATATCTCCTATTTGAAAATTTTAGTTAACTCATGTTCCCTCTCTCATCATCCTTCAATGATGGGTCAAAGATTCAAATCTAAAGAAAATGCAAGAAGGATATTATTTTCATGTGTTTTTTTACAAATAGTATGGACTTATATGGTCAATCCATACATAGGATTGTTAGAGATTATATAAAGGGTCATGGTAAGTTTTTTAGAGAATATTCATTTCAAGGAGATTAAAATTAATCTTAGAATTGACCTTCTCTCTCCATTCACTTTTTTGCATCCCAAGATAGCCCTTTAAGTTTGTGGATAGTACGGGCATGAGAGAGAATATTAGGATCTAATCTCTTGGCCAGAGGAAGGGGGTCTCTTTACCTTCCAATCCATGGAATTTGTATATATTTTAATAGTCTATACTTTATGAAAAATAGCTAACATCATGGCCACTCTAGTGAGCTTATTCATCTATGTAGGGAGTTGAAATGGCAATAGTTTTGATGAATATTTGAATTTTTTCTAAGAACAAATGATTTTTTTGTGTTATTGAGATCCTCATATCTCATATCCATCACCAATAACTCATGTTTCACATTTTTGGGGGTGTGTAAGTAATAAAATCTCTTAGGTTTACTCCATTTATAGATTATAGTTTAGTTTCTCGGGTTGCAAGAACTTTTAGTGTATGAGTATGGAAGTATTGGTGTATTATGGTTGTATTATGATTTCCTTAAAGCCTTTCATACCTCCTAAAGTACTCAAAAAATCCACCATCAGGCCAATTAACCCCTAAATCCCTATTTTATTGTGACTATCTTGGATGATGTGGCCTCCTTTGTAAGGTAGAGGACAAAGTATCTACAGAAGATCTTTTGGTAGTGTCTAAGATACACAATCTCCTCATTCACTCCCTATTATATTACCCCATACTCATGATATACCTTACACACTATCCATCTCCACCCTCATCCCACTATGCAAAGGTAAGACTAACTCAGTCATTACAAGTTTTTCAATCTGACTGTATAGATAGGGTAGTCATTGTTGGAATGGGATATAGAGGTGAGAAGCTCCAAAAGAGAATCAAAAGAGGTATAAAACATATGATATATGGTATATAAAGGTTAATATAGGTCAATTCCTTCAACTTAGGCTCAAATGAGGTATACATAGTCAAAGACCTAAATAGTCAACTATAGTTAGTCGTGTGCTTGAGATCATGATAGAGTTGTGTAAAGAAAGGGCAGAGACTAAGACTATTTAAAAGTGTTATGAGTATTTTTTAAACCAAAATCAAGTTCATGAGCATATAATAGGATCATTTCCTAAATATGAGATCCTAAATACGTAAAATAACATAATCCCTTTTAAACCTATACCCCTGACTATAGGGGGCATGACAAACTAAGCAAAGAAACTTATCTTAAGGTATATCAAGGAGTGTGAAGATCTCAACGGGTCTAAAGGAGTAATGACATAGGTTTAACATGATAGATTGATCAATATTTTAAGGTCCAAGAGAGAAATCATCCTCACCTACAAGTAAAGTCTACACTCTTACATGCAGTCATGGTTCAGTGCTGTCACATAGGCAGGATCTTGGGTCTTAATATGAAATGTGGTGAAGTGTGTTTAGTAAATAAAATTTAGATAGGTAAGAATAGTTTTTACCTCTCTCTAAATGTCCCTAACCCACCCTAGAAAGTTCCTTATTTAATTAAATAAATGCCTTGACAGTTGGCTCTTGTAGGCCTATATTAAGTAGCTACAAACCAAATCATGCAAGTAAGAGACATCTAAAGGTTTCAAAGAGTTAATAAGGTAAGAAACATATGAGAAAGAGGTAAAAATATGTAACAAGTGATATGAGGCTTATATTTTTAATAGGATATTTGAGAACCTATTAGACCTATTAGGCCTAAAGACAAAGATAAACAAGCTTATGTATATAAAACAAAGATCCTTTTTCTCAATATAGGATTGGTTAGAGATGGAAGACCCCTGAGTATAAGGTACAAAAGGTGGATCAAGGTTTTCAAATGGTTAATAGTTTCAAACTCATCTAGATCAAGTTTAATAACCTAATTAGGCCTAAAATTGATGCACACAGGCCTATATAGGTAGATTCACATTTGAATGTAAGGGTAAAATGAATCCTGCATATGAGAGTGAAACTTAGGGATGGATACAAGTTTCTCAAGTTGTTTCTTAAAAAAAAATTAAGTCCAAAACTGAGGAGAAGACCCCAAGTGCTAACTAAAATAGGCATGTATATGCAATTTTTAGACCTTGTGTTTGTTTAAATATTGGCTAAAGGTTGGAAGAACTTGAGGGATAGTAAGGAGGAAAATATAAATGACTTTTGTATTATTAAACTCCTAACTAATATAGAAGGAGAGCTAAACTGAGTCCCTAAGGATACATAAGCAGGAATTCCTAGAAACCCTAAGCCTGCCTGTGTTGTCTTATGCAGAAATAAATTGGTAAAAGGCTTGGCCTAAATGTTTTTACCAAAATAAGAGAATGAATCAGGGTTAAAACTACATTGTCACATGGTCAATGGTAATTATAATTTACTCACAACCCCTACTACTAAACATTCAAACTTAACAGCCCTAACACTATCACCTATAGTCAGTCATGAGAGAGTGAAGGAAAAGTAGAGTTTTGAGATTGGAGGAAATTTTAGAATGTTGTATAGAGGTGGGGAATAATTTTTTATGATGAGTTTAATCTCCTCAAGTATTCTATGGGTAATCTAGACCCATAACACTTAGTTTAGGCCTATTTGGTCTAAAAGCCATAACTAGGCCTTAAACTCCACCATCACCTTTGAGGAATGCTCGGACCTTCCTAAAAAAATTTAACACAATTAATATGTGTGTTGGGATGGTATAGGTATTAAAAGTTTTTTTGAGGTAGGAGAGTAAAACAATAAGGTCAATTTTAGTCTTGAAGACTAACTCAAAATACATAGTCTAGGCAGCCAACTTCGAGCCATCATTTCAAGTGCATGTATCTCCCATCACATGAGGAATCAAGGATAATGATCTTAGTAGGATTTTATTACCCCAACACATTTAAGATCCATGATATAGATATTTTGTTTTAGGTGCCTAGGTTTATGAATAATGGTTAAGACTATAAGCATGTCCATATCACCTATAGAAGAATACAAGCCTACTAACTTATGTTCATATCTTAACACACCTTTTACATGGAACTCATGTTGTCTAGGAAATTTGAATGTATCAATGAAATTAATATCCATAATAATAAGTTTTAGTTTGGAGGTCCATACTTTATGAACCATCGTTAAGATGGTGGACCTCCAAAACCCTCCTTAAACCCTATTGTAGACCTGACTAAGAAGATGATGAGGAATTGATATCCAATTTAAATATAATGACCTTATAAACACTTGAAAAATATATATAACTTAGAAGAGACCCTGCCCATGGTAGTGTGTTGTATGGACACTATATAGATTTGGTACAAAAGTGTACTTTTTAAAGGTTTTGATAGATTTATAGGGTGTATAACTATTTGGGATGATGCCAATCATTGGAAAGGAATTTTTGGCACTTTTTTATATCCTCAAGACTTATATACCCAAAACTATGCCTAGAAATACCTCTATAAGCTTCCCCAAATTAGTCAATTTGCAGTTGTGAAAAGAGAAGCTGACCTAGTCACCTAGTTTGGCAAGTATGAAAGTGTGAGATATTAAATAATACCATGAAATGATGTATAATGTTTTTTTCATACCTAAATATCAATTATAAACATATTCTCAAGGTTTCATATAGGATTTCATGGCCATCAAATGCAAACAGTCAGGCTTTTAGGCCTAATTAGCCTATTTAGCCTACTTGGTCAAAAAGAAAGTTTAAGGATGGCATAGAGGGTTGATGAAGTGAGTTAATAAAAAGATATTAATCCATGTAAATAATTAATTTAAAGATGAAAGTGCACATTTCATGGTCATAATAGAGAGAGAAGTTAGTTTCTTGACTTGGTCAATATGCTCAAAAGAGGAGCAGGTTGTTGTATGCTTTATGATGGCTTAATAACACCTCATTGATGTTGTAAATGATATGAATATGAGGTATTTTACTGAAATATGGGTGTATCATGCTTCAAGATAGGTTGAAAAATTCAAACACATCCTCCACTACCTCACCTCAATGCATAAGAGGTCATTGAAGAGAATCAATGCAAGGAGAGTTAGCTAGAGGACTGTGTAATTATTTTATAACTAAAGTCATGTATGTACTATGGTCATTGATGACATTTTCCTATCTCCTCCATGTCATTATCCCCTTATTTTCTCCTCCCTTTTTGTTATATATTTATGCCTTAAGTCCTTAATTTGGATCCCTCTCCTAGGTATGAGGAAACTCTACCTAGTTTTATACTTGTAAACCTATTGGATAAATTAATAAACTATTACAGCTCTTTCATGATGATATCTAGTCTTCTTATACTTTTTTTTATTTTCATATGTGATAGATTTTCCGCCCTTGTAGGTCCTTGTTCTCCTAGATACAAATAAAGTGTCTCATGTAGGTTATGTGGTGTGTAGAAGTGTTGGTGATAGGGTTTGAAGTATGATTTTACTGGTAAGAGTCTCATAGAATACCATTTTTTCATGGCCGTTTTACTCCAGTCACCTATTATAGGCTCCACATGAAACATTTTTGCATAGGAACTCATGAAGATGGTTGTTTGGTTTCTTGTTTAGTCCACTAGTGTTTTAGGAGTTCAAATTGAGTGGATGGATTAATTACATTGGTACATCACCACACCTTAGAGTAGGTTTATTTTATGCACTTTCTATCCTTTTTTCATGCCAATAGTAGTAGGTTTTAGTGAACTAAGCTAGAAGTGATGTACCAAGGGAGTTAACCCAATAATCTAGAGGTCTAGTCTAGTTATAAGGTCACCCATAGCCTTTAGGCCATTCCCATGTTAATCCAAGTTTTAAGTATAATTGAACACCCTACTTTATGGGGTGAAACTTGGGTTGATAATAGATACCATAAAAATCAACCCTCACCAATATTCCAACATACCTAGAGTGTTTATCCCTCTAATTTAGGACCTCATCCTTGATATTCTAGTGGTACTTATCTAATGCACCATAACATTGTTACACCTTGATGATGAGGGTCACTATTCATGGTATCATTCCATCTTCTTCTAATTTAAGTAAACCCTCACCACCTCAAAATTGCATTATTACAATTAGACATCTAAAATTTACACTTAAGGTCCTTCACCTTCTTCCAGCAGTAATCCTATGCAAGGATTTTTGCCTTCTAAATCCAAACCATCTTCTCCTTAATTTGAGAAGTAGTATGGTCTTGGTAAATAATTTAACAAGACTCTTTTCCATATTTATATCATATAAATCTTGTGTACGTCATTCACAAGACTATCTTATATGATCTTCTTCAACAATCTAAGGTTTCACACGACATTGATCCTACCACTTTCCAAACACTTGTGAGGCATATATCCCTAGGTCAATAGATTACATTTGAACAAAGTGACATGTTTTCCCTTGGTCCCCTCCATGAAAATCCCTTCATTTTAAAGCCATCATTTCCTACCACAAAATTAAATGGGTTCTCATAGATAATGGTTCATGCCTAAATATAGCCTCACTAAAATTGATAAAACATTTGGGGTATACTTCCACGAATTTTTAGACAAACACTATTACTATCATGGCATAGGATAATGTAGAGATAGACTCACAAGGCACTATTTACTTACTAGTCATTTTTGGGCCTATCACCCATTATACCTTTTGCCAAGTTATCGACCTTACAATTTGATTATTAGACACCCTTGAATCCATGAATTATGTGTAGTTCCCTCCACACTTCACTAATGCTTTAAAATACATCATTATGGAATAAAGGTCATTATTCTTAGTGACTTATAACCATACTAATATTGAAAACATTTTGAAGTTGAGTGTGGTCAATACAATTATTATCCTAGCATTGAGAATACACCTAAAAAGGATAAGACCAGAGTTCTTGAGTATCCCCAATCAAATTACATTGACCCAAGCAACCATGTGTCAAATCCTCTTCTCCACCTCCCCAAATTTCCTCCCACTTCACTATTGAAGATAAGAGTATTGGTACCTACATCAACAAGAATGCCTTCCACATTACCAAATTTACAAAAATTTCTCAGTTCTCATTGTAGACACAAGATTACTAAAACTCATGATAGGCCTAACATGGTATGTTAAAATAATAGTATGGTTCATCCTAAGGGCCCTCATCTATTTGTCAAAAATAATTCACCAGATCAAGACAAACCTAGTAGTTTTGAGGATTCTTAGTTGTATAATTATGACTTCACCTCTTGTTATCAAAGTGCCAAGTATATCATGACTAACATAATCTTAAAGAATCAAGATTACAAAGGGAAAGGTTTGGGTCCAAATAAATGGGGTATTATTGAGCCTATTTATGATATTAGACACAAAGAAAGAACCTGAGGTATTAGATACAAACCCCTTGGGGGTGACCCCTTAGATCTCAAGAGTGATACGACTTTAGCATCTAATGAAGATGATCTAAAAAATGATGCAAAGTCCTATTATAGAATCTATGATGAGATTACTGACACAAATTTATTCAATACCAATGTATTCTCAATATCACTTCAACTCTTAAATTCCCCATTTCCCTTAAATACCCTAAATTAATAAATTGGGATCAATAAGATCACACTATACCATTAAATGACTTCCAGAATGAAGCATTATCATAATTCTTAAGTCTTAGAGTTGGTTTACCAATTGGAGACCAAAAGAAAGTATTTGTGATGACATTGGACCCTTCCATCTACTTTTGAGAGCATGTGAACTTCCTTGGTCAAAGTAAAAATGAAAAACAAATAGTGAGGTCCTCTAGTGAAAACCTCTCTTAGACACTTTTGAACTAGGAAAAGAGTAAAGAAAAAGATGACTCCCTTGGTGAAAACCTGTTGCAGGCACCAATGGATGGGGAAGTTCATTTTACTCCTCAAAAATATGAGATTTATATGTATTCACATCTTACCTTTGGATTAGATATACGTGTAGAAAAATAATGGGTGTTTGCTCAGTTAGTTTATTTTTTTCCATAAACATTCATTGAATGGCCATTACCTAAACTAGGTGATTTATATTCTTCTTGCCTGGGTGGACTTGATGGTCCACAATCTGATGAAGAATATCAATTTCCTTCCATACTAACTTTTTAGAAGATGATTTTACATTGTTAGCAGAATACACCACTGAGGCTAATATTGGTACATCAGATGACCCAAAAATGGTCAAGCTTGGTGTATCCCTCATTGCAGAGGAATGTGAATTGATCACTATTATTCTTCATGAGTTTATTGATGTAGTCAGATGGACTTATGCAAATATGCTTAGATTGCGTCTATATCTAGTCATACACCATCTTATTTTACACCCAAATGCCAAGCCCATTAAACATAAATTACATAAAATTCATATGTGGATTGTTATATTAGTTAAGAAATAAGTGGATGAGTTATTGGGACTAGTTAGTTAGAATCTAAAAGGTATTCTCATATGCATCAACTTCAAGGACATCAATAAATCATGTCCAAAAAATGAATATTCATTACCCAACATTGACATGAATGTGGATTCAACAATAAGTTATGAAATTTTAACCCTCATGGATGGATTTTCAAGATACAAGAAGATCAAGATTACACTATAAGATCAACACAAAACAACATTCAACACTCTATGGGAAATATTTTATTATCAAGTAGTGTCATTTGGCTTCAAAAATGTTGGTGTCACATACCAACATTCCATGACTATCATCTTCCATGACATGATGCATGGCATTGTTAAAGACTATATTGATGACATTCTAGGAAAGTCAAGAACATAGACCATACATCCAAAATTTATACAAAGGATCTATGAGACTTTATAAAAATATAAGGTGCACCTAAATCCAAAGAAATGTGCCTTTGGCATCATGTTAGTAAAATTTATAGGATCAATTTTTTCTCTTCATAGAATTGAAGTCAATCTAGCCAAAGTGAAGGCCATCATAGAAATGCCTCCCCTTCATTTTATATATTTTTTATCATTACCACCCCTTCACTCATCTCTTAGAAAATGGCACCACCATTCAATGGAATGTCGATTGTCAAGATGCATTTGATCAATTAAAAACTATTTGGTAAACTTACAGTGTTGGTCCTACCAATGTTGAGCAAACCTCTATTACTCTATATCTCAACAAATAAACATGCCTTGGAGGAACTTTTGTCCCAACATGATGACCAAGGAAAAGATCATGTAATCTATTAGCTAAGTAGGACACTAGTTTCCTATGATCACAACGATACACCAATTGAAAAGGCATGTTTAGCATTGGTCTTTGCCTCATAAAAGTTGCATCACTATATGTTAAACAACAAGACCATTATCATTACAAAGTTTTATCCCCTCAAATATCTCCTTTCTAAGGTAGCATTGGCAACTCATATGGCCAAGTAGATTATTTTCCTCAATGAGTTCAACAATCAATATACTACTTGCAAGGCCATCAAAGGGTAAGTACTTATATATCAACTTGTTGAGGCACCTTTGTTAGAAATTCATCCTTTAACCATGTGTTTCCATGATGAATCTATATTCACTCTTGAGAAGTCATCTCAATGGAAGTTATATTTTCACAGTTCCTTCACAACCTATGTTCTAAGGCAAATTTATTATTCATTACGTAGTATGTGGATATCATTCCCAAGGCATTCCAAATTGATTTTCCATGCACCAATTATATTTCATAATATGAGGCACTTATGTCAAGGCTTCACTTGGTCATATAGTGGAATATTAAATAATTAGTTGTTTTAGGAGATTCATAATTGATCATCAATCAGGCTACAAACCAATACCAAATAAAGGATGAGAAACTTATGTCCTATAAAGGCATGGTTGATAATTTCAAACAACACTTTGAAAGTATTCAATTTGAGAAAATACCAATATTCAACAATAGATCCATTGGTGCCATGGCTACCATTGGGTCATTTACAGAGATATCTTCTAATGTTCATGAATATTAGTTTCTTATTGAAAACCTTCTTATACCAGTTTATAATCATCCAGACACCAAAATAGTATGTGATATTGTTGGTCCTAATTCCCCTTGATACCAGTTGTATATACCTATCTCTATGACCAAATTCTTCCCAATAACCTATCATTTAACCAAAAAAAATCCTTAATTCACAATGCATCACATTACACTTTTCTTGGTGGTGTGTTCTATCATAGAGGCTATGATGGGACGTTGCTTTGATGTTTAAAATTGGGTGAATATGAATATGCACTTAAAGGGGTGCATAAAGGGATTTTTGGGGTACATAAAAGAGGAATGGTTCTTGTCAAGAAACTCCTTAGGATAGGATACTATTGGCCTATAATGGAAGCAGATGCATGTGATCATGTCAATAAATGCCTCACTTTCCAAAGGCATGGTGATTCAATTCACACTCCTTCATGAGTTCTTTAGCTTATTACTTCTCCTTGGCCATTTTATACATGGTGACTTGATCTCATTGGTAAGATAAACCCCACTTCCTTTGATAGCCACAAGCATATCCTAATTACTAATGAGTATTTCACTAAGTGGATGGAAGCAATTCCTCTCACTTATGTAATCAAAAATTAAATATCCAAATTCATCCTAAACCACCTCATATGTCATTATAGTATTCCCTCTTCCATTATATCTTATAATGACAAGTCATTCAATAATAAGGATGTGAAAGCCTCTGTACAAAGTTCCATATTAAACACAAATGGTATATGCCCTATTACCCTCAAATTAATAACCAAGTTGAGGCATCTAATAATATCATTGTAAAAATTCTTAAGAATACTAAATAAATATGGCCAAGATTGGCACTTACAATTATTACCTACCTTATGGGCCTACCTACCAATGTTTGCACACCTATAGGTGTAACAACCTAATCCTTAGTTTTTGGATCTGAAGTCATTCTATTGATTGATATCAAGTTTCCCTCTCTGCATATTTCATTACAAGATATCATTGATGATTATTACTATAGAGTATTCAGGATAAAAGAGATGGAACTCTTGGATGAGAAACAAATAGTCACCTTAAGTCATCTCAAAGCATATCAAAATTGACTACACCATACTTATAACAAGCACATCATCCCAGGATAATTTAAAGTGGGTGATCTTTTATTGAAAGAGAATAAAAAAATCCAATGTAGAACATGAGAATAAAGGTAAATTTGAGCCAAATTAACTGGGCTCTTGCATTCACTAAAAATTATGGTTTTAGGGAATACATATTGGCCACTCTAGAGGGGTATGATCTATAGGATCCTATGAACACTATGCATCTCAAGGATTTATATGCTTTATTTGATTGAACATTTTCTAGGAGAGCCATTGCTTGAGGGCATTTCCCTCACATCCTTTCATATTCCCCTTTCTTTATTTTTCCATTCTTGGGTCAAGCCTTCTATTTCCCCCATCTCTTATTATTGTCTTGATATTTGATTGTGACCTACATCATACTATAGGCATCTTCAAAAGAAGGTTCAGAAAGCAATCCAACTTTGGTCATCATTAACACATCCTTATAGGTAGAATTTCATAACATCAAAATCCTTTGGCATGGTTTCCCTACTTAGTAATACTTAGAACATATTATTATACATCATTGGTGATCTTATTCCCCATTCTATATCACTTATTTTACATTTTAATTTTTTTTTTAAATATAGTTCCTTCACACCTCAGTTTTCTATGGAATGTTAGTTCTTTGATATTCCTTATGCCCTGTTGTACCTGGTTTCATTGTTATTTGAATCCCTGCCCAAGGTTATTTTTCCTTTACTACATCGGTACTTGTACATTTGTTTATATTCCCCTATAAATTCTACTATATAAACATTCATGTATATATTTTATTACAAAAACATTCAAAAATTCCAAAAATCCTAAAAATTCATAAATCACAAAATCCCAAAAATAAATATAAAGCCACAAAACCTTTGCACAATTTTTTATCCTATTAGATAGTGCCTTTCCTATTGGTTATGTTTTGAGTGGCACAATTTGAGTATCATGTGGATAAGCATCTCCTTTAAATTGAACATCTAATGGGTGGAAAATCTCTTATCTTAATCATGACTTCTCTATCAAATTCAAACAAATATGATCATTCAAACCAACTTTTTATTGTCTCATTCCCTTAGGTGTTTGCCTATGCCTTGGGTGGGCATCTTTGATTCATAATGATCACTTTAATCAACATTATTACCCATTCATTACACTCCATTTATAGGAGAACTACATTTTCCTAAGTTCCACATAGACTATGCAAGAAGCACTTAGATACATGGTGTAACTTAGGTCAACTTCACCACCATCATTCTTATTTAATTCAACTTCACCACCATCATTATTATTTAATTTCCCCTATTTATTTCCATCATGATCTCATTATTTTACAAGTTATTCCCTTATGATATCTCCATTTTTTGAGTTATTCCCTTACGCTCTCATCATTTTACAAATTATTCCCTTACACTCTCATCATTTTAGAAGTTATTCCCTTACGCACTCATTATTTTATGAGCTAACTAATCTTATGCTCTCAT
The DNA here is from genome assembly GCA_037957365.1 of Torreya grandis. Taxonomy (NCBI): domain Eukaryota; kingdom Viridiplantae; phylum Streptophyta; class Pinopsida; order Cupressales; family Taxaceae; genus Torreya; species Torreya grandis. The sequence goes on along the minus strand of JARHVA010000357.1, from coordinate 4,694,490 downwards.
CATTTTATGAGTTATCCTTTTATGCTCTCATCATTTATGAGCTAACCAATCTTATGTTCTCATTTTTTTGTAATTCACTTCTATTTTCCTCTATGACACTTTGTCATACACATTTTCCATCCCTTTTCTTCTTTCCTAATTCCTAGGAGAACTACATTTGGCCTGAAGTCCACAATGGAATATGTAGTCAATGTCTAGTTGCATGGGGCATTTGGGAACAGCTCAACCACCCTTTCCTTCTTATTTTATTCCCCCTTCATCTAATTTATCACATTTTCCTACCTAGTGTTCCTTGGACTTGGGGGAAAACCACAAGAATAATGTCTTATTATCACATTCATGCAACATTGATTACTTGTTTGTTATTGATTTTAGTCGTGTTTTGTGTTTTGTGTTTTTATTGCATTTTCTTTTGTGTTTGTTTACATTATTTCTTATTTCTTATTTTATCACATTATTTGTTTTTGTTTAGTATATTATATTGTACACTTAGGTCTTGATTTTTTATATCTTGATCTCAAGTTGTTAACATTTGTATATGAATTGCTCTTGGTCTATATTTTGTTTAGTACATTATTCTTTACACTTAGGTCTAGATATTTCATATCTTGATTTGGAGTTGTTAGTATTTTTATTTGAACTAGTCCCTATGAAAGTGGAAAACATTGTTATCATGAATCCTTTACTAATTATGATGCATATTATCATTTGTAAAATTAAAAATCAAGTGCTTGAGAGACTCATATATCAATGTTTCATGAGAAAATTTTATCCCCTTAAAAGATGGTTAACATTTGCTCATATGAAAAACCAAAATTAAAATCTCATCACATTTTCCATACTCAAATCAAAATAATTGAATGATATGGCTACATATATGCTAATAATGATACACATCTACCAATGAGCATTTAAAGAGTCATAATCATTTTGCATCATAATCACATGTTAAAGCATCGTCAAATTCAATCACATTTACTATCTAGATCCAATGCAACATCATCATGGAAATTAAAAACAACATAATCATGGTAAACAAATATACATCCAAATTAATATCAAATATCTAATCTACATCACAAGTCAATAGTAATAAATCAAAATTAGCATCATATATATCAAAATAATATCAAAGTCCATATACATCATGTGATCAAAAGTGAATGTTTGTATACATCTCAAAAATAATGTCTATACATTGAGTTATACATATACATCACAAAAATGTAGAGCTATAATCAACAATTAGCACCAACTCTAATCATCTCTAAGAAGACTCCTCTGAGGGGTATCATATTGAAAACTTACCATGTCCTATGTGGTGGTGGCTATTATGGGGGACCCATCACTCTATATTGCAGGGGAGGTTACACAACTGATCTCTTAGACATTGAAGTGTGGCTTGATCTAGAAGTATGGCTAGACCTTTAGCTCTGGGTGTGCTCCCAAAATCCTAGTGCCCTGATCACTATCAATACTATCGATATAAACTCCATAATATTTGACCACATCCTTGGATTATATCGCATCATCCTTGGCCTAAGCCATATTTTTTAATGCCTTGGACAATCCTTGGATGACAACCAATTTTTTGGTTGTATATTTCTCCCCATGGAGCCTCTTAACATCTATCTGATACCTTTATACATCCCCCCACACCATGTCTCACCCATTTATCATTAATCCAACTCATTATCCCTTAGAGTAAGTTGGCCCTAGATAGTGGTAATCTAGGAAACCTACCCCCTTGATTTAGAAATCTCACCATAATGAGACCCTATAGCCTAGTAGTCTTATCCTGAGGCTCCTACTAACTACCTATATATCCCATACACCTCCTCCTCCAACCTTTATATATTTTTGATCCTGGATGTTATCTCTCTAGCTTATCTATGGTGGCCTAGTCGGCCTTTGGCCTCCCTATCTATGATGGCCCCTGATGATTATCCTTTACATTATTCTAACCCTCTATGATAAAAAGGGTCATTGTGGTATCCTACACATCTATCTAACCCTCCGATCCATCTATATTTGGGGCCTCTCCCATTTCCACATTCTACTCTTAAGATCCCTCACTATTTTGTCTATTATTATTTCTTCTACTACATCTACCCCTACTAGTAATTTTAAATCCTGAGTCTATCACTATCAACACAACTTTTTGTAAAAGTACATGCTAAAATGGTACATGTATATGTATGGCCCCTTGAACTAGCCCCTTCTCTTATACCTATCTAGGTGATGCCTTAGCCTATCTTTATTGGCATGGCCTCTATTACTCACCCCTTAGAGGTCTGGCTCTAGTAAGACATATTGGTCTCAACTATGACCACCATATTGCATATGTGCAAGTCACCCTAAATTTATTATACCTCCTTTGTATGCCCATGCTACTAGTTGTAATGTCAGGAGGCCACCAACTACTATAACTTTAGGAATAGGGGGCCCACTTGACAATCTCTTAAGTCACATGGAAAAATAATGAGGCCCATTAGGAACATCTTAATACCACCAAAATTGCCTCTATATATGGTCTAGTCAGTGTTACTCCAATGTGAATTTATTGTGCCCTTTAATGTAGTAAGGAGTGATTATAGATTGTGTCACATGGTCATCCTCTATCCAGCCAAAATGAATCTACATATATGGTTGTGAGATAAAATCTCCACTAACCATATCATTGATTGCCAATATATTAATATATACATAGACTCGATGTCCCCATCAGTGCCCTCCTAACAAGTATTAGTCACAAAATAGTGGTTGTTCTAGCTATCATTATCATCAATCCCCCACTAATCAATCTATATAAATATGCTCCCAAGCCCATATCTGAAGTAGTGTGCAAGGCTCGATGCTCTTACCCTGATGATAAGTCACCATATGTAAATATTTGTATAATTGGGCTAATACTACCAGCCCTAACAAAATCATGTCATTAGGTTTATCATATCCCAGATCACCCTTATAAAGCCTACATGAAATAATTGGCCACTCTAGTTAGGGATTAGTATGTCACTGACATTAGCCATCAAAACTATAACCTACCTATCCACCAATGGTTGAGATCCATCTACAAGGAAGGCTAGGTCCTCAAATGCATCTATATAAATCATGTTATCATCAGTCATGATGTCAGTGATGTCAATCAAGTCCTATAGCACTACTAACTACCCATATTGCATCAATAAAATTATGGATCCAAAGATGGGAAAGTAGATTATTTAACACACTTCCTCCAAAGTAACAGTCACCTATCTACTAGGTAGGTGTAATGTACTCATCTCTAAGTTCCACCACTCAGCTAACATTAAAAGGGAGGCTTCATCTACCCAGATGAATGACATATGTGCAATGGACCTCAATCTAACTGCTTTGAGGAATGCCAAGGTCTCCTTTATCCATAGTCTTGGCTATCTTAGGATGCATGATCATCGTTCACAAGTGACCAATACAAAAAATCACTCATGCCAATCACACACATGTTAGCACACTATGTTAAATGGATCTATCTAGACAACTGACCACAATTTTTAAACATAATGCCTTAACATCAAAAAGATGAATCATTTTTCTTATTTAAAACATGCAATTTCACATTCACATTTAGCCTAACCCTTATAATTTCATTTTATCTACCACTTAGGCATTTTTTACATTATGACAATATCACCAATAAGCAAGATGTTATCATCATTTTTGAGGGTGATCCTCCCATTTTATAGGGCATTATCACCATTCCATGATATTTAACTATTTTTAGAATTATCATCATTTGGTAGGGTAATATCATTATTTCATAGGACAATACCATCACCTTGTAGGACATTATATCATTATTTCCTAGCTTTGAGGCTATTTTGATGATCTATTTGTTTGTTAGGGTGATATTATCATTTGAAAGGGTGTGATCATTTTTTTCATCACATTTCCACCATTTATGTATTTTCCACCTAATTAATTATTATCATAAATTTGTACTGTCCTACCTATTTTGGTGATATCATTGATTTGATAAGATATCATTGATTTTGTGGCGAGGTCCCTATTTTATTAGTAATATGAACATTTGTGTGCATGATACCTCCATTTTAAAAATAATGATATCACTAAAATTCCTATTTATAATGAGCATTGAATACATTAAATAAGACTAATTTTAAAAAATAAAAGTACTTGTCGAGGCCCCACTCCCTGTTGGTCATTGGTACTCATGGACTCACTCACCAAGGTGTCTCTATCATGGGATACATGTTATTTCATGTGTAGGTCTCATGTCCAAATCCAAAGTTCAATTTTCCTATTGTGGAGAGTGAAAATGAACCATTTTCACCCCCTAGGGGTAATTTTATAGTTTTAAAATTAAATTTGTACCCCCTACCCTCTCATTACATTTTTCTTCATTGGAGGCTTGTCGATGGCTTTGTGGTCAATTTTCTTCTAATTTATCTATTTCCAAACCTCTTCTATCATGAAATGTCTCATTTTATTCTTTTCAAGGGCCCATCTATTAAAATTACTTTTGGCCAATCCCTCAAGGTGTCATCCTTGGTGTCCCAAACAAAATTTGGGGTACTAGTGTGAACTCATTTTTAGTAAATTGAACAAGAATCAACAAAACGTGAACACATCATTATTTAATCTTTATAAAATTATTTTAATAACTTTTTATTATTTATTTGAAATTTTTTTATTTCCTCTGTTGTCTCTCAATGCCCTTTCAAATAGGGTAAAAATGTAGACATTCTAATTTCATCACTTTTATGTCAAATTTGCAATCCGAATAACTTCCTACAACAATGCATAAATTAAGTCAGAAATCACTAAAAATACAAATTTTCTCACACACTTGACATGCATATTCTAAAACATATTAGAGCATCCTTTATTGAGGAAATGCACTGTAACCAACTATCAACTTCATTTATTTCACCCTAAGTCAAATTATTGTTTTATAAGCAATATTTTAGGACAATTAAATAGAACAAATATTAAAATTTTGATATTCCATGAATCACATGGAAACTAATATGGGTTAATTAGACTATCAAATCAAATCAAATGGATAAACATAAAATCCATATAAAATAGCTAAATTTCTAATTATGTAATATTCAAATATTCAATAAATACATTAATTTTGACATCATCATGACATGACACATAAATTTGACAAGAATTAGCATAAGTGCAAGAAAATATTAACATAAATGCATAAATACAAGCCATGCCAAATAAATGTAGACTCAAACCCCAAATATTAATGACATTTATTAGCTAAATTGGACTGAATTTCAACCCCTCATCTTGATCTTGATCCAATGGTTGAAATCAATCTGACAAATCTATAAATGCAAGGCCCATTTGACATTATAAACAAGTTTTATTAATTTATTTCTATTTTGAATCACTAAAAAATGAACTAACCTATCTTGTACTCATGACTTAAAATATTAAATAAAAAATCAATGATTTCATATCACAATGTCATTCAATCTGGAATCTAAGTCTACAAACACCAATTCTAGAATTTTTTCCATGAAAAATATTCCCCTATAAATTTGCCTAGGCATGAGAATATGGATGATTTTGTCAAGTGTTGTCCATTAGGTGATAGAATCAACATATTCATCCTAAAATTTCTTAATTTTCATTTTCATTTATTTCCCTCTAACTTCCTATTAAAATCACAATTTTGGGTGTTATCCTAAAGTTCAAAAAAATAGGATAACAAGTGATGAACACAGTGAGTTGTAAAAAATAGAATTAAATAGTGTATCACTCCTCCATTATTTTTTCAACTCTAAATAAATTAATATCAATATCAATATATTCTTTTGTAGTCAAATTTGTATGATTACTTTCCTATTTTACAGAATCTAAGTATTCATAGTTTTATCTTATTTAGATAACATAAATCACAAAATAAGTAAAACATTTTGGTGAACCTGATCCTTGACTTGACCATAGTGAACCCTAGGTCTTTTTATTACCTTAGGATTTTATCTTTATTAGGGTATAATATTTATCCTACATTAGGGTTTGAATGTCAAATTTGATTTATAATTTCCTCTTATTATGATTCAAAATATGATTGCATGTTTCTTTCAAAAAATCTATAATATGTTTGCAATGCATGCAATGCAATGGGTTAAATTTCTTTGTAATAAATTTAAGAATGATATTAGTAATTATGAACTCTTAGTTTTCCTTATAACAAATGTTTTGTGAATTTCAAATTTGAGATGCTTCTATTTACTACTCAAAGGGAAAGGGCATGTATGACCCCCTTCATTCATCCTCCCTCAATACTTCCTCATATTGACAGAAAACATCCCTCCTATATATTTTTCAAAGGATTATAATGTATATGGAGTTCCATGTTATCACAACATGAAGAGATAGGGTACATAATCCTATAGTATTTTGCATGAATGTTGAATCTAAAATGTTAGGTTTTTGTGATTATAAACCTAAATATTCTTAGCCAATAAGTAGTGTTCCTATTCTGGCCATCCATGATAAGATTCAACCTTGAATGAACCTATTTAGAGTGCCAACATTCCTGCACATTACATTATGACCATGATGCATTTCATCAATAATATTCAAAAACTAGTGCAAACCTTATCTCTAAAGGTTCGGTCACTTGAATATAAATTTGCACATGTTCAAAATCCTAAGCATGTTATTACACTAAAAAACAATTTTTGAATATATTTCATTTCCAACATGGATTAAGAAATAAAAATATTATATGACTAACTAATCATGAAATTGGCATAATCTTAATACTTCTTCAAGTGAAATTCTCATAAACATGCTTCAAAATAAATTAATCATATTTCCTCCTATTTGACCTTTGCAAAGGTCCAAGTGTTATTACACTTATCATAGAGTTCATGGTCATCCCAAAAATATGTGTTATGCTTTGAAAAACATAATATAATATTTTGTTGATAGTGTTGACATTACATTGGATACATCTATTAAATCACCATCGAATTCAAGCATACCTTCGAATATTGAGGAACCCACTAGAATTTTGGTTCCACATCCCAAGGTCAAATTACCAAAAGAAGAATTTCCTAAAAAGGTCTTGCCTAAGAAAGAGAGGCCTAATAAGGAAGTTAAAAAACAATATGTACCTAAGAAGACTAATATTACAATGTGGTTTCCAGGATGGAACTACAAATCCTTCATCATTCTTGGAACCTTTGATTATTAGCCCTCACATAAATGGTAAACAATGTGCCAATGTCATGGTTGATAACTTTTGTGTAATTAGTGTATGTAACATGATCCTTCTCAAATCTCTTGGTTATGACATCGAACACTTGAATAATACTACTTTATCCAAACAACTTATAGGATATATTGAGTGGCCCACAGCTCTTGGTCTCAAGTTACATTCTACTATAATCCACATGACCCTACTTTGACCCAATATAATATTATACTAGGAAACTCATGGATAAGATCAATGGATGAAACACTTGACAAGAATCATGATCACATTAAATTTAACCTCCAAGGCAAGACTATTTCCATTTGAAGAGATAGAACATCTCCAACTCAAGAAGAACTAGTGGAAACCATTTCTTTAACTAGTTCTTAAGCAATGTTATGTAATTCTTCTCTGCACATACACTTTAAAATAATTACAACTAGGGTATATGATACCAATAATGGTGAATATATTAAAGAAGGAATAAATTTCAATAAACCAATTTCAAAACATGGTGCGGTTGGGTATACATACCCTACTACAAATAAAGAATGTGATATTAATTGGAGTGACATGTCTAAATTATGGGATGAAGTTGAAAATACACTTGATGATTATGACATAGTTGATACATGATATACATATGACTACCTTGATGATTTCTTGCTTGATCACTTTCTCTAGAGTTAATTGATTGTTTTATATATTCTTCTATCTTAAGCATCAACCATTCTTCTAGCCTCTAGCCTTACTTTAGTTATGATGGTTTCACTTGCTCTTGCCTTTTGATTTTTTATCCTAATTTAGACATTCATGATAGATATCCTGTGATGACACATCATTTACAATAGTATGCTCTTAGTGCACATTATTTATAGAACATTACACCTTGATATGCCATATTGTTTATCCACATCTCCATAATTGATTATGTATGCTTGCCTTTGTCATAGGATACATTGCGCTTACTTGATTGCATATATCCTATGCTACACACACACACACACACACACACACACACACACACACACACACACACACACACACACACACACACACACATAATGAATTTTTCATACATATCAATTCTTTAATGGGCATGCACCTTTTTATCTCTGCATACTTTTGTGATACATGGTTTCGTGATTCACATATGTAGTGCAGGGATTTTTTTGCCTTCATTTCCTCGAGACTATTTTTCTATCACTTAGTACACACTATGTGTTGACATATGTTGTGGATTGTTTAGATCTTTTTATTCTATTTTCAAATATCTATCTCTTGGAATTTCTTGATTATATATAGGTGTCCTTAGATTCAAATCAAAAAATAAAAATATATATTCAAAAAGAATACAAAATTAGGACCTATGCATGACATGATTTGCTAATATATGTGGTTGATTGATGTTATGTATCATACAAATGGTGAATTAAATATCTATTTTCTACCGACATGTTTTTCATGGTATACAAGAGTGGATGTAGGATATACAAGCTACATATGATGCATGAACTCACAAGTACATGACATTATTTACACATATGGGATGTCTTTTTAAATTTGGGGCATACCTACACTGGGAGCATGTTTGCACACTTATGAGACTATATCTTTTTATATTGGTTCATTGATCATAGTATATTGTTACACATCTCATTTTTTGCTCATAATTTTTAGAGTGTTATTTCCTATGGATATTGTGTTTTTCTATACTATACAATGACATTGATTGATTATGTGGGCTAACATTGCTTGTTTCATGTGTGATTGATGTTAATGATTATTATATTGTATGCTCATTGGTGTGAGTTATAATATGTGATTTTATGAGTGCATTTATTGTGTTTAATCATGTCATGTATTAATTATATCATAGAATCCTCTAGTCCATGTCATGACCATTTTGTGTCTATTTCGGGTCAAAGTCAAGTTGTGTTTTGAGTGCCTGTAAGCTTCATGATCGTGGCATAGTTACATATCTGACTATTGTTTAACTTGGTGTTATGATTTATGTCATGCATACTCCTATTTTATGTGATGTTATGATTTCTATGATGCATCAAGTGTGTTGCATATTACCATGTGCCTAATTGATATATATATTTTACATGACACTCATATGCCCATTGCCTTGAATTACATGTTTGAATGATTAAATATTTATATGATGACACATCTTATCATATTTTTACACATACTTTTGATGATTTTATTTTTTTATACAATGTGGGGTGTGTATAACTCTTTCTTTTGGATTCATCTCTCATATCAAAAGGGGAGCATATAGTGGGCTTGCCTTAGAGATTCAAACCATGATAGATAGATAGTTCATATTTTTGTTTAGGTTATAAGATTCAAATGGGACATATTTATATGATGACACATCTTACTATATTTTTACACATAATTTTCATGATTTTATGTTTTTATATAATGTGGGGTGTGTATAACTCTTTCTTTTGGATTCATCTCTCATATCAAAAGGGGAGCATATAGTGGGTTTGCCTTAGAGATTCAAACCATGATAGATAGATAGTTCATATTTTTGTTTAGGTTATATGATTCAAATGGGACATATTTATAAATATGTGAGGCAAATGTGGATAATTCTACATGATTGTGAGGAATATTTGACATATTCTATAACATCCTGAGATAGATTATATGGGTCAGATTGAGCAGCTTGACAAACATTATATGACATTATGACTAACAGATTATGGAATTATATATCACTTTGAGGTTTATATGGATCATATTTTTGGATTTAATTTTGTTCATGTAAACATTTTTTTATTTATAGTTGTGTGTTGATGTGGAATGATGGTACTATGTAAACACTTTGGATCTAAAATCCACCTACACTGGTTGATTCAGAGTTTCAATTTACATAAAAAACTATTTTTGGGTTCTAACTTGAAATTAAAAAAAAATTGAGGTTAAACCTTTGCATACAAACCTATTTTAGGTTTCCACCTTTGCATATAAACCCTATTTTAGAGTTCTACAAATATTTATGATGGTATTGTTGGTAATTTGGCCTGCCAAGGCTAAATGCCAACCCCTATAACCAAAAAAAAATTATTTTTAGGACACTATTTACTTATTAAAGAATTAAAATATCCATTGGACACATTTTACATTAGCTTCATCAAAATTCTCAAGTGATTCTGGCAATTTTGGTGCTTTAAAAGCCTATTTTGAGGCTATTCATATAATTATCAAGGTAAAATTGAGATGCATGCATCTTCAGGAACTTATTTATCCATTAAGAGGTCAAAAAAATGATTTTGAGGATGTTTTAGGTCTTAAAATAAATAAAACCATTTTATCTCTTATATCGACCTCCTTGGCAGCTCTAGGAGGGTAGTTTTCAAATGCTTGATATGGATAGAGGAGAGAGTGTTAGGATCTAAAAATTTGGAAATTGTTATGGGTCAAAGTAAAATTGAAATTAGTTTAATTATTTTTCATATTGGTGACCCCTTCCTTATGATCAATTGCTAAGAGTGACAGTAAGTCATTATGGCCTATTCATTTGAGAGGGGTCTATTCTTAAACCTATTTCTCAAGCTCAAAATTTAATGAAGAGGAATGGTTTTAGGGGAGTAATTTTAGGGTAAAATAGGACCTATTACACTTTTTTCATCAATTAAATCATTCCATTAATGTAATTATAACATAAAACTTGTTTCCTATGTTGTCTTTATGAATAGTATTTTTGGTCATTTCAGACCAGAACCTGAGTTTTCAGGCAATTGTTTTCATCTATAGAGGTCTTAAAATAAATTAGTATTTCCTTTCACACATCATTAACCCATGAAAATATTCATATGTATTCAGTTTAAGCATAGTCTCCTTAGGACTGTTTTACATGAGTTAGCCTCTTAAACAAGGTACAGATGCAATTAACAAGTTTAAGAGATTGAAGTGACTTGAATTAAATAGCGACACAAGTTTGATATTTTTAATAATAATTTTTTATTGGTTTGAGGAGTCTTGAGATGGTAGATCATACTCAAGGATCAAAAGACCCAAAAAGGGCTTATTATGCCTAAATGTACCAATCAGGCCTATAGCTCAGTAGCTCATGGAGACTAATAATGAACATGTCTGAGAAAAGGGAATATCAACTTGACCTCTTTCCCTTACCCAGGCATAAATTTTGGAATCAATTATGGAGCATTCTAGTCAATATAAATGTTTGAAGCCTTGATAGGTGAAGTAATTACAAGTGCCTTGAATTAGTAAATATCTACAATAGCTCCATAATGCAGAGATCTTGAGAATATAGGTGACTTGTTTTTTAGCCTAATTAAAATTTCATAGAACATATCTAATGTCATATTATTCATCTTAAGTAAACACTGCTCAGTGAGGCGCAATAGCTCATAAAGGTGATAGGTAGATCAAGTGAAGATGAGTGTAGTGGACAAATCACTACCTATAGCAGTCATAACTTTGAATTAGAATGAAAATAAGATTTAAGTGGTTTGAGAGTGATTTCAAATAAGTTTTAAATGTTTCTAAATGATTTCACACCACTTAAGTTGAGATACCAATGAAATCTTGTTGAGCTTAATCATGGAAAGCTTGTTTTGATTAAGAAACAATAATTGGAAACCCTTTATTAGAAAAGATTAAGGTATTTTTGGATTATTTAAGGTAATTTGTTGTTATTGTTTCCATGGCATTCAAGAATTTATATGTCAAGATGATGTTTCTCTAAGCCAATGAAATAACCTATAGGGTCAACGAAGGTCTATAGATCATACTCCTCTCTCAAAGACAACATCTTAACTCCTAGTAGTCCGTACAAGTCCAATCAAACACCTACAACGATCCTTCATCAACTTAAATAGTGATGTGGAGTAGTATGTGAAGGTTAAAGCCTAAGTTAGTAATGAAGTAGGTTTATTAAGATCAAATGGATACTTATGACATCTTAGAGTTTATGACCCTGCTCTTCACTACAAGGTTATGGAGGAAAATCCCTAAAATCAACATCTACAACATTGATTACAATAGTCACCTATAGATAGTTTTCTTGGAATGTTATGATTGAAATAGAGGTGACCAAATAGGTGAAAAGTCAAATAGATTATGAAATCAAAACTCCAAAGGCAAATATGAGATATTTATGCTCATTCAAGGTCTTCACTCCATAGGTACTCCATAGGGTACTCATTTTGTACATAGGGCTAGTACATCCACCTATAACAATCTTTCTTGAAGATGTTTCAATAAGATTTGATTGATAATGGAGATGAGTTTAAGTGGAAATAGGTCTAGAATGGTAGAAATTGAACCTAAAGTCACCAATCAACACCATGAACCTACATTCATGTTTTCACTTTACATGTTCTCCAAAGTTTAGTATAACCACCTACAGTCACCTTGGCTTGGCCTAGACATGACATGTGAAAGAGGTTAAACAAGCATGGTTAATGGATCAATGAGAGTGTTATTATGGAGGGTAAAATTTAAGAATGGTGTTTTAAGAGGATTCAAAATATTTACATGAGGGACCACTTCTCTCACCACCTAGGTCATCATCTATAGTTAGCTGATAAGATGAGGCAGGGAGTTGCTAGGGACAAGAGTTGAAGAGCATTATGTGTGTTAGAGGCAGAGGTGTAAGATAAATGGGTCATCGTGAGAAGTTTTAAGAGATTAGGAGGTATTATCAGACCTATTTTATGTCTTACCTTCTTACCTTCACTTGCCAAGGTGATAATTCAGCCTAGAAAAACACCTATAATAGTGAAATGACCATCTACAGCTACACCCTAATAACTCCATATGATTTGACTATGTAAAAGGCCTAAAAATTTTCCAAGAGTTGAGAAGTGACATCTAGAGTTGACAGTAATATATTTACAATTATAGTGATATTTTGAGTTGAAAGGTGCAGAATAAGATATAGTCCACAATTCTATGTTCCTATAATGGTCTGTGCATGAGGATAGGTCAAGTTGGAGACAACTTGACATACACATAGGGATACATGAATCTTTTGAGAAGGATCCTGAGGAAATTCAAATGAATTTAAAGTGTTATTATGATACCATAACCCTATAAGGCCATCATAGTCAATGACAATAGTGACAAACATCAAAATAAGGCCTAAGACCTCAAAGATCATCACTTACAAGCAGAACTTGATAATAAAGTTAGCTAGGTTATGTTTTTGGTGAATTTTTAAACTTTAATTTGATGTTGAAGTTCATGAATGTGTTAAAAAATATGAGGAATCATAAAAATACTTAATAAATCTACTAAACACCATAAATGGAATGTACATCCAAGAGACTTGAAAGTCAGTCTATATGCCTACTTAGACAGAGGCCATAACAAGAAGGTTGGTGCTAAGGTTGTGAGGATAGGAAGAGATAATTTAGAAGTTAATAATATCTTGGAGGGGTTATCAAAACTTATTGAAGAGATCAAAGAGACTAAATTTTTAGTTGGACAAAAATTATCCTTTGACCTGCAATCAAGAAGCAAGTTGACTACCTACAACTGCATATACACGTTTGGCTAGTGGATTGATTTAAAATTGGTGGAGAAAATTGGCCTACTTGAGCTAATAAAAGTGATTAATAGGTCTTATTTAGTTTATTATCTCCACTTAGAGGTCTCTAAAAGTCTCATACAATCCATTTTTGGGGTCAAAACTAAGTGAACATAGCCATTAGGCCTACAGGCTTAATACCTTATCAAAGAAGCTAGGTTGAATGAGGGTAGAGTAAAGCAAGGTAAGTGAATTAGGATGTATTTTATGACTTTGAGAGGATGGTGAGGAGAATATTCAATCACTTCCATGAGCTCATACCTAGACAAAGAGTAGAAATTTGGGAAGACAGTGAGTTGGGGTTAATAAGGCAGATAGGCCTATAAACCCTAAGCCAAACTCATTGAGAAGTAGAGATATTGATGAATGAATGAGGTTGTAAAATTATTTTAAAGTGTCAATGGTAATGTTTAATACTCCATTTAGTTCATAGGAGTTCAAAACCAACTCAATAAAATTCGCACTAACTCATTTCCCTCTCAGACCTCTCAAATTGCTTATTTCTCAACCTGAGGATCAACTTCTGTTACTCATATCTTTCTTGAAAAAATGAAATGGGATGAATGTTGATTTGAGGTTTTAAAGGGGTATGATAGAAAAAATCTTGTGGCATTAGGAGAGAAAGAGAGGGGTTGTTCTTTATGAACAATCGTTAAGACCCCAAATAGGTGTTAAACTTCTCTTAAACCCCAATAGTGTCTAGTTTGCAGAGATGGACCTCAAAAGAACATAAAATGCCACAACTTGGCCCTAAAACATACCATAGGTTGTTTTAGACTCTCTTTTTATCTTACACATGAAATTTGGTGGTACCTTCACTTGTACAAATTTGTATAAAACTATACTTTTTCAAGGTTTTTGGCCTAAAATAGGGTTTTGGAGAGCATGAGTTGACGTCATTTAATGGGAGAGGTGATTCACGACTTATTTTAACTTTAAAATATCAAAAATATAGAAAAACTTTCTTATAATTTCCCAAACCATTCAAATCTTTTAGGTCAATCTAAAAATGCTTCAATAGGGCAAGCTTGTCATTGGCCATTTCAAGGTTTTCATACTTCCACAGTGTTCCAAATCACCAAATTTGGCATGGATCATGTTGATATAATATGTAAAGTGAATCAAGTTATTTTTGTGAGTTTTACACGTGTGGTGGTTCTCAGTAGAAAGATTTCTCTTTCTAGGCCTAAGAGGGCTAATTAGGCCTAATTTAGAAGAGAAAATGAGCTAGAAAGTATATCTACACTCAAGATCTGATTGCCAAATCTTTTTTGATATGAAATGGGATAGGTTATATATAAAAATACTCCCACTTTTCCATTTTCATCTCCATATTCTTCCATGCAAGGAGCTTTACATGTTTTAGGGCTATAAGGATTTGAGAAGAAATTCATGGTTTTGGTACAAAATTAACTATTTGTGACTATTTGTATTAAAAATCCTTGTTTTTAGGTTTGATATGATATTTTAAGACCATCCATGAATAAATTTTAAATCTTGGAAGAAAAACCCAACTTTTCTCTTCTACACCTTAGTGAAGGAGGAGTAATTCAAGGAGTAAAAAGACTAAATCAATGCATAATGGTTCCAAATAAGCCTTGGCAAGCTAATAATACATCTTATACACCATATTAGAGGTTATAATAAGTCAAGATTTGATTTTAATGAGGTGAGAAATGTTTTTAATATCTCATGTCCAAAAATACTCTTTCCTCCTTATGCCAAGCTTCAAGAATGAGTCAAACTTGCCTTTGGAAGTCTTCTAAGAGCCTATCAAGTTGGAATATTAAGTTGTAAAAGTTTACAAGCTCAATAGGACTTGTTTTGTGAATTGAATACCTAATTTAAATTGGGTTTAATTATTCACCAATAATATATATGTTTTAGGTTTGTCAATGATGTCTCCAAGGTGACTAAGGATGTTGATGAGGTGTCATGTGTGCTAGAATGACAATGACAAAGTGTGCTTCAATATTCTTCAGTGTTATTGCATAGTTATCCAGTGTTTGACTTGGATAGATAGATGGTGGATGTTATTTATGGTATGTTCAAGTTTTAGAGACCATATGGGGTGTTATAAGTGCTTAGAGTTCTTATGGAAATGAAAATAATTCATCAGAGTAGTCATATGAGTGTCTAGGTTCAAGTAGTAATCTTGGTAGATAAGGCTGAGTAAGTAGTTTGATGATGTCATATTTCACACATGTGAAGGTCTTATGATAAATTTGATACATTTATGGATTCCACTATGATATTTGATCATGTGGTTCAAATTTTAGGTCTAGGCATGGCACGTAGCAAAAGTTAATAAGGTGCAAAGTTGGTTTCTCAAACAAAGTTTACTAAGTTCCCATAGTCAAATTTATGATATCAAAGATATATGGTGAACATTTAATTGGATCATATATCTAATAGTGATAAATTAATCTAACTAGATAAGGATCCAACATCTTGGTTCAAATTCAAATAGTCAAGATTGTATGCGCTAGTGACATGTGTCACAATCATGGAGTTTGAGCAGTAGATCTAACGATGAGCATGAAACCTATCAAATAGATATCAACAGTGAGCACATGATCATGAAAATTATGATCCAATAGAGAGTATTGAGTCAATAATTTAATGAAATACCTATAAGGCATGCAGGGCTGCCAAGTGGTGGAAGTCCATTAGAAGACTGACTGTAGGGTACGTAGAGGGCACACGGGGTTGCCAAGTGGCTTGATCACAGAAGCACAAATCTAAGATCAATGGTGAGAATTTAAATTTAAATTCAAGAGACTTTTAATTAGATAAAAATATTTTATTTGATCAATTTTTTTGAGGGCATGAAATGAAGACACATGTCTATAATATTTACATTACACAGTGACCATTGGTATTTGAATTAACAAAGGAATAACCAGTCTGTAGTATTTGAGTTATATCTTTTGATCAAGGATGAATTTCATGGTGATGTAAAAATAAAAAATGTATAGGACTTAAATTTGAATATATATAAGTAATTTATAAGGTTTTAATATCTATAAATTCAAAGATATTAAGCTTCAAATTTGACTATGTTTAACTATGTTTTGCAAGTAACCCAAGAAGGATAATTTAAAGATTTATTGATGGTATTTTGATGTTTCAAGATAAGATAAATATTGAAGAGTGTTATAGACTCTATGAGGAAAATTTATGTGTATTTTTGAGTTTTGAAAAATCCATCTTAAATGTGAATAATTTCTTAGAAGTTGACCATGTTTGCTAAATGCATTCGTAGATTGAGTGACCATGTTGTAGGAGTGATTTGGAAGAATTTTGAATAGAATTAAAGAAGAAAATGAGTATGGATATGTTTTATAGGTCTCAAAGGCTTATAATAAGGAATTTGATGTCATAATATGGCATTTATTAGATATGGAGAGTCAAAATAGTTTGACTATATTTTAACTATATATGACCAGTCTGAGTGGTCATTCTAAGAGAGTTGTTTTGAGTGCTTAGAGCCTATGTTGGAATGTCTAAGGAACATGGATGTGTTTAAAAGGTCTTTAAGTTTTAACCCATGTGATCTAATCATATGGATATGTGAAATATCTGTGTTATTACTTCAAAAGTTTGAGACTATGCTTTCTATGGTTGAAGGCTTAAAGAGGGACGAAACCTAACTGGTAGGTTCAAGTGTTGAGTTGGTGTTCTAAGTGGCATGGACACATGAGGGAGTTATCAAAGGTATATTTTAGATAGGTTTGATGTTTTCAAATCATTGGTAGAATCTGAAAGTGACCCAAGGAGTTGAATTTGTAACATATGGGTGAGTAGGCCTAATTGTTTTAGGTCTCACCAAGACCTAATAGTGGTTTGGGGTTAATGAGGTAATGGTCAACCTAAGGAATGTGGGTTTATTAAATTTAATGTGTATGAAGACCTAATTCAAAGGTATAAAAAGTATGGTAAGCATCTTAGCTGACCAAGATGGGTTAGATGAGTGTATAGTATAAATACTAGGCATAATTGGCCTATTTAGAGTGGTGTTGAGAGAGTGAGGAGCCAAAGGAAGGAGAGAATATTTGAAAGAGAAGGTACAAGTCATTAAGTACTAATAAAGAGTGAATAGTATCATGCATGCCTATTTGATCAAGGTGATGAAGGTGAACCATAGGTCATTCCACCTAATGAGCCTAGAAGAGGTAGATTAAGTGAGTAAGCCCTAGAGGTTGATTGAGTGTGCTTAGTGGATGGATTGAAGAGAAAAGCATTTTGAGGATTGTGTGCATGACCTAAGAGTCATGTTGTTGATTTTGTGATAGAATTTTTGTAGGTTTTCTAATTTTTTTTGTGCTAAGAAGTGAAGAGTGATCCAAACAGGTGTTTTGGATGAATTACTTGTGTGTGCAAGTTTGTGAGAGTGTAAAGGGGAAAGAGATCAAGAGAAGTCCATCATCAGGTGTAGAAGACATCAGTTAAGAGGAGGAGATCAAATCAAGGTAGCTGAGTTGGTGCTTATTTGCCTAAGGGTTTGGTTCCTCCTTGTGGGATGGGTGTCTCACTAAATTAAGTGATGGGTGTTCCTTAAATAGTTGATGTTGGTCTAAATGTTGAATCTTGTATTTATAGGAATATAGTCCATATTGTAGGGTTCATTGGGTTTTATCCCCAAATAAGGTTTCCCACATATGTCATGTGTTATGTGCTTGATCTTGATATATAATCCTTATTCTTTGTAATGGTTAATTTGTATGCATCATGATTGTATGTGTTGAATGTTTAAGAGTTGGGAATTGATTGGATTATCTAGAATCATTGATTCACCCCCTATTAATGATTGTACCTCTAATAATTGGTATCATAATAGGACCTTCATTATAATTTTAGCCACTTAAAGGTGATCTAAGGTATAATATGGGTAAAAAATAATTTTTTTCAAAATAAAATAATATCACGGATGATGAAGAAGAAGTGTTCTATGACAGTAAGAAAGAAGAAGTTGATCTAGAAGCTGAGCTCATGGGTTCACTTAGTGAACTGAAGGAGAAAAATAAGAGGAATCATAAAATGAGGAATATGATCAAAGGTATTGAAGCACAATTCAAGTCTCTTCAAGGGAGTTTGTCAGGCAAGTCCATGAGAGAGGAAAAAGAATATCAAGAACTGATCAAGTCTATGGAAGAGAAAGCATATATGGTGAAGGATGACATGGCTAAAGAAGCTAAGAATGATAAGGAGACCATCAAAGATCTCAAAATTCAATTAGAGGCTACAATTTCAAGCATGAGAGCTAAATAAGATGAATGTGTTAAATTGAAGACTAATCTTGTTTCCATAAAGGATGAGCATGAAAACATCATAGTCAAGATAGGCAAGCTTGAAAAGATCAAAAGAAATCAAGACAAGACAAAGAGGTTGGTATAATGAAATTCAATAGGATAGATCAGGTCAAGATCAAAATGAAGAAGCTAATCAGATAGCCAAATGATTCAAGGTATGCCAAATCTTTTATGGGCCATTGTTTTGTTTTTCATATTTTTGGTCATAGAGTAAAGGACTATTTAAGAAGAAGCAATCAGTCACAGGGACATCATTGTCATCATCAAGAAAAAGGTATGAATGATGTTGTTTATTCTAGATGTCATAGAATTCATCATATTGATAGATATTATAAGAACAAGTTAAATGAGTTTTCAAATAAGGTATATAGAACTCCTAGTGTGCAAGGAAGAGGTAACACATGGTTATGGAAACCTAAGTCTATTAGAAGAGATCAGTTTGAGACCAAAGATGGTTTGTTTTCCATGATAGACATGAAGGAAAGTCAAGAGTTTATGTTGTTTGCATTTGTTGATAAGTATGAATTGATGAATGAAGTCAAGGATCCATTCAAAGTAAATTTGATGATGAGGTAAGACTAAAAGTCAAATTAGAGTATGGAGATATGGGAGTCTCCTAAGTTTTGGGACTTTTAGTCTCACTATGTCATAGGGGTGTCTCTCTCTAGGCTTTAAGGAGACACTTTATAGAAAGAGGAAGCATGGTGGATGCTTGTTGGGTCTTAGCTAGTGTTTCATGACAAGAAATCCATGAAGGTGAGTTGTTATATCATTTTGAAATATGAAAAACAAAGTACAATTATGTGTTGATTCAATTCATAAGGAGTCATGTTATGATATGCAAGAGGCAATCCTTAGTGTAAAGAGAGAGGCATTTGAGGGCTAAGATTGTAAAGATAAGTTGTAATAGAAGAAAAGTATGGATGAAATCAGATTTCATCTATAGTTGGTCTCTTGAGGTAACTTGATCTAGTGTAGTGACTTGAAATTATTTGGGAGCTTGGTTTCAAATGAGTCGATATGCATTATGTTTGTTCTTTTTATTCTGATCAATTTTATGGTGTTCTTTTTATTCTGGACTTGTGGGGCCTAGTAGTTCATAGATTGGTATGGATTTAGGGAGAACTAACTTAGGTGTCTTGAGTGTGGTATGATGTTTTGACATGTTTCTTGTGAGCAAGATGTGTCAAGGAACAGATCCCAATTGTATATATGGTCATGATCTGAGGGGGAGCATTTATGAGATGCTTCAATTCAATAAGCTTGTGTTGTTTGGTATGCTGCATCAACTCAAGTGGAGAAGCTAAGCTAAAGGTGTGAAATCAAGGATGATGAGTTGTCAAGATATTCTATTGCATATAAAGACTAAAGACTAGGTTGATATGGAGTATGAAGAGAATGTATTGTCATGAAGAAGGTCCTAGACTTCTATAGATGAGAAGTTGTGCATGTTATGGAATTAGGAGGAGATAACTCAGATAGTTTGAGAGGCTTAAAGAGCTAGGCATGATGTGAGGGGAGCATATGTGAGTTGTTGTAGTCATGGTGGAGATATGAAGAAGTTTGTTATAGATGTGAACCCAAGCATGTTGATATGATGACTTGATCAAACAAATTCAAGTGCTTTGACAATGTATTAAATCCTCTTACATAAACAATAAAGGATCTTTGTAAACGATTAGGTCCTAGGATCAAAGGACTGTGTAGTATAATTTGATTACTAAAAGAGAGTTGAGATCAGTTGAGTTTGGTTTGTCAAAGTGGATTAGGTGGCTTGGTGATCTCAAAATGTTGTCATGATTACTTTCTGGTGTTTTGTCATGTTGATTGTTGTATGTGCAAGGTCTATAGGTTGGGTATGGATATTTTTAGGTGATTTCAAGTTTTGAAAGTCTTTTGTGTGCAATTGGAGAATTTTTTTGCTCTCAAGTTTCTCAGTTTATGCTTAAGGGTATGCAAGTCAAAAACCCATGGAATAGGAAGTATGGATTCCAAAAGGAGTCTAAGTTCAAAATTTGGTCTAGAAGTGTGTATTGATGACCTATAGGTGTCAAAAAAGTTTTAGAAATGGGCATTGACTGGAAGGTGGTGTGTTGATCAAGTTTCTCTTATAAACCAATGTTTTTGCTCATGTTTGAAAAATGGTTTGCCCTAATGATTTGAGATCCAAGGCTACTTAATTAGTTAAAATGGCCAAATGGGTGCTCAAAAAGTCTTTCAAAACATTTTGGAAGTGCATGGTTGGTTCCATGCAGGTAGATTTTTACAAATGGAGAGTTAATTGACTAGTAGGTTTTTGAAGGAAGTATGTTGCAGAGGAAGATCTGAGTGTTGATTTTTGGCATGCATGAGGGATCATATGATAATGCTCCATATTTGAAATTTCAATCCATGAATGTTTATATATAGAAAGTTATGGGCTCTACAAGGTCCAGGTAGGGCTACAAGGCCTCTAAGCAAGGCTAATATGAAGAAGTGGACTTTTTGGTATTTTTATCCAAAAGACTAAGGTGCTCAAAGGGTGATTAAGCTTAGATGAATTTTGAGGAGTCCCTCTTAATTTTTTCAAGGTAATTTCATGTAATTTTTTATGTTTATGTATGTTTTATCTTCATAAAATAGAG
Source organism: Torreya grandis (assembly GCA_037957365.1). NCBI lineage: Eukaryota > Viridiplantae > Streptophyta > Pinopsida > Cupressales > Taxaceae > Torreya > Torreya grandis. The sequence goes on along the minus strand of JARHVA010000357.1, from coordinate 4,672,749 downwards.
TATGATCAAATAAGAGTATAGTTTTGAAGTATGTTTAAGAATCTCAAGGTAAGAAGAGGTATGTACAGTGTCAGGGGGAGTTTTTATTATCTCTCATAGGTGGTCCTTTCTTTTGTTGGTTCTTTAAGTCTTCAGGTCCTTAGGATCAAAAGATGAGCCCACTTTGTCATTGTGTCAAAGGGGTAGAAAGTTCTTGAAGAGAGAGATAGAGTTTGAGCATAAGCTTTGTATTGGTGTTTGACATCAATGAAAAAGGGGGATATTTTTTGAGGTTTGTAAATGATATCTCCAAGATGACCAAGGATGTTGATGAGGTGTCATGTGTGTTATAATGACAATGACAAAGTGTGCTTCAATATTCTTCAGTGTTATTGCATAGTTCTTCAATGTTTGACTTGGATAGGTAGATGGTGGATGCTATTGATTTTATGGTCAAGTTGCATAGACTCTATGGGGTGTTATAAGTTATTATAGTGCTTATATAAGTGAAATTAATTCATTAGAGTAGTCATATGTGTGTCTAGGTTCAAGTAGTCATCTTGGTAGATAAGGTTGAGTAAGCAATTTGATGATGTCATATTTCACATGTGTGAATATTTCAAGAGTAGTTTGATATTTGGATGGATTCCCCTATGAAAGGTGATCATGTAGTTTAAATTTTAGGTCTGGACATGGCATGTATCAAAAGTTATTAAGGTACAAAGTTGGCTTCTCAAACAGAGTTTACTAAGTTCCCATAGTCAAATTTATGATATCGAAGATCTATGGTGAGCATTTAATTTGATCATAGATATAACAGTGAGTAATTAATCTAACCAGATAAGGATCCAATGATGCATTTCAAATTCAAATAGTCAAGATTGCACATGATAATGACATGTGTCACAATCACAGAGTTTGAACAGTAGATCTAACGATGAGCATGAAACTTTTCAGATAGAGATCAATGGTGAGTGCGTGATCATGAAAATTATGATCCAAAAAAGTGTATTGCATAAATAATTCAATAGAGTACTTAGAATTCATGTGGGGATTCTAAGTTGTGTAAGTTCATTGGAAGATTGATTGTAGGGTACATAAAGGGCATGTGGAGCTACCAAGTGGCTTGATTACAGAAGCACGAATATAAGATCAATGGTAAACATTGTAGGTTAAAGTTAGGAGACTTCTAAGAAGATCAACAAAGTGTATTTTTTTAAGTTTTGTGAGGGCAGGAGATGAAGACACGTGTCTACAATAGTTGCATTACACAGTGATCATTGGTATTTAAATTAATAAAGGAATAACCAATCTATAGTATTTGAGTTATATCTTTTGATTTAGGATTAATTTAATGGTGATGTAAAAATAAAATTTGTAGAGGAATTCAAGGCACATCTATAGAATTAAGTTATAAGGTTTTAATGTCTGTATAGTCAAATATATTAAGCTTCAAAGTTGACTTTGTGTTTGACTATGTTCTGCAAGTAACCTAAGAAGGGTAATTGAAGATTTCTTGATGGTATTTTGATGTTTCAAGATGATATAACTATTAAAGAGTGTTATAGACTATATGAATAATATCTATGTGGATTTTATAGGTTTGACCAATCCATATTCAATGTGAATAATTGCTTATAAATTGACCATGTTTGTTGAATGCACTAGCAAATTGAGTGGCCATGTTGTAGGAGTGAGTTGGAAGAGTTATGAATAGACTTGAAGAATAAAATGAGTATGAAGATGTTTTATAAGTCTCAAACTCTTATAATAAAGTATTAGATATCATAATATGCTCTTGATCAGATATGGAGAGTTAAAATGGTTTGACTATATAGGACCAGTCTGATTGGTCATTCTAAGAGAGTTGTTTTGAGTGCTTATATCCTATGTTGGAATGTCTAAGGAACATGGAGGTGTTGCATATATATTTAAGGTTTCACCAATGTGATATAATCATACGTATATGTGAAATATTTGTGTTTTTACTTCAGAAGTTTGAGACTGTGTTTTCTATGTTTGAAGGCCTAAAGAGTGAGGAGACCTAATTGATAGGTTCAAGTGTTGAGTTGGTGTTCTAAGTGGCATGGACCCATGAAATAATTATAAATGTTATATTTAAGATAGGTTTGATATGTCAAAATCATAGGTAGAATCTGAAAATGTCCCAAGGAGTTGAAGTTGTAACATATGGGTGAGTAGGCCTAATTGTTTTAGGTCTCACGAAGACCTAATGGTAGTTTGGGGTTAATGAGGTAATGACCGACCTAAGGAGTGTGGGTTTCTTAAATTTAAAATTTATGAAGACCTATTTATAATTTTCTATAATTATGTTAAGCATCTTGGCCAGCCAATATGGGTTAGATGAGTGTATGGTATAAAAACTAGGCATATTTGGCCTATTCGGAGTGGTGTTGAGATAGCGAGGAGCCAAGAAAAGGAGAGAACCTTTGAAAAATAAGGTAAATGGCATTAAAGAACAATAAAGAGTGAATATGATCAGTCATGTTTGTCTAATCAAGGTAATGAAGGTGAACACATAGGTCATTGGACCTAATGAGCCTCGAAGAGGCAGATTGAGCAAGTAAGTCCTAGAGACTGATTGAGTGAGTGTGCTTATTGGATGGATTGAAGAGATAAGCATGTTGAATATTGTGTACATGACCTAAAATTAATGTTTATAATTATATTATAGAGTTTTTTCACTTTTTTTTATTTTGTTTGTGCTAATAAGTGAAGAGTGATCCAAATGGGTGTTTTGCATGCATTACTTGTGTGTGCAAGTTTGTGAGAGTGTAAATGGGAAAGAGAACAAGAGAAGTCCATAATTAGGTTTATAATGTTGTATAGATGTCAATGATGTCATTTTTATGTCATATAGGTTTCCAGATGAGAGGATGAAGTGACTTGAGAGTCTAAATGACAATGACAAAGTGTGCAATGTGCTTGTCCTAATATGTTTGAAGGAGGCTTGGTTGATCTTCAGCTTTGAATCTTTAGAGATGATTAGGGATGAGTCTAAAGTATTGATATTTTTCAATAGGTCATATCAGAGGTCAAATATTAATTGAGTTTTTGTTTGCATATGTGGAATTCATCTGGTAGTCTATAGTTTTCATCTAGACTTTTTAGGTCCAATGGTAGAAAATCTTAGGCAATTTGATTATGTCATAATTGCCACATGTGGATGATTCAAGGGGGTTTGGTCATATTTTTGTGATAAAATTAATCCCATGTTGATATGGTCCAAGTCTTAATTCATGTGATGAATCACAACCAAAGATATTTGTGTGCAAATTTGGGCTCTCAAGTATTTTGATAGTGTTTTCTATGTTCAAACAAAGTCGAGTAAGTAGTTTGGTGACATCATATCTCTAACATATGAAAGCTTTAGAATAATATTGATATATATATGAATTCCCCTATGATATAATATCTTATGTTCTAAATATTATGTCATGTGACTAAGCACAATAAAAGATATGCAAGTGCAAATTTGGACTCCCAAGCAGTTTGACAGTGTTTTCCCATAGCCAAATTTGCATGTGGCAAGAAACGTTGACTACGCATTTTCATGTAGTCATATTTCATATATTTGGTAGTTTCATAAAAACATTATCATATGGGTTTGTTCATTTATGTGCCTATTTACTATGTGTTATAATTCAGGTCATGTGATAAAGCACATTAAAAGATATGCATGTGCAAAGTTGGCCTTCCAAGTAGTTCTAGGCATAGTCGGCTTTGTGGTATAAAAATTGGAGTGAGAAGATTAATGGTGTTATATATTTCACATTAAAAGGTTTCAATAGGATATTGATAAATAGTTTGATTCTCCTATGTGAGGGGATCATATGGTCTAAATTTTAGATCATGCATCTAAATGCATCAAAAGTTTTGAGGTCCAAAGTTGGCCTTCCAGGTAGATTGCAATGGTTCCCATACTTGGTCAATTTTTCATGAGATAAAGATCAGGACCAAATGAATATCCATCAGTTCATGGTTCATCATACAAATTTATGTAACAGTTCATATTGATCGATATGAGTTCAAAGTGTTCAATGTTTAACTCAGATAAAGACTGAGCTACGTACAGGGGATCGATGGAGCACATTAAGTCAAATAGTCAAGATGAAGATCAAAAAATGAGAAATGAAAGGTAAATGTCAAGATACTTCAAGGAAGATTGATGATTCATGTTTAATCCAATATGTGAGGGCACGAGATAAGGACAAGGTGTTTGAAGATTAACTATGAACATTGGGATTTGAATATTCAAATTTGCAAAGGAAAAACCAATGCTCTGTATTTTGCCTATAATTTTTTATCCAAGATGAATTTCTTAATGGATTAAAAACCAAAGTTGTATAGGACTCCATGGTGCATCCAAGTAACCTAGTTATAAGATTTGAATGTGTGTAAATTCAAATATATTTTGCTTCAAAGTTGACTATGTGTTTGATCATGGACTGTAAGTGACCCAAGAAGGATAATTGAGCTTGTGTTGATGTTGTTTTGATGTTTCATGATGTATTAGCTATTAGAGAGTGTTTTTTACTCTATTAGGATCATCTATATGGATTTTGGAGGTGTGATAAATTTATCTTGAGTATGAACAATACTTAATAAGTTGACTATGTTTTTGTTCATAATGATTGTGTGTACAAAAAAGTGTTTGAACTAATTGAGTGTTAACATAAAGGTGTTTTGATGGATATGGACACTTAAAAAGGACCTATAGATCATGTGGAATGGGTCTAAGTACTTTTAAAGTGTTCATGTGTTCTTACTTTTCTCAGATAAGTATCAAAGAGGTGAATGGGTCTCCATAGGACCTAAAAAGTGACTTAGGCTTATTTAAAAGAGAATTGTGCTTAAGTGTGACCCATGTTATATGCCTTAAGGGTGAAGGCTTGTATTTTAGCTGATAAGGAAAGATTTTGGACTTGATAATTCATGAATTCTTTATAAATAGTGAAACCAAATGTGATGGTTTTTATACTTGCAAGAGGTGTGTGTATGTGAGAGTTATGGAGCGAAGGAGAGGGAGAGTGCCCAGTAAATGAATTGATGAGTAGAGTAGATTGAGGACCATGTGTATGACCTATGGGTCATGTTTCTGATATCAAAATAGTGCTCTTGCAGGTTGAAGATGAGCAAAGATGTCTAGGGTGATCCAAAAGGATGCTTTGGATGCTTTGAGTGTGTAGAGTTGAAGAGAGTTGATATACTTTGTATCTCCATCATATTGGTAAGTAATCAATATTTAGGAGATGTGTTCATATGTGTTGTTTTGGATACTTAACATCTAGGGGTTGTAGCCTCCTTGTAAGGTGAAGCTTGCTAAAAGTCTAGTTATTATGGTTACTCAACTAGATAGGTGTTGTAGCACTTTGTGGGATTGTAGTCTCACTATATAAGGGATGGTAGTTCCTTTATTAGTTGAAACTGGTCTATTGGTTCTTGTTATTATAGGATAGTAGTCCAATTCTAGGTTCTAGTGGGTTTTCTCCCCTAAGAGGGTTTCCCATATATTTCATATGTTGTGTTTGATCTTGATTATTTGTTTTGTTCATTGTTATGAATGATATGTATGCTTCATGAATGCTTGTGATGATTGATTAAGAGTTTGAAAGGATTTAAATTGAATTTGGATTATCTAGGCTCATTGATTCACCCCCTGTCTTAGTGATTGTACCTCTAACAATTGGTATCAGAGTAGGTCCTTTGGTAAAGGATTGACAGCTTGAAGGTGATCCAAGGTACAATATGGGTAGTCATCAAGGAGGTTTCTCTACTAAGCAAGCACCAATGTTCAATGAATCCAATTATTCTTTTTGGAGTGCAAGGATGAGTACCTACATCATGTCCCTAGGGTTTGACATTTGGAAATTTTTTGTGGATGGTTATTTTGCACCTACTATTCCTCCATCCAATGTTGCAAATAAGAAGTTGTTTGAGAATAATTCTAAAGCAATGAATGTTATCACTTATGGTCTTTCAGAGATTGAATATACCAAGATAATCCATTGTACATCAACTAATTAACTATGGGATATATTGAACACTATTTATGAAGGAGACTCAAAAGTTAAGTAGGAAAAGTAGACAATTTGAGAGTCTCAAGATAAAAGAAGAAGATTTTGTGGCATCTTTTCTACAGAGAGTTGATGAGATTGTGAACATCATTAAAGGTCTTGGACAGAACCTTGAAGAAGATATTGTACTTAAAAGGATATTAAGGTCCCTCTCTCTCAATTTTTATCCTAAAGTATCTATTGTAGAAGAAAGTCATGATCTTACTCAGCTGAAGTTGAATGAATTGCATGGCATCCTTATTGCCTATGAGATGAGAAAGAATGATGATATACCACCAAAGAAAGAATTAGCATTCAAGACAAAAGTGAAGCCAAAGAATAAATCCCAAGGTAAGAAACCCAAAGAGGATGACACATCTAATATTGATGAAGATGAACTAATTGCTTTATTTACTAGGAAATTGAAAATAGGGTCAAGAAAGTATAAGCGTAATCTACCCTTCAAATGCTTCAATTATGGTGAGATAAGACATTTTGCTAAAAAGTGACCTCATAAGCATAAGAATAATGATGATGAAGACCAAAATGAAGACAAGAAGACATATAGGTCTGATAAGAGAAAGAAATGTTTCAAAAAGTATGACAACAAGAAGTTATTCAAAAACAAGAAGAGTCTTTACACCAATAAAGACTATAGCTCATTAGATGAGAGTGAAGATAGTGACTCAGAGTTTGATCATGAAGATGATGGTCCTATTGAAGATGAAGCCCTCTTCATGGATGAGGAAGGAAGTTGCTCACATCAAAAAGAATCTACTTAGAGTGATTCAGATGATGATGAAGATGGGGTGGACTATGAGACTGCATTGACAAATGCTCTTGAAGAACTAAAGATTGAGAAGAAGATTAACAAGAAGATGAAGTCTCAACTCAAAAACTGTTAGGAGTAATTCAGTGTGTATGAGGAAAGAATGAATGAAGATACCAAGGAACATGAAGATATAGTCAAGCATCTCAGTTTTCAAATGGAAATCCTATCTACAATCTTGAAAGCTAAAAAAGATGACTGTTTAAGGTATGTAATTGAAAATGAGTCATTAAAATCTGAGTTAGAGAAGACATCTAGTAAGGTGAAGTCATTTATGATATTTGAAAAGAGCTCAAGTAATCTAGACAATATTTTGAATGATCAAAATCAAGCAAGTAATAGAATTGGTCTTGGATACAAAGAAGAACTAGATAATGCAACTCAAGATAAAGATTAATGTGAACAAGAACAATCTGACTTTGAAGACAAATCATCATACAAGGAATGAAGGTATTGGCAAACTGAAGATAAATCAGATCAGACAACTAAATGCTATGAGGTATGCAAGTTTCAATGGTTACTATTACACATGTAACCATTTTGGGCATAGAGCTAAAAATACAAGTGACCTGTTAGAAATGAGTTTGTATGGAACTATGATGGGGGTCATCAGTCAAAAGGTGTGAACAAAGTTAAGTGCTTCAACTATCTTGATGAGGGACTCTTTGCTAAGCAGTGTCCAAATAAGTTAAGGCAAGGTGAGTCTTCTTCAAAAGAAAGAATTTGTTTCAATTGTTATGACATAGGATATATTACAATATTTTGTCCATATCAGGTAGGGTAAATTGAGTTCACTTCAAAAATAATGGTTTTCTACAACTATGAGAAGATTGGTCACATTGCTAGATTCTACAAGCAAAGGTCATCAAGTCAAAATGAGTTCAATCAGTGTCCTAGAGTGCAAGGAAGAAGGCAAATTATCTCATGGAAACCAAAGGTGGTAAGTATAAGTCATGATGGGTCTATTGGTCCAAATAATATGTTTTATATGGTGGAGAATAATGTCAAGGGCTCTCATTATCTGCTCATGTTGTGGATAAAGAGACCAAGCTCAAGGAGAGGACCAAGGTATTGATCGAGGCTAGTTCTGAGGTGAGTATGAATCCAAGTGAACATCCTACTATTGTTGAGCAAGTTTCATGAAAAGAACATTAGTTGTCTATGCCTAGTGATAATATTTCAAACTTCAAGGAAGATTCTTCAGATGAAAAGGTATGTCATGAATCTTTGTTGTCTCCATGTATTGTAAATTTAATCTCAAAAGAGAAGGAGAATGTTGTAATGGTTGAGCATGTCAATTCTCTTAAGCCTAAAAATAAAAAGAACTACAAGTATCAGATGACCAAGGAGGAGAAAGAACATAAGGAGTTGTTGGTAACTCCTAGTTTAACATTGTTCTAGGACATTGTGAAGTAGGGTGTCTTTATCTATGCTTCTTAAGAGACTCCTTTCAGTGGAGAAGCAAGTATGGCTCTGTATGTAGTGTTTATAGGGTCAAAACGGGTGTTTCCAAGTATCCTAATAAGATTGATGCAATTAAAATAAGATTTTGATGCTTATAAATATCTTTACACTTCCTTGTGATGTGTTCTAAGTAGTTTTATGTCTTGATGATCCTGTTTGTGCCAATTGAATATTTTTGAGTGCTCTCAGTTTTCTCAATTATGGCTTAAGGGCAAGCAGGCCTAAAATGGGTTATAGGAATTAAAAGTTCACAAAGGTATGGAGGCTCAAATTTTGGTCTAAAAATATGTGATGGTTGTCTCTAGGTGTGAAATAAGTTTCAAAAGAGGGTGTTGACTAGAAGGAGGTTTGTTGACCTTGTTTGTTCTGAGATTCTAGGGTTTTGGGCTCTACTAAAAAATTGGTTTGTCTTATTATTTGATATTTATGGATTCTTAATAGGTTGAATGGTCCAAATAGGTTTTCAAATCAAGATTCACAAAGATTTGATGGTTTGTGTATTTCAAGTTATTCAAGTTTCTATCAATTTGGAGGCCTAATTGGCTAGTAGGTTTGTGAAAGAAGTATGTTACAAAGGATGAGATAGGTGATGTAAGTTTGTGTTATTGATGTGTCATATGAGAGTGCTCCAAATATGAAGTTTTAGATCTTGAAGTTGTGTCTACAAAAAGTTGTGGGCTCTACAAGTACCAGGTAGGGCTACAAGGAGACTAGCTAGGCCTAGTGTGAAGAAGGGTGTCTTTTGCTTAGTTTATCTAAAATAGAAAGGTATGTATGTTTCAAGGTAATTTCTTAGGTTGGTTTATAACATGTTTCCTAATTTGTGAGTGTCATGAATTTTTGTTGATGATCCTTGAGGTGGCTTAAGATAGAAGGCTAATAAGCATATGTGGTGATTCTTCATGGTGTGTGGAGATCTGAAGATGCTCAAGAGGTCAAATGGCTTAGAGATATTAGGGGGAGTCCCCATCAAATGTTTATTGGTGTTTTCCATTATATTTTAATATCTTTTGGATTCTTTATTCATTGGTTACATTGCTTGGTTGAAGAAGAGTGTTGGCATGGAGCAAGAGGAAGTTGTCAAGGCAAGAAGAGGTAGGATCAAGGTAAACGGGAGTTTGTACTATCTTTTTAAGATGGTCTTATCCTACTGGTATTATTTTTAATCTCTCAAAATCAGTTGGTGCTCACTTTGTCATTGTGTCAAAGGGGAAGAAAGTTCCTATTGTGAGAGTGCTTGAAGAGAGAGAAGGAAGGCGAGCTATATGATATGTGTTGACATCAACGACAAAGGGGGAGATTATTGGAGAGTTGTCAATAATTTCAAGGTGATGTCATGGAGGTGTTCAGGTGAGTGGATGAAGTGACTTGATATTCTAAGTGATAATGACAAAGTGTGTAATGTGTTTGTCCTAGTATGCTTGAAGGAGCTTGGTTGATCTTCAATTTTGGCTATTTAGATATGATTAGGGATGAGTCTGAAGTATTAAGATTTTAAAATATGTCCTATTAGAGTTTAAGGATGCATTTATTTCTTGTGTGCATAAGTTTAATTCATCTGGTAATCCATAGTTTTTATCTAGATTTTTTGGGTCCAATGGCAGAAAATCTAAGTAGACAAGTTGATAACATCATAATTGCCTTGTGTCGATGAGGTAAGGGGAGTTGGTCATATGGTTATGATCAGATTATTCCCAAGTTACTATGGTCCAAGTATCAATTCATGCAATGAAGTGCAGCAAAATATATGTGTGTGCAAAGTTGGGCTCTCAGGTATTTTGACAGTGTTTTTTATGTTCAAATAGAGTTGAGTAAGTAGTTTGGTGACATCATATCTCGCATGTATGAAAGATTCAAGAGCATATTGATATATGGATGAATTATCCTATGAGAAAAGATATTATGCACTAAATATTAGGTCATGAAACTAAGTGCGACAAAATATATGCAAGTGCAAAGTTGGGCTCCCAGGCTATTTGACAGTGTTTTTCCATAGCCAAATTTGCATGTGCGAAGAAAAGTTGAGTAGGCATTTTGATGTAGTCATATTTCACACATGTGGTAGTTTCAGAATGAGTTTATCATGTGGGTTTGTTTAGTTATGTTATTATTTTATATGCACTAATTTTTAGGTCATGCGATGAAGCGCATCAAAAGATATGCATGTGCAAAGTTGGCCTTTCAGGTAGTTCTAGGCATAGTTGGCTCTGTGGTAGAAAAATATGAGTGACCATATTAATGGTGTTATATATTTCACATGCAAAGGTTCTAGTATCATATTTATATATGGTTAGATTTTTCTATGTGAGGAGATCATATGATCTAAATTTTAAATCATGCATCTAAGCGCAGCAAAAGTTATTGAGGTTCAAACTTGGCCTTCCAGGCAGATTGTAATGGTTCCCATAGTTGATTTTACAAGAGATAAAGATTAGGGCCAAATGAATATCTAACAGTTCATGGGAGATCATACAAATTGATCTAAAAGTGTCTATTGAGTGAGATGAGTTCAAAATTTCTAATGTTTAACATAGATAAAGACTGAGCTACGTATAGGAGATCGACGGAGTGCATTAAGTCAAATAGTCAAGATGAAGATCCAACGATGAGCGATAAAAGGTAAAGGTCAAGTTACTTCAAGTAAGATTGATGGTGCATGTTTAATCTAAGATGTGAGGACACGAGATAAGGATAAGGTGTTCAAAGTTTGACTGTGACCGTTGGGATTTGAATATTTGAATTTGCAAAAGAAAAACCAATGTTCTATATTTTACCTATAAGTTTTGATCTAGAATGAATTTGTTGATGGAGTAAAAATAAAAGTTGTATATGACTCCATGGAACATCCAAATAACCTAGTTAAAATATATGAATGTATGTAAATTCAAATATATTGTGCTCCAAATTTGATTGTATGTTTGATCATGGATTGTAAGTGACCCGAGAAGGATAATTGAGCCTGTGTTGATGTCGTTTCGATGTTTCATGATGTCTTATATATTGGAGAGTGTTTCTAACTCCATGAAGATCATATGTATGGATTTTGGTGGTGTGATCAATCTATATTGAGTATGAACAATTCTTAAGTATTTGAGTGTGTTTTTGTTCATAATGACTATGTGTATAGAAAGGTGTTTGAGCTAATTGAGTGTTAATAGAAGGGTGATGTGATGGATATGTAAACTTAAGAAGGACCTATAGATCATGTGGCATGGGTCCATATACTTGGAAAGTGTTCTTTTGTTTCATTTAAATAGATGTCAAGAAGGTGTCTTATGCAAGTTATGTGGTGTGTAGAAGTGTTGGTGATGGAGTTTGAGGTGTGATATGACTGGTAAGAGTTTCATATTAGACCTTTTTGTCATAATTTTTTCATTATAATCACTTAATACAGCCTTCACATGAAACATTTTTGCATAAAAACTAATGAAGATGATTGTTTAGTTGCTTGTCCACCAATGTTTTTAAGAGTCCAAAGTTGAGTGGATGAATGAGTATATAGGTACATGACCACCCATTAGAGTATATTAACCTTATGTTATTTCTATATCTTTACACCCCAACAATAGTATTTTTTAATGAACTGAGTCATAAGTGATGTACTAAGGGAGCTCGCCTCATAATCTAGAGATCTAGTCTAGTTATAAAGTCATCCACAGCCTTTAGACCATTCCAATGTTAGTCCAAGTTTGAAGTACGTCTGAACAACCTCATTCATAGGGTGAAACTTGGGTTTCTAACATGTATTTAGAGCACTATAGTTGAGGTTTATACAACGCTCAAATTCTAGTACTTTTCCTTCTCGAATGGTGGCTGAGGCATTAACACGCCCTGACACATACTTTTGGCAATTGCATCGCCTTGGGGTATAATCAGCCCATGGCATTCTCCAAACAAGTTCAACCAAGTGGTAGCATGGTTCACATATACTAAGCTGTATTCAATCCTTGATTTTGTAATTTCAAATAATTCGATGATCTAGTTTATTTCAGCATTTCTATCATGAGTGGACTTTGATCTATACATGTTTCCTTGCATTTTTTTTTCATGGAGCAAGTAGGGCATTTGGAGCATATATGTCAACACCAAGTGTGGTTAGGTACAAGCACTAAATTCATTATTTTATCATTTTAATCTAGTATTTTCAATACTATACTAAAATAAGGGCATTTGTAGATACCTAAATTTGGTATTAGACACTTGACAAGATCAGCTTTGGCATAGTTTAACATACATGTACTTTGCATACATATTTTATTCTTGTGCACACTGTCTTATATCTGTATTCCCACATATTTTCTTGGCTAACCCAATTTACCAAGAAACATATTCAAGATCACCCTAGTATATACAATAACACTTTTGAATCATAAACACTCTGCATCCATATCTCAAATCATTTCTTTTCACTCCCATGACAGTCCCAGTAACAGTTAGACAATTATGGTTTTACAACAAGTGTTTTCTTTTGCCAGTAGCATCCAAGAACACTCAACAACTACTTTTCAAATTTTAACATCTCCATTAGGTCAGCCTATATACATTTTATGGGTCAATCATAATGATAAATATGAAAGAGTCAGCTATAAATACAAATCATTCCTAGGGTTATCACTCACTTTATCACTTAGTCACTACTTGGTAATCACACTGATAAATCAATTAACACTCTCTTGAGACACTATCACAAAGGCATACACATATGAAAATCCCTCAAAATAATAACCCTATAGCCAAGTTTGAATACAAATGCATGTCAAAGTTGCATAGTGCTAAGTGTTGAAGGCCAAACATCACATTGCATTCTAGCATGATTGTGATGGTGCACACACACACACACACACACACACACACACACACTTAAGTGGGTGAACTATGTGTGTTTTGAGTCCTTTTCATAGTATTAGAATGTAAGAAAAACTTAGTCACTCAGTGGAGAGTGGTTAGGGTTGTCTAACCCAACATACTATTTTTTAAAGGTTATATTGTGTCAAAAGTGAGGTTAGGGTTTCAAATAAAGGAGAAGAAAAATAGGGATCAATGCACAAAATTGAGGGTGAGTGCATACATAGGAGGTATTCACACATGTAAGGGTAGTAATCTAAGGTAGCAAAGACTTGCACAATCAACTAGGATAGTATTGGTAGATCTTGGATAGTACCAGTCATTGTAGGGGTCTAAACTTCCCCAATAACATTTGTGCAGAGTTTGAGCTCCTCTTTCCTACTATAAATAATTACAAAGCAAATGTAGATTTATTTTAGGGACAACAAAAAACATAGTGAGTTACAAAAATCAAATTTTAGCTAAGTGTATCTCTCCAATTTTTCGTCAATTCTAAATATATTAAGTGCAATATCAATAAGCACTTTTACATTTAGATTTGTATGATTATTTCCCTATTTTACAAAATGTGAATATTCATAATTTTATCTTATTTAGATCACATTGATCACAAAATAATTAAAATATAATCCTTAAGTACCAACCACTACCACCTGCATATACCCTACTTAAGTTATAGTTATAAAAAAATGTGATATGACAAGGTAAAAGGTTATGTTAGCCACAAGTCGACCACACTTCCCTATACATGTTATAGGTTAAGAGTATAGCATGGCCCTCTACTACAAAAATGTGTTTATCAACATTGACTTACTTTGAATGTTTTTGCATGAATTTTTCATCCTCCCATGTTGCATCCTCACTGGTCAGATTCTTCCACTTGATCAAATACTCATTAATCTATCTTATTCACAATGCATGTTTGAAGAATCTCCTTGGGTTCCAAAATGACTTTGTACTCCTAATCCATATTTATTAATTCAATTTGGGTGGCTCCTCTCTATCCAATTACCTTGTTCAAAAAGGATACATGAAATATTGGATGTATGCATACAGACTAACGTAACTTCAGCTTGTGTGTGACATTGCCAAATTTATTCACGATCTGATAAGGACCGTAATATTGATGAGAAAGTTTTTTATCATTTTTTTGTTGCTTCAAGGAAATTTTCTTGAAGGTTGTAGGTACACAAAGGCCCAATCACCCATTTCAAAATGTCTTTCACTACGGTGTTGATTTGCTTGTTGTTTTCATTCAGTTTTGTGCCATTTCCAAGTTCTCTCTTTAGCTAACTAGTATCTCCTATTGGTATTGAATATATTCTTCAACAACTCAAACATTTGGCTAAACCCTCAAGGATGAGGTGATTAATGATAGCTAGTACCCATAGCAAAAAATGGAGACATTTTTTATGAGGTATGGAAGTGTTATACCACCATTCCCCTAGTGTCAGCTTATGAACCCATGTCTCTTATTTATCTAAAGCCAAAAAATAAATAACTCTCTAGGCATTTGTTGACCATATTTATTTTCCCATCATATTGACAATGATATGATGATTTATGAGCCAACTAAGTACCCAAACATGCGAATAATTTAGTCTAAAAATTACTAGTAAATATAGGATCGTAATCACTTACTATGATGTTGGGGTCTCATGTAACTTTTAAACTATATCCAAAAAATCAAACATTATACTCGGTTCAAATGGATGTGATGAGGTAAAAAATGGGCATATTTTATGAGCATGTTGATGATTACCATGATAACATTTTTCCTTTACAACTTGCACAAATCTATTATGAAATCCATGAAAACCTCCTCCCGCCTTTGGCTAGGAATAGATAAGGGTTGTAGAGGAAATGGAGTCTTAATTGTCTCACCCTTGTTTTGTTAACACACCATGCATTCGGCCACAAATTTTTGGATATCCCCTTTGAGTCCTTCCCAAAATAAATATTGTTTTATTCTATGATTAAGTTTTTAATAATATTGAATGCCTCCCTACTAGAGATGTGTGGAGCTCTGTAAGAACATTGTGCTTATTGGCAAAATTCTTTCACAGGGATAACCTATCTTTGTACCAGAGGACAATCCCTTTGCACAAATTTTTCTTAAGACACTAGATTCTTGTTGGAGCTTTTGAGTCAGGACACATGTATCAGTGTCATTTTCTCATTCAAATCTTTTCTCATTCACCCAATCTCCTTGCCATATGGACATTGCACATAATAATGCCTCTATGGACTTATCTCTCCTAGATAATGCATATGTTCCTACATTATCCATTCCTTTCTTGTATATGTCTTCAAAATCATATCCCAAAAATTTGGTCACCTATTTTTAATGTTCTTCAAATAACAACCCTTATTCCATGAAGTATTTTATACTATCATGATTTGTATTCACTTTAAAGTGACTACCCATCATAAATGGTCTCCATTGTTTAAGTACATAAAGAATAACCATCATTTCCTTCTCATATAAGCTTTAAAAAAAATTTACCTCTAAGTTGATGAATCTCAAATATAATAGGTCATCCTTCCTACATAAATATTGGTCTCATTCCATATCGTGACACATCACAATCAACAATGAAGATCTTTGAAAAATTTTGGATACCCAGAATCGAAGTGGTGCACATGGCTTCCTTCAGCCTCTCAAATGTCTTGGTAATTATTTCGTACCAATGGAAAGAGTCTTTATTCAGCAAAGATGTGAGTAGTGTTGTTATATTACTGTAATTTTTTACAAAACTATTATAATATCATGTCAGCGTTAAGAAACCCTGAAGGTCATTAAGGGTTTTTGTAACTTGTCATTCTATCATGGCCCTGATCTTGTGAGGGTCCACTTTGATACCTTCAAACAAAACAATGTGACCTAAGTACTCCACCTCTTTCACTTCAAAATCAAACTTAGTAGACTTTGTGTAAATCTAATGTTGTTTCATATATATCCGTACCTAATTCACATGTTACAAATGTGTTTCCCATGCTTTGTTGTATATTAGGATGTCATTAAAAAATATAAGGACAAATTTCTACCAAAAAAATAAAAAATACTGTTCATCAAACTCTAAAATATAGATGGTGCATTTGTAAGAACAAAATGCATTACCAAAAACTCATAGTAGCCCTCATGAGTTCTAAAAGCTATCTTATGTGTATCCTCATCTCTAATCCAATTTTAATGGTAACTCTAACAAAGATCTAATTTTTTAAAGTATACAATACCATGCAACTCATATATCAAATCTTCAATTACTAGAATATGAAACTTATCTTTGATGGTGTACTTGTTGAGTTCTTTTTAATTAGAGTACATCTTGTAGGTATCATCCTTCTTACACACCATTACCATTGGAGATGAATATGCACTTTGGATATGTTTGATAATAGCAGCTTCCAACATTTCCTATACCATCTTTTCAATCTCACTCTTCTAGACATATGGGTCCCTACAAGTTTTGATGTTTAGAAGTTGACTCCTTGGTAGCAGTTGAATGGCATGATCATGATCCTTTTTGGTAGTAGTCCTTTTGGCATTGCTCTAAAAACAACTAAGTGGTTATCAAAAATTTCCTATAAATTTCCTTTTGTAGACATCATTATTAGTTGTACTTTTGATAAAAACATTGTGCTATAAACTCATCTACTCCCTTTTTTTAGAATCCTTTGCATCTAATGATAACTAACTAGTTATGGAGACTTTACACTTCAATTCACACAGTTTAAATGCCCTTTTATCAATAATAAAATGCATGAACAACTCCTAGAAATTAATCTCTATTGTTCCCAAGGTTGTGATCCATTGGACTCCCAAAACGATGTCTACCCTACCCATGGGAATAGAAAACATAGGGGAGTCTATCATGTAATCTCCCATGACAATTTTGATACTATGGCATTTCCATGAACAACTACATGTGCCACCATTTGCAATCGTAACCTAAAATTTTGGCATTGGATAAACAAAATAGCTCAAGCATGCCGCCAACTTATTGTTGATGAAGTTATGTGTACTATTTGAGTCAATCAACACTATCATCTTCTATTTTCTAAGAAACCCATTACCTTAAGAGATTGTGGGGTGTTAATTCCTAAAAATGCATGGCACAAGGTAGTTGGTTGGATTTCTTTTGATCCCTCTAACTCATCTTCAACCTTGTGTGTTACTTCCTCATCTTATTCATTGGCACCTTCAATATAAAACAATTTCTTCTTAGCACATTTATGTCCTCTGACGTTTGTTGTCATAGTTGTGTTGTGGCCCAAAATACCCCGATTTAATTTTTTAAATAGGGACCCACTTTGTCAAATAAGTTTCCTTCTTTCAGGATCTATGAGGTAACCTTAATTTGCTTCTCAAAAATTAAACTAACATAATGACACTTCTATTTTTAACGAACCAAATCTATGCTCGGGCTTGCCCCTAGTTGCATCTCTAGCATTTGGTTTATTTTTTGCATATCTGTCAAGTTTCTTCAAATTCTAATGATTCATGAAGTTTGCTTGTTTAATCCCAAGGCACGATGGATTTTTTTAGACTAATTGACTTATGCATTTGTTAAGGTTTTGGTGCTTTACATTTTAATCATGTGTAGATGGTTCTTTACTTAGAATTCTTTCTACTTTTCACCCAAACCCCTGTTGAGTCACCAAAGCTAGCCACATGGCATTCATTCACTCTCTCAGAGTATCGGAGGAAAGTGAAGTATGATTTATAATTTAATGTTATAAAAAGGTTTTATGTATCTATGTATTTCAATCTCGCATGGCTTTTCAGACACTTAAAAATCTATAAAAGGACACCTGGATGAGCGAGAAGTCAGGATCATGCCAAGTGTCATCATAATACTCACCCAAAGATTGACAAATTAAATTTAAGTGTACAAAAGTCATGGGGCTAGTGGAGCAATGACAACCATTCAAGTTTCATGATCCTACTCACCCAGTGACTAATATATGAAAGTCTTGAGGCCAGGAAAGCGGTGACGGTCATCCATGTGTCATGATCCCACAGACCCACAACTATCAAAGCAATCTGAGAAGTTTTTAAGTCTCCCAAGTGAAGGGAGCATTGATATATAGCCACATGTCATCATCTCACTCACCTAGAGCTTGGGAATGATAAAAGGGAGTATGACACTCCCAAGATCAGTGAAGTGGCGATAACCCTCCATGTGTCATGATATCGCAAGCTCAAGGATATAAAGGAACCAGTCAGCAAAGAACAAGCCTAAGAGGACCTAGAAATAATATGATGTTCTTAAGGGAAGTGGAATGTCGCCAAGTGTCAAATGGAGGTGATAAATTGCTTGGGCAAAAATTAAGATAAGCCACCTGGCATTGAGGACCACAAAAGGTGATGACACTTCACCAGGAAAATTCAAAATATGAAAATAGAAGAAAGCAAAGAAAGCCAAGGTTGTTTGTGTCATTAATCTGCAAGAATTGGTCAATTGAGTACATTCAATTCAATAGAGATGGAGAATCTAAAATAAATATATGTGATCAACGAAGTCAATTACAAATACATTATCTAATGAATAGCTTCTAGTACAAATTTGAGCTCTCTGATGACCAATAAATTCCACAGTTTTAGAAAACTACAGCTCTTAAGTGTAAAATAATGGATTATGCTTCATAACTTCCATTTCCCCCTCTGCATATTCCATTGTAAGACCTGATTAGTATATGGATACAAGGTTTGATGAAGCTGCCCTCCATCATGAATTCAAACATCACTCCACTATATGGGAGGAGGTCAAAGCAACCAAACCCTATGGCCCGAGAGATCAACTCTCAACTTTCACATGAAGATACAGGGAGGACATGGTGGCAATAAAATCAATAGGCCTACATAATGTTGTGGTAAAACCTAAGGTAATGGATTACATTGACCTGTTATATGATTTATTTATGAATTCCCAAAAAAATTGTAAAATCATGCATTTTTGCCAATGTCGCACCCTGATGGCATATATTAGTGGGCAAGTGCCTTCAAAAAATACTATAGGCTCCCCCCTCCTGAAATGGCCTATAATCAAGCCCTAGTCAATTCATAGATGTATGCAAACAATGCAACCATCACGTTACAAGAATGGGCTAGCGAGCCTAGTACCTTCACAATCAGCGACCCTATTTCTGTTATTCCCATTGCCATCTTTAGGGCTAGAATTCAAATTGCTATTGCTTTGCTAAATTGAATTTATGGTTTCCCAAGTATAACTTTTGTTAATGAGGTTTGGATTCCCTTTTGATAAGAAGTTAATTAACGTAAGTCATCACTATGAATAAATATTGACTTCAAAGGATATCATATATTGACTATAATATATGAAGTCAAAGGATTCATTTCTACCAAGGTCGTATCTATTAGAGATATCCTCAGTGCCAATTTGATCAGATAGGTCCTCAATTTAGACAACAAACCAAATAACAACTTTTATATTATGTTGTATTTGGTAGATGTTATAGTAGGGACTGTTCACTCAACTTTCTAGGAACCTTTAGAGCCATCAATTGAATATCCTAAAAACTGGATTTGTGATGAATTCAATGTTCTTCATATACATAAATTCAAGAAGAACATGACCAAACCGACCAAGACCTATCCAATGGCATACCAAGACATTTATGAAAAGGATATGCCTAGATTGTCTAACCAAATCTGAAGACCCATTGAAAGGATTGATGACTGCTAGCTCTATCCAGACCATATGGTCATCATAATAGAGGGAACCACAGCTCCTTCTATGCATCTACCCTAGTTGGTCCCAAACAAGGTGGCAAAGCAAGAAATTGTATCCCAACTAGTTGATTTTGTAGATGTTAGATTAAGAAGTTCCAAATAAGAAGTTGTCCACCCACCTCCTATCGATATTGGTAGGATCCAATACACAAGGTGGGAACATTTCCATCCAATTGGCAAAATAAAAACCCACTATGATTTCAAGTGGGCACCTTACAGGAAATGGAATCCAAGGCAAAGGGTTAGGAAATACTTGAATAGATTTAATGGAAAGGTGAAGATTGATTACATCCATGTATCATTTATGTTTGATGAAGTGTTTATGAATGCTTTAAATCATATAGAGGTCCACACCAAAATGAATCGGGTAAATATGTCTATGGTGGTGATTGTTGACCAAATTTTACCCTGGGTCAAATTAGGTCAACCCCCTATTTATTCAAACTTTCTATAGGGTCCTACTAAGTCATAAAATAGTCACCATGGTCATATAATAATGTCAAGTCATCTTATGAGGTCAAATAATATGTTTCATCTTTATCATATTTGTACACTTGTCTTAATATCCCTTTATGTCACCTTTTGGCCATGTTAGGGAGTTATACATAAATCCCATCAAATAACAAATGTTCAATATGTACTCTAACATCCCACACATTAAATATGGTCAGAGTAACAATTTTGAAATTGATAAATTATAGGTCCAATGTCTATCCAAGAAGATCAACTAAAAAGAGAGTAGTTTTTTATGTTGTATGGACTATATGACACATTTGGCACATGGAAAAGCTTCAAGAAGGTCTCTTTATATCCCCATTGGTATTTTCTAGGTTCAGATGGCTTTAATAGATCAAAAAATGGTAGAAAGTGGTCTTTCTCTCATGTCACTCTCTTGGGCAGGTCAAACAAGGCAAATGGTTTTCTATTGGTATGGACAAGAACAAGAGAGTTGGAGTGGATGCATATGGTGTAAGTTAGTAGTCTTTATGGCCTTCCATTCCATGGTCATAGTTTCCAATTTGGTGGTCCATACTCTATGAACAATCTTTAATATTGTTGATGCCTTTAAACTACTTGCACATCCCCAACACCTCAAGTTTCCTTCTCTATTTGCATTGATATAAGTAAACTAGGTGGTGTATGTGATCTTGCATAGTATGGCCATCCTTTTCATATGGTTTTCAATCTAGTTTTCACGTGTGGACATGAAAGAGTAGGCAATATCACTCTCTTGAGCTAGAGGGAGGTGAACATAAGTGATCTACAGAACATTATTTTCACAGTTGCAAAGTTTGTCCTTGTGCAAGTGGATCCAAATTAAAGGTGATATACCATCTTTCAAAGTATGACCATCCTTATCATATGGACCATCCTTTTCACAGTTGCAAAGTTTGTCCTTGTGCAAGTGGACCATCTTTCAGAGTATGACCATCCTTATCATGTGGTTTTCAATCTAGTTTTCACATGTGGACATGAAGGATCAATTATTATCACTCTCTTCAGCTAGAGGTGAACACTAATGGTCTACAAAATATTATTTTAACAGTTGCAGAGTTTGTCCTTGTGCAAGTGGCTCCAAATTAAAGGTGATATACTTATTTTCAAATTCACAAAAGCATGGTTGATTATATTCTCCATTGAAGGTTTGTGTTGAGGAGGATCATGGATGGAAAGTAAGGTCTAAGACCCTTGATACAGTCAAGTAGCCTAAAAGGGCCATCTACATGCTTGCCTAAAGACCACTTCAATTTCAACGTGAAGAAAAGAAGTATAGTGGTGTTTGAAGGATTTGAACCTAACTATGATTTGAAACAAAGATCATAAACCTAGTGAAAGGTTATTAAGGTGATGATGAAGCTAAATCCTAGTACACAGTCCTATATCTAATGATACCTACAAGTAGTCTCAAACCATACTCTAAAGTCAATACAAAAGAAAGCAAAGTAGAGTTAAAATGGCTTTGGAGGTGTTTGGACTCAATTGAAACCTTTAAGCAAGTCTGAGATCATAGGGAAGATCATTGTATTCAAAATAGTGAAGTCACTGCCTACTATCAAACCTGAGTGCAAGGTGCAAAGTTGAAAAGCTGCTTAATGGGAACATTTATATTAGTTTCTCTAAAAGAAGTTTATGTGTCACAAGGTGTCATCTTGTGGTGAAGATTGATGAGGTCTGAGTAAGCCTAATGACTTCAAACAAGCAGCCTAGGCCTTAGAGATCACATCTGAACATAATGGGAAGTTGTTGGATCAAGAGACTGATGTCTGATTAGGTTTCCAATTCAGTCAAGTTTACACTTGAGATACTCAGTAAACTACAATACCAAAGGAACCTGTAGCAATACAACCTTGAAACTAACAACTAGTGGATTGGTGATAAGAAGTGAGAATATGGTCTCAAAGCATAAGATGAGCTCATTAAAACATGCGATGGCTCTAGTGACTTGAAGAAAATCAAAGAATTTGAAACACAGTGCTCAGATACTAATACACACCTACAAGTATCACTTGATGCACTTAATGAGCATCTACGGTTTACCACAGTCACAGATAAATCTAGGCCAATGAAAGGTGCAAGTAGCAATAGGCAGAGGTGTAACATGGAGTGAGCATGTATAGGTCACTCTCAATTTGATAGTCACATCTTCGTAAGATTCTCAAAGCAAAGGTTGAGCAAACTATAGTCATCTACAAATTACTACAATCACACCTATAAAAGCTAGTTTTGAGAACATTTGATATTTAAAGGCTTTAAATGGATGATATTGTTTTGAATCTTGACACAGAGTGTCACAATGACTTAACCTAGGCTCCCATGGTCTCAGTTGGGCCAAACAAATAGGGAAAGTGCCCTTTGTTTTGTCACAAACAGAGGGCACTCCATGAGCAACAAAACCTACAAACCTTACACATAAATGGCAATAAGATGAATGATAGAGCCTTGAATGATTGTGGGAATATGTAGAGGGTTGATTTGGAGATGAACAAGTGTTGAGGAACACTTACATTCAGTATGATCACCTACCGGTGGTCATATACATAGAAAATACAGTATAAGTCTAGTAGGCCTAGAACTAGGCCTAAACCCTCATGGCCTCTAACTTCATTCATATGACTACATGATCTTTTCAAAGCAAGTTGAGAGCCTTCATTGATGAGTGGAGAATCTATATCATCCATCAGTTTTCAAGAAACAACTCAAATTGGTCATTATTGGCCTAATCTTCTCTCAAGCCTATCCAGAATGCAAGCAACTAGTCGAGGAGCCATTTTCTTTTTCTCATATATGTACGGACAATGTGAACGGTGCCTCAAGAACTTAGGTGTAGTTGAGGAGGGTCATGAGCTAAAATTGTGTGGAATTGGTTCAAAGGTTGAACATCTAACCTTTATGAATCATCACTAAGAACCTAACCCTCCTGAAACCCTTTCATGAACCTGATGAAGAAAAGATGAATGGAAATGCATCTAGGAGGGGTCAATTGGCCTTGAAAGTGTTCTGGATCTCTTTGGCACTCTCTCAGGCTCCTCACCATCTAGTCATTTTGTACCATCACTTGTACGAACAAACCAAAATATGGGTTTTCAGTAGGATTTGAGTTGAATTGCAAGTACAAAAGGTAATTGGTGAATGAAAGTCATTGTAAGAGGTGTGTATGGACTTGTTCTAACTCCTTAGACTCATCTCTCACCTCAGTTAAGTATGGAAAGTCCTCTGATAGACTATCCATTGTAGGCAGTCTGAATAAGACAACGAGAAATCAAAGTGACTACATATTGTGAAGATAAGAAGTGTTGTATTGAGTTTCATTGAAGTCTATATGCTAGACCAGAAGGCAAAGAGGATCTAAAGAGTTGTCTAACACATATTTAACGAACCTTATTGAACAACTACAGGGCACTTATGTGACAAGTGTGAAGATAGGCCTAAAAGGGTTAATGAGCAGTTACAAGGTAGTGAATGACAAGTGGTGCAGAGAAGTTCATCAGTTGAAGGGCGTATAAGAGATATTTCAATCTTGTTGCGACCTTCTCAAGTTGGTGCAGAGAAGTTCATCAGTTGAAGGGCGTATAAGAGATATTTCAATCTTGTTGTGACCTTCTCAAGTTAGTGCAAATGTGTCAAAGACTGCTACAATAGTTATGGATTTTCAAGTGGACTCCTCATCATCAAGGTAGTTTCAAGAACCATGGAGTGTCTCTACACCAACCTCAAGGATATGTCATGTTTGTGATGGACACCTGTTGATGGGACCTTCATGACTTGTTTTCCACTTCATTCTCTCATTTTGTAACTAGTTTTCACATATTGACACTTGGCCTTGTGACTATCCAGCTTCAATTTTCTCTCTCCTCTCCTATGTTATATATATGCAATCCATTTTTGCATTTGTAATATATCCACACTTGGTATGACGAAGCCCTACTAGTTTGAATATTGTATTTACTAGTCATCCCCCCAACCCAAAACATTGCACCATCAACTCCATCAACATCTCCTTCCTCTAAAAAAGCATTCACTTTCCTAAGTTCACCCCTAGCATTCACTGTTGCCCTCACCTCATCACCACTTGTTGCCCCGTCAGATTCACTTGCTATTGTTTCACCCCTTCCAGCATTAACTTTTACTCCTACCGAATCCCCCTTTGTATACAAGAGGATGCAAGTAGATTTTTTAGTTTCTCCTCAAAGCACCCTGGAAAAGGAGGCCTCATAGGAAAGGTCAGAGGAAGGATTGGACACAAGAAAAGGTTCTAGACCATCAGAACCTATAGAGATAGTAGATAGTGAAAAAGAGTGGTTTACTAAGGAGGAATGGGAGGATAGAACATAGACATCCTTGTTTGAAACCATAAGTGAGACCACAGAGATTGACCCTAATGATGAATGTTTATTAGAGGAGGCTTAGTTGGGTGACACTAAGATCCTAAATACTAGTTCTCTCTCAATTAAACTACTGCAAGACCAAGACGAGGACAAAGGAGATGAAGTAGAATCTAAGCCCTTAGCTTCTACACGTGGGAAATCCGTGGACCTATCTCCACCCTCGGTACCTCCCAGCACAACAATGACACTTACAACAATAGTTAACCTGGTTGCTACTTCTTAAGTGGTAGGTACACAAGATCCTCATTCTTTACCTATTGTTGCAACTATTGTTCTAGTCAGTGCATCGTAATCCCCAATCCTATCACTAGTAATGCAGGTTGTGGTGACCCCCAGCCAACCTTCAAAGGATTCTACTAGAGTTACTTTCATGATAGTAATGGATTACTTGCATAATTTGCTTTGTACCCCTCCTACCTATTCATTATTTGCTTCCAAAGCCCTCAGTCCTCTAGACTCATTAAACAAGTGCACTTCAAATATTTTGTCTCCACCACCATTTTAGATTCCCCATTTACTCCCTCCCAACCATCCACTCAATTGGGCCTACCAATTGGTCATGTAGCCCAAATGGGAGATGCAACCATTACAGCACAGGAGTGGAGAAAGGAAAGTTATTAATTGACACAGTGACTCCAAAGAAGGTCATTGGTTAGAGAAAAGTTATTCCCCCTTTCCATCAACTAGCAGTCTCTTCTCCCAAACCTATGCTCCCTCCAAGGCAATCCCCATCTGCCACTCCTATAAAGTGGGTTGAACCTTTACAACAACCAGTTGTCTTGAACATCCCTGAATGGATCTAGAAAATGTAACACACAGAAGAAGGCAGGAGGGATCTGGTTATTGTTGAACAGCCAATAGTCAAGTTTCACTTTGATAGAGAAATGAAGACTATGAGGAAGGTTAAAAGGAAAAATATAATGGTTGAAGGACAGAAGGTGGAATTGGAGCAAAGAGAAGATGTCTTCTCTTTGACAAAGAGAAGAAAATTACTCCCTTCAGATATTATCGATTACATAGAGGACCCCTACACCTTTGTAGACTCTATGGGGGAGTAATAAAAGAAATATTTAGAGGCTTTGATCAAGTTGTGGAGGCAGTGCAAGGAAGGGATACCATACAATCTCTGAGGGGCATCATGGATAATGTGCAAGGAGCAGCTCGAAAACTATATGACATTAACCAGTTAATAAGAAGTGCAAAGGAGTCGCAACCCAAGTGGAGAGATGTATTCACTTTTGTTGATAGGATGAAGAGAATGGAGACCAGACTCAATTTCATGAGCCAAGCAGCATGGAACAAAGCTTATGACCATCTGAACTTAATAACTACTCTGGATGCAGCATGGGCCTTGAACTATGTAGCTTCTAGGAGAGATAGCTTGATTAGATGGCATCAAGAAATGTGATATCTAGTTCAACAACTCACCAGCTACAAGGATCATGCCATTACAATTTGGAGGGAAATGAGAATAAATGGTGTGATTAACCCCAGCGGGGAATTCATCCTCAGGGCCATCTTTAAAGATATCCTTCAAACAACAATAGATAGTTTTAAAGCAGAGGTCAAGGGAGCGGTATATAAGACCTAGGAAGACTTGTTGCAATTGATATTTTTTTCCAAAACCCAGGTTGTTAACACAAAGACCTTTTATGTGGAGCTTGGGGTTGTATTAAAGGCACATAGACAGTTGATGGATAGAGTCCCCTAGCGCTTCAAAAGGCCTCTATTGTACTTTGAGGCAATTAAAATGGACTTTGAAGCAAGTCACCCCTGCTATTTGCAAATTCAAGTGAGCAGACAAGCATCTCCGGCCACCCTACCTCTATTGGCTATTTCAGTTGCAACTTCTTCTCAAGCACCTGAACTAACCACAACTACAACTCAGGTTACAACTGCAACCATTGTCGGGGCCCAAGTATCAACAACTACCACGGCCACTTCATAGGCATTTCCACTTGTAGTTACATCAATTGTTTATAACAAAATGTTGTTGTAACAATGTTTTGTCCTTTGTGAATGATTGACTGCATCATGGCCATGTATGTCCTTATAATGATGAAACTTTGAGCATGGTTTAGAGGATGAGGCGTCCCCATCCCAAGTCTATATATACATGTATCTCCACATTCCAAAGGGAGGAGAAATTTTGATATTCAATAGAGATAGAGACCTTTCAGGTTCTAAAAAATCTGTGTTGCATACTTTTCTCTTTCATGTTTGTGTTATAGTTTTTATGCATTTTATCTAACTAATAGCTTAGTTTCTTGATATATACTATAGCAATTTCAAGTAGCTTATGGTTAGTAAGGTCTTTTATAAATTAAAATGTACAACAACAATTTTAGGTTGGTAGATTTTATTTTCTTGCAACAAGTTTGCTAAGTTACTCTCTAAATTTATGTAGAAATGTCATTTGATGCAACTTCTTAGATTGAACCATAGCTAATAGAAGGTGCTCTCTAGTATTAGCTATAATCTCTTGTTAAGAAATGCTACAACAGTCTTAATAACAACCACCTTTAGCTACTGACTAAGAGTTAATTTTATCATATTCCTCAGACCTCTTTACTATGTTTGTCAATTCTATGTACCAAAGCAACAAGAGGAAAGCATTAGTCCCTTGGCATTTGTCCTTGTTCTGAAGCCGATTAGAAAGAATCAATGTCCTTTGTTTACAAATCCTCTTTCCAGCCTTACCCTTCCCTTTATTTACGGTTTCTTTGAATCTTGCCCACTTTAGTTAAGTCCATCTCCATTCCATTCAACTCGAGTAATCTAGGATCCATATCCATATTTGAACCATCCCAATTAACATTTGCTTCGCTCACCGCCATTCCACCACTACTCAATACAAGACCCAATACGTACAACTCGTGCCTCGGAGTGAAGTCAAACTTCACCAAGATCCCAAAACATTAGAGGTTACTTCATGATTATTCTCAAGTGTGCATAAAACCTACATCAACAAGTGGAAACATAACCCTTTTGTGCTTTTCTCTTTGATTTGTTGAGAAGTCAATCTGGTAGGCTGAGGGAATGATTGTGTTGGTGTATAGTGATCTTTTGTAGTATTGAATGCCCGTCATTTGACCAAATCTTTTTTCTTTGTCCTACGTGTGAAGACCATGGACTCTAATACTTAACTTGGACTGAACATGTGAACATTATGTTGGATGTTATCCTTGAGCCTATCTGAGAATGGGTTTATTCAAGTTGTCCTCTATGATGTTATCCATGTGTAAAGACATGTTCTAGAATTATTAAATATAAGCCTTGACAATCCCTAGTTGTCACAGTTTTGTTAAATAACTGAAGTAGTTATATGTTACACTATTGCGGTAGTGCATCTACAACTCATCAACAAACTCTAACTAGGTAACAGTAAGGCCCTTCTTTTTCTTTTTAGCACATAGCCATCTATATCAAATGAGTTGTTTTGATTAAAAATACATAAATGCCTTTACCATCTTTTGTGCACATGGGGTATGATGTAAATCAAATAAATTCTTCAATTGACTAATCTAGGTGGCCAAATCCTAACCATCAAACTTGTGCATGTCCACTTTTGATAACATATTCTAAGAACTTGTAATTGAACTTGGATTATTTTGTATGGGGCAACCCAAGTGGCCCAATAATTAATTATTAGATGGTGGTGGTGTTTGTATATTAGCCAAGGCCATCATGATAGCTGCCAATTTCACATTGATGTTTCTCAAATCTCCTTTCATGGTGTCCAAGTCACGTTTGACCTCATCCATATCTTTTTTAGCCATGCCTTGCACTTCTAATTGGAGTTGGGTGACCAACCTAAAAACCCCTATATCAAAGGTTTCAAACTCCATTTCTTCCTTGCTAGGAATTTTTTTTGGAGAGGTTAGCCCTTATCTACAACCACTAGTGTGTGGATCAACCATAAATGAACTCTAGGTGTAGGGTTCCAAACTTAGGGTAAGGGTTTAGAATTTAAGGTTTAGGGGTCAAAACAAAAGTGTATTGGATGCTTATATCATTGCAACTCTCTTTGCCACGAATCCAATCACTATTATTTGTAAAGGGAAAAAAAAAGTCTTTTAAAACATGTACCAGAGGCTTATACTATTGCAATCATCTCGTCGAGACGAATCTAATGACTACTATTTTGTGCATGGGTACAAAAACTTTTCTAGACTTTTTTTTGGAAAAAACCTCAAACAATATTGTGTTAATGGAAAAAGTATTTTTTTTCCAGATCACAAGTTATATATTTTTCGTTCCTTCAATGTACTAAACAACCCCTACACTAGATCTAAGGGAAAAAAATGCACATCAAAACCTTGCCTAAATCAAAGCTCTAATACCACTTGTAATGAAACCATTTGAGATAAGATCAAGCCAATTCATAACAATAGATATAAATATAAATATCAAGAGCTAAGCAATAGCAATAGATTGTAATAATAAGAGCGAAATAAAACAAATCCACACCAAATGTTGACAATAGAGAAAAATATTGGAAATATAAATTTCAGCCATTTTGAGGGGCCAACCTCCACAACCATGCAATAAGAGCAGAATTCATAGTATGATCCTCAAGTACTAACCACTACCTCCCTAATTAGGCTAATGTTACTCTATATGTGGACCCTACTAACAATATGAAAACATAGATTATTGTGATATGATAAGGTAAAAGGTTACGTTACACACAAGTTGGCAACACATATCCCTATGCACACTATAGGTTAAGTACATAACATGATTCGATCATAGTAGGGTGATTCCTATCTTGGTCACTTACTTTGATCTTGATTAGATGATGTCAGAGCCTAAAGAAATTTTGTAAGCGCCTTCATCAACTCATACTTATAAAAAAAGATCTCTCAGATTGTTGAATATGAATCTCCCAGAGTTATTTCTCCTTCTCCACAACCTTGGTTCAAATCGCCTTGCAAGAACATAAAAAATGGGAGTACATATGAGGTGTTTGCCTTAGACCCCTATTCTTGAATAAGTTGGTAATCGATGTTCATGTAATCTAGCAAACAATCTAGTGTAGTGTAAAGATATCAATCCTTATCCCTATGTATGAGATGTAATCAACTAGTTGCTTTGATGTATTGTGGTTTAAGGGCTAAATATTACATGCACAACTCACTAAAACAATGACACGATCTAGATTTAAGATATGACAGTAGTCTACAACACTCAAATCTAACTCAGGGCTAAAATAGAAACTAAAAGTATGAGGAACAATTGAACAAGCAATAAAAAGACAAACGAAGATGAAAACTAAAACCGAAATAGAATTATGGAAATAGATCTGAGCTCTGTAACTTACTATACTAGGACAAAATCGCCAAGTCCCCAAATGTGTATGGTACATAATCAACATGTCACCGAATGTGTACCTTGGTTGTTGTTGAATGTGCACCATGCTCCTTTTTTTGAATCTAAAAATAAATGGACAAGTGTGCAAGTTGATGGTGAGTAGGGTTGTGCGATCACTTTGTAGAATTGACAAACAAACTACATTGAATTGTCTCTCTTTTGTTCCTTGACCTAACCCTCAAATGTAACAACAAAACAAATGTGTGCAAGTTAGTTGACTCAGGCTACTCCTTGAGGAATTACATGACATACCCTGCATGCTAGGAACTAGAGTCAATATAGTTCTCTTGTGTATGTGTGTAATCCTACCAAAGTGAGAGTAAGGGTTTCACCTCTTCTCCTAGAAGATGAGATGTAAATATATGCTCTTTCTACTAAAGTTTCTTTGGCACAAGGTGGTCATGACACAAGACTTATAATTGATGTAGAGGCAATGAAGGATCAATGTGAAGGGTCCTTGATAAATGTAGCAATAAATGGAATCAACGTGCAGCTCAAACTTAAGGAGGCTTGATTCTTGATGATCACTTGGTAAATAACTAAATATTGATTTGTAGATACAAGGCTCTTTAGGACATGATATGCAAAGGCCAATCATTGGACAATGTGATAAGCAAAATCAAAGACTTATGAAATTAGGCCAAGACAAGGAGCCACAAAAGCAAAAAGGACATAATTGGTAGACCACTGAGTTTGGACCAGGTGGCAAAAAGGCTCGAAATGGAGACAACCCTACTAATAGAATGGATAACTATGATCCTAACGCTAACAATGGACCAATTTGACATGAATATGAAGATATCTAGAAGAATCAACGTTGAGGAGGTGTTAGTGGGGGAGGGGGGGTGAAAGATGTCTAAAAATAGCCAAATGCAAACAAGTGGACCAAGTGTGCTAAAAATTTTAAAAAACCTAATGGAAAAGGGTCTTGTACCAAAGCAAAGTATCTACACTAGTATGGACTATATGTTCTTTCAATAATTCTTCAATTTTACTTGTGGTACAAGGGGTGTACACACTTCAATAGATGGCAATAGTAATAGAAATTAGATTGGCATAGCTTATGGACGTTTCCCTTTCTTACGAATGATTGTCTTAAATGGATAAATGTACTCATGTATTTATAGACTTATTAAATTCAAATTAAGATCTTATTGGTGGGGAAGCCAACAAATGGACACAAAGAACCAAAAAAAATGAGAGAGTCAAGGGACCCACCGAAAAAATGACTAAGATCGAATTGGTCTAAACCTAGTCAAGGAGACAATGAAACCCTCAAATAGAGTTTTGGACATTCCAAGAGCAACTAGAGTAATATCAAGGCAAACAAATAGCTAATTTGTAGGCTTTCAATCGTTTTGGATTGAATGGTGGCATTATCATTGATCCAATGTGAACAAAAATTAAATTTGAAAGGACAACACAAGGCAAAGAATGGCAATAAAGGGGTCCCAACACAAGGAAAAATGCATCAATAACAACCTAGTTTGAACCAATGATCCATATGCACATAAAACACACAAATGACATAGTAAATAACTATTCTTGTATCAATATTAGGTGGGTTATTAGGTTACATCATTCCTTGACATATGTATGATCCTTGTGTGTTATGAATCCTAATTCACTCCTTTGGGTTGATGATGTCACAATCCTAGGCCCACTAGATGTTGGCTCACAAAGATGCACCATTGACAAAAGAGCTTGGTTGCTAAGGTTTAAATCATAATATTTGTTTTGAGTAAACCTAATTTAATGACCTTCACTACCCTCATCACATTCTCTCACTTGATCAAAAAAGCCCTTGAGTTCTTTCTTGAATGAAAGCTCTCATATGCTTATTCACATTTTTCAAAACGTATTTCAAAGCCATCATTAAAAAGTTATATGCATGGCTTGTATAACAACCTTCATTTTAGTTAATTGTCTCCCCTACATCAGCAATCTATTAATCAAATCCTTAAGTTCCTTCCTAAATGAAGGTTCTCGTATGCTTGTTCACATATTTAAAAACTTACTACGAAGCCATGATTAGGAAGTTGTATGAATGGCTTGTATAACAACCTTCGTTTTAGTTAATTATCTCACCTTCATCAACAATTTATTGATCAAATCCTTAAATTCATTTTGTATCTTAGACTAGGTCATCATATCTCCCCATTCTTAGCCCATGTTTTCATCTCATACCCAGTATCTTGTTGCAAGTTTTTTTGTATCCACTTATACAATAAATGTTCCTACAAGATCCAATTGAGTTTCCAAATAAAAATGTGGTTGCGAAGATACTCTCTTCAACAACAAAATGTTCATCTTTTTAATCCTCACATACCATATTTTAGAATGCAACTATTTTTAGATTACCCTCTTAGGCCTTCAATTTAGATACTCTAATAAAAGCTTTTGGGTGCCTTTGGTAGCATTATCTTGAAATTTCCTAGACACCACATCCTAGAAGGAAGATGAAATAGGTAACAAACTTGTAATTAAAAAGTGATTGCGAAGATACTCTCTTCTCCAACAAAATGTTCCATCTTTGAATCCTCATATACCATATTTTGGAATGCAACTACTTCTAGCTTAGCCTCTTTGACCTTCAATTTAAATACTCTGATATGCTTTTGGCTGCCTTATCTTGATATTTCCTAGACACTACCTACTATTAGAAGGAAGATGAAATAGTGTACAAATTTGAAACCCGTAAGAACTACCAAATCCCAATTCCTCGCTCCAAATCCTAGCTCGGAAAAGCTCCTACATTCCCTTGTGCCAATCATAAACTCTCATTTTTTTTTTTAATCCATGTTTTTTAGTGGTTTGTTCAGCTGTAGCCTAGTGGCATGTTGGTGCTTACCATGTGGATGCCTCGTGCAATGTATTGATGCGGTTGTCATGAGTGATAATACAATATTTTCTAACATGATCTTAGAAAACATCGAAATAACGTGCACCTCCTTTTCATAAGGAACCTCTCCAACGTGCACCCTTCTTTTCCATCGATTTATTTATTTGATTCATAGGGTGGAGTGTGTTCTTTTGGTATCTAGACGGGTACAGCCTAGATTACTATTACAAGATATTTGTACTAACTTCGCCGTTGAAATACAATCTTGGAAACAAACAAATTGGCATGTTACAATCTAATGTTCCAACAATTTTCTGTTCTACGTGTTTGCTCAAACTCAGAACATGCTAAAATCTCTTACACAAATAGGTCATGGTCTCTCTTGAAGCTTTCCTGGTCTATTCGATATTTGTCGATCTTGTGAAGTATCAAAGCTTGGAATTCAAGTTTCAACAATGTTTAAAGTACTACAGCTTGAAAATCTCTAAGAATATCCCATGTGCTTGAGACAAAAAATTGTGTATAACTGAAAAAAAATTTAGCGCGCAAGCCTCCCTTAATGTTTTCCTTTCTTGCCCAGTACGACCATCTACAGATGGTGGTTTGATGGTGAAGATGCTGATGTATTAAGCCAACGTAGTGATGTTTGATGTCTTTTGAGCATTGTCAAGACCTGGGGGGATTCGTTTGACAGAGTAGTCATCGTCTTTTGGGTATTTGTTGGTACCAGATGCAAACCTGGGTTTCCTTTGATGAAGTGGTTTGTCTTTGGGTATTGTTGAGACCAGGTGTGAATCCGGGATTCCTCTATTGTGGCAGGAATCCTCCATCATGACAGCCTTGCCAAAACCTGAATCTTTTAATTTCTCATGCATCACTTGCGATACTTACGTGCAAGTGGAATCCAATGCTAGCTAAACCTCCTGGATGTAATATAGCCTCACCCTTAGAAAGCTTATCGGACAACCAAAACAAAACAAATTTCCATCTACATATGGCCAAAACTGCTTCATACACTCAAACCTATTCTCTTAAAAACGGAACAAAAATCTACAGATTTTTCTTTGACAATGGACAAAACATGCTTCGCACATACAAAGCTATCGGAGGCAAATATCTAACAAAAGATAGTGCCATGCTTTTCTACAAGGTATCATACATTTGGAGTAAAAATATACTCCTTCGCATTCCATAGACATATATTATTTTTCCGTTTGATCCTAAAATCACATTTATCTACAGAAAATGCATAAAAAGGTATATGCATTGTCATACATAGAGAACTAGCATTTCTGTGCACAGATACCAACATTAACAATGTAAATTTAAGCCGAAACCACCACCAAGAGACATGATCTTCCTTCATAGTTGAATAGAAGGTGGTGAATACGGAGCATGTCCATCAGTGTCCCTTCGATGATGGCAAAGGCAGCATTGAATCAATGGAAGATTGTGTAAGCAAGTGGCCATGATCAATTATGAAAGTCAAACCATCATTGTCTCAGCAGCATTAACCTTTTCCTCACATGGAAAACAATCAGTTTACACAGTAAGTGTAGTAAGCAAATATTTTTGCTTCTGAGGATGCTTATCAATATCTATTTGTCAAGGTATATGACTGTCAATATTTACCACTGTCAGCTCCAAAAGCAGGCTTTCAAAGCCTAGGCTCCATAGTAACTAAGAGGCATAACAACTTGATTTCAGACTCCATAATACTTTTTATACATGAAAATGACAAGACTTGGCCGCCATCAAGTAGTTGGAGAACCGTTTCACTCAGTTTTCTTTCATTGTTGAATAGAAAGCGGTGAATAAGGAGCTTGCCCATCAGTGCCCCTTCGATAATGGCAAGGGCTCCCTTGATCAAAAAAAATTGTATAACAAGTGACCATATGCACTCATAAAAGTCAAGCAATCAGTCTTGGGCATTATCATACCTTTCCTCGGGTGGAAAACATTCAGCTTACAGCAAGTGAAGTAAGCATATATTTTTGCTTCTGGAATACCTATCAATATCTATTTGTTGAGGTGAACGATAGTTGATATTTACCGTTGTCATCTGCAAAAGCAAACTTTTGAGGCCTAAGCCCCATTGTAACCAAGAAACATAACAATCTGATTTGGTATACATTACCTTCTATGCGTGAAATTTATACATGCAAATGACAAGACTCAGCTAATTGCCATCAAGTAGTTAGAGAACTGCTTCACTCAGTTTTCTTTCAGTGTTGAATAAGTGGTGGTGAATGAGGAGCACACCAATCAGTATCCCTTCAACGATAACAAAGGCTCCACTGGATAGAAGGAAGATTGTGTAAGCAAGTGGCCATCATCAATCATGAAAGTCAAACCATCATTGTCTCAGCAGCATTAACCTTTCTTCGCATGGAAAACAGATGCCTATCAATATCTATTTGCTGATGTGAATGACTTTCGATATTTACCATTTTCAGCACCAAAAGCAGGCTTTTGAAGCCTAGGCTCCATTGTCACCAAGAGACATAATAACCTGATTTCAGACACCATACAATACTTTTAAAAACATGAAAATGGCAAGACATAGATGCCATCAAGTAGTTGGAAAATTATTTCACTCAGGTTTCTTTCATTGTTGAATAGAAGGTGGTGAATGAGAAGCATGCCCATCAGCGCCCACTTCAATAATGGCCAGGGCTCCAGAGGATCAAAGGAAGATTGTGTAAGCAAGTGACCGCGATCAATCAGTCTTGGGCATCATTAACCTTTTCCTCGCATGGAAAACATTCAGTTTGCACAATTAGTGAAGTAAGCATATAATTTTGCTTATGAGGATGCCTATCAATATATATTTGTTGAGATGAATGATTGTCGATATTTACTGATGTCAGCTGAAAAAGCAGGATTTCGAAGCCTAAGCCCCATTGTAACCAAGAGACATAACGACCTGATTTCAGACACTATACAATACTTTTTATACATGAAAAATTACAAGACTTAGCTTGATAGCTGCCATTACGTAGTTGGAAAAATGCTTTCCTCAGTTTTCTTTTGTTTATAATTAGGTGGCAGTGAATGAGGAGCACACCAATAAGCGTCACTTCAACAATGGCAAGGTTTCCATCGGATCAAAGGGAAATTGTGTAAAGCAAAGTGACTATGATCAATCATGAAAGTTGGAACCATCATTGTCTTAGGCAGAATTATCCTTTCCTCACATGGAAAACATTCAGTTTGCAGTGAGTATAGCAAGCGTAACTTTTTGCTTCTAAGGAAGCCTATCTGTATCTATTTGTTCAGATTAATGATTGTCGATGTTTACCATTGTCAGCTGAATCGGCGAAATTTTGAAGCCTAGGCCCCAATGTAATCAAGAGACATAACAACCTGATTTCAGACACTGTACAATACTTTCTATACATAAAAATGACGAGACTTAGCTTCATCAAGTGGTTGGAGAACTTTTTGACTCAGTTTCTTTCACTGTTGAATAGAAGGTGGTGAGTGAGTATGCCCATCAATGTCCCTTCGATGATGGCAAGGAATCCGTAGGATTAAAGGAAGATTTGCAAGCAATTCGCCATGATCAATCATGAAAGTCCAACCATCATAGTCTCCGGCAGCATTAGCCTTCTCCTCGCATTGAAAACGTTCAGTTTGCATGGTAAGAGAAGAATATCTTTTTGCTTCTACGGATGCCTATCAATATCTAGTTGTTGAGGTGAATGATTGTTGATGTTTACCATTGTCACTTGCAAAAGTAAGCTTTTGAAGCCTGAGCTCCATTGTCGAAAACTGAAAAAGGATTATCAATGACAACATTAGCAGCAGAAGAGGGAATAAAGTTCAAAGATGCAATATAAATCCTAAAAAGAATCCCTACGATTAGAATACTCAATAGATCATTTTAAAGCCCCCGGCATCCAATTGACTTCTATTACACTTCAAATGTTTTCATAACTATAGATCTTTCAAAAGTAGATATGCTGACTTTCATCTTATTGCCTCTTCAAGCTCAATTGCCCATGTTTCCACTAATGTACCTTTTCAAATTGCAAAATATCAAGTATGAAAACTTAAAGCCTATCAACTGAAAGAGGCATATTCTATCATTCCCAGTGTTATCCGCCAGGTTTCAACTTTCCATCTCGACCAACTGTATGTTTACAATGGCTTATGTGTTGTTTATGAGAATTGCTTATGAGAATCAAATTGGTAGAAGACCTTAGCAATTTTGTTCAGACACTTGTTAGCGGCATATTTGGTCATGTCAATTTATGTCTATGTATGCCTCTAAAGGTTTGGCATAGCATT
This sequence comes from Torreya grandis, assembly GCA_037957365.1. NCBI lineage: Eukaryota > Viridiplantae > Streptophyta > Pinopsida > Cupressales > Taxaceae > Torreya > Torreya grandis. The sequence continues at coordinate 4,635,404 of JARHVA010000357.1, read as the reverse complement.
AGTTTCCATGTGTAATGCGCCCATGGAAGCATTTGTGTTGCAAGTATATAACTGACACCACCAAGTTGGAGGTACAACAAAGAGAAAGTCAGCTCTCTCCAATCTGCCTTAATGCCAAAAGATCAGCACTCGATTTTTTTGGATGACTAAACACATTTTCATGCACTACAAATGACTTGTGACACAATAGTGACAATACAGTTAGCTAGGTGGGTATCTGCCGGAGCTGAGAATTTCGTTGGCATGCTCAAGTTGCCAGAAGATCTTAATTTGAATTTTGATATATTGAGGCATGTCCTAAATGCTCTGAAAATTGAGTTTGTCTGTTTCTTGACAACCCTAGTTGTTGTGCATCCATCCAGTTGTTGTTACATAATTGGCAGTTATTTTGACATGTGCTTTTTTTATCAGTTGAAACTTGAAAGTTGTATTATAATTTACACCTGTATACATCTCTTTCCCATTATTTTGTTGAAGAGGTCAACTAATGTTCAATTTAAATTTCAAGAATTGGACCCTGCTCAGCTATTGAAGCCTCTCCCCTATCATCTAGATTCTCTTTTCATTTTTCGGTCTTCATTTACCGGAAAATTTTTGAACTGAAAGGCTAGATAGACAGCTAAAAAAAATTCACGTCACCGGAAAATAGAAACCAATTATGTCTGAAGTGAAATACAAATGACAAAATTCTTCTGATTCTAATATTATAGTAAACAGTAGAGTTTAAAGATAGGATCGAAACTATCATTCAAAGTTTGGTCCATGATTATTTGACTAGATTGAATGGTAGGGACAATCCACATGTTTGGAGTCAAATAGACGAGTGTTTGGCATTTCATAAAGCATCTACATTCCTTGCAATAATTTTAAGTATCCTACCTATTTTCATTATCTAACATTTGCATTAAACGTGAACAATCAAAGAAAATAAAAATAAAACTAAATCGTGATAAATACATACTTTTATTCATGTAAATCATGCAACACCTGGCAAAGCTTTGGCTTTATCTCTTGTAGCAAAAACAGAGAATCCATAAATAATTAGTCTTCTATAAAAACGGTTTCATGGATTGCATAGCTATGCCAAATAATGGTACTCAATTGAGCATATTCAAATCTGCTTACAATATGAATGATTCAAAACAATTAAACACTGCTCAGAAGTTTTTTCCCTCCTGAAATTAAAGGAGTTTATTCTTGAGAATGAAAAGATAATTAAAAGAACAACAGAAAACCTTCTTATTCAGTTGCTTACGGCCTATTTTCTGTTAACATGATTGCATTCTAGCATGGAATTCAATAAAGATCAGACAGACAGGTAATCGAGCAATTAGAAAAAGAAAAGAAAAACCAGTTGAAAATAGAATGTGCCCATAATGAACTCATTGATGATGTCAATTTTACAGCTCTATATATCAGTAAAGCTGGAAAAGAATGATATGCTCTACAGAGAAGCGTGCAGCAATGACTGATGAAATACAGGAAGAAACAATCCCAAAACATATTTTATATAAGAAACATTAGTATTGGTTACTGCTGCTGCTTCTCTACCTACAAAGTGTGAATGAGAAAAGCTTGAAAATGCAAAAGCCCTCAAAAGCTCAGAACGTGGCACCATTTGGAACCCAATTCCTGATACAGAGCTTGAATATGCAAGAGTCTGAATGTGCAAAAAATGAAAACTGAAAACTTGAACATGTAAGAAGCCTGGAAACTGGGGCCAAAGAGGAATACAAGATGGCATCACTCCAAAATGCATGAGTATAGAAGATTTATGCATACATGATGCTGATCTTGATGTAGCAAGGTAGCAGATTCAGATATATCATATTTGTCACTGAATGCTCATTCCAGCATCAATTGTACTGGATACTGATCAATGCAGTCAGCCCAAGCGCTCTCAGTGGATGGTTTTACAGTTCGTAGTGCTTGCCAAACAGCACTGTTGCACTTAAATCCACTTCCAAATGCAATCTGCCAAACCCGGTTGCCTTTTCGCATCCGCCCTTTCCCCTCAATGTAACTCAGTTCATACCAAATTGAGCTTGAAGAAGTGTTGCCAAACCTATGCAAAGTCATCCTAGAAGCCTCTACATGTATCGGCAAAAGCTGCAAGTTCTTTTCAAGCTCATCAATCACTGCTCTTCCTCCTGCATGAATACAAAAATGCTCAAATGCAAGCTTGAAATCTGGTATGTATGGCTTGATCTTCATGTTGAATAGCTTTCTCGCTACCAGGGTTGCAAAGAAGAGTAATTGTTCACTGATCGGCAGAACAAGAGGTCCTAGAGTAGTAATATTAGTCTTCAAGGCTCCTCCTGCTATAGCCATCAGTTCCTTGGACAATGAAACACCAAGCTTCCCAACTTCATCTTGCTCTTGATACACACAATGGAATGCCTTATCATCTGCTCCTTTATGAGTCCTAACAACATGGACAAGCTTGTATTTTGCACGCCGACGGTCAGAGCTCTTATTGGAAAGCAGAACTGCCGATCCTCCGACACGAAACAAGCAATTGGGTATCAACATCGACTTTTTGTTACCAAAATACCAATTCTGTGTAATGTTCTCCGTGCTGACAACAACTGCATAGGTGCTTCCATGAACTTGCAACATGTCCTTGGCAAGATCAATGGCAATGACCCCAGCACTGCAACCCATCCCGCCTAAATTGAAGCTCCTGACGTTCCCCCTAAACTTATACTTGTTCACTATCATTGCCGAAAGTGAAGGGGTTGGATTGAAAAGACTGCAATTCACCACAAGGATACCAATATCCTTAGGCTTCAATCCAGTTTTCTGAAACAGATTATCCAGGGCACCAAACATGACCTGCTCTGCCTCTTCCCTGGCCGCGGCCATCGAGGGCCGAGGGGGTAAGTAGTGCATTGCAGAAGGGACATAAGTGTTTTCTCCCAAGCCAGATCTCTCCAATATCTTTCTCTGGAATTCGAGGGCAGACTCGTCAAAATTCCCCGAAAGTCTGGAGTGTTCAATGAAGCGTTTGTAATTCACTTTGAGGGCTTCAGGGGGCCTATAACATGAATAGTCCACAAGATACACTGGCCGAGGCCTTGACATCACATACACCGTACATCCAAATACCAAAACTGCAGAACACACTAGGACACTGACCAGATTGAACTGTAAATGGATCCAGAGCTGCCAAATATCCTGTGGATCCATTCTACCCACTTCAACAAGAATCCCTACCATCAGAGGGATTAGTAAAAGGGTTAAGAGATGGGTAATGAGGTAATGATAGCCCAACTTGACATACTTGAGATTAACGCTCTGGAGGAAATCAGGCAGCCTGCGTGAAGGATGACTATTGATTTGTACTGACACTCCATTGGCAGGGGGTTGGGGTTCAGTGCGACCCATTTTAGGGGGTTTAAGGGGCGTCAAAATCGGCAAGCAAAATAAAAGTACTGTCAAGACCAGGGTTAAAAAAGAAAAAAGAAAAATCAGATTAGATTAGATTCATACCTTGCAGAATCCAATCCAGCAGCTGGAATTTGACGTATTTTAAAACAAGTAGTTGTACCTGAGCGTTGCAATGCAGAGCGTCTGGAAATGGAGAAGATTTGTATACCCTGCTGAAATACAGAACGTCAAAACAAGCTGATTTTGACGCCCTCCCAAACAGCTCTAAACCGATCCAAACCGATGAAAAGTGGATTTGGGTCCTAATATTTTGAAGCACAATGCAATACAGCAATTCGATTTCTACGGATTAAAGCACGCAGATTTTGACGCCCTGTAAAACGGCTCTAAAACCGCAGATTCTGACGCCCTGATAACGGCTCTAAACTGATTAAATTCGGGGAAAATAAGATATGGGCTTTGATAAGCTTGCCAATGGGTGCTCTGTAAAACTGATCTTCACGGGTCGAAATGGAACCCGGACGGCCGATTTTAACTCCTGCAGCTCAGTCAAGAGACAGAATCCTAGCTGGTAGGAGTCGAAAACACGAGAGGCGAACAAGTCCACGCTTCTAGAGTGCACGAGAGACGAGCAGGTCCACGCTTCTAGAGACCAACTGATTCGATCCTACGACCATTCCAATCTGCGACTGCAATCGCCTGCTCTTTTTAACAGATGATGACAGCTCAATCCAACGACAAGACGGAGACTTTTTCTTCTCTCTCCCGTCTCATGACACACATTTTATATTCACATGGATAAAAAAATTATTTTTATTTTATTATTTTTAATTCAATTGGGAAAATAAATGCAGTTGCGCATAGGCATGCACGCGCCGGTAACGAAGTTAAACGCGTATTATTACGCCGGCAACCGGGAACGTCAACAGCTGCGCAAGTTTAAGGCGTCTTGGACCTTATAGAATCTGTGCAACGAAAAGTGCTCACTCGTTAAATCTGGAAAGTCGGCGTCCGTGGATACACGTGGGCAGTCTTTATTGAACAAGCGAGGTGCCTAGATGCACCACGTGCGTTAAGTGTGATGATGACAGGCGTGCGGCAAACGTATATAAAATTGTCTTCGTCCCTTCCCATACTTTTGGTTAGTGTAGGTGTGAAAGTTTGCCCTCTGTGTTGGCTACCTTGAGTAGCACCTACCTACATGGGTTGTCACCATGCGGCTTTGTAGATTCTAAATATTTATCCCTTTTAGCTTTGGCGTTAAGCAACACCACCTTCTATGTGGGCTTAAGAGGGAACGGGGTTTATTTGGGTGTGAGCATATGGGTAATAATGTATTTATTAGTCGTGAAATTATATTATTTTAGAGTATTTGCGTTTTAGATTAAGTTTTTATTAGTCTATGTTTTTTAATGTTATGATTTAGATTAAGTTTTTATTTAAGTATGTTTTCTTGTATTTTAGTCGTTTCATATCATGTTCCTCTTAGTTCTCTCTCTTTTTTTTCTTTTCTCTTTTTTTTTTACTCTTTCTTTCCAACTTCCTTAATTTTTTAGTATTTTCTCCATAAATGTGCATTGTACAGTTATAAGGTTCAACCCTTTTTATTCTTATTTTGGGCCCCTTATAGATTGTGGGTTTTCCTTTATTGGCCTTCCCACATTAAGTGTTGACCTCTGTGCTAATAGATCTTAATTTGTATTCGAGAAGCCTATAAATATATAGGTGCATTACTACATCTAGAACATCAAGACATATAGTGAATGGGCATGACCAATCAATTCAAGCATTTAGAGCATATATTCAAGAATTTAAAGAAATCAGAAGTATTTATTACTACATCGAGCATTCATTATGGCATTGAAAGTCATATAGAGTAGACATTGCAGCGCACCGGACTACCTAGTTGAGTTGCTTTATACTAAGCTTGTTGTTTTCAATATTAGTGAATTATTGAGGGCCTTGATAAGTAGTTGGTGCTTAAAACCCCTATTAATCTTTAGCACATGCCCCAAAACAAAGCTTTTACGTATATATTTACAAGTTTAGTTACCATGTTAGGATTTTGAAGAAGGATATCAATTTCCCAAGGATCATCACAAAATTCCATAAATACGAGCAAGGTTTTTGGAGCATGATGATTAGAGTCATCAAATTATTTTCTACGTGTGTGTTTTCTACCAAGAACAACCTCACAATTTTGAGAACAACTCTACTCTTCTAGAAGCATCTTAATAGTTCTAAGAGCAATCTTTATTTGCTTCAATTTTTTTGGATTTGCTTCACTTCATTGTCTAGACATGTTATGCATTGTTTGATCCTAATAATTGTTTCCAAATGTGCACAAAACCACATATTCTTCTAAACCCCTCTCTTATCATTTATTATAGCTAGAAATTACAATAACAATTAAATGTGATTATGCTATTTTAGATATGATTAAATTTATTTGTAATGTTTTTTTATGCAATTTGACTTAGGTCTATTTATTCATAAAACATTTTGGTGAACCTACATTATCTTATATGTCCTTTATCTTTTTAGGATTACATCTTGTTTCATGGTTTTGATAGGTCTGGTTTTTCTTAGGTTTGCTTGATGTGTTTCTCCCCTAGGGTTAGAATATTGTTTCACATGGAGTCAAAATTGAATTTAACTAATTTTGTGATTTTAATTTTATTGCATGATCTTAGATCCAATAACCCTAGTCCCTTGTGTTTTATTTGCATGATCCTAAACCCTAGGTCATTTCAATTTTTAAAAATATGTTAAACCCTAGTGTGTTTGTAATGGTTCACCCTTTAAGTGTGATTTTTCAAGATGTCATAAATTCTTCTATGAATGCCAATTCTTTTCATAATGATGTAGAAGATAGTGATTATGATGATTAGGATAACATTGATGAAAAGTTAGGACAAATTAGTTTTATCCCAATAGGACCAAACCAATATATGAATGATATGAATGTTTTTGGTGGTGGTTACCTTCGTATAAGCCCTTGTGATTATATAAATCCAAAATTTGATATGTGAGAACCAATTAGTAAGGGAAAAATGGTTAGTGTCATACAAAGTAAGCTAAATAAATATGGCTTTGGACTTGAATGTGCTATAACAAATTATTTCACCACAACTAATTGATTCCTTTGCAAAACATGAGAAAAATATACTCAAATCATACAAAGTGGTGTAAATTTAGATGCATGTTGTCATGTAGAAATTAATGTTTCTTATTTAAACTCCAATGATGGTTATAATGTTATAGCTTCTTGAGATGATTATTGGAATACCCTAAAACATAATTTGATTATGCCCTGAAACATAATTTGATTATGAGGCTGAAATATAAACACAAAATAGGGATATGAACATTGATTATATTAATCAATATGCTACAAATAATCCCATTGAGATATGATACTATGAATATATTGAAAGAAGTTTTTTGTCACAGTCTACCTTCTCACGAAGTCATTCCAAGAATTCCATCTAAACTTACCACTATCTCTATTGTTTCTAATGTTACTGCTCCTCAAACACTATGTTTTCAACTTCTTGAGATGATTTTATTGCTCTTCCTTCTTCTCAACATGTAATTCCTTCTACTTATCAACATGTTTCTGTTCCTCCATATATATCTCAAAATCCTCCAAGTGCAAATGTTCCTTCTATTTTTTAACCATCGCTTGCTCATTATATCTCTCCAACTGCTTTACATTGTGTCAACCTGTCTCTTGTGCAAAATCATTTTATTCTAATCTATTATATTTACTCACCTTCTACTTTTATACCAAACCTTGAAATGACTATTATGATGCATACATTATGTGACTTGAAATAATAAATTAAAATTCTTTCTCAAGGTCTCCAAATCCAAAAATTAGGGTTACTTCTAATGATATTTTGTTAAACCCCTTGGCTTACAAAGTGCTTGTGTGTTCCTTTTTAATAGGTTTTGTGGCTCCAAAATTTGAATTATTCAATGGAAAGGAGTACTTCACATCACATTGAAGCCTTCTACGCCTTTTACTCAGACATTTCTAATAATGATAAATTGATAACCAATTTATTTCCAAAAAGCTCAAGAGACTATGCACTTGATTAGTTCTATACTTTGCCATGTGAATCTATATATTCTTTTGTAACTCTAGTTGATGATTTTTTGGCTCAATTTTAATTCGATGTGGTTCAAAAGATTGTGTTCATGAAATTATCATTGCTTAGACAAACATCTAATTAGTACATTAGAGATTTGATACCATGCTAACTGAGATAATTTATCAACCACCGTATAGTGATATTTTATTTTTATTTTTCAATACTTTACTACCCATTTTCAAGGAGAAAGTGGCTTTCATGATTTTTAAACTAGGTGCATATCCCACACTAAGCTTCACCAACATGAATCCTTTACAACAAGTGTGTTGTTCCCAACTTTTATTTCATATAACAACACCCAAGATATTGTTTCAAGACATATTCCATCTCTTATGATTGTTATCTATAACATAAAAAATAATATGTGACCCTTCACATGCAATCCCACATGCTACATTCATTGCATATTATTTTAGTCACTAAAATGTTGGGTGTGAAGCCATTATTCACAAGTCACTATTCATAGAGTAATATTCATGAGTACTATTCACATGTCACTATTCATAGTGACATGGCATGCAGGTGTGCAGTGATGTGGCATGTAGGTGATGTGATATCAAGGTGATGTGGCAATGGGGCCCATGGTGGGTCCCAAGTGTGATCATGATGATGTGACAAGTGTGGGACGTAGCACTCCACTTGAGGACATGGGTCTTGTCCTTGGTGTGTTACATGGGCTTGTCTTAGAGGTTATGAGTGCAAGGTCATGATGTGGGATGCCATGTTTGGTGGTCCCATGAGTCACATGTGTAGAGAAGTCAAAAGGAGATTGGACTCCCTTTTGAGCACATGGGAAGGAGACAAGATGATTTTCATTGATGATTTGTGTTTCTACTCGTTTTTGCTTTTTACATTTAGAAGAAATAAGAAACTAAAGATAAATGGTCAGGGGTTAGATGATACCTGGATGAAGTTGCGCACCGTATTCAGACGATTGAAGGAGCTCCTCTTTGGCTGTGGAGGATGACACCTGTAAAGAGAATAAGATTAAATAGAAAAATGTTAGATAGATATATGGTGGACTGCCAAGCGATATGCTCGGTCCCAGAAGCGCAAAGACTTCCTCGAGGGATGACAGTCCACTTTTTTGATAAAAAGAATGATGCTAGAAAAGAAATGGTGAAAGACTAAACAAAAGAAATAGAGATAATGCATACCTATATTCTATTGTCAGTTTGTCACAATTGCCGACATCGGTTAGTCTACCGGCGTTAGTTGGTCAGTTGCCGACGTCGGTTAGGTTGCCGACGTCGGTTAGGTTGCCGACGTTGATAGGGGCAATGGTCCTTAGACAGGTCTCAGGTTTGTGCCTGTGGTCGACAGAGGGAGTCTGGGAGTTAAAAGGGTCTGTGCAGGGTTGCAGGGAGATAAATAAGGTTTGCAAAAGGACAAAGGTAGATGATAGGTTGTCAAAAAGGGTCAAGATAAAAGGAAGGCTTTATAGCCTCTCCAAGAAGAAAGTTGGGTCTAGTTGAAGGTTGGGTCTGGTCTGGTAGTATTTAGAGATAGCAAATTGACTAATTACTAATGTGTTCTAAATACTGAAATGAAAGGCAGAAGAAATACTTAGCTTTGGTGAGATGAAGAACCAAGATGTCGAACACTTGTGCCTATTACGACTGATGTCCAGGTCCCCATGCAATGCTTCAGTCCAATCTGGAGCGACTGGTGTAGAGTCTCTGTGGCCAAGGGAGCATTAGTTGAAGTTTGATGCCTGTTGATATCTCAAAGTCTGAGAGGAAGAGAGAAAGAGAGCCAAATCCGAGTGAGAGAGAGTCGATTCAAGAGTCCAAGAGCCTGTAACTCGATGTTAAAAGTCAATTTATGTAACCGACATTGGCATTTTTGCTGGCATCGGTCGACAGTTGATCGACGTCGACGGGTAGAGAACTGGTAAAAGGGCTTAACAGCCCGTTCTCCATCTGCCAAGTGCATCGTCCGTTGGAAAACGGTCAAAGGTCAGGCTAAATATGCATGAGAGTTAGTTAGGAGGTTAGGGAGGAGTAAGAATAGGTCTTAGGTGAGTCATGGGGTGAGAAAAGGTCTAAGGGTGAGGTGTCCTAGGTGATTTATCGAGGGTGATGTCATTAATTTAAAATAAGTAATGTATTTTAAATTAATAAGATGTGTAAGGGTTAAGGAGAGGACCAAGGGAGAGTCGACACATTTTAGGTGTCTACATTTGCCCCTTTTTATCTTGTTGGTTGTTTTGGACGAACTGTAAGACAAAAATAGGAGTAGATGCCCCATGTATGGTGATGAGGTATTCCCCCTCAAAGTGGAAGTTGAGGGAATATAACCTGATATCGGGTGTTGATTTGATAGGCAGTGGATGGGTTATGGTGAAGTTTGAGTGTGAACACTGCAATAGTTGGGATTGCATGTACACCACTTCACGTGATAGATAGGTCAAATTGTCACAATCAAAGGTCAAGGAGTGCTAAAATCGAAATAACTGGTCCCCAGCATTTAGTCGTAGCTGATTGGGTTAAACGATCATAGCTATAGCTCTAATGGTCATCGTGTTCCAAGTATCTTGGGCTCAAGAAGTGCTCTTGGAAAACACGAGAATGTCACAAGTAGTGGGGATCAACTGGAGCGTGATCTGATACTTGTGAGGGTCGTAATATGAGATGCGCACAATTTTGTTATCTATTCATGAGGTAGCATACATGCAATCAAAAAAACTAAGGCAGAGTTGTCTCGAAAGTGGTCGTGGTCTGAGGAGATAGTCATGATCTCTGAGGTCATTGGTCGAGTCAGATTGAGATATAAGTGAGCTCAAAGGTTGTTTGTTGTGGTAAGGGAGATATATGTGATCTCCAATGTGCCCCATGAGAAGTCGAAAGTGACTTCTATAGTGTCAGGGCTAGTTGTTTGGTCATGGTTTTGGACGAGGTGTTTGGTCATGGTTAAAGGTGATATGGTTAGTCCATTAAGTAGATGGACGAACGAAATGGCCATCATCATTAGGGAGATGAATGGGGGAATGGCCGAGCTAACCTCAAAAGACTGAGTGCTACCTACATAGCCCCTGTTGTAAGGGGCATCAGACCAATGTAGTTTAGAAAAAGGGTCCAAGTGGTCGATAGTTGCTCAGGTTAGAGATGTCAGCATTTCCCATATGTGTGATGGTACATGCTTGAAATGATGAAGATATGATGATGTTACAGCCTTTTCCATATTATGTGATGGTGTATTCTGTAACATTAGTAAAGGAGAACCAAGGAAGCAAGAACCCAAATATTGCGATGAGTGAAAAGCAAAAGAAGATGTCTAGAAGATCCTTCAGAGAGGAAAGGTTGTGAGTTACATGGAACAGCTTCATGGCTCAAAACCCCATATTACAATGGCTTTTTTCAAAAATTGGACTGATGATAGGGTTACCTTGCATGGCATTATGGTGAATCTCACTGAGGAATTCATAGCGGAGGTGATGGGGCTTCCAATGGAGGGAATAAAATTTTCAAAGCAGACCAACATTTCCAATGAGGCTTTTTGCACATTCCCTAAAATGGATGCTGAGGAGCAGCAGCTGGAAAAAAGTGGAGATTTTTTTGAATTGGAGCAGATTAAGGGCATCTGGAGGGACGTCTTATGCTGCATTCATGAGTACTTCATACTTGATGGAAGAAGCAAAAGAGTCCACAAATTTCACTTTGTATTTCTCAATCACTTTAGACACAAAGTAAGAATCTCCTTTCCTTTTTATTTGCATTTTTCCTTGCTCCAAAGTCTGTTCGCTCATAGGGAAAAGGAATCTCGTCCCATCCTGCATGAGGGGTTAATTCTTATAATTGAAGGGCATTGCAAGAATAAGGCCATTGTAAAGAATCCTTATTCGGTAAAATACAAGGACCTACGGAGTAACAAGAAAAAAATAGTAAAAGGGAATGAAAAAGCTAAATTCAAACTCCCAAGCTTCAATAACCAAACCGGCTGATGAGGAAACAGAGTGGGAAAGTTCTGAAAACACTGGGGAGGAGAGTCTGGAGGAAGAAGGAGGAACAGAAAGTGGGCATTCAAGTTCCAGTGAGGAAGAAGAAGTGCAAGATAAGAATGAGAAAGGAGTCACTATAGAGGAAAAGTCTGAAAATAGCAACCATGAGTCTGAGGAAAACCAACAAGTGTTTGAGGAAATTGATAAAGATCTAGATGATCTTGTTGTGGACCCTGATCTGATTAATGAAAAGGAAAATCTAGTTTAGGTCGCTAACCAAATATTGGAAATGGGAGCTCAAGTAAAGGAAGTAAGTAACAAAAATGTAAGCCCTGCTGAAACAAAGGAACAAAAACGAATGGAAACGGAGGACTATATTGAAGAAGTTGGAAGCAGTCCTAAAAAGAACACAGAAGATTGGAGTGACAAAAGGCAGAATGACGAAAGGTACCCACCTACTAGATTGGCCAATTGCAAAGCTGATGCTACTCTTCAATTCAATTTATGGATGTATAAGGAGATAATGGAAATCAATAGGAAAATGGAAATAATGGAGGGTAAACAAGAGGCAGTTTGGAACAAAATCAATAACATGGAAAAGCAGATGAGGGATATTCCCATAAAACTCAAAGATTATGAGAACAACCTAAGGGAACTCATAAAGGAAAGTAGAACAAAGATGGAGGAGGTAACCTCTAGCATTTGTGCTGGTGCTGTAAACATTGGGAAAAGAGCAAATGAGGAAATCAAAACTTTGGAGGGGCCTAGCAAGAGAACTAGACAAAGCTCAAGAAAGAAAGCAATGCAAGAGGGATCTACGCAGGCGACTGCTGCCATCTAGGACACTATTGTGAAAGGTAAGGAAGCAATGAAGATGATATTGGAACTAAAAGAATAGTTCTTGGTTCTTTTAGTTGGTTCTGCTAGTTGGTTGTGATTTCTGGTCTTGGTACCTGGTTTTTTGAACTCTTACTATGGAGTTTCTAGGTCTCTGTAAAACCTGGGGTCTATCTTTGGTTTTTCATTTGTTAGCTTCAGGTCTTTGTATCTTGGTTTTGTTACTTCGGTGAAGTAGGCTTTAGGCTTGCCTGTGGACGTTACTGTTTTATCTTTCTCCTTTTGTTCAGGGTTTCGGGGTCCCTTCAAAACCTATTTTTACCTTAATCTAAAATATTGGTAATGTGGTCTTTCATCCCTAGCAATTTTCCATATTGGTGATGGTGTATGCTAAAAATGAATTGTAGATGATGTTATAGCCTTTTCCATATTGTGTGATGGTGTATTCTATAACATTGGTTGTGTGTGGTCGATAGTTTCCATGTGTATTGTTTTCCATAGAAACTAGTGTGAATGGGCTAAGTCATGTTAGTGGTATGAAAAAGGTTTAGTTTGGTTTGGTTGGATGTGACCAAGATGTATAAGAAGTGAAAGGCACATTGATCTTTCATTGACAAGGACTATAATGATAACATAGATAAGGTTTTTGGAAACAAAAAGCCCCGTTCATGCATTACGTCGTTGACCATTGGTTTGTGTTAGAGAAGTAGTCGAATCACTGGATGTTAAGTGAGCTCGAAATCCCTTGAGTATGTTGGGGTGATAGGCATGATTGTGTGAGATGTAAGGATAGGGTAACCCTTTTTTAGCAGGGACAACTTTGCCCCTTTTATAGGTGACCCTGAGAACGACTATAGACAAGTCCATGACTTAATAATTTGTTAGTCATTTTTTTTTTGGGACTGATCAATGCGGGAAGTCCACTTGGGGATATTGTTGTGTTTTATGGTCATGTTGTGCTGTGTATGTAGCAAAATTTAGGCATAGCCATCCTTCGAGGGAGTGGTCTATATTGTGTTTGTATGGTTGGATGTCTGTGAATAGCTGTCCTTCAAGGGAGCAGTCTATTTTATTACAACAATGATGCAGTTGTCTTTTGAGGGAGCAATCTACATTTATAGTTTATGACCTTTGAATAGGCATCCCAATTTTATGTCATTTTGTGGTTTTTGACTGGACTTTTAGTCATGGACAAGACTATAGAGGTTTAAGGGTTCCCTTTTATTAGGACAAGGCATTCATGCTTGACAAAAAGGGTTGACTAATGTTGTATGGAAAAAAGGGTTGATGATGACAGGGGGTTGCTCAAGGGATGAGCTCAAGTTAAATGTCAAGTGAATGACTACTTGATTAACAATAAAATGGTCAAAGATGTAAGGCATAAAAAGGGCTCAAGTTTTGGCCGGCCTTCGAAAGAAGACAAACGATAAGTCCCTAATCCATGCTTGTGTGTTGATGTAAGGTCCGAGTCAATTAGAAGCAAACTTGCCCCATTTGCTTTGTTCCAAATTGGTCACATGTTGGTCGTTGTTGTAGGCAGGTTTTGGTCGATGTTGGTCGTGAAATCGGTTAGTATGATGTTGGTTAGTATGTTGTTGGCATTTGGTACAATGCCGAACATAGTTGTTGCAGTCTTGGTTGATAGTAGGCCAATAATAGCCCAAGCAAAGGATGCGCTTGGCAACTGAGTTATCACTGAAGTGTCCCCCACAAGTCCTGTCATGGACTTGTTTGATGACATGGGAAGTCTCAGTGGTTGTGAGGCATTGGATAAGGAGGCCATCTTGACCTTGTTTGTAGAGATGTCCCCCCAGCATGGTGTAGCGAGTAGTGCTTTTGATAAAAGCCCACCATCTATTGCTAGAGAGATTGGGAGGTATGATAAAATATGTCAAGTAGTCCACAAGTCGCTTATACCAAACGTCGTGTGGACTAGAGCGGTTAGGAGGAGTTTCTCCCAGAGATGATGGTCGAGACATGTCTAAGATAAAAATCTTGGGTTGTGTTGGTTGAGAGGCCTTGACAAATAATGGATATGTCAAAGGTGTAGAAGTCTGGTATTTTCCTTTATTCTTCACAGCTTGGGGCCTAGTGGCCACATCAATTGTGTTGATTTTGAATAAAGGAGTGGATGGTGGTAAAGGGACCATAGTCTTGTATGGGGATCCTGATTTAGGTGAAGAGGTTTGGGAGGTGTGGGATGGTGTCAAATTTTTGTCAAAAGAGTGGTCAGAAGAAGCCTCAATGTGAGGGGTGTCCTTTTTCAAGTGTTGATGAATAACAACCTTAAGGGCACAACAATGCTCAATATCATGTCCAGGTGTACAATGATACCAACAGATTTGTGTGTCATCAAACCAAGATGGTTTTGATTCGAGAGGTTGATATGGTTTAATAGGTGAAAGAGTGATGCTAGATGACTGCAACAATTGGCATAACATCGAAGCATAGGATCCCCTTAATGGCTTTGTGCTTTTTGTTGTAGTTGGGGTTGAAAACTTTTTAGGAGTTGTTTGGGGAGTTTGTCGTATCATCTTTTTCATGGGTGGTGTGGCCCCACGTGTAGATGACACTTTATTGATGAGAGGTGTTGGATTAGGGAGCACTCCTATTAAGGTAGAAGGATGTGGACCCAAAATAGAGGGCGATGATGATGGTGGCGGAAGAGTTCTCTAATGTGGTTTAGTAGCCTTCTTTAGTTTAGTGCGAGGACTACTATTGGGCGAGGTGAGGTTTAAGTCTACCTTCACTTGTGGGTGAGTGAGGTTTGAGAGGCATGGGATGGTTATGGCTTCTGTGTGTGGTCGAATAGCGGGAAAAGTATGATACCCTAATGATGATAAGAAGGATGAGGGTGAGGCAGTCGATGTTGGTGTCATCAAATCATCCTCCAATATGGGAGAGGTCAAAGTAGCCTCTCCCACGTGTGAAAGGGGGTTAGATAGAGGATAAATAGGAGAAGACGGCTCTTCTACCTGTGGTGGACAAATAGGAGAAGAGAGTTCTTCTACCTGTGGTGGACAAATAGGAGAAGAAGACTCTTCTACCTGTGGTGGACAAATAGGAGAAGAGAATTCTTTTACTTGTGGTGGACAAATAGGAGAGAAGGCTCTTCTACCCATGGCAGATAAATAGGAGAAGAAGGCTCTTCTACTTGTGGTGGATAAATAGGTTGATTAACCTCTTCAGACTGTGGGAGAGGTTGGTTAGAAACTATGTCGACCGTGCGTATATTATGCTCTTGAAGGTCATCGACTATGGTCTGAATGTTATGCTGATTGGGGGGCTGGTTAGGGAATGGTTGTCTAAAGACATCCATGTTTTGTTTAGCCAGTGCATTTGGGTTATCCAAAACAAGATCCCCCTTGTCCAACATGTCTTGAATGATGTTCTTGAAGGTTTTGCAGTTGTTTGTGTCATGACCTTTGACACGGTGGTAGTGACAGAAGTCATTTTCCCTATACCAGGTAGGGATGGCTTTTAAGGGGTCGAATTGAGGTGGTCAAATTTGAGGGAGATTGAGGACTCCCTACTTGACGAGTTTATCCAACATGGAAGCGTATGACTCTCCTATTGGAGTGTATTGATGATGTACGTATCGTTGTTGGAATTGTTTTGTGATGTATTCTGATATTGAAGGTTGAGACTGGTTAGTTGTTGTTGAAGATGATGGTCTAAGGACCACAGTGTTTGCCACTCCTTTGAACTTGGAGTGGGAAGAAGAAGGTCTGGAAGAAGAAGGGTTATTGGATTTTGTGTTAGTATTTTTACTACGCAATTTGACTCTATCCTCTTCAACAACGCGGAGTTCAAGCTTTCGGGCCATAGTGAAAGCTTCGTCAAATGTGCAAAATGTTTGGACCCACAAAGTAGATGAGATGTGCTTGGCACATGCTCGTGAAAATAGCTCAATGAGCTCAAGTTGAGGTAATGAAAAGGAGAGTTGGTTGATCAAACCTCTCCAACGGGTGATGAAGTCAGCGATTGATTCATCGTCAAATTATTTAATAGAATATAGGTCTGTAATGGAGACCTTCTTGGTGATGTTAATTGAAAAGTGGTCGAGAAATAGTTGGGCGAGTTGAGTGAAAGAAAAATGAGAATGACTGGTAATAGAGCTATACCAGTCAAGGGCGGCACCAGAAAGTGACATGGGAAACGTGCGAAGTAATAACGCATCATCGTGTGCTCTAAGGTAACAAGCATGTCTAAACGCTCGTAGATGTTGTTGTGGGTCCTCTTTACTCTGAAAGCGAGTAAATTTTGGGAGCTCCCACTGGCTAGGATATGGTTTAATAGGGACCGAAGGGTGGATGGGTTCGTTGCAAATTTGTTCGTATGAAAGAACATTGCTTGAACCAGAAATGAATGTCTCAAGGTTAGACATCTTATCCATCAGCATCTTGATTAGATCTACTAATGGATTGGCAGGTGGAGCACCCCCCACATTGTAAGGTACTTAGAAGGCGTTAGGAGGGGCATATGACGTACTTGGTTGCACTTGCATAGGCACAACATATTGGTAGTTCATCATAAGGACTGAGGTTGAGGTCAAGGGGGCTTGTGCCATGAAGCTAGAGGGCACAACTTGACTAGGTGCCACCAAAGGTGATTGAATATTGGTGACACTAGTTAAAGGGTAGGTGGTCACTCTTGTATTTGTGGGCACAAGAGTGTGTGGGATAGAGACAACCAAGTTCTGAAAAGGTGTCGAACTTGATTGAATTGTCTATGGTTGAGGGGGTACAAAAACCCTGGTGGAGGTAGGTCCATAAATGGAAGTGGAGGCCCAATTGTGGACATTGGTCATGGTCGGGTTAATGGTCGAGGTAATAGCCTGAGTTATTATGGGTTGGGTAGCGGAGGTTGTTAAGACCATTGCCGCTTTAACCAAGGAAGTTGGCATCCCATAAATGGGATTACTTGAAGGGTCTCACGTTTAGCTTCACACGAGATAGTGTTGGAGAGCCTTGACATTATGGTCAAGGAATCTCTCAAAGTTTTGATCCCCTTCGAGAACAATTGGATGTTGGTCGGGGGTAGGCTGGACAGGAGTATGTTCAATGTTTGAAGTATGCTCCATTTGGGGACTTGATATGAAAGGTGAAGGTGGAAGTGGTTGTTAGCTCGCGTGGTCAATAAAGGATTTGGTTTGACTGCGTGTCAAATCCATCCAAGGCGAAAGGTGTCTAGGTTCCAAAAACTGTATATTTCAGTTTTAGAAAACTAGAAGGGTTGTTTTATAGTAAGAAAGTCATGTTTTAAGCTTGCTATTTTGGAAAAAGTTTGTTGACAGTGACCGACGTCGGTTGAAAAATTGATGTCGGTGAAGATAGGTTGCTGATGTTGGTGGAAAAACCGATGCCGGTGAAAAAGTTGCCGACGTCGATTGAAAAACTGATGTCGATGTCTGTCTGTTTCCAGAAACTCAGAAAACTAAAAGTTTTTGGAAGAAAAAGAAAGCTCTGAGTTGTTTAAGAACTCAGAATAATGCATCCTTACTAGCTCAAAAAACCAGATAAAAACATAAAAGTGATGAAGGCAAGCAACCTCTAAACGTTAATTCCTAAGAATAAATTTTAGAGTCGTGGCGACTTATGCCTTAGAAGAATATGTTTAGAAGTGGTATTTTTAGAATGGGTCCTAAAAGAGGTAGTCTAAGGTTGGTTTCAGGTTAGTTTTGGTGCTCAAAGATCTGTGTTAGGTTCCATACGTGGCCTGGTGCTAGGAGCTTGCTCCCCTCACTTCACGAGCCCAAAGCCAAGCTGGGCTGCTTAGCCAATATATACTTCCCCTAGAGTTTATACTCTGCCAGAGAACAGAGTGGGTCCTCCTCTTGGTTGTGAAGTCCAAGTAGGATTGCCGGGAAGGGTAAGGTATCCGCTAGGTGATGAAATCCTAGTTGGGCCTTGTCTCAGGTATGTTATATGTTTAATTTGTGAATGTGGTCTGGTCATGTAACATATGTGCACTACGATTTATTCATAATGCGTTTTAATTACTAGATGATCTAAATATGCATTCAAGCAGGAGTGAAATGCATTTAACTTTTAACCCAAATTGAAATGTGTGTTCAGATGCAGACAAGTGAGAAGAGGTTTAAGAGTATGAATTTCACTACTCTAAGATGCAGAAAGAAATGACAAGAAGAAAAAGAAAGAGGTTCTTTTTAACTTGTGCTTATGGCGTCTTTCCGAAATAAAGAGATAGAAGAAGGATGCAAAGAGAGAAAGTTTCCCTAATGCACCTATATGAAAGTTTGCTTTTTAGAAGAAAATGAACCCAAGGAAAACTCCAGGGGTCCCACTGAGCGTGCCAGAATGTTTCTACTCATTTTTTCTTTTTACATTTAGAAGAAATAAGAAACTAAAGATAAATGGTCAGGGGTTAGATGATACCCGGATGAAGTTGCACACCCTATCCAGACAATTAAAGGAGCTCCTCTTTGGCTGTGGAGGACGACACCTGTAAAGAGAATAAGACTGAATAGAAAAATGTTAGATAGATATATGGTGGATTGCCAAGTGATATGCTCGGTCCCAGAAGCGCAAAGACTTCCTCGAGGGATGACAGTCCACTTTTTTTGATAAAAATAATGATGCTAGAAAAGAAATGGTGAAAGACTAAACAAAAGAAATAGAGATAATGTGTACCTATATTTTGCTATCAGTCTGTCACAATTGCCGACGTCGGTTAGTTTGTCGACGTTGGTTGGTCAGTTGCTGACGTTGGTTAGGCTGCTGATGTCGGTAGGGGCAATGGTCCTTGGACGGGTCTCAGGTTTGTGCCTGTGGTCAATAGAGGGAGTCTGGGAGTTAAAAGGGTTTATGCAGGGTTGCAGGGAGACAAATAAGGTCTGCAGAAGGACAAAGGTAGATGATAGGTTGTCAAAAAGGGTCAAGATAAAAGGAAGGCTTTATAGCCTCTCCAGGAAGAAAGCCAGGTCTAGTTGAAGGTCGAGTCTGGTCTGGTAGTATTTAAAGATAGCAAATTGACTAATTACTAATGTGTTCTAAATACTTAAATGAAAGGCAATATAAATACTTAGCTCTGGTGAGATGAAGAACCAATATGTCGAACACTTGTGCCTATTACGACTAATGTCCAGGTCCCTGTGCAATGCTTCAGTCCAATCTAGAGTGACTGGTGTAGAGTCTCTGTGGCCAAGGGAGCATTAGTTGAAGTCTGATGTCTGTTGATGTCTTAGAGTCTGAGAGGAAGAGAGAGAGAGAGCCAGATCCGAGTGAGAGAGAGTCGATTCAAGAGTCCAAGAGCCCGTAACTCGACGTTAAAAGTTTGTTTATGTAACCAATGTCGGCATTTCTGCCAGCATCGGCCAACAGTTGACCGACGTCGGTGGGTAGAGAACTGGTAAAAGGGCTTAACAACCCGTTCTCCATCTGCTAAGTGCATCGTCCATTGGAGAACGGTCAAAGGTTGGGCTAAATACACATGAGAGTTAGTTAGGAGGTTAGGGAGGAGTAAGAATAGGTCTTAGGTGAGTCATGGGGTGAGAAAAGGTCTAAGGGTGAGGTGTCCAAGGTGAGGTGTCCTAGGTGAGTTGTCAAGGGTGATGTCATTAATTTAAAATAAGTAATGTATTTTAAATTAATAAGATGTGTAAGGGTTAAAGAGAGGACCAAGGGAGAGTCGACACATTTTAGGTGTCTACAATTTGCTCTCACATGTGTGTGGGATGCATTTGTTGGAGTCATATGGGTGGCTTGAAATCTTGTACAAGTAGTGGAGCTACTTTGTTGACCTTGCACATGGAGATAGGCATATTTTACTATTGGTCACTAATCACCCCACTAAGTAGGATGTAGCACTTGGAGTGCACATGAAATTCACATAGGAGTAGTCAAGTGGGACATCATGAGATGTCATTCAAAGTCTTGACTTGCCCATGAGGGGGAAATGATTCCCTATTGCCTAATAGTGCTCCCCACTTGATTATGGCACAATATTTCTCCCTGTCTCTTTCTCTTTATTGTAAAATGTTATAAAGCATTATGTGATCCATCACTATTGTTTATCCATTTAGTGGATCATGTGACGATCCTTCCAAGCTTGTGCTTGCATGATAGGAGGTTAGAGTTGGAAAGGATTATAAGCCTAACTCACCTAGATGTTTAGGTTGTAATAATCACATGTAGGGTTGGAGGTTAGATCTTGTAAGGATATTATGCTTGGCTCACCTAAGTGCATGGAATGGATCATTGGAGATGGAGCTTGGACGCTTGATAACTCAGCTCATGGAGATAGAGGTAGATGTTGTTAGAGCTTCCTTAGATGTTATAGATATTAACATTGTCAGAGATGCATGTTCTAGCTTGTAGTTTAGAGCATGAAAAGATTGGTTGTAAGATTTGCTCACCTAAGTGCTTAGTGTTAGCAATAGAAAGGAGTTGCTAAGAGGAGATGTGTACGAGAGATTGTTGATGATGGAATATGAAGTATAGATGTTTCCTTTGCTCTGTGGTTTTTTCCCTTGCTAGTTTTACAAGGGTTTTCCACATATATCTTGTGTTATGGTTTGCCTCTCCTATTTTTGTATTTGTTTTAGCTTGTTATTTCAAAAAAAATATTTTTACTTGCATATGTAGGAATGTATTTTTTCTAACAACTGGTATTAGGGTTATGCTTTATCTTTTGGTACCTGAGCCTTGTTAATCCTAGCAAGTGGTATACGAGCCATGGTTGTTTAGCTAGTTTTGTACAAGTGGGAGCTACAGGTGGAGAGACCAAGATAGAAAAAAAAGTTTGCATAGCTGGTATTCTCTTTTGGTGGAAGATGGATAATATAAGAAAAGCTTAACAAGCTTTACCAGATAGATCAACACCAACACAATGTTCTTGTTGAATAAATAACTACATAGCTTATGATGGATCAAGCTAGTCTCCATTATTGTAGATGGAGGGTGATGATAAGGCATATACCTTGTTGGTTCTTAGCTAGAGAATGAGATATAAGTTATGGGATCTTACTACCACAACATGTTGGCCGAGATGTTCAAAAATCCATGTAGAGGAGGAGGTACTAGAAATTTGAATCTATACATGTTTGAGTAGTTGATGGATGGAGGAGAACAATCTATGACCCAAGGTTCTGTAGAAGAAGAAGGTTGGTGTTAAATATTTTAGAGAATCAAAGATGCATTGAGTGAAGTGCTCGATGGTTATGGTGTAGCAGAAGTGAGTAGCCAAGAGGGTTGCAGTGTAGCTGATGTAAGTAACTAAGTGAACTAATACACGTAGTAACTTTGCACATGAGTTTGGTTCAACATGTGATAAAGAAGGATGCAATTTGACTATATCTTTGGGGCTCAAAAACTTGGTAGGTATAGTGATGTACTGAGTAATGTGATGACTTCCAAAGAACTATTGATGGGTACCAGGTTGATCATGGTGGGTAGCAGTTCGCTACATGTAAAAGTCAGGTGTTGACTTATGTGGGTTCTTTTTGGTTATAGACTACTATCATGAGTGCGGTGTACACTTTTTACTGTTCATGGTAGAGTAGTGAGATGTAAAAGCATCATTTCTACATGGTGGTCTCATGATGAGATGGAGTTTCCTAGAGGGCTATGATATTGAGGCAAAGAGTTATAAGTTTACAGATTGAAGACTTGTTGACCCCTAAATTTTGAATAAGTATTATTCCATTTTTGGTGCACGATGTAGAGGGACCATTGTTCATTTTGATGTAAGTCTAGCATGATGCAAAAGGACCATGGCATAGAAGGACCATGGCACATAAATACCAAGCACAAGAGTATCATGGCATGAAAATTGCTAGGCATGGAAGGACAATGGTCCAAGAGACCCAGCATGAGAGGACCTAGTCAAGAGAGAAAATGTCATGAAGCACCCAAAAATAGAGGACTCAGAATAAGAAGTGGAAGACTAGGGGAGCATGAGGGAAGTAGAGTATGAGGGATATGAGAGCAATTAGAAGAATAAATCAAGTATGACACTTTGATCCCACCAATCGGAGGTTCTATACCAGCCTGGAAGGAATGAAATACTTGGTCATCAAAATCTAGCATTAAATAAGTATTTAGGGGTGCAGAGGCTCGAGTCTATAGGAATAACTAGTTGTAAGAGACATGACTCTCAACCTATTGGGAGTCTATGCACCATTTATTCATGATAGTTAGAATTTTGACACTTGGTCAAGGCAAAACAATTATAAAAACCCTGTTGTAAACATTTGCATGATGGTCCTTTGGGGAATAAAGATAGAAATTTTTTCTTGTAATTAAGTAAGCGATTAATGAGAATTCAGTGTTTGTCATATTATGTCATGGATGGTGAAATATTCTAAGTGTTAAATGATGAATGTGTTTTAATTTTAAGTCATGGGCATCTTTTTCTTTTATCACTAGTCAGTAATGGTGATCCTAGTTATAATAGTAATTAAATTTGGATCAATACGGTTACTAATAGTATATTTATGGTATTGAGTAACCTTTTAAGAAATATGTTACAAAATATGAACAAACATACAACATTGTGCTTTAAACCCTTCGAGAATTGGTCTTTCACTATGTGCTTCAGGTGAGCATGTGAGATTTACTTCTCATGTGATAGGGCCAACATGCTAGCTTGTTGGGGAGAAGCTTGAGCGTCGTAGTGGAACTAACTAAAAGAACCCAACATTTTGGTTCTATTGTTAGGACACAAAATAATTGAATTATAATCATGGGAAATGTTTGAACATATTACGTTAGATAATATTAAAGAATGGGTTACCAACGTTGAAGACAACTTTGTGATTTTATATCTTAAACCAAGAATTTTTACATGATAATGGGTAGAGCAGAATCTCTACGGCTCTTTGTATAAGAATTTATTTTTTGAGGTTCCAATTCTCTTGCATTCTTAGATCTTAGCATATAATCAAGGACAATCTCAAAATCTTGGATGGAGGCAGCCTTAGACACTTGAATGGTAGAGGAGTTTAGCATGACTTAGAGTTCCCTAGATGTGAGCAGTTAATTTTTGGTGGAGAGGCATTCAGAATAGCTATATTTTGGAGTATGATGTGATCACCTAATCATGTCTTGAGGAAGTGAAGTTCCAATTTATATGAGAGCTAAGGGGATGATATCTTTCATTATTTTCCTTTGAGATTAAGAAGCTAATTATTGACCTTGGATTGGAGACTCTACCCATGGAGGGCTAAAATCTCCTATGCATAAGCCATACACTTGAAAGGGGAGACTCGAGGTTGATTGGGAGATTATGGGTTCAACATGGTAGTAAGCCGACGTGCGTTATGAAAATGGAAGTATGATGAAGCTTGACAGAGGATCATGGGAGTTAGTAGCATGGGAAGAGATCAAGAAACCTTGAGGAGTGCTGTGAAGAGCTATAAGGAGGTAGATACACTTAATGGACCCATCACTTTTGAGTCACATTATTTGTCACTTCTACCCTATGAAGAAGAACTAAGCTAGACTTAAAGAATTGAGGAATAAAGTATGAATCAACCAAGCTCTCCCACCATAGTGCATGCTCATGCCTTTGAGTTGGACATAATACATATACAAAACTGGGATACAGACAGTACAAAGTCAAAAATTTAATAGGTAAGGGAGATTAAAACTAGGCCATTAGGCAATCATCTAGAATCTACATTATCTTTCCCACTTCAAAGGAATTATATGGCACAGCTTGGGATGCCTAGTGGATCTAGCCTCAAGGCTAGAGTATAGGCCCAAACTTAGGAAATCAACCCTCTACCATGCCTCTTCCCATGGGCACTACTACTGGAGGCATTAGAGGAGGATTAAGAGGAGGCACTGGAGGAAGCAAACCCCCTCATGGGACTGGAGCTGGATCTTCCCAGCAACCACTTGCTCAACCTATAATGGTCTACTATGAGATGACCTTACATTTTACTAAATATAGAGGGGTAGAGAATGCATTTGAGCATGTCCATAAGTGCGAATTGATTTAGTGAGCATGTGGCATCACATCTTCTAAATGAAAGGCTACGTAGTTTGCAACCATGCTTTTAAAGTGCACACACAAATGGTATCATAAGTTTGACCCTCAATAGGCAGTGGTCAACTATGACTAGCTCAAAGCAACCTTCATGTAGGAATTTGACATTCCTAAGTTTGAATAATAAATTATAGCGGTGTTGAAGGATATAAAGTAAGGACTTCTAGAGAGCATGTGTGAATATGATACATGATTCAAAACCTTCCTTTTTAAGTTGTCATTTGAAATAAATCTTACTTAGCATGCATAATGGTTTATGGGAGGCTTATTGTTACCTTTTTATCAGACTCTATCACAAAGAACCTTTACTAGCATGTGTGAGGCACCAGAAGCTGCCCTTCGTGCTGAAGTAGTTAAAATATGGATATCGGGATTAGTCCCTTTATGGAGGAGTAGATAACATCCATAGCATCATAACTTAAGAGTTTATGGAAAATAATGCACATGAGACATGTAGTGGTGTCTGGTGTACCAACTATGAAACTGAAGGGCACACAAGGAACAAATTCCCACACAAGAACATCCACGCGATACTAAAATAAACCTATGAGATTTGTCATGAACATGATGTTTTTTGTTGTCCACTTTTGTAATGGGATAAAAACACTAAGGTGTTTATGTATTGTAAGATTTATGATGCCTACACCCATGACACCAATGATTGATGATTGATTAGTGATATACATGATGCTCGAGTGCACAACACGCACCAAACCTCAATTTCTAATACCCAAGACAATGGTAGCTACTGTGGGTGAGGGTGAGGATGAGGATGAGGCAGTGGTTGATTTCCACCAAGGACTTGCTACAAATGTGGGTCACCATACCACTATCAAAGGGAATACCCAGAGTACCCCACCTATGCATTTTATAAAAAGGACCATTGACTGGAAGAGTGTCATGATCTATATGTAGCCATCACTAAGGACCATAATGAAAAGGGTGTTAGCATGATTTTCATAGACAAACCACAATGGTATGCATGACCACCCATCTTGATAGTGCAACAATTGAATATCACCACTTGTAGTGGGGGGCAGACTCAATCCACAACCAACCCAGTTGATAAGGTACATTAGGAAGAACCAAGGGTAAGGAAGTAACCTAATGCCTAGCAATAAAATGATGTCTTTTAGGGTACAATGGCATTGGTAAAAGAGCTCCAAGGAGAGATTCAATACCCTAAGGATAAAGATGTGACATAGTGTACCATAGTGCAAAAGGAAGCTGAACCTCAACTAGTGGTGTTGGATAATTTTTAGGAACTATGTAAACATATGCTAGATGAGGACATTGTTCCTCAGCTCAATACCTAGTTTAAAAGTCAGCCCTGCTTACCAAATGAAGTCTACCCTCACCTTAGTTGACAAAGTGAAGATCACTATTTAAATCATGATTGACATTATGAAAGTCCTAGTTCCTCTTCCCTAAAATATGGAGAGATATTGGTTAATGCTACTACCAATGGATGGGTAATTTGGGATATTATAGTAGATACTGGTGCAGAAGTTAATGTTCTCACTAAAGATGCTTGGAAAAAAATGTCTAGTCTAACCCTTTAACCCTCTCCTCATGTATATTTTATGGCAAATAAAACTCAAGTGCATCCCATTGGGTTCCTCAAAAGTGCCACCATTGACATACTTGGGGTTGCCTTCAAAGTAGATTTTGAGGTCTTGGAGTTAGGAAAAACTGATGACTATCCAACCCTATTGGGAAGGCCTTAGTGATATGAGAACCATGCATATTTGATCTTTAAAAATTGATACATAAGCTTTGAGAATACTGACCAATGCATAGTAATACCCTTATACCAAGCACAAGGACCTCATTATATCAATCCCGTGAGCATTGATGAAAACATCAATAATTTGTATAATGTGACTGCTCAAAATGATGAACAACATGATCTAATGCCAGATGTTATTCTCTAGTGGATGGATAACCAGTCTATCTCAGATACTACAGGTAATGCTTGCAAATTTTGGGCCCATGGTGACTATGATCTCATCGAAAGGTTGTGCAACACCGCAAATAAAGGAGAAAGAATCCTGCATCAACTTCCTAAATTTCATAAGTTTGTGCACCTCATGGGTTTAGAAATGAGAGGACTACTAGTGGGGCCACCAGTAGAAAGACTTGATGAAGTTGCATGCTTCTATGGACAAATGGAGGTATGAGACTTTTTCCAGTGCCTCAAAGAGTTTTATGATACTGAGAATGATTGGATGAGGTCATTAGATCACATTTTTGATGGTGCCACTGCCAGATGGTGGCATACTCAAAAAAAGTTCCTTTTGTATTAAGATCAAGTGTGAGCTAATCTACATCATAGATTTCATCATGATAATAAGATCAGAGGCATACTTAGTTACAATGGCATGTAAGCACCCAAACCTCACATTGAGGCTTATGAGACAATATAATGAGCTGAAAAAGCATTCTTACCTGATTACCTCTAGGTCCTTGTATTCTATGGAACTATACACACTTGGGCACATACTTAGTATATTCATGAAGAAAGACACATGGGTAATAGGTTTTGGTAATTACTAAAGGAAAACATGAAGTCAATGTTATCTTATTCCTCACCAAGTATGGACTTGCACCTAACTCTTTAGGCCATGTGGGAAGTATTTGTTGGGGATCCTAGTCTCGTTGATGATTGCTTACAACATATTCATCAGGAACCTGAATAACCCTTGCACTTATTAACTGAGCCTCCCACCCAATCAATTTCTATGCCTACTCTCATTTTTAATAAAGAATGATGAGAAGAGATCCACATGGGAAAGTAAAAATTCATCTTCCAAGTAGATGAAGGTGAAAGATCTACTTCACTTGACCTCTTGACAAACCATCTAGATGTTCCTAAAAGTACTGGTTCATGAGTTGTTTAGGACACAATTTCTCCAACAAATAACCCTTATCATAGGGTTATTCAAACTATTTAATGTAACATTGGCATGAAATAAGAGCCTAAGATGGCTCCAATTAAAAATTATTGGATTGAGACATAAATTTCATAGATTTTTGAGTTGTTGAAAAAGTATTAGGATGTATTTTTGAGGAATTATAGAAAAATAAAAGGGGTTCACCCTTCTTTAGGGAAAATACATATAAAGCTAATCGACGATGCTCGCCCTGTGAAGAAATGTTCATACAAGATGAACCCTAACCTTTAGGTGTGCATGAAATAGGAGATAGATAACATGCTCCACATTGGAGTAATTATTCCCATTGATGAAATAAATGGGTTAGTCCCATGGTAATTAGTATAAAAAAGGATGGGTGTATCCAGATCTATGTGGATTACCATGTTTTAAATGCATCCTGTGTGATAGATCCTTTCTCAACACCTTTCACAGAGGAAATCTTAGAGGGTGTTACTGATTGTGAAGTATACTCTTTTACCGATGGGTTCTCAAGGTACCACCAAGTCTAGATAGCTAAGGAAGATCAATCTAAGACTAATTTCACTACTACATGGGGATCTTTTTCTTATATCATCATGCCTTTTGGGTTGAAAAATGCCCCAATAGTATTTTCATGGATAATAGTTGAGGCTTTCAAAGATTTCATCCAAAAATTCTTCGAAGTCTACTTGGATGACTGGATAGTATATGGGTTGGTTAAGGACCATTATGCCAATCTAAGACTCATGCTTGAGTAATGTCGAGTGTTGATAATTACCTTAAATTTAAAGAAGTGCCTATTTATGATACTATTTGGTGTACCTCATGGGCATATCATTTGTAAGGAAGGACTCCTAGTGGATCCAGCCAAGGTTTCCATTATTTTCATCTACTAGTACCCAAGACTCAATGTGAGATACACACCTTCCTAGGATTCATGAGCTATTACAAAAAATTCATTTGGGGTTATGCCAAGATCACTACACCCCTAGAAGAGATTTCAAAGCATAATGAATAGTTTATATGGACTAATTCTTGCAAAGTAGCTTTCAAAACACTTAAATAAAGGTTAGTTACCATTCCTATCTTAAAATTATCTAATTGGACAAAGTCTTTTCATGTCCATGTTGATGTATCTAGACTAACAGTCAGTGTGATACTTGCACAACTAGGTGAGGAAACTTGGATCACTTGATTTATTTTGCAAGTAGGAAGCTAATAGTGGCTAAAAGGAACTACACCACAACCAATTGTGAAGATTTGTTTATGGTTTACACTCTACAAAAGTTTAGGCAATACCTTCTAGCCACTCTATTTATATTCTATATAGACCATGAGGCCTTGAAGTATCTTGGTAATAATCTAGTACTACATGGAAGGATTTATTGCTATATTGTTCTCTTCCAAGAATTCTTGTTTTCTATAGTATTAAAGCTTGGGAAGGCCAACTATGGACCTAATCATTTATCTCAAATAAAAAATGGAGAACCCCCACATGCCATAGAAGATGACCTTCATGATGTACAAATATTTCAAGTTTTTTGGGTACTTGAAGAGCTAGAGGATATTGCAGTATTTATCAACACTAGATGTGAACCTAACTCCCTCACTCCATAGGAAAAAATTCAACTTACAATCCATGCACACCTTATCAGCTCATAGCAAGAGATCTATACAAATTGGATCATGACGAGGTGCTTCATTATTATGTGATGTAACATGAGCACCCTAAGGTATTATGAGAAGTTCACAAAGGTATTGTCAGAGGATACTATGTTAGAGAGGCTACTATGCACAAGGTTTTGCTCACCAAAATTTGGTGGCCAACTTTATTCAAAGATACAAAGGCTTATGTTAGGCAATGTGATGTTTACCAATGCATGGGAAAACCTAAAAAAAGAGATGTTATGTTATTAAACCCTATTCCTTATCAATAATTATTTTAAAAATGGGCTATTAACTTTATGGGGCCTATCACTCTAGAAAGATAGCAAATGAGCTCCTGATACATCATTATAGCAATTGACTACCTCACGCACTGGGTTGAAGTAGTGCTAATAAAATATTATACTATAGCAACTGCTATGTGATTCATCAGAGAGAACATTATAACATGGTTCAGATGTCCCCTAAGATTCACCAATGATTTTAGAACCCACTTCTTGAATGAGATGATTCGTATATTATTGGCTGAGTTCATGATCATGCACCACAAGACAACACCATACCACCCATAGGCTAATAGAGATGTGGAAGCTTTCAATAAGATCCTCAGTACCAATTTAAC
Source organism: Torreya grandis (assembly GCA_037957365.1). Classification (NCBI taxonomy): domain Eukaryota; kingdom Viridiplantae; phylum Streptophyta; class Pinopsida; order Cupressales; family Taxaceae; genus Torreya; species Torreya grandis. The sequence continues at coordinate 4,605,866 of JARHVA010000357.1, read as the reverse complement.
AAAAAAATTCAATATTTGTCAGACTAATTGGGATGATAGAGTATCTACAATACTTTGGGCATATCGAACTACATATAAACACCTTTAAAAAAGTACACCATTCAACCTAGTATATGGAAAGGAAGTGGTCATACCAGTGGGGTTCCTGGTTCCATCTCTCTGAATAGTGCATGTGGGAAACCTGGATAATGAATCCTCTTTGAAATCCCATCTTGATGATCTGTTGAAGCTAGATGAAACTTAGTTTCTCACCCATTAGAGTCAGGATGTTGATAAACGTAAACATAAATCATGGCATGATCACCATCTAAAGAACAAAGTCCTTTTTCCAGGCATGAAAGTTTTATTATATGACTCTAAATTCATGCACCACCTTGGGAAACTCTAGATTCATTAGGATGGCACATTCATTATACGTGGCATTTGACCTACCGGAGCTTGTCAGTTAAAATGAATGGATGGTTAGTTCCTCCCAAGGCACTATAATGGGATTCAACTTCGGCCATATTGTGATTCCAGTTAATTTTTTTTATAATCAATAAGGCTTAAGGAAATTAATTTAAAATTTCTTTCTTTCAATAAAAATCATTGCCCTTAAAGCACATGACTCTTTAATGTAATTGTGAATTCTTATACTTAGATTATTTTTGTGGAGGACCACAAACCTTTTTAATGTAGGGTAAGGCATCATGCATATGAATACAAGATAGAAGACATGTGGGCACGTAAGGACCATAAGGCACAAAAGTTATCTATGGCATGTAAATGATTAAGGGCATGTGCATCATTTAATATACCTTGAAATCACTTTGAAAGGTTCCTATCATTTGGGTGATAGTTGTCTTCCACTTCATCAGAAAGGTGGAACATAATTGTCATCCACTTCCAAGAAAGGCACGGGAAGGGATGGACCATTAATGCAAAAAGGTTAATTATGATGAGAAACATATGAGTGGAATGATGGGATAAATTTGTTAAGGCACTAAATACTCAATACAAGATTTAAAGTATGAAGGCTATTAAAATATATGCATTTATGGCTAGAGGTAACAAGGGGAGGGAAGGAATTAATGGAGATCAACCCCCCGACAAGGCCTATAAATAAGCTTGCCAAAGTCAGTTTACACTTTACCTTACTATAATCTTTGAAGTGCTAAGTATGAATGGTGAACCAATGAACAAGTGAGCACAATACAATCAAACTCCTTCAAAATTTGAGCAAAGTAGAGTGATTGTGAAGTTGGTAAAATCACAATGGTTGTTTCCAAGGAAAGAAGAGAGGTTGTTAGTCCATATTAGGGTATATGAGTGGAAATATTTGAAGTTTTAGGTTATAGATATGCCATAGTTGAAGTATGAAGCTTAAGAGCCAAAGTAAGTTAGACTGACACCATGTACTCATTTGGAAACGTGGGATAGTTATGAGTTAACCTTCGAGCACCATGAAGGGTAATTCAATCAAATAAAAAGGACAAAAGATTTGAAATGCTTCCAACCATACTAGAAGAGGTTAGTAGAGGAGATTGGTTCCCTATAAGAGAAGAGGATTTGGGAAACCAAGAAGAAAGACCCAAACAAGTGCAATGTGTGGGAGTTATGGGAGAATGTATGGAAGGAGAAGCAAGAGAGAGCATGAAAGAAGAAAAGATGGTGAAGAAAGGAAATTAGGCATAGACCTCATCAATGCATAATGCCCCAAAATCTCCCCCTCTATATTTATTAATTTAAGAGATGAAATACCCATAATTAGTCTTGTGCATAGAGAATTGGGTCTCCAAAGTGTCAACTATAACAATATTTGATTACAACCACCACCAACCAGGGAATGAAGTGGAACTGTAAAATGAGTACCAAGTCTAGACCACCAACACAAAAAACCAAGTGGTCTATGACTTGTCCATCAAGAACCAACTGGATAAGGTGGGCCTCTTTCAAATTTTTAGGCTACCCTACTTTGGCAAGCCTAATGAGGAAATTTAGTTTGTCCTCTTGTGCATCCATGAGGACTATATCCACTTTGCAGGGCTCAACATGAAGATCACCATGGAAAGGATAAGCAAAGTAATGGGACTTCAGTGCTCATGGGTGAATGTGTTGGATGACTTGGTGGATATGGAGGAGACTCAATAGACTACCACCACACTGATGTACCAAAAACAAGGGCATGAAATACACATATAGAACTTGTAAGATCTCACCCTCAGAGTTGCAACACGGATCATTTCCACCAAGGTCAAAGGGATCAATATATGGAAGGAGGTGGACACATCCCACCTGCACATTGCTCACCAAGTTGTTTAGGGCACACAATACAACTAAGAACTATATTTTCCCCAAAAGATACATAAAGACATAAAAAAGACACACAAAATGCCTAAGTATAGGTTTCCTTGGGGAATAATCCTTTTATTTCTACTTTTTTATGAGCTTGAGGTGCCTAAATATAACTTAGGATCATTGAAGTGGGTATACCCCCCACTCACAGGTCCCCCACCGAACACTTCAAAGATTTTACTTTCCCCCAACACATTACCCCAACATACAAATTGAAGATGAGGTAGTGGTTTGACAAGATGAAAGTAGCTTTTAGGAATGAATGGTGCATTCCAAGGATTTACCCCCCACTAATAGTAGACCAAGTGAAATTTTTTGTAAAGCAACACTACTCCCTAACACACATTTGTATGAACCCTTAGGGAGAGTTTTCAACATGACTTAAACTATCATATGCCTTTCATGCATGTTACTTCATTGATTCCATCAACCAAATTTATGATGCATAACCAATTAGTCTATAGGTAGAATGGATCGATGTGGAACACCATACCCTCTAAAAAATGATTGTATATTCGAGCAAAAAGGCCTTTTCAAAGAGAGGGGAAACAAACTTAACCAAAATTAAGGTTAAGAATATCCTAGTCAGAGAGCAAGTCTATAAATTATTTTATATGTTATGCCCCCATTAGTACCCTCAAGATAGAGACCCCAAGGAGAGGCTCCCCCAAGCACCACAAGTATGAAGGAAGTGGTCAGAGCCAAGTGCCAATACAAGTGGGTAGTAGGCCCCTCAAAAATGATAGAGGATGATGAAAACGTAACCCTCCAGACCCACTATTTCTTGCTCTTTTACACCACATCCACCTCCACCTCACCCTTCACCTTTTTTAACTCATCTTTCACCTTCACCAGATCATCAATCTTCATCTCTCCACACTTTATCACCATCTACTTCATCTTCGCCTTCTCATTCCAATCCTTCCCACTCTCCTACCATGAACCCTTCATCTCCTCATCCAACTCCCCCACCTTCTCCACCTCCATGACCACCTTCACCTCCACCTTCTCCAAAGACTACCATCAGATCAATGCCACAACAAACTCCAAGTCAAGCACCTCAAAGGGACCCCTCTTAGGAGCAAATTCATAATTTGGGATCAAACTCAAAGAAGACTCCATCACCAATGCAAGAGGCCCCATTTAGTGATCAAATTTATATTGATGGAATGGAAACAAATGAGATGGAATTATAAAGCCATCAAGAGGGTGAACTTAAGTGATACCCAAAAAGGGGGAAGGGACCAGTTAAAGGGGAATAGGAACAAAGAGGGCTATCTACTATGCATGAACATTGCCAGTTTAACATATAAGACAAGGACCTCTATCTTTGGAATCACTTCCACCCTAAAGATATGACCCCATAAACAAGGAAGTAGGTGTCCTTCCTTTTGAAAATGTATAGTGAGGAGTTTCAATTTGATATTCCCTTAGATTACATTTTTTTTGGCCCAGATGCTCTAGGTCTACCAACCTTATGAAGATTGATCTATAACAACTCTCTCCAATAATGATAAGTGCCACATTTTTGAAGTTGGCCATGGAAATTATGTGCTAGAACATTTTTTTAGATTCAAATGTGTGTACTATGGAAAGGAAACATGGCAGGGTTGTAGAGATGTATAATAAAGCATATGCAGAAAAGCAAGTGTTAGCCGATGAAGTAGCCTCCTTGAAGCAACAAATACAAGAAGCCATTGAGGCTAAGGTAAGGGTTTTGAACCTTTATAATAAAATTTTGAATGAGGAACCAACCCTTAGATGGGGATGCCATCAAAAATTTGGAAACATTAGTTGAACTATTTCTCAAGAAAAATAAGGAGCACCCCATGTCAAGAGATGAGGCCAAGGAAATACTTAAACAATTCACTATGGTGATAGACATTTTAAAAACCACCTTGGAGAGAGTCATTGAGGTTTTCCCCATTTTAGATGGCATTTTTGTGTGCCTAGTGTGCCCAAATAAAATAGTAAAATCCCAACTCCATGATGAGGAGGTCCTAAGGTAGCAAACAATTAATGCTTCCCTTTTAATAAAAGACCACACTGATTGTGAAAAAGTATTCAAGAATGTTTAATTGATGGAAAATGCCATTAATAAACATCATCAATAAATAAACACAAGTTTTTCCATACTCTAAGGATAGGTTGATAAGGAGATCTCTAAATTAGAAGACATCTAATAGGAAGCGAACACAACCATGGATGAATAGGTGAAAAAGATCAAGACTCCAACTCAGCCTAAGGAGCTAAAAGAAGCAAAAGAGGTGATAAAAAGAATAACTGCCAAAGTCCTCAACACATTGTCCCACTAAGATGGGCTGAAGAAGGAATTCAAGCAAAATGGGCCATAATTTTTGGAGGAATCTAGTGTGAATTAGTCTAAGATGGACTAAGGGCTTAGTGTGGGGTGATGTTGACCCCTAAATTTTGAATAATTATTGTTCCATTTTTGGCACATGGCACATAGGGACCATTATCTATTTTAATGTAAGTCCAACACGATATGAAAATATCATGGCACAAAAGGACCATGGTGCGTAGCTATTAAGCATAGGAGTATCATGGTGTAGAACTTGCCAAGCATGAAAGGATAATGGTGCAAGAGAACCAGCGTGAGAGGACCCAGTCAAGAGATAATGTGTCATGAGGGACCCAAAAATAGAGGACTCGAAACAAGAAGCAAAAGACTAGGATAACATGAGGGAAGTGGAGCATGAGGGATGCGGGAGCAGTTAGAAGAGAAAATCAAGTAGGACACTTCAATCTCATTGATCAGAGCTTCTATACCATCTCATAAGGAACATAATACTTGGCTATCAGAATCTAGCATAGAGTAAGTATCTAGGGGCGTAGAGGCCTGAGTCTATAGGAACAACTAGTTGTAAGAGCCATAACTCTCAACCTATTAGGAGTCTATGTGCCATTTTTTCATGATAGTTAGAATTTTGACACTTGGTCAGGGCAAAAAAATTATAAAAACCCTATTGTAAACATTTGTATGATGGTCCTTTAGGGAATAGAGATAGAAAATTTGTCTTGTAATTAAGTGATTAATGAAAATTTAGTGTTTGCCATATTGTGTCATGGATGGTGAAATATTCTAAGTGTTAAATGATGAATGTGTTTTACTTCCAAGTCATGGGCATCTTTTTCTTTTATCACTAGTCAGTAATAGTGATCCTAGTTATAATAGTAATTAAATTTGGATCAATGCGGTTAATAGTATTATATTTATGGTATTGAGTAACCTTTTAAGAACTATATTACAGAAGATGAATAAACATACAACATTGTGCTTCAAAGCCTTCTAAAAATTTTATTTCATTGCATGATTCAAGTGAGCACATGAGATTTACTTCTCATGTGATAAGGCCAACATGCTAGCTTGTTGGGGAGAAGCTTCAGTGCCATAGTGGAACTAACTAAAAGAACCCAACAAGACTATACAAGATGAAGTGAATGTGAGGATGGAATACAATAGTACCTTCATGGAGATCTAAGGTTTATTAGATGTTATTTCTATATTTTATGGCATGTTAGTTGCAGGCCCCAGCATGATCACTATGTGATGGCTCAATTGATTAGAATGTAATGAAGGTGGTTAGATGATCAAACCAAGGATGGAGTTACACAACAGACATGGAAAAAAGAAAGTCAAATATCCCACTTCTTGTGGTATTGTGATTTGTCTTCCAGAGTGTCTTATAGAGGAGGAGAAGATGGTTTCCCTATGCACTATATTCATAGAGAGTAGGAAAAGCCTCAAGAAATCCATGGTGTGCACTATACTGGATACTTCCAAGCAGTGGGAGTTGTGAGTAGTTCATGGAAAAATCCCAGATAGAGGATTGGGTATGTGGTGAAGTGGGAGTCACTTCAAGTTGCTACAATTTACTTTAAAGGAGAAGATGTTAACAAAGTTGATTAGGATAGAGAAGTTTTAGTTGTGAAAAAAAATTCTACTGGGCTTGTTATTGTGGAAAATAGTGGGCATTGGTATTGATAGTAGCTGGTTGGTAGAAGATGCAGGTATTTGAAAGTCTTGTGTATATAACTTCAAGTGGGAGATTGTTGAGAGTGAATCCACTATTCACAAGTCATTATTCATAGAGTACTATTAATTGGCACTATTCATGGGTCACTATTCATGGTGACATGGCATGCAAGTGATATGGCATGTGAGTGTGTAGTGATGTGGCATGCAAGTGACATGTTATGTAAGTGATGTTGTAGGAAGGTGATGTGGTGGTGGATCCCATAATGGGTCCCAAGTATGATCATAAAGATGTGATAAGTGTGGGGCATAGCACTCCACTTGAGGACATGGGTCTTGTCTTTCGTGTGTCATATGGGCTTGTCTTAGAGGTTATGAGTGCAAGGTTATGATGTGGGATGCCATGCTTGGTGGTCCCATGAGTCACATGTGTGGAGAAGTCAAAAGGAGATTGGACTCCTTTTTGAGCACATGAGAAGGAAATAATATGATTCCCATTGATGGTTTTCTCTCACATGTGTGTGGGATGCATTTATTGGAGTCATATGGGTGGATTGGAATCTTGTCCAAGTAGTGGATCTACTTTGTTGACCTTGCACATGGAGACATGCATCTTTTACTATTGGTCACTATTCACCCCACTAAGTGGGATGTATCACTTGGAGTGTACATGGAATTCACATAGGAGTAGTCAAGTGGGGTATCATGAGATTCCATTCAAAGTTTTGACTTGCCCATGAGGGGGACATAATTTCCTATTGCCTAATAGTGGTCCCCACTTAAATATGGCACAATATTTCTCCCCTCTTTCTTTCTCTTTATTATAAAATGTTATAAAGCATTATGTGCTCCTTCATTGTTGTTTATCCATTTATTGGATCATGTGAGTATCCTTGTAAGCTTTTTTTTACATGATAGGAGGTTAGAGTTGGAAGGGATTGTAAGTCTAACTCACCTAGATTCTTGGGTTGTAAACATCACATGCAAGGTTGGAGGTTAGAGCTTGCAAGGCTGTTGTGCTTGGCTCACTTAGGTGCATGAAATGGATCCTTAGAGATGAAGCTCAGAGGCTTGATAGCTCAAATCATGGAGATAGAGGTATATGTTGTTAGAGCTCCTTTGGATGCTATGAATATTAGCATTGTCAGAGCTGTATGTTGTAGCTTGTAGGTTATATCATGAAAAGCTTGGTTTTAAGCTTTACTCACCTGAGTGCTTGGTGTTAGCACTGGAAAGGAGTTTTTAAGAGGAGTTGTGTAAGGCAGATTGTTGCTAGTGGAATATGAAGTTTGGATGCTGCCTTTGCCCTATGGTTTTTTCCATTGCTAGTTTTGTAAGGGTTTTCCATGTATATCTTGTGTTATGGTTTGTCTCTCATATTTTTATATTTGTTGTAGCTTGTTATTCCAATTTTTTAATTTTTACTTACACATGTAGGAATGTATGTTTTCCTAACATAAAATTAACATTTAATGCTAAAATAATGCACTTGTGACCATATTTTTATACACACTCAGCTCATGCTCAATTCCATGGTTCTAAACCACTATTCCTCTACTTCTACGCAAATGATCCTCATCCTTAAGTAATTTTGATACTTGATATTCTTATTCCTCATTCCAAATAGCCTAATATCATCCCTTAACTGATTCATAATTTTAGTTTAGTTATCTTTGCTTCTCAGACTAGGCCACTCCTTCAATACTACCTCACCTTTTGGTAATGTCTAAAGTTATCAGTTTCATCCTCCCAATAAACAATGGATAATTAATTAAATTTAAATTAACCTAATAGATCATCCCACACATTTATCAAGTCCCATTTGAGGAAATTCTCAAGTGACCACTATAAAAGTATATTTTTCATTTATTTGTTCACTAGTTGGAAAGAGGATTATATATTAAAAATACCAAACTTATTCTAATTGCACATTGAGAGGAAAGCACCTATTTTTTCTAATTTTGAATCTACACAACCTAGTTAGCCCTGAGCTAAGTTTGAATACATCTCTAAAGTCGTAAGTCATTGTTTAAGCATATAATCACACCAATAATGCACCAACATACATCATTACACCAGTATTTCACACACACCACCATAACATAAGAGAACTACATGGAGTTTGATCCCTCTTCAAAGTACTGACATGTAAGCATCATTCAACACATGAGGTGTTGAGGTAAAGCACAACTTAAACCAATATCCACATTTCCACCATATACCATATGTTTTCCCCATTATCAATTGAGATGGGGTTCCAATTGGAGAATAAATCACATAGTGGCTTTTGTAGTGAATTAAGCCACCTTGATCACACATAAGACGTATAGGTAAAGCCTCACTGATCTAAATTTACATAGAGGGAAAAAAACTTACCCAAAATAAATGCACCTTATAGATGACAACATGGGTATGCCTCATCTAAAGAGTGTGGCCTTGTCCCTGATGCAAATGAAGCCTTGTTCATGATTCACAACACCATCACATAGTCATATAGTCAATCACCTAGTCTATGTTGTAATCCATCATCTAAGTGTTAGTTAAGTAATTTGTCTTTAGTATATTTCCCTTTTAATATATTTCAAAAAATAGTAGTTTTAAATTAGTCTTCTATGATTTATTGCATATCTTATATATTCTGATTTTACTTGATAATTTGTCATAATTGGATTAACACTCATTTAATTCACCAATTTGTATAAAAAAATTACCCTTCATATCCTAAACATGTTACTACTCCATGCACAACTAAAATTAGATGTGTTTGTATATAAGTACAAACCTGATGTGAAGTTATTTAACATTTATGAACAAGTATTATGCTTGTCTTAATTGATTATTGAGCTCTCTTAAGTGTTTGATTTATTAGACTAATTTTAAGGTATTGAAAACTTACAAGTAATAAAATCAAACACAACATGAAAGAGAGAGACACAAGACATACCCTATCAAAATTTAATATAAAAAAAATACAACAAGATTGAATCCATGTTTCCTCATCTCCATCATGTTTTATAGTTTATAATATATTTCCTTCTTGGGCTTACTAGGACACTAACCTCAAAAGCATCATACTCATAATTATCATTACACTTTTTCAATGGATGACTTACTTCTTTAGCAAGAAAGACTAATGAACTTAGCCATCTCAAATGTGTAGTCTTTAAGTCATATTTTCTATGCACTTCATATAGCTTCCATCCACTCACTGTGCTTCTTTTACCATAAAAAACACATCTCTAAATAATTGTGCTTTTAGACACTCAATTAAAATGAATGACCTTGAATGAATGAATAAACAAGCATTGCCTAAACTCTATGAACTTTATAGGTTAATATATATAAAATAAAATACCTTAAGCTAGAAAAAAAATCCTAAGAGTCAAAAAATGAACCCAAAACCTCTCTCTATCCCTTAAACTTATTTTGCATTCACTGCAGACAAAACCACCGCTTTATGCAAGGTGAAACTGCCATGATGATTGTGAAACTTCCACTTAACTTTTTAAAATACCATGGTAGATATGGAACCACTACTTAAGGTTTAAAAACCAATAAATTTTTTATGTAATTTCCACTTAAGGTTGTAAAATTTACTAGGGTGGTTACATAACTACCACCTACTTAAACCAATAATTTCACAACCATGAAAAGTCCTCTAACTTCTACAGGCCATAACTTTTGCATACAAAATTAAAATTGCATGTCATTTTTTTTGAAATTGCATATTTTTTTAGAATAATGAAAATATATACTCTAAATTTATTTTTTTCATTCCAACCATATATTTTAAATCCCTTACAACATAAACTATCTCTTTTCTAAGACTTGGTATGTTGTGAATACCTTTATTTGATAGTCGATTGTCTTACTAGTTGAATTGGATGATATTATTGGTAAAAATTTATGATCATATGACCCAAATTTTAAGGATTTTTATCCCATAAAATATATATAAAAATAATATGAGAATATAAAATTTATCATCTTTTTTGACTTTACCTTGTTCCTCTCTCTTGGAGAATGATTGCCCAATTGTAAAACCTACAAAATCAGGTTGAAAAAGAATCCATGACTCCTTATAATCTCTAAAAAATGAACTTATTAAACTCTTCAGTGTCTAGGTATTCCTCTTATCCCTTTTTTTATTATACACATGATTTTAGGTTAGGGTGAATTTCTCCATGAGGAGATGCTTATACAACATCCTCCTTGATACTCACAATTATTTTAACAAGTGAAGAAACATATTGCATTATGTAAGTGGTGTTGCAAAAAATCACCATGTTTATAAATTTCCTTATCTTGGGTTTTAAAATTCAACAATGTAATATAAAAATATGGAAACATACAATTACATTTACAAATTTGGTCATATCTTTCAACTGAAAGTTTGAATCACAATAAAATGCAACATATATTGAATGAAATATATTCAATGAAGAAACTTGGATGTCAAAACATACATCCATCCCAACCAATAGTATTTGTGTTGAGTGCTACTCATCATGAACATAATTATCACCCTATACCAATGACATGACATCATGCCACTTCTTCTCCCTCCATGGAAGAACCCTTGGGCTCATGAGCATGCAAAAAGATGCCCAACAACATGCCATATCAATTAGTGTCATACCAAAACCTATTTTAAAGAACCGTTACCCTCTTAAAATTGGTGAAGATGAATTATATATGAGCTACTCCATTTTTATGATTTCCACTTTAGATATATCTTCACATAGATACAAATAAAAATATGAGTTTTACAATTAACATTCTAAGGACATATCTCTTATGATGTTTAGCTCTTGGAAATGGTGATTAGTGCTCCTCTAGGGGTTGATACCTCTTCATGGATTATTCCTTAAATAGGTGGGATTATTATTTTTCTACCTATTATCTTGGAGGTGCTTGAACAACTTCCATCTTGCTTCTATATGATTCATCTACCACAAAATGTTCCTTGAAATTCTTTTGGTGAAGTTTTGGGTGAAGCTCCCAACATTTTTCATGCCAATGACCATACATTTTTTAATGAGTTCAATAATTATTTCCCATTATCATATACAACATGCCCTTATTTCCCTTCTCCACATTTTGATTGAAGAGTGGTCTTTACAACTTGCATCTTTCATCTTTAAGGATATAGGCTTCTTTTGATGGATTTCCACTTCCAACACAAGGCCACATAATGGTTATTCATTCCAAAAAAAAAAACATGGATGTGTTTACCAACATTTTTGTACTACATGTCTATTCTTCTTACATTTGAAGCAAACAATGGAAGACTTGTGTTTTCCATACCTTTATGGGTTATCATTTGTGCAAGCATGATGAAGTGGTAAAGTGTTACCTCCTCATTTGGGATGTTCACCTCTCTTTGGAGATGCATTGCATTATTCTTTGATGCTCTTCCAAAATTTTAAAGGTTGTCCCCTTCCCAATTACATTTTCCATTCACTCAAATGGTCATGGAGTGATAATATGATATCTCCTTATTCATGGAGGTATTGTCCTCTTATTAGATACACTTCGTTGGCACTTTAAGTTGGCACAATGCTACCTTTATTTTCATTATAGACCTACCTATTCTTCATAGAATAAAAATCCTCATTAAATTTGACAAAATAAATGATGCCACTACCTAGCATGGGCTATTTTTATTGAATTAGTGGTTTTGGCTCTTTAATTTTTGAAGCTTTCCTCTCTTAAACTATTTTGGAGCATTCTCTAATTTCTTCATTGCCACTAACATATCCCAAACCTGCAAGTGAGGCCTTTCCTCAACCTTTATGGGTTTAATCATTCCTTCACCATTTATGCTAAGGCCATTTCCATAATAACCCATCTTGGTTATTAATTTAGATTCAAATCCCATAGTATTATTCTCAAATTTACCAAAAGAATCATCTAGATCTTGATGGAAATAAATAGAATATGGTAGAGTACTTACTTCACACACCTTAGTCATGGTTTGTGCATATTTAATAGAGTTCATTCTCATTTACATGGTAGACTCTTTTCTCTCCTTCACTCCACCAACATCTTCAAACTTTGCCAACATCTCTCCCTTGGTTTGCACCCCATATTGCATTTCTTCAATGACACCCATGAGAAATTATCCATAGCTTATCAATTTATATTACAGATCTTGATTCTCATCTTCTAAGCACTACCACATATTTATTAATTCAAAAATTTCCTCTTGAATTTTTAAGTTAGGATCTTCAATATCTTGAATCCTTTCTATCCTCAAAGCTTTATCCATGGTTGAACTTTTGTAACCAAGAAATGTGCACTTCATTGTCAATAAAAAAACATGGAATAATGTATAAGATAATAAACAAATGTGTTAGCAAACCCTTTTAATGAAAACCACTCTGATACCAATCTAACTTGTAAAATAAGTGGATACCCCACATTAATCTTCACCAACACAAATTATTTACAACAAGTGTGTTATCCCCAAGTTCCCATAAAATAACACCAAAAGTGTTATGTTAAGATGTATTCCATATTTTATGACTATTATCTAAAACATATATAATATTATTCAACCCTTCACATGAAATCCCCATATACTACATTCATTTCGTACTACCCTTCAAATCCTAAACATGCTACTACTCCATACATGACTAAAATTTTATGTACTTGTATAGAAGTGAAAAGCTAGTGAAGTTATTTAACCTTTATGAATTAGTAATATGCTTGTATTAATTTATTATTGATCTCTCTTAAATGTTTGATGTGTTAGACTAGTTACTAGGTATTAAAAACATGCAAGTAAATCAAACAAAAAATGAAAGGAAGAGAGACAAGACATACCATGGAGAAACTTAATATGAGAAAACTCCAATAAGAGTGAAGTAATGCTCCATTATCTCCATTATGTTCTATATTTTAAAATATTTGTCCTTATTTGGCTAACCAAGACATCAAACTCAAAATCATCCTACTCTTTTAATGATATTTTAACTTTTTAGTGGATGACTTGCTTCTTCAGCAAGAAAGACTATTGAACTCAACCATCTCAGTTGTGTAGTCTTCAACTCAAATCTTCTCTAAACTTGAATGCCTTCTATACACTTCAATAAGCTCCCATTAACTCACTATGGTACCTCTACCATTTATTACACATCTCTAAACAATTCTTATTTTATAAACTTAATGAAAATGAATGACCTAGAATGAATTCATGAATGAATGAGTATTGCATGAATTATATGAGCTCTACAAGTTCATATATAAATAATAACATCCCTTAAGCCCAAAAAAAAATACAAAGAGCCAAAAGTTGAGGCTAAAATGCCTCTCTATCCCTTAATATTATTATGTTCCTTTTAGATAAAACTACCACTTTATGAGGGTTAAACTGTGATGACAGTTGCAAAACTGCCACTTAACTTTAAAAAACCACTAGAGGAATTACATAGCCACCACTCAAGGTTTAAAAACTATTGTGATGGTTATGTAACCTCCATTTAAGGTTTTAAAACCACTATGGTGGTTACATAATCACACTTAAGGTTGAAAAACCACCAAGGTAGTTATGTAACTTTTTTATGCTTAAACTAGGAGTTTTATAAGCATGAAAAGTCCTGAAACTTTTGGAGGCCATAAATTTTGCATACAAACTCAAAATCACATGATGTGTTTTTTTAGATGGCATATTTTAATATAGGAACCCAATTTTTAATTTTACATGTATTTTTATGCTAACCATATGATTTTTAATCCCTTACAATATAAATTAACTCTTTTCCAAGACTTGGCATGTTGTGAATAACCTTGTTTGATAGTTGATTATCTTACTGACTGAACTGGATGATATTATTGATCTATTTTTTTGCTCATTTCAACACCTATATATATTTTGATGAGATTTTTCATGAGGTTAAGATATTTTAAGTTAAAATTTTAGAGGGACATATGCTCGAATAAGGGTTAAATTCTTTAATTAATGCAAAATCCCATAATAAATTGAGTTTCAAGGCTAAAATTAATGACCATGAGTTTCAACATAAAAATGATGATAAAAATATAGTTAGTGCTATCGATAAACCTTCCAAGAATCTTGTGTTACTGTTTTCAATCATGAGTGTGCCCTTGTGAGAAAGTGTGTTATTCCTCACTCCTATTGGAAAATGGAATCTCTCTAAAGTGTGGGTGAATTCAAAAGGGAGAGAATATCTAGAGAGGGTTAGTTCCCTTGCTGATTTCACTAAAACTTACTTTTAAACTACTACCTACTGATTTTGGCAATGAAAATGATGTAAAAGATAATGCTTGCAATGAAACTAAAAGAAAACTAGAAATGAAAAGGTGATGCACCAATTATTTTGTGACCACTTATGCTTGTAATGACACTTTTGTGAGAGGGAAAATCTTGCATTTCAGCTTATATTTCAAGAAAAGGAGAAGAAGAAACTAAATACAGGTATGGTTGAAAAGCCTATTTGTGCACGTGTTAAATCAAATGATTGTGAAGAACTCCTCTTTGGCTTGGGAGGATAACCTACAAATAATATAACACCAAAGAAAATGGTTGGTTAAATAGATGAGTGGATTGCCTAGTGCTATCTAGATCCCAGAAGCAAGAGCTTTTTGGGGGATATCAATCCACATATTTTAAATAATTAAGTTTATAAATAGAATGATAAATTACTTGCATCAATAATTAAAAGGTACTCAAATTGAATACAAGATATGCTTGATAGACTAAAATGACTAATATAGAAATAAGCAAGTCAACACTAATGCTAAATGGGTCAAGTATGATTCAAAAAATAAGACAGGGGTCTGTGAATAGGCAAGGACACAAAATATTAGATTTGGTTGGGGGTATGATGGTGAAAATAACTTGTTATTTCCTACCATGTGACCATCTGTAGTCAGAGTGATCATTGATAGTTAAGGTGACTGTCGGTGGTCAAAGTGACCGTCAGTGGTTGGACAGATTATTGGTGGTCAAGGTGACCATTGATAGTTATTGTGTGTTGGGGGTTGGTAATAAATGGTTAGATTGATGGGATCACAAAGTTAGATTTTGAGAGATGGGTTGGTATTAGGCTAATTATGAAATAGAAATAAAGTAAATAAATATTAGAAAATAAGTACTTATCTTGTAAAAGGCTAATTAGGTGGGTGTTTGAGGTGGTTTATTTATTGGTGGATTTTGGCATGATTCCAATAGAGTAACAATACTTGATGCTTTGGTAGAGCAATGGTACCAAGTTGGCTCTCTGATGTGATGGATGGATCATTAGATCATTGATGATGATTGACCTATAAAGAAAGAAACTCTAGATCCAAAAGCTCTTGATAAAAATTTTAGATGCGGCCCCTTTCACCTCCTATTCCTCTCTTTTTATAAGTAAAGAAGGAGAGATACAACTAGATGTTAATTGGGATTCCTAATTATAACTCATGCATGCAATAGGTGACACATAAATTTAGACAAGTTATTTTTAGAAATTCAAGGAAGATGTTTACATGTTAGATTTTGGGATGGTGGAGCCTGACTGTTGATGGTCAAGGTGACCATCGGTGGTCATCCTGATCATCAACAGTTAAGGGCCAATGCAAATAGTGGGCAAAAGGGTAGGTTAAGTGAGTTGGTAAAAATTACCATGGTAGGCTCAGTTAGGGGTTGAAGGGTCAAATTCATCCCAAGGGGGTCATAAGGCAGTCTAGGGGTGTTTCAACATTTGAAATTATGGTGTGTAGATTTTAGATGTCTACATTTTACCCCTTTTTATTATGCAACTTTAAATCAATAAGTTGTAAAACAAAAGTGGATTACTGGTCGAAGGTATGGTTTCCTTGAGTATGGGAGGGGGTGTTCCCCCTCAAACCAGGAGTTGATGAGGTAAAATAAAATTAGATGTAGTTTTGATAATTGGTGGAGGTTGATGATGATAGGTGAACATCATGAAGGTGGGTGATAGGTTAGGCACTAAAGTGCAAACAAATGTGCAAAGTATGGTAAAAAGCATGATAACCAAGATCATGCATAGAGTAGGTATCCATAGTTAGTAAAAATAAAGGTTGATGTTATAAAGACAAGTGAAAAGTGGACTATGTGACCACATTTATATATGGTGGCTGGGTACACTTGTAAACGTAAGTCTCCTAAGTGATGTCTATGCTTGGTGGGTTCTAAGGTAGGAAGTGCTCATGGTGAAAACATAAACTAGTCAAGTGTCACATGTATTTAAGGTAGGAAGTTCTCTAAAAAAGACACAAGTGGGTCTAGTAAGTGTGAGGTGGTGCTAGTTTAAAAAAGTGGCCAACATGGTAATGTTGTAGCTATGGTCAAAGGACTAGGCAAAAGTCATTGCAAAATGCACACTAGTTATGCTGAAATGGACCAATGGTAGGATGATGAGGTGGTCAGGGTGGGTGGAGAAGGTAGTCTCCATGGGTGGGATTATGGTGAATATGCATCAAAATAGTGTGATTGAAGGGGTAGTGGGTAAAAGGTTAAGAACCTGACCATCGATGGTCAGTGGTCAAAGTGTGACCATCAATAGTCACCCTGACTATCAATGGTCAGGGTAAAAACCCTAATAGTTTAGTGGTTAAAAGTAATTTTGAAATTCATTTTAACTTGTTGAATTAGAGCTTGAGCTTTTGGCATTTTATGACCAAGAATAGTGCTAATGGGTGAGAGGTTACTAAGTTGGATCGAGTAGACCTAGGGGACCAATTAGGATGTAGGGAACACATGGACATGGATAAGGACGTGCAAGGGGTCCATGGATTCTTCCTTGATGATGGTTAAAGAATGAGGTAGGGGATGCTATTCAAATTGGTACATTAGTTTTGTTTTGCATATGTTGGTGCAATGGATTTGTCCATTATTCTACTAGGTTGGGGTTTAGGTTTTTGCCCTTGGTAGGTTTTGGGTAATTTTGGTAAAATCAGGTAGGTGATGTCCAAATTTGAAAAGGCATGCTAGTTAGGGGTAGGTAGCTTGTAGGATTGGTGGGATTTGGTAGGAAAATGTTAGCTTGTTGGTTATTTTTGGGTAGGTTTAGGTTTTGGGTGTTCTATTCATAGAAACCCACAGTGACCATCGACAGTCAGGGCTGACCATCAATGGTTGACATATATAGGAAGATAAATGTCTAAACACTAATGGTCAATATGACCGTCAATAATCATCTAGTGAAAAATGGTCTTTTAGAATTATTTGAAGTGTGTCAGGCATTTTAGATGGTAATTTATTGGTATAGGTTGACCCATAAGTTAGTTGATAGATTTGTTGGGTTGGGTAGTCTTAAAGTGATTAAGTCATAGGCAACAATAATATATGTATCTAAGCTTACTTTTATTGACTATGTGTAGGCACAAGAGTAGATATAGATGCATGATTGGGTGCCATGCATCTTCACAGAGGTTCACCAGGGGATGACCCCAGCTGATTAGGCACATATGGAGGAGGTCAGCCTTAGAGTGATGAAGCATTACCAACATGTGCCCCATGATGCATCCATAATCATGGTCCTCATTGAGAGATGGGATCTAGCCATGAACACTTTCTTGCTACCCACTGAAGAGATCATGATCCTATTTGAGGATGTGTACCAAATTACATAATTGCCCCTTTGGGGTGAGCTGATATACCATATTGAGTTAGAGGAGAGGGGGAAGCTATTAGATTTGATGTATGGGGATGATCATGATTGTGTTAGATGGCATGTTAGGGGATTAAATTATCATATGATATATAAAAGGGAAATGAGTGAGAGGAGACTTATGACCATGATAATGATGGTAATCTCATGCTTTTCCCTTCCTAACTCAATTAATGGGAGGTTCCCATACTTGATACTAGGGTGTTGGTTGAGATACTACTGGGGAGGACAATGTTTGGTTGGGTACTTGTGCCTTTGGTATAGATATACATGGAGCTATGGGGTTTTAGGGCCCACATGAGATATGGCATTAGTGTCAGTCTGGTTCTACACTATTGGGCCTATGAGCACATCTAGGTGCTGAGGCTAGTAGGGCTACCATGGGTGGGATACACTCAGATAAATTTCTTAGTTGGTTTTATGCAGTGGAGAGGTGACTTTCCTACTTTAGGTGCAAGAGGAAGATCCCATGATGTTGATTGGTTTAGGGGTGATATAGGTACACTGGTGATTGAAGACATCACGTAGAGACCATATGTTCAATTTCTAGTATGGCTTGACTATAGGAGGTAGACATTCCCCTTACAGATTTATAGGTGGATTCTCAGTAGGAGGGATGGGGAGGTAGAGCTTATTCCCTTTGACAAGGTTTGCAGATATTTTGGCCTTATATAGGGTAGTCCAAGTACATTCCCCAAGTATAGGTGTAAGGATGTTGAGATCTTGTTACCAGAGCCACAATAGATGAAGACTTTGTTAGATTATGAGAAGTTGCTAGCAAGGCCACAGATAAATGATGTTAACTTTATAGATGGGTACATAGCATGGTACCAGGCTTTATACGTGGAAGTAGATTTTGGTGATGGGAATGATGGTAGGAGGCATATGGATGTGGACCCAGCTAAGAGAGAAGGCTAGAGAGCATAGGTATAGGGGGCTGGCCCTGATCCACAGACACAAGTGGTGCCAGCCACAACATATGCAAATGTGGTAGCATTATAGGGTTAGGTGGTTACTTTATAGGGTCAGCTAGTCATTGTGATAAGTGAGAGGGACTAGGCTAGAGTTACACTAGTCCAAGTCACCCAAGAGTGAAATGCTTTGAGATAGGCTGGAGGAGCAATAGTAGCACTAGTAGGTCCAATAGGGAACATTAATATGCAAAGGTACATAGCCACCATATAGGAATTAAGATACTATGAGGCTATAGTCTTCACTCACTACCCAACAAAACCCTAGTGGGGTGAGTACAAAGCTAGGCTAGTAGGTGGTGTAGGTGTAGTGACACCTAGTCAGTGGGCTGCATCTATAGCTGGATAGGTAGGTACCTCAAGACAAGCACTTAGAGGTAATGGTGCAGTAGGGTCTAGCAGTAGTGGTACCCCAGGGGCATAGCTATGATATAGTTTAGATATAGTTATATACTATTGTATATCATTTTGATTTTAACTTGTGAGATGATGTAGTGAGATGTACATTTTGAAAGAGAGAGAGACATGTATGTCTGTTGTATACATTGTGATGTTTATTTGACTCACGAGTTATATATATGGTCTTTTTTTATTGCTCATACTCATGGTCTATTATTTGATTTGATATTAATTCTTATGATGTGATGTTTTTATTGATTATGGATTATGCTTATGTTATGGATGCTAGACACTAATGTAGACTCACTTATCTAGGCATGAGATGGCTTTTATTTATGGGTATGATTTATGCCATGTATGTGTATGGTGACACTTATGACATGCTAAATTTTAATGAGTATATGATTCATTATTTAGATTCAGACATGTGATGAAAATGGTTGATTGATTTATTTCTCATGGATGCTATGATGTTATTATGCTTGTTATGGTTATGATTATGGTTATGCACTTACTTATGACACATGTGTATATTCTTGTTGTTAATTTGTGTTAAGATAAAACACATGAGGTAAGTTAATTAATAATACTAGATGGGAGAATAAAGAAGATAATCAAGAGACAAACATTGTAATGAAAATATCAATTAGTCATAATAGGATATGAAGAGGGCATGATGCTTCTCTTTGATAAGGACTAAAACAAAACCGAAGTTGGATTAGCTTAATGAACATAAGCCCTTTGAATGCTTTGCATTAGCATTTGTTAGTTGGTTAAAAAAAGGTGTCTAAATCACATAATGTTAAGTAAGCTCAAAATCTCTTGATTATAGTGTATAAAGGGGGGAATGGATGAAAATGGAACCTTCATGTGAGACTAGCATGCCTCTTTTGTAGGTTTTTGAAGAGTCAGTATAAACAAGTCTATATCATACGAAGTTTAGACTAATCGATGTGGGAAGTCTACTCATGAGAGCCAATTTTGAATTTAAATATTTAGTTTGATTATGAGATCTGATTACAGATTTCAAAATTATTATGTTTTTACTTTTTACTTGATAATGGGTCTTTTTCTTATTTGCTTAGGAGGGTCGGGGAAGTTGATCGATGCAGAAAGCTTTTAATAAATTGCTTAATTTGACAAATGCTTTACTCAACCATATTTTTAGGGAGTAGTCTAAGGTTATGTGATTTGTTTAATGCTTTTGATAGCTATCCTTTAAGGGAGTAATCCACCTTATTCCAAACAATTTCATATATGTTTTTAGTAACTATCCTTTAAGGGAGTAATCTATGAATGCGTAGGAATGACCCATGATTGCTATTAGTTTAGATTTTGCTTTTTGATTGTTTGATTTTTGCTTGACATAGACTTGTTTATATAGTATCAAGGGTTCACCTTTATGAAGGTAAAACTAAAAACACAAGAAGGTTGAGTAGGTGTAAAGAGGTTTAGGTGACAATGATCATGGGATTCTGTCCTGGGAAAGGGGTAGAAAGTACCATGAAAATCATGGCATGGGTAGAGTCATGGTACCCATTATTCAAGATTAGGCTATGAATATGATGGATAATCACATGATTCAATTTTAATTAGTTTCCCCTAAAATAGGGAGATAAAGGTAGTTGAAAGTAAGGGATGAGGTTAAGTTAAAACAAAAGGTGAACTTGATCTTTTTTAACAAAATAATGGATACATATGCGAAGCATTGAGGGGCTCAAGTTATAGGTTTCCATAAAGAGAGTACAATTGGTAGTCTCATGATCCATACATGTGGGTAATGATATAGGGTCCAAGCCAATTTAAAGAAAACTTGCCCTGCTTGCTTTTCTCCATATTGGTAATGTGCCGATTTTCCTTTAAAATGAGGTCCCAATGTTAAAATTCTCACACTCTAAGGTGTTTGTTATAGGAATGATTGATGCACTCTTAATAGACATGAAGATGAGTAAGGCATACTAAGTGATTCTAATCAATTAACTCAAGCTGGGCTAAGCGGTGTTGATGATAATCATCCTCAGAAATGAGATCTTGTAAAGATATGTGAAAAAAGGTATTTGGACTTTGAGACGCAAGATGGCCTCTAATCAAAACATAAGAGAGAAAGGGGTAGTAGCTATGGAGGTTATAATTCTAGTATGATATGCCCATAAGGCAAAGGGGATGTGTTAATGCAATCCCAACTAGATGCATTAACCATTTTAGTTAGCATGTTGTTAAGAGTTTTGTTACAGGCCTTAGTTTATCCATTCTCTTGAGGGAAATAGGATGAGGAAAAACTTAAATTAATGTTGGATGTATCACATAGACCTTAGACTTACTTTTTCTTAAAATATTTACCATTATTGGTGATAATATTTTGAGGAACACTGAAATGATAGATGATGTGATGGTTGATAAAATCAACAATCTTCTCTGCTTTGGTCAAGAGTAAAGGAATAGCCTCTACCCATTTGGTAAAATATTTGATCATAGTGATGATAGAATAGTGCCAATGTAAATAAAGATGGTTAATTTCACCAATAAGGTCCAGACCCCATTATGAGAAGGGCAAAAAATTAGTGGAAACACAAAGACTATGACTAGGTGCATAATGTAGATTGGCGTGTTGATGACACTTAACACACTTTTTCACATTATCATAATAGTCTTGGTTAAGGGTAGGCTAGTAATAGTCAAGGTGAAGGATGCATTTAGCTATAGTGAGGACACTAAAGTGTCCCCCATAGATACCATCATACGTTTCCTTGATAGTGTGAGAGGCTTCATGACTATGTAGGCAATGGAAGAGGAGCCCATCAAAGCCGTGCTTGTAAAGAATTCCCCCCATAATGGTATAACATGAAGTACTTTGGATAAATGTTCTTTGAGCATTCCTAGAAAGGCTAGAAGGAATGATGGCAAGGTTGAGGTGGTTGAAGGTCTACTGATACCAAAGGTTAGGTTGGGTTTCTTCCACATTAAAAATGGTGGGAGAATTTGGTTTAACATAGGAAGGTTGGGTAAGTCTGTGGATAATGATCGATAGGTTTGATTCAGAGGGTGTAGATGGGATCTGAGAGGTGAAGGAAGCCATGGTATCGAAAAAATTATTGGTAGATCATGGGGTTGACTAGATGTGGTAGTGTTTAAATGACATTAAGAGTTCACCAAATAGTTGCTTGTATTATTACAAAACATCATTCTTACACTGGTAAGAGCCATTGATTTGATTGACCATAAGTTGGGAGTCACCAAAGATGTTTATTATTTTGATGCCCAAGGCTAAGGTAGTTTGAAGGCCTATCACTAGGCCTTTGTACTCAACCATATTGTTGGTACATTCAAAATCAAGCTTGAAGGATAAAGGAAGGGGCTCACCATTGAAGGGGAGAAGGATGATACCAACTCCCCCACCACATTAATATTTTAATCCATCAAAGAACATGGTGACTTGATAGGTGAATTCTACTTGAGAGAGGGTCGTGATGGACTCATTAGGGAACTCAAGAGGAGGAGGTTGATTATCTATTAATGGTTCTTTGGCTAATTGGTCAAAAATAACCTACCCTTTTATTTACTTTTATTGAAGGAACTCAAGGTCAAAATTTGCTAAAATCATGATCCATTTGGCCATGCACTAGTTTTGGTATGGCTTGGAATGTATGTACTTGAGTGGGTCGGTATTGGTTATGACATAGGTCTTATGGTTAAGAAGGTAGTGGAAAATTTTGGTGGCCACGAAGACTAGAGCCAAGGAAAGCTTCTCGATGTGGGTATATTGAGTCTTGTACTCTAAAAACATGTGGTTGATGTAGTAAATGGCTTGCTCTTTATGTTGTTCATCTCTATGAGTGAGCATTACCCCTAGGGAGTGGTCAGTGGTGGAGATATAAAGGTAGAAAGGTTGGTCATCCTTTTAAGGGGTGAGGAAAAGTGGAGAGAAAGGTACTTTTTGAGTGAATCAAAGGCCTTTTGACAATCACTATTCCTCTTAAAAGAGACATCTTTCTTTAAAAGGTGGTGGAAGGGTTAGCATCAGTCCAAAAGATGGGAGATAAAGTGATGAATGGATTGGAGCTTCCCCTAGAAACTGTAGAGTTACTTGAGGTTAATTGGAGGAAGCATGTCGAGGATGGATTTGTTCTTGGTGGGATCAACTTTGATACCATGAAGAAAGATAATAAACCTAAGAATCTTTTCTAACAAGACCCCAAAAATTCACTTCTTATTTTTGAGGTAGATGTGGTAATGGATAAGTCACTCAAAGATGATCTTGAGAATGGATAAATGATTCTTTTAAAGTTTGGATTTTTTGAGAAGGTTATCCACATAGTCTTTTATAATCTTATGGATAAGGTCATGGAAGATGTCAGTCATCACACATTGGTAGGTTGCACCAATGTTATTTAGTCCAAAAGGCATGACTCTATAGCAAAAGGTTCCCCATGGAGTGGTGAAGGTAGTTTTGTGTTTATTTTTGGGGGCAATTAGGATCTGATTGTAACCCAAGAATCCATCCATAAGAGATAACATCTCATGGTTGGAAGTAAGATCAACTAGTTGGTCAATGATTGATAGAGGAAAGTCATCTTTTGGGCAAGTGAGGTTGAGGTCATGAAAGTCCACATAAACACGTAGTCCCCCTATGGATTTGGTGATAGGCATAACATTAGAGACCCATTGGGGATAGTCAATGGGTTGAATAAAATTGATAGATAAGAGACGCTAAAGATATTCTTTAATGAGAAGGGCTATGCAAGGGTGCATGCATCAAAGTTTCTTATTGATAGGCTTTGCATCATAGTTGGTGACTATGTTATGGGTGGCAATGATGGGGTCAATTTCAAGCATGTTACTATAAGACCAAGTAAATGCTATGCTATAATCTCGAAGGAAGGAGGGGAAGTCTCGAAGTTCCTCAAAATTTAGTGATTAGCCAATTTTGACAATGTGGGGGTTATCTAGAGTACCCAAGTTGATATCCATGGTGGATTTTTTCAACATGGTCAAAGTATCTGGAAGAAGGGATTTGTGGATGGAAGAATCTAGGGCACCAAGGTAGGTGAGAATGAAATCATCATCTTAGCATTGAATAATGTTAATCATAAGAGAGTCATCTCTATCATCTTAGGATGGATCAAAGGGATGGTTACAACTGCCCCTCTTTTTGATAGTTCAGAGGTCCAAGGCTATAAATGTTGACAAAAAAAGTTTAGGTGGGATGATGTCATCATCCTCATATGTAGGTGGAGAAAGGTTGGTGAGGAAGGGG
The DNA here is from genome assembly GCA_037957365.1 of Torreya grandis. Lineage (NCBI taxonomy): Eukaryota > Viridiplantae > Streptophyta > Pinopsida > Cupressales > Taxaceae > Torreya > Torreya grandis. The sequence continues at coordinate 4,581,266 of JARHVA010000357.1, read as the reverse complement.
TGTCTTCCTTAGTAATGGTGACGGTAGGTGGTTTGGTTTGATTTTTGGTGGGTATAATGAAACCAAGACCATGTTTTTCATGAGGCTTTATGGTCTCAATAGAAATCAACTCATGTGGTCCATGCTTATATTATCCAAGGCCAAATCCATTCTAAGCACACCTATGGAGGTATGTCTTGACAAAAATCAGCTTGTCTAGATAGGAGAAGCTAGAGGTAAATGGTCGATGTGAAGGAGAGGTGGTAGAGGCATCAAGTGGTTTGTCAAGTCCCCCATAGATGAAATGGGTTTGATAGTGGAGAGGTCTAAAGGGAACCACAATTTTGATGTTAGGGTCATATTCAGGTTGGTGGTCAAGTTTCCCATACTCTTGGGGAGTAGGGAAAGTGTCAAGGGTTAGGAGGCGATATTCCTCTAGTGAAAGATGCTAAAATATGGATTCCAAGTGGTCTAAGGTGGGGATCTAATCAAAGGGGATGGATGGGCTAGTTAATGCCTCATTGGTAGAATAAGGTATGACTCCCTCTTTCATAGTTTAGGTCTTGTCATTAACTAATGAGGGTGTGATAGATGGAGGTAGGAGGATGTTGTTGGGTTGATAAGTCATGTTGTATGTTGAGAAGGGACTTGGGTCAGCTTAGATGGTGATGACCTAACCTTCATGCTCAAATTTGATGCAATGGTGAAGGGTAGAGGGTACACAACCCATGGAGTGAATCCAAGGTTAGCCTAGTAAAACATTATATTGAAATTTGCCTTTCACTACATAGAAAAGTTTGGGTAGTGTGTAAGGTCCTAAATGGATATGAAGGACAACAATTCCCAAGGTAGTGGCCATGGTATCATTGAAGGATCAGAGGAAGGCTGAGGTTTTGGACATGACATTATCCAGTAAGTTGAATTGGTTATAGGCATGAGAGGAGATGATGTTAATACTAGCTCCCTCATCAATCATGGCCCATTTGATGTAGGTCTGGTTAATGTAAGTAGTAATAAAGAGAGGGGGATCTGGATCATCAAGATGGATATAAGATATTTATGAATCCTTGAAGGTGACAAGGTTAGAAATTTAGAGAATACCAACAAAGGCTATCAGAGGTTGAGGGTCTTCAAGTTGGACCTCTACCGATTGTAATGCCTCTATCATTGCTTAGCGATGATGAGGTGAAGTAGTAATCAACTCATATAAGCTCATCTTCACTGGGGTCTTGTGAAGTTGTTTGAGCACTACTCTCTTGATGGATTTAGAGGGGTTAGATTAGGAGGTACCCAAGATAGATATCTTGGGTTTGGTTAAAGGTGAAGGTGTTTGATTTTGGTTTGGTTAGGAGGTGGAATATGGGTATGTCCATGGGATGGACACTTTAGCCTTCCCCTATCCTTCTGTTGAGCATGTGATCATGTGACCACATGGATATCATGGGTAGAGGGAAGAGTTGAGGTAAGAGATGGGTTTGGTTCTTCATCACTCTAAGGTGAGAGTGGGGGAATAGGTAGGTGTTGGGTAGTGGTTATTGTTGGTTCGATTAGTGATGGGCCCATGGGAGGTTCCTCTATTAGTAGATTTTCCTCATCATAGAGCTTATGGATAATGGTTTGGAGAGCCTTGCAATTCTTTATGTCATGATATGGTGTCCTATGATAGGAACACACTTGGTGGTTGTTATACTAGATGAGTTTTGAACTGAGAGGGTCAAACAACCTGATAGGGGGTAAGGTCAAGAAAGAAGCTTGCAATAACCTTTGAAAGATGACTGAGTAAGGCTCAACTAAAAGTGGAGAGGTTTTAGAGGTTTTGGTCCTAGTTTGTAAGGTGGAAGTCCTTTTGGGAGCAGGTTTGATGGTGGAAGGTTTGGGTAAGGTAGTGTGTTTGGTTGGTGGTTTTGGTTTTGGTAAGGCAAAGGTTGATAAGTTGGAGGTAAGAGGTTTCAAGGTAGGTAGTTTGGTCATTACTGGTTTGGTAAAGATAGGTGTGTTAAAAATCAAGTGTGTCAGTGTAACTAGTATCGATGGTTGGGTTTTGGTTGGGATGGTTAGCTTCCTAATCAAAGTGGAGGGATGAGGCCTTGAGATAGAGGGAAAGGTTGAGAGAGGTAAGAGTTTGTGCTTCTAGCCTTTTGATAGCTTTACTTCCTTGGTCAATTTGGTTTTGTGGTCAGTTGTTGGGTTTGGTGAGGTAAGATCTACTTTCACAAATGGGTGATTAAGGCTCTGTGTAGGGAAGGTGCCAAGGTTTTTAGTTGGTTTGGTTAGAGAAGGTGATTTGGTTGTTTGGGGTTTAGTTTCCTTGGATGGTTAAGGAATTGTTGGGTTGGTAAAGGTTTTTATCAGTTTGGTTGGTAAGATAGGGGTTTGGATAACAAGAGTGGTGGGTTGGTTTACTAAAGGTCTGGTTGGAGGTTCTTGCTTGGTGATATAAGGTAGCCCTAATTGCTTCCAAAAGGTGGATTGATCTATGTCAAGGTTGGAAAAAAATTCCAATTTTTGCACTAGCCTATATAATGGTTTGTAGACTAGTTTTGTTCCCTAGATAGTGGAATTTAAAGATAAGCCCATAGGTTGAGAAAGGGGAAATGTGGCCTCATCCTTTTCCTTAATCAAAGGATGTAAAGTTTGGATGGGTGAATCTTTTATGAAGGGTGTAGACATGGTGTCTTCCTTTTTGGGAATGATCTCTAAAGGGGAAGCAAGTTGTTCGATGTTTGAGGAAGATGATAAAATGGTTTCTTGCTCTGGTATGTTCATTGAAGGAGGGGTTGATGGCTTCACTACCTCAATAAGTAGAGGAAGAGAAAAGGGTGATTCCTCAATTTGGGTCTCTAAAGGAAGAGAAGGTAACTCCAATAGCGCAGTAGGTAGAGAGGGAAGAAAATAGATAGATTGGGTGGTAGGTTCTTCAATAATGAGTGTGTTAAGAACCATATTGACAGTATGGGTATCATGAGAACACTCAACCTTATTTCTCTCATTTTTCATAGGTGCATAATTTGGGAAAGGTTTCCTAAAGATGTCAAGGGCTTGGTTTTGAGGTACATTTGGGTTATCCAACACAAGCTCCCCTTATCAATGAGAGATTAGATAACACTCTTGAAGGTATTACACCTACTAACGTCATGCCCAACTAATTGATGGAAAGTGTATAGATCATTCTCATTATACCAACTAGGTATAGGATCAAAAGAATAAAATTATTGAGGTGATTTGATAGGAGGAAGTTGTATGATGTTGTCCTTCAATAACTTCTCTAGGATTGAAGCATAATATTCTCCAAGTGAAGTAAATTACTTCTATGTTTTCTGATTTTGGTTTCTTAGCTTTTACTTTGAGGAGATAGAGGAATTTGGTTGATTGACAGATGGTGGAGAAGTGGATTTAAGGATAACTGCATTCATGTTCCCTTACTTTTGGCATTGGTATTGGTTTGGTTGCTTAGTTTAGAGGAAGATGCCTCATTGGTTTTGTAAGTAGAGTTATTATTTTTTAGTTTTAGCTTTCCTTCATCGATGACCCTATTTTTCAGCTTACGTGCCATGGTTAAAGCTTCATCAAAAGTTATAAAGATTTGAACATGTAACATAGAAGATATATGTTTAGTTTAGGCTCAGGTGAAGATTTTTATTAGTTTAGGTTAGGGTAAGGAGAAGGAAAGATGGTTGATTAGGATCCTCTAATGAGCTACAAAATTGACAATAGATTCATCATCAAATTTCCAGATAGAGTAAAGGTCAGTGATAGAAACATTCTTAGAGATATTTATCAAAAAGTAATCCAAGAAAGTTTGGGCCAACTGGGTGAAGGAGAATAAAGAGTGTTTGGTTATGGCACTATACCAATCTAATGCTAGACCAGACATGGACATGGGGAAAGCGTGGAGAAGGAGGGCATTGTCATAGGCAATCAAGTAACATGAGTGCCTAAATGCCCTAAGGTGCTGCTGGGGATCCTCTTTACTCTAAAACTTAAAGAACTTGGGAAGTTCACATTGAGGAGGATAGGGTCAGATAGGGATATATGGGTGAATGGGTTTGTTATAGATCTGATCATATGATAAGATGTTGTGTGTTCTAAAAATGGATGACTCTAAGGTAGTCATCTTATCTATGAACATCTTCATTAGGTTTGCTTGGGGTTGTGTACCTGAAAGGTTGTAAGGTGCATACTATTATGGTATTTGGGTAACATATTGATAATTGGTTGGATGTTGAGAAGCTACCACATATTGGTTTACAAACACCGGTGGCTAGGTGGAAGATATGTAAGGGTAGGTGGATGCAGGTGGTTGGGTAGTAGGTAAAGGTACATGCCATTGTGGGTTAGGGATGTAACCTAGGTTTGGTGTAGTGGGTACATGTTGGGTAGAAGTGGTGGTTAGGTTGGTGATCAAAAAAAGGGTGGTGACCCTTGTGGTGATTGGTGGTAAGGTAGAAGGTATAGATAGCATGAGATTTTGAATTAGGGTAGAAGTTAGTGGATTAGAGGTAGCTGATGAAAGGTTGGCAATTCTAGTGGTAGGTACTCCCATGGTGAGGGGAGTATAGGTGGCTAGTGGTTGGGTTGATCCTAAGGTAGAGGAGTTGTTGGTGGGGGTGGAAGGTATAAGGGTGTTTGTAGGTTATGAATATTGATTTTCTATAGTAGTGTCAAAGGGATTATTGGTGGATGAGGAAGCTTGGGTAGTCAATGGTTGGGTAGTGATCATGGAAATAGAAGTGTTTCCCATGAGGTGAGAAGGCATGCCATAAGGTGGGTTGATAGGTAGAATGAAAGTAGGGGTATGATAAGGCATGGTGTTAAGGTAATGCTATAGGGCCACAAGATTATTATCTAAGAAGGTGGCAAAGTCTGTTTCTCCTTGGGTAACTTTTTAAGGGAAAGGAGGACTTCCTAAAGGGTGACGAGAGTCTGATGGTTCAGAGATGTAGTCCATGGATGAGGAGGTAGAAGAGGCCAATTGGCTTGGTGATGGGTTTTGTTTTGCTAGATTCTTCCACTGTTGGTAGGTTAGAACCATCCAAGGTAAGGGGGAGAGAATACACAAACAATATCAACACTCAAATAGAGAGAAGCCAATAAATGATTAAGGAAAACAAATCACACTCTAAAAAGCATGTTAAATTCTAAAGGTTATTTTTAGTTTCTCTTTTGACTTATGCCTTAAGCTTTCAAGAAATTCTGTGACTAAAAATGGCTTGTAGAGAAGGTACTAGAAAGGAAGTCTATGGTTAGTTTTAAGTTGTGTTTAGGCTTTTAAAAGGAATTTGTATTGGTAATCAATACGTGGCTTGGTATTGGGGTCTACCCCCTCACTTCACACACCAAAAAGATAAGGGTGTCAGGTGCTTAACCAACATATACTAGTTTCTAGAGTTTATACTCAACCATAGAGTTGAGTTGGTTCTCTCCTTGGTAATGACCTCTAAGTAAGATTGTCAAGAAAGGGTAAGGTAACTGTTAGGTGATGAAATCATAGTTAGGTCTTATCTCAAGTTTGTTTGATGTTTAATTGATGAAGGTGGTTTGGTTTAGTGTGTGCAACAAAAGTGATGATACAATGGAATTAATTTGCCTTACTTTAGACTATGTGAGATTAACTTGCAAGCAACCAATGTATGCAATCAATTTTAAGCCCAAAAGAAACTTTGATGTCATTTATGAGCACATAATAGAGAGAAAAACATTTAGATGCAAATAAGAGAAAAATCGAGTAAAGACTCAAGGTCCCAGCAGGTGTGCCGGAATGTTTCAATGAATTTTAGCTTATATTTCAAAAAAGGAAGAAGAATAAACTATATACAGGTATGATTGAAAAACTTGTTTGATTCTGCATGCATTGAATCAGATGATTGTGAAGAATTCCTCTTTGGTTTGGGAGGATGACCTACAAATAAGATAACACTAAATTAAATAGTTGGTTAGATAGATAGCTGAGTGGATTGCCTAGTGCTAGATAGATCCCATAAGCAAGAGCTTCCTTGAAGACTGTCAATCCACATATTTTAAACAATTAAGTTTATAAACCAAATGATAAAGTACTTACATCAATAATTAAAAGGTCCTAAAATTGAATACAAGAGATGCTTGATAGAATAAAATGACTAATATATCAATAAGCAAGTCAACACTAATGCTAAATGGGTCAAATGTGTTCAAAAAATAGGATAGGGGTTTATGAATAGGTAGGGACATGAAATATTGGATTTGGTTGGGGGTAAGAAGGTGAAAATTACTTACTATTATTTCCTACCATAGTGACCATCAATAGTCAGGGTAACCATCAGTGGCTAAGGTGACCATTGGCGGTCGAGGTGACCATCGATGATTGGATAGATCATCAACAGTTAAGGTGATCATCAATGGTTACTATGTGTTAGGGGTTGGTAATAAATGGTTAGTTTGATAGGATCATAAAGTTGGATTCCAATAAATGGGTTGGTGCTAGGTTAATTATGAAATATAAATAAAGAAAATGAATACTAGAAAATAAGTATTTATTTTATAGAAGGCTGATCGAATGGGTGTTTGAGGTGGTTGGCCTGTTGGTAGATTCTGGCATGATTTCGATAGAGTAATAGTACTTGATACTTTGACAAAGCAATGATGGTAAGTTGGATCTTTAACATGATGGATAGATCACTCATTTATTGATGATGATTAGCCTATAAAGAAATAAACTTTGGACACATAAGCTTTCGATAATAATTGTATATGTAGCCTCTTTCACCTCTTGATCTTCTCTTTTTATAGGCAAAGAAGGTGCTATGTACCTAGGGATATGATATATTATTATATATGGGTTGATGGATATGTTGACATGTGGCACACATCCCCTTAATAATTATATAGGTCCAATATATTAGTAATGGAGTAACATGTGGAATTAGTGCATTGGGTAATGGTCAACCTATATTGGGATTAGGAGGTTACCCATCCATTATAGGTCTATATAAAGGAGATGATTATCATTTTAAAGATATCAAGTAAGCATTGAGTCTTCTATTGTAAGAGGCTATCGGAGGTTGTCCCCTCGAAGAGACATTGTGGAGTTATTCCTTCTTAAAGGAGTATTGTTGGTATTGCCCTACCTTAAAGGTATTCTACATATATTGAATATTTAGACATCTTGGTCCACTAATATCTATTGTGTTGAATTGATCTACATTTATTCTACATTATTTTTGAATATTATAAGTGTGGATCATAACAAGTGGTATCAGAGCTTTGATTTGGTCAATTTATGGGTGGTAAAACCCTAGTTTTGTGAAATCATCAATATATTTTGATTAGTTTTATATTTATATACAATGTTTTTATTAGATATGGAGAATAGTTTAAGGAAGTCATAGTAAAAAAATCAAGGTTTTTTGATCAGTTTTGTTGGAGTTATTGTTATTTTAGGTTTTTTTACTAATTTGACTATATCTTCTAAAATATAAGGAGTTTATCTTCAAATTTTTTAATTAAGCTATAAGAAAATACAAGAAAAAACACAATAAATTTTTTAGAATTGTTTTGAGTGAGTTATTATGATTTTATTATTTTTTGTATATTCGCTTTACAGGTCACAATTTGTGACATTTTTTCACAATGTTTTTTTGAAGTTCCAATATCATATGAGGAATCTACAAAAAAAATTTGGGACAATTTTGATATGATTTGAATGAGTTACTGACATTTTAAGGTTTAATAAACCCTAGTTTTTTATTTTGTGAATCATGAAGTTGCAAAATTTTTGAGGGGAAGATGATATTGATGCTAGAGAATTGTGGATCCTTTTGGAGAATCATTTTACGATTTTTTTTGGGAAAAGATGATTATTTCATTTTAGGTCTAGGCCTGCACTACATTAGTTTGATTGGTTGAGCTGTATAGAAAAGTATTCTTCATGGAAATCACTAGAACAAATCTTCCTAGATCGATGGGCTATAAAAAAAGAGGAATAAGAAGAATTGGATGATAAGGGTTCAAATAATTTGGCTCCAAATAAATCTAAGTCAATTTTTCAATTTCATGGATGCATTCAAAATAATAAGGTTGTTGTGTCCATACCAGTAAGTATAACTTCATCAACATAAATTTGGCCAAGCATATACATGTTCAATCAAATAATATCAAGGAGGTTCAAGTAGATGGTAAGAATATTTCAATGTTTGAATATTTGAAATTCATCATGAAAATATATGTTTTGCATTCATATTTTTATGATTTGGATATGGATGATATGGATATAGTTCTAAGATATCCATGGTTAGAGACTTTGGGAACAATCAATGTTAATCTTAAAAAAAAATTCATGAAGTTTTGGTATAGGAAAAAAAAGGTCACTTTACAAGATATCATATTGGGAAAGGTACCAATAACAGGAAAGGAAGATCATGAGGATGAGATTGAAACAAGTGATGAAGAACATGAGGAAGATTCAGATAAAGACATACTACAATTAGAAATGAAAACTTCATCTACTTAAGAGACAGAGATGGACACAGTAGAAGTGGTAAAAGATAAGGTGGAAAAAGTTGAGGTATATAGACACCTACATCATCATGAGAGGAAACAATTATGGAACCAGGTGAGGGAGTGTAATAATAATAATCATTTTGGCTATAAAGGAAATAAAATTTCTAATCATTATGTCTATGTATGAAAGCCAAAGAAGAATTAATATGGTCAGGTATGGAATCAGAGAAATGCAACAGTCTATAGAAAATGGAATGAATAGGGAAATCATTCTAATTATGCATGGAAGAATACCTACTATGGTCATGGATGGAATCAAAGTGGCACATAAAAATACAGTACATGGAATCAAAAGAGGAATAATTATGCATGGACACCAAAGTAGTATAATTATGATTATGAACATAATCAACGGAGCATACGTGGAGAGCTATCACCTACTAAGATCTCATATGGGTGGCTCAAAGATCAATATTGGAGACAAGTGTGTAATAATTTGAAGCATACTCATTATTTCATTTCTTCCTATGTTTCGAGGACAAAACATGTCAAAGAGGGAGGTAATGCTATGTACCTAAGGATATGATATATTATTATATATGGGTTGATGGAGATGCCAACATGTGGCACACATCCCCCTTAGTAGTTATATGTGTCCAATATATTAGTAATGGAGTAACTTGTGGAATTAGTGCATTTGGGTAATGGTCAACTTACATTGGGATTAGGAGGTTACCCATCCATTATAGGTCTATATAAAAGAGATGATTATCATTGTAAAAATATCAAGTAAGCATTGAGTCTTTTATTATAAGAGGATATTGGAGGTTTTCCCCTTGAAGAGACAATGTGGAGTTATTCCTTCCTAAAGGAGTATTGTTGGTGTTACCCTACCTTAAGGGTATTCTACATATATTGAATATTTAGACATCTTGGTCAACCAATATCTATTGTGTTGAATTGATCTACATTTATTTTGTATTATTTTTGAATACTATAAGTGTGGATCATAACAAAAGGAGAGATGCAACTAAACATTAATTGGGATTCCTATTTATAACTTGCATATGTAATGGCTCACACATGGATTTAGACAAGTTATTTTTAGAAAGCAAGTTGAATGTTTGTGTATTAGATTTTGGGATGGTGGACCCTAACTATCGACGGTCAGGGTGACTATCGACAATCATCTTGATCTTCGATGGTTGAGGGCCAAGGAAAAGAGTGGGCAAAAGGGTAGGTTAAGTTAGTTGGTAAAACTGACCATGGTTGGGCTTGGTTAGGGGTCGAAGGGTCAAATTATCCCAAGGGGGTCCTAAGGTGGTCTAGAGGTTTTTTGATGTTTGTAATTATGGTGTGTAGATTTCTAATGTCTACACACACATTTACTACACTCAAGGAAGATTTATACAACAATGTTTCATAATAAGGACCTGATAAATTCAACTCATGCAAGGAAGGACTAAACTCACATCTACTATATGAACTTAAGCTTATTTTATACACTTATAATGACCTATAGAACATCTAAAATCTCTCATGAAGGTATAATGACAAGACAATAACAAAGGAAAACAAGTATTTCACTAAGTTATATCAATGGCAAACACATACACTTCACTAAAAAAAGCCTAAAAATGGAAGAATTTAGCTTCATATTGCTCTCAAAACGTTAATACAAAAATTTTCAGCCTTTAGGAACAATCCAAAAAGCAAAGATAATCTTACATTCTATAAAAGAGAATACATACAACAAAGAACAATATTGGAGACAAAGCAACCCCAAAATAGGAGACTTTAAACTTGCTCCAAGCTCCTCCAAAAGTGATACTTAGAATTTTTCATCCTCTTAAACTTTAATCCTTAATAGGGTGGTGTGGAATATATATTATCAAATTTTTTTGGGTCTTAGGATACTTGTCATAATGTTTGGTCAAGCTTAGAGCACTTGGAGAGTGCCTAGATTCTTGCACCAACCCCTAGATTTTAGCCTTCATGTCTTCTTGAAAAATGAGTCTCCCTTCATAGATGTATTCCTTAAAGTCCATTAAATTCTTCAGTTGAACCCTTCAATAGGATTATTAATTATTCATTAAAACTTGGCACAAGTTTGTTATGAGACTTCTTTTACTCTTGTTGACTTTGTCTTCAAATGAGGCATTGGAAGCAAGGAAAGTCCTTCTTGCAACTTGAAGAAATTTTAAAATATATTTTCATTCATTAAAATCTTATAATGACTTTTTCTTATGTCCAATGTGATGTACCATATCATTGAATAATTTTCTAAGACCTTATGAAGAGTTATATGCACTTATTTAGTCTTCTAGCTCCTGAAAGCTCTCATTTCTCACTAGGCATAGAAGGAAAACGTGAGTATTTCTTAAAAATTTCTTCAAGCCTACATATATCCACCATGGAAGGCTTATTTAGAGTACACTAGACCTAGGAAAAATCAATTAAATGCATCAAACACTCAGCAAGATCTGGAACAACACCAAAACTATGCTTTTTTCCTTAAACTCATTATAGCCTTTTTTCTATAAATCTCCTTGTATAAGAGAATCTAAAAGTGATGGTGAGAAAATAATATTTTATATAGGTACCCTATATCTTCCTACATATACATACAAAATTTTGTGTCCAAACTCCAAGTGTAGACATGTTTTCTAGCACCTTTTCCTTGCTAAATTAGGCCAAATTAGCCCTAGAAAGAGAAATCTTGCTCTTGAGAGTTCAAACATGTGTTAAACATAAAAAAATAATTTTATTCACTTTTACCATTCTCTTACCATGATCCATGTCAAATTTGGTGGTCTGGAACACTATGGAGGTACTAGAACCATGAAATGGCCTTTAGAAGGCTTGCCTTTTTGAGGCATTTTTTCTAATTGACCCAAAAGGATTGAACAGTTTGGGAATTTATGGATGATTTATTATTTAAAAAAAAAAAAAAATCTTTGATAGTAATAAATATCTCAATCTAGCTTTTACATCAACTAACATCCTTCTACACTTCTTGAAACCTTCATTTTAGCTCCTAAAAAGAAAAAGTACAATTTTTGTACTATTCCATACAAGTGAAGTTAAAAATAAATTTATGTAGAGGAAACTCTGAGAGTATATAAAAATTTATGGTAGGTTTTAGGAGGAAAATATGTCATTTGGTGAGTTTTCCAACTCCATCTCTTCAAACTAGTTCAAATTGGGGTTTTATGAGGGTTTCTGGTAGTTTTCACCCTTATGGATGATTCATAAAGATGTGACATCCAACCTATGAAAAAATTATAACAAATGAAAGACCCCCTATAACATACCTAACTCCTTGAGGTCCCATTCTAAACCTCCTTGCTGGTGTGAGCATCCAAACTTGGCCTCTCAAGTTGATTCCTGTGTTTTGTTCACCCTGTGATGGTCTTAAGCCAAAAAATGACTTTTTTAGGAATTTATCTACAAACCAAAGTTTATAACACAAAATGACTTCTAATTTTCATGTTCTCATGCTTTTTAATGATCATTTAGTGTTACAAATGAAATTGGACCTCCTTTTGGGCAATAAGCCTAGTCTAGGCTAGTGGGGTTTGACTATAAATACTCACTCACCACCACTTCTAAGTGGTTTCTCATCATTAATGGGATTCATTAATGTTTATTAAATCTCAATACACCTTATTTAATCATCCAAAAGTGTCCCAAAGTGTTACCAAGACAACCAACACTCCTCTTGATTACTTTCTCACCATTGTCTGTAGTTATGTTTCCCTAAAAGTAGCCTACCCATGAGACAAAATAGAGGATATTTACCCTATTTATTCATGAAAAAAATATATATTAGGGTGTTGAATGGGTAATTAGTACCATTTGTACAAAATTTTGGAGGTAGATGACCTCTCTAGTACCTCCAAACCTCAAAAAACTCTAGGCAAACTTTTTGAGCATTGACTGTGCAAGCTTTTACAAGTGGACTATGGATTATTATTGAAATTACTTTCTTGATATATTTTATATTTCCATGGGAATGTCATGAAATTCATACCATAATTTTTGAGGTGTTATACCACGTACTATAACTGATAACCTTTCCCAATCTCTCAAACATACCATGTGCTTGCCTAGTCAAAACTAACAAACCTTACTTTCTTGCTTGAAAAGTGATGTCTATAAGTACTTACTACATGGTTAGACCTTATTTAATTAATAAATACAACTTCTTGAAGTCTCCATTACATTTGACATGCCTTATTTACTGGCCATTATCATACACATGTTAGGTCTCTCTCCAAGCACTATGCTTTAATGGACTGTCACGCCATAGTTAATTATTGTTGACTATTTTTGGTTTCAAAAGGAGCCTATAGGTTGTATTTCACTATTAAAAACACATGATACACAACTTTTGATTATATTTATACCTTATAACCAACTTAATATGTAGATATTTCAAGCTATATGTCTAATCACCAAGTTTAGATTCATAAAATTGTAGGTAGGTATGGCTGTAGGTGTCAAGTTAGGCTAACTGTAGGTGAATCTCCTCTCCTAGGCCATATATGAAGTTTTAATGAGTATTATAACCCTACCTTTGATAATCTCTTGGTGTTAAGATATACTTTTCTCTCCTTAATATCACCATACCTACTTCATGCCACTATATTGACATGTACCTCATGTACCTAACTATGCTTGCTATTCACTTGACTATACTTGTGGTTATAGGTAATAATGTATTGAACTGGTTCTAATTCACCCTTAGGAATCTATTGAAACATATAATCAAGTATATATAACTTATTTTTATGACAAACCCTTCCTTTGAGAATCTCTTGGTTGCATCTCATATTGCCTATAGGTGTAATTTTGCCATCTAGGCTGAGTGAGGGGTTTGTTTCCATGCTTACAAGTGTCATAGACATCCTGTGGGCAGTATTATCCTCAATAAATTTCTTTTGAAACTAACATATTCATCACTAAAACCTCAATTAACTCCAATCTCTATAACATTACTTCTATACTCTTGAAAAATGCATGTATGCAGGGTTTCGGCAAATGTGACTGTAGGTTACCATCTGAAAACCCTTACTTTAGTGACTTTATTTCCATGCTAGGTAAGTCTCATAAAATGCTTATATTACTTTGAGACTCAATTTTCATATATTCATCATCTTTTACCTCTTTCCAACCTCACATTTCTCTTTCACTTAACAAAGCTTAAAATACAATCAACTGTGTTTACTATGACTGTGTATTCCTTCAAAAGGAGTCCTACCTGTAGGTATACACTTAAAGTTAGTCTTTGTTTTATTCTCTATAGCCTTCCTTAGATCCTCCAAGCATAGTTATAACTCATTTTAAATTGCTTAACCCTTAACATGTTTCCATGAATTAGGATCATGTAATGAGGTATGCCTATGAGTTTAGTTTATTGTCACCTTAATGTGACTATAAGTAACCAGATTTGAATCAAAAGGACACCTTTAGAACAATTGTGAACTCCTTCATTAGACCAGATACTACATGGAAACAATACCTCTTATGAACATATGAGGTCACTTTAACATCAATGACACAACCTCAAAGAACATCACAACATTCTCCTTTAAGATCATTAGGTATTTTGTGAAGCTATAGGATAAATGCACCACTTTAGGACCTTGTTAGTCGTCTTCAGGGCATAAAAAACATGAGAAATTCACTCTTAGGTCATAAAAAGATACCAAATAGTTCACCAAACATATCTTGTCTACCACCCTCAAAAAAACTTGAGCCCAGTCAACCTTCATGAAGAGTGCTAGCATAAAAGCACACTTTCAGATCACCTTCAATGCATGGAATAGAGCTATAATGAGTTCCCAACATAATTCAACACTTAGAACATAAATTGGAGCACTTTAGACATGTTATTAATCCATTTTAGTATACCTGAGTTCATTGAAAATAAACATAAACTTAAAATATTGACTTTGACATGCATTTATTGTACTTATATAGTCTTCCAAAACACCACACCACCTTGGGGATGACCTTCATAAAGTATACTACAACTTTGCTTCTTTCACCAAGTTGATTTAACTACTAGAATGAATTCTACAAGCCAAACAATCTTATTGAGTCATTTATTATGCGCACATATTCATTTGAAATTGCCTTCCAATAGTTATATTTTTTGAATTCAAATGACTATTTCTCATAGCTTTAATTTGATGGCCCTTGACACGTCCCACACTGCTAAATCATCTTTGAAGGATTATAACTTGAGACAAGAAACAAACCAAGAAAAAAAACTTGTAGGAGATATTCATGGCACAAAATACATCATCTTCATGTGACCCTTTGACTTTTGTTGACTTCTCAAGTACACTTATTAAATGCACAACCAAACTAACTTGTTCATACCTGCATGACATGCCATGATGGCCTAGTTTCTCTAGGATTGTACTAGTCATCTTTCTCTCTCCACAAGGACATTAGGAGGAATTGGAACTTTACCAAGACAATTATAAGCCTTAAAACTATATTTATTACCTTAATAACTTGGAAACCTACCTTTCACACTCTAAACTATCAATCTGATCACTTGTCATTAATGCACTATGAATCATGACCAAGCTTAGCATCAATGACAAGTTGAAATTCTAGGACATGATAAAAAATCACTACTACCAATACCTTATTCACACTTATAAACCAAAGGGAAGGGAATCACTCTACCTTGATTCAAACCTCTCCAAGGTGATTCTACCTATGTCTCAAAGCTCTACCTATGAACAAACAAAAATCATCTTCTCTAAAATCAAGGCCATTTGATTGCAATACAATGTATAAGAGTAGGAATTATAATATCATGTTGAGGTCATAATATCCATGTCATATTTTCATCACCTTGAATTCATGAACATTAAAAATAATCTCAACAAATGGATTTATACCTTATTAAAGAGATACACTCAGCTTAAACCCTCTCAAAGAAGACACACTCTAAATTAAAATTTATGAACTCTTACTTAGATGAAAAAGGTGTGTAATGAATTAGATAATCCATGATAACCTTTGAAGATCAAAACATTTGATGAAAACTCATATTTTGCTTTAAAACTGACCCAAAAGACCACTCAAAAAAATAGAGAAGGAAAAATGATTTTATGCTATGAATACCTTATTCAAAGTAGTTATCAAATTATAAAAATATTAAAAAGAGAATCATGAAATATAAAACCATATCTCAAAAAAAATTCTCTCCATTATTTTCTGAGCTTAAGAAACATGTCCAAAAATAGACCCCTCTCGAATTCATAGGCTATAGTGACCTGCTGTCACTCTTAGCAATTGTTCATAAATATGAATTCACCAATATAAAAAATAATAACACTAATTTAAATATTAATCATATCCCTAATAATTTCCAAAGTTTCATATCCTAAATCTCTCTCTTATTCTCATACTGAGCATTTGAAAACTGCCCTTTTAGGGTTGCCAAGAAGGTCAATATTGGAGCAAAGCTATTTTTTGAAATATTTTCACCTAAAAATTCCTCAAAACTAATAATATGACCCTTTGGGGACCCAATAAATCCTCTAAGATTCTTTTATCACAAAAATCCTTTGAAAACCAAAATGAATGCCTCAAAAAGGCTTATTTTTGCACTGAAAAGTCTATTTTCACCAAATAAATCTGATTAAAATGCTATAAAATGTATTACTAAGTATTTAAAATGTATTATGAGGTGAATAAGATGTAATAAATATTATTCCTGATCATATACCATCAAAACCTTCTCTAGAGGGCACAAAATGGTTAGATTTGCATAGAAATGAGTCATGAAATTAGTCCAAAATGTGATCAACCTGATTATCCACATGTTAGGAGTGTAATGAACTTGAAATATGATATGAAACTCACAAAAAAACTCTATACTCTTCTCACCATTGAAAATGGCTCAGAAAGGCCAAGAAATGACTAGACAAACATAAGACAAATGAAGGACAAGACCTCAACTCACCTAAACAACTTGAAGACCTATTAATCATGTCTTCTAATGATCATTTAAGGAATTTTCCAGACCAACTACTAGCTCACAAGATAAACTAGCATGATATGCAAAGTGTCAAATGGTAGGAGTGACAATTTGACCTATGAGGTCAAAATTGTTAACATTTTGGTGACTCAAATGGGAAGCATTCCTGCTATACTTGAGAACTAGAACATCTACATGACTTTTGGACTCATAAAAAATGAAAAATCTGATCCTTGAATATAAAAACATCTCTTGACTTGAAATAAGAACACTTCTTCCTCCAAAACAAGGAAGGAAACACACCAAATAGGGAAACTAACTAATCGAAGCAAATGTGCAAACAAAACACTTATTTGGGATAAAACACAAACAAATTAATGTGATAATACAACACTTGGAGGAGAAAAAACAAACAAACTATGTACAAGGAACTTAGCTCTTCAATAGTAATGTTTCAGATGTATCCCATTGATTGGGATTGGAAGCTCCTCACCATCCATCTTTGCAAGTTATAAGTCATTATGGGATTTATAACTGGAGATTGTGTATGGACCACTCCAAAGGGAGTCAAACTTTGTATGCCTTCTAGATTTAGCTCTATCCTCATCCCACTTTAGGACTGAATCTCCTTATTTAAAACTTTATGAAGAAACTCCTTTGTCAAAAGCTCTCTTCACTTGTGCTTGATGAATTTCTATAGATAGCATGGAATGATTTCTTATCTCTTTCAGCTCCATAAGCTCAGCATACTTGATCTTTATTTGTTCTTTCACCAACAACTCAAGTTGATGCATTAGTTATAAAGCAAGAAACTCAAGAGAAATGGGTAACCTTACTTCCTTACCATATACTAGCTTGTATGGAAAGTTGACTAGTGATCTTTTGTAGGTGATCCTATCATTCCATAGAGTTGACTTCAACTTGAGATGCCATGACCTCTGATTATCTTCAGTAGTCCTTTTGATCTTCAATAGGTTCTTATTTATGGACTCAGCAAGGCCATTGCCTTATGGATAGTAGTTTGATGAAGTGTTAAGATAAACACTATGTTGAACAACCCATTGGCTGATCCTAGTCCCCATAAAAGCCATGACATTATCAAAATAATGGTTGAAGTAACTCCAAATCTAGTAAGCAAACATTCATAGAAATCTCAAACATTGGATTCATTTGCTTCTTTCGATGCTATTGATTTTGTCCATCTTGTGAAGTAATCTATATAAGTTAGTATCCATTTATGTCCTAAACTTGAAGGAGAATTTATAAGCCCAATAAATTCCAATCCCCATTGGACAAAGGGCTGGTCTTCCGTAATTGGTTGGAGAGGTAAGGTTGTAAGTTTCACTTTTCCTACAAACGTAACACACTATTTGCATTTCCTAACCCATGCATGATAATCACCAAATATGCTTGGATAATAATACCCACCTTTCATGATCTTAAGGGCTATAGTCCTTATGAAAAAATGTCCTTCACCATGTCCATCACGGAATTATTCAAGTAACCTCTATATTTGGCTTGGATTTATACATCCTAGCAACATGTCATTGATATCTTTCTTGAAAAGAACACCATCAACAAGAAGAGATGGAATTTATTGCAATCTGAAATATCTTCTTTTTGAAGCACTAAGATGAGAAGGATAAATACCATCTTAGTTATAACTTACCAAGTCATGAAACTAGATGGAAGGTGAGGTATGATCAATTGTAACCTCTTCATCATTTGACACCAAAACGACCTCATTTACCTCTTACAAGTCTTCGGCTAGATGCTCACAAAGTCCTTTGCCTCTAATCAACTTTGTGACCTTGATTTCCACATTATATTCCATTACCTTTGTTAGCCAACTAACTCTCTTCTCATTTATATCTTTGTTCAAGAGAAACTCCTTGATACTTGAATGGGTAACCATTAGGTGTATCTTATTATTAGACAACAAGTATCTAGATTTATTGAGAGACCTTATAGTTAAAATTACATGTTTTTTAATAAAATAGTACCTTGTTTCATACTCCTCTAAGCCTTGACTAAATAAGGCTATTGGCTGCTCCAAATCCTCATGATTTGGTTGCATAAGAATGCCTGAAATGGTGTCCATCTTAGCATAGGTGTATAAGATGAAATCTAGATTTATGAGTGTAGAAACACTAGATATGGCTTTCTTAATCTCCTCAAAACTCTTCAATCCTTCATTGGACTATCTAAAAATTTTATTCTTCTTTTGCATGGCTATAAGTGGCTTAGCTAAAGTGGCAAAATCTGAAATGTATATTCTTATAAAATTGATTTTCCCTAAGAAGATTTTCAAATCCTTTTTGTGCTTAGAAAATGAAAGTAAAAGAATTGAATCTATTATTTTAGAATCTATATTCAAACCATATTTTGAAACCACATGCCTAATAAGCTTACCTTTATGAACCGAGAAGACACACTTTTTAGGATTTAGAGATACCCTAAATTGCTTACACCTTTCAAACACTTGTTTGAGGTGAACCATGTGCTCATATGGACTCTTTGAAAACATGGTTATGTCATCCAAATATATAAGTACAAACCTATTAAGAAGGCCTTTTAATGCCATATACATGACTCTTTGAAAGGTTACTCCAACATTGGATAAATTGAAGGGCATCTTTCTATATGCAAAGGTCCCCCACTTTGTAGTGAAGGTTGTCTTGAATTGGTCCTCTTCCTTAACCAAAATATGATTCTAGCTATCATATCCATATAACAAAGAAAACCTCTTTGAACCTACAGGCAAATGTAATTTTTTTTCCATAGATGGAAATGGATAGTGATCTTTAAGGTAACCCTCATTCACATCCTAGAAGTCAACACATAGTCTAATCTCATTGTTCTTCTTCCATACTGGAACAAGGTTTGCCACCCAAGTTGAGTGCTTGATTAGAAATATAATAGTTGACTCTATGAGCTTATAAAGTTTATCTCTCATCAAAGGCTCAAGCTTTGGATTGATGGGCCTTTGTCTTTGTCTTACTAGTTTAGTTTCAACCTCTAACTCAATGGTGTGTTGAGCTAGACTTAGGTCAAATAACTTGAGATCACTATATTGCCATGAAAACTCATCCGTAAAACTTGTACATAATTAAATGAAAGCTTCCTTTTGTGAAGGAGTGCATACCTTACCCAACTTCAAATTCTTACTAGCTGTAATATCCACATTGACATAGTGCTCTTCTTTTATTGACAAAGATGAGTTTTCCTTCCTTAAATCATCATCACCACTGAATATATTCTCAAGTGTGACTAATCACTTGGGAAAATTATTTTTTTTTAGTTTCATATTATGATCTCCATACTACTACAAGTACTTTGATTTATTTCTTGAGGAAAACTTAGCCTCTTCTTGTAAGAACCTAACAATCTTATTGTCATCTTCAAACACTTGAAAATTATCATGGTTATCTAGATTAGAAGGCCTTACAACCACCTTAATGTGTAACTAAAATTTTTCACTTCTTACATCAACTAGGATACTAAATTATGCCCCTATGGCAGCCAACCTATCTACATGTTTGTTCTCATCTCTTGGTATTGCCTGAATGTTGAAAGCTTGAAAATATTCAAGTAAGTCCCACGCCTATGCTTATAAGATATAAGGAATAAATTTTTGCATACATTAGGACCTATTAATTGGTGAACTATAAGTTTACTATCACCAAAAACTTGCAAGGCATTGACTTTCATTTTCTTATCCTACTGCAAACTATGAACTAGTGCTTCATACTCTGCTACATTATTTGAACAACCAAACTAAAAATTAATATAATATAAATAAATTTTATTTTCTGGATAAATCAAAATAATTCCAACCCTAGTACCATGCTTATTCCTTGATCCATCAAATCACAATTACCATAGACCTTCACTAGAATCATCATCCTTTACCATGGAAGGAATTAGTGCATCATTATCATGAAGGCAATAAACACCAAGTCCATCTTCTTCAATTAGATTATAAGGATCATGCTCATACAATTTAGATTCCCACTCATCAAGGAAAAAATTTTGAACTCTATCTAAAGGTGATTTAGTTTCCACTCCACTAGTTTCTAGCACCTCATCCGAGATGACACAGTTAATGTTTACAAAACTTGGCATATATGGCTCCAAATAGAAATGTGCAATGGGTTAAGAATGAATTATTAACTTAGTAACATATATAGTTATAAAAATAAATTATGTTCAATCATATAATAAGTATCCTCCAATATTTGAGGTGAAGTCCCTTGAAAGACATATGGCAAAGTAATGTGGCAAAGTAAGGAGACAAGTCCACCACAACTACATCCTGTTGAATGGTAACATTGGGATAAGTATGTAGTGTCAACTTAAAATCTTTAATGATTCCTATTGTATTTATTGGTTACATATCAAATTTCAATACTCCATTAGTATTTGGTTCATAAACAATACCAAGCTTATCTACACATTGCTTAGGCATAATAGTACTTCTGGCTCCACTATCCATCATGTAGTTATGAACTAAAGTATCAACAACTATCAAAGAGAGGTAGAAAGGAAGAGTTTTTTTTTTATTTTACCTCATTTTTATCCACATTTACCATCTTATGTACCTAATATACTTGTTGCTTCATTGGCTGGTCTAAATTAGTCAAAACAACACCTTCTTTTTCACTCAGTTTTGGGGACAACTTAAGAGTTAAAATCTCTTGAATGAGCATGTATTTTTGTATTGGAGTAGAGAGGGAATCACACATGCTAATTCTGATGTTATACTTATTCATTTTATCTAATATACTAAATTAAGCCCCACTAACCTTTGGCTGCACTTTTTGAACCACTGGTTGCTCATGAACTAGAGGTACTTGATGAATTTTTCTAGCCTCTATATTTTGATTTTTTTATGTTGTAGGGGCAATAAGTTGATCTTTGGTAATTTTGGAAACAACATTAGGAGTACTTGAATAATTTATCACATCTTGAACCTCATAAATGGATCTTTTTTTAGCTCTAGTAATAACTATAACTTGGCCAGTTGAAGTACTAGTCTCACCACCCTGATTAAAAGCAACATGATCATCCATTTGGCATTTCAAATTAATGGAATCATATTACCCTTAAAATTGTTGAGTCTTTCCTTGTGGTACCAAAATTGTCTTTTGATATTGACCTCCTTGATGAGAAAACTCTTCTTATGTCATTTGTGGCATAGTAATTTTTTGTGACACTAAGGCTTGGTTTTGAGCATCATTGAGGTTGGAGGTCTACCATCCTGAGTCCTACATCAAATTATTTTGAGATGGAGTGGGAAAAATATCTTTTGAAGTGGAAGGTGTCCTAGGATCAAGAGATGCATATGGTTTAGCTTGAGTTATGGATCCTTGTGCTTGGTAGGGTGGTCTATTTTCTCTAAACCCTTGATAAGGAGGCCTTGGATATATGAAGGGTTGATAGGTGGTCTAATTTTGTTGTTGATAAGGTCTATTATCCTGATATTGATGCCTTTTGAGTTGTACTATTTCATTCCCAAAATATGATAACAAACCTTTCAACTCTCCAAGCTCACTAGCTTGACTAGAAGGGGATACAACTTAGGCTTGAGGAGATGGAATAGGAGCTAATGATGGAATTTAAGGAATTTGGGGAGTTGGTATAGACTAAAATTCTAAGAATATAGGCATTAGAGGCCTTGGAAAAAGATTATCATCTTGTATCAAACTATTCTTTGCCCTTATTTCAACCCCATAATCATTTGGCAAGGTAATACCACCCATTGACTATATCATCACACTAATATCAGATTTGATGGCTTTTAGATAGTATAAGAAGACACATTTTGGGGATGGTCTAATCAACATAAGTATCTTGGTCCATGCCTTTTGGAATATAAGGTTGAAGTCTATCATGAACTCATGATGAGCTCTCTTTATGGTAGTTAACTTCTCAACCAAGGATAGGTGATCAGATTTGTCCTCAAATTATCTGACTAAGGCTACACTTAATTCATCCTAGGTAGAAATGGAGTTTAGTGGGAGGTTTTAATACCATTCCAGTGCTTTTCCTTTAAAGGAAGTAATAAACAATTTAATAACTACATTCTCCTAAATAACATTGTGAACTGAATAAAGGTTAGAAACATCCTTGATGTGCTCAATATGAGTTTTTTGATTTTTTCTTGAGAATAATGGGATACTCTAAAGATAAGATACAAAAATGGCATCAAACTAGGTTAAATTCAATGGACTACCTCTATTAAATGGAATAAACACTTAGTTTCTGATGGCCATTTAGATAGTGGGGATTGTAATACTTAAAATAATAGGATGACTAGGAGATAAATATTGATTTTGAGGATATGGATTTATCCTACTAAACCTTGCTCTTTTATATGAATTAGAAGGCACCTGAATGAATTCAAGAGGAATACCTTTACTAGCTGACCTTATGGTAACCTTTGGCATGAAAGTATTGCTTGGATGCTGCTATAAACTCTACAACCTAAATAAATCTTTAGATTTTGATGATGATGGATATCCTTTACTAATACAAGTACTTATCCTCATCTCCAAACTTCATCCATGCCAAGGATAAAGGGTCCCACTCGGTGTGCCAAAAATTATTGTTAATCAAGATTGTGCCCTTGTGAGAAAGTGTGCTATTCCTCACTCCTATTGGAACATGGAATCTCTCCAAAGTGTGGGTGAATTTATGAGGGAGATAATATCTAGAGAGGGCTGGTTCCCTTGGTTCTTTCACTAAAACTTACTTTTAAACTACTACCTACTGATTGTGGCAATGAAAAGGGTGTAAAAGACAATGCTTACAATGAAAATGAAAGAAAAATAGAAATGAAAAGGTGATGCGCCAATTTTTTTATGACCACTTATGCTTGAAATGACACTTTTGTGAGAGGGAAAATCTTGCACACATTCACTAAACTTAGGTAAGATTTCTATAATAGTGTTTCATAAGAAAGACCTGACAAATTTAACTAATGCAAAGAATGACTGTACTCACATCTAATACATGAATTTAAGCTTGTTTTAGACACTTATAATGACCTTTATAACATCAAATATCTCTTAGGAAGGTATAATAACCAGATAATAACAAAGGAAAACAAGAATTTCACTAAGCTTTATCAATGGCAAACACATACACTTCACTATAAAAAGCCTAAAAAAAGGAGGAATTTAGCTTCTTATTTATCTCAAAAGGTTAATAAAAAATTTGAAAAAATTTAGGCACAATACAAAAATCAAAGAGTCACATTACATTCTGGAAAAAAGAATACATATAGCAAAGAAAAATATTAGAGACAAAGCAGCCCCAAAATTGGGGACTTCAAACTTGGTCCAAGCTCCTCCAAAAGTGCTACGTAGAATTTTTCATCCTATAAAACTTTAATCCTAAAAGGGTGGCGTGGAATATATATTATCTAATGTTTTTTGGGCTTAGGATACTTGTCATAATGTTTGGTTAAGCTTAGATCACTTGGAGAGTGCCTAGATTCTTGCATCAACCCCTAGATTTTAGCCTTCATGTCTTCTTGAAGAATGAGTCTCCCTCTATGGATGTAGGCATTCAAGTACCTTAAATTATTTATTTTAACCCTTAAATAAGCCTATGCATGATGCATTAACACTTTTCATAAGTTTTTTATGAGACTTCTTTAACTCCTTTTAACTTTATCTTTAAATGAGGCATTGAAAGGAAGGAGAGTCCTTCTTGGAGCTTGAATACATTTTAATTCATTAAAACCTTCTAATGACTTTTTTATAGGTCCAATTTGGTGTAACATATCATTGAATAGCTTTATAAGACCTTATGAAGAGTTATATGCACTTATTTAGTCTTCTAGTTCCTTAAAGCTCTCATTTCTCACTAGGCATAAAAGGAAAAGGTGAGTATTTATTAAAAATTGATTAAAGCCTGCATATATACACCATGGAATGATTTTTTAGAGCACACCAGACCTGGGAGAAAGCAATTAAATACATCAAACACTCAGCAAGACCTAGAACAACACCAAAACTATGCTTTTTACTTGAACTCCTTGTAGCCTTTTTTATGCAAATATCCTTGTATTAGAGAATATGGAAGTGATGGTGAGAAAATAAGACTTTTTACATGTACTCTTTATCCTCCTACATATCCATGCAAAATGTTTTGGCCAAACTCCAGTGTAGACATGTTTTCTAGAACCTTTTCCTTGCCAAATTAGCCCTTTTAGCACTAGAAAGAGAAATCTTGCTCCTATGAGCTCACACATGTGAAACATCCAAAAAAAATTTACTTAACTTTTCCCATGATCCCACCATGCTCCATGTCAAATTTTGTGGTCTGGAACACTATGGAGGTACTATAACCATTAAATGGCCTTTGGAAGGCTTGCCTTTTTGAAGCATTTTCTGACTAGCCCAAAAGGATTGAAAGGTTTGAGAATTTATGTATGAGTTATTATGGTTAATTTTGAGATTTTATAGGTAAAAAAAGTCTCAATATACCTTATACATAAATTAGCATCCTTCTACACTCCCTAAAATCTCAATTTTAGCTCAAAAATAAGAAAAGGTATAGTTTTTGTACTATTCTGTATAAGTGACGGTACAAAACAATTTCATGTAGCAGACCCTATAAGAGTCTAAAAAAATGTATGGTAGTTTTTAGGAGGCAACTACATTATTTGGTGAGGTTTCCAACTCCATCTCTACAAACTGGTTTAAATTGAGGTTTTAGGAGGGTTTCTGGTAGTTTTCACCCTTAAGGATGATTCATAGAGATGTGACATCCAAACTATGAAAACATTCCACAAAATTATAGTATAAGACCCCCTGTAACACCCCATAACTACTTGAGGTCCCATGCTAAACTTCCTTGCTGGTATGAGCATCCAAACTTGGCCTCTCAAGTTGATTCCTATATTCTGTGCACCCTGTGATGGTCTTAAGCCAAAAAATGACTTTTTCATGAATTTATCTACAAAAAAGGGTTATAAAACACATAATGACTTCTAATTTTCATGTTATAATGCTTTATAATTCTTATTTAGTGTTATAAATGAAATTGGACCTCCTTTTGGGTAATAAGCCTAGTCTAGGCTAAGGGGGTTTGATTACAAATACTCACTCACCACCACTTATGAGTGGTTTATCATAATTATTTGGATTAATTAATGTTTATTAAAGCTCAATACACCTTATTTAATCATCCTAAGTTATCCCAAAGTGTTCCCAAGACAACCAACACTCACTTTGATCACTTTCTCACCATTGTCTGTAGTCATGCTTGCCTAAAAGTGGCTTACCTATGAGACAAAATAGAGGATGTTTTCCCTATTTATTCATGACAAAAAAAATTATGGTGTTAAATGGGTCATGATGACCCCATGTACAAAATTTGGGAGGTAGATGACCCCTCTATCACCTCTAACCCTAAAAAATCTCCAAGTAGACTTTTTGAGCATTGATTGTGCAGGCTTTTGCAAGTGGACTGTGGATTACTATTTAAATCCATTTATTTATCTATTTATATTGCCATTGGAATATCATGAAATTCATACCATAATTTTTGAGGTGTTATACCACCTGTTATCAGTCATAACCTTGCCCAATCTCTCAAGTATACCATTTGATTACCTAGGCAAAACTAACAAACCTTACTTCCTCACTTGGAAAGTGATGTCCATAGGTATTTACTACATGGTTATACCTTATTTCATTATTATATCAACATTATTTATGTATCCATGCCATTTTACATGCCTTATGGACTGGCCATTGCCATACACATGTTAGGTCTCTCCAAGCACTATGCTTTAATGGACTGTCATGCCACAATCAACTATTATTGACCTTTTTTGGTGTCAAAAGTAGCCTGTAGGTTTTATTTCACTCTAAAAAACATATAATACGCAAATTTTTATTATCTTTATACCTTATAAACAACTTCATATGTAGATATTTCAAGCTATATGTCTAATCACCAAGTTTAGATTCATAAGACTATAGGTAGGTATGGTTATAGGCATCAAGTTAGGCTAATTGTAGGTGAATCTCCTCTCATAAGCCCTATATTAATTTTTCATGAGTAATATAACCCTAACTTTGAGAATATATTAGTGCTAATATCTACTTATCTCTCTTTAAGATCACCATACCTACTTCATGCCACTATATTGACATGTACCTCATGTACCTGACTATGTTTGTTATTCACCTGACTGTCCTTATGGCTATAGGTAACCATGTATTGAATTGGTCCTAATTTACATTTATTACTCTCTTGAAACATATACTCAAGTATAAATAACTTTTTTTGATGACAAACCCTACCTTTGAGAATCTCTTGGTTGCACCTCCTACTACTTGAGGTGTACTTTTGCCATCTAGGTTGAGCGAGGGGTTTGTTTCCATGATTAAAAGTGTCATGGACATCTTGTGGGAATTATTTAAATAATTTTCTTGTGAAATTTACCTCTTCATCACTAAAACCTTAGTGAACTCCAATCTTTGCAACATTACTTCCTTACTCTTGAAAAATGTCTGTATGCAAGGTTTTGGCAAATGTGATTATAGGTTACCCTCTGAAAACCCTTGTTTTATTGACTTTGTTTTGATGCTAGGTAAGTCTCATAAAATTCTTATATTACTATGAGAATCCTTTTTCATATATTTATCATCTTTTACCTCTATCCAACCTCACATTTCTCTTTCACTTAACAAGCTTAAAATACAATCAACTATGTTTACTATGATTGTGTATTCCCTTAAAAGGAGTCCTACCTATAGGTATACACTCAATGTTAGTCTTTGTTTTATGCTCTAAAACCTTCCTTAGATCCTTTGAGAATAGTTCTAACTCATTTAAAATTTCTTAACCCTTAACATGTTTCCATGAACTAGGATCATGTGATGAAGTCTGCCTATGAGTTTAGTTTATTGTCACCTTAATATGACCGTGGTTAACCAGATTTGAATCAAAAGGACACCTTCAAAACAATTTTCAAATCCTTCATTGAACTAGGTAAAACATGAAAATAAGACCTCTTATGACCATATGAGGTCACCTGAACATCAATGAGGCACTTACCATCAATGGCACCACCTTAAAGAACATCACAACATATCCTTTAAGATCATTAGGTATTTTGTGAAGCTACAGGATAAATGCACCACGTCAAGACCTTGTTACTCAACTTCAGGGCTTACACAACATGAAAAATTCACTCTTAGGTCATCAAAAGATACCAAACAGTTCACCAAACATCTCTTGTCTACCAACCTCTAAAACCTTAAGCATAGTCAACCTTCATGAAGAGTGCTAGCACAAAAACACACTTAAGATCACTTTCAATGCATGGAATAGAGCTATAATGAGTTAATAACATGATTCAACACTTAAAACATAAATTAGAGCACTTTAGACATGTTCTTAATCCATTTTAGTCTACCTGGGTTCATTGAGAAGAAACATAGACTCTAAATATTGACTTTGACATGCATTTATTGCACTTATATGATCTTCCAAAACACCAAACCACCTTGGTGATGACCTTCATAAATTGGACTACAACTTTGATTCTTTAACCAAGTTGATATGACCACTATAATGACTTCTACAAGCTAAAAAATCCTCTCAGGTCCTCTATTCTAAACACATAATCATTTGAAATTACCTTCCAACAATTATATTTTTTAAATTCAAATGACTATTTCTCATAGCTTTAATTTGACAACCCCTAACATTTCCCACACTACTAGATCATCTTTGAAGGCTTATAACTTGAGACAAGAAACACACCAAGACACCAAACTTATAGGAGATATTCATGACACAAAATACATCATCTTCATGTGACCCTTTGACTTTGGTTGACTTCCCAAGTACACTTGTTAAATGCACAACCAAATTGACTTGTTCATACCTGCATGATGTGCCATGATGGTCTAGTTTCTCTAGGCTTGTGTTAGTCATATTTATCTCTCCAAAAGGACACTAGAAGGAATTGGAAATTTACCAAGACAATTATGAGCCTTAAAACAATCTTTATTACCTCAATGACCTATAAACTTACCTTTCACACTAAAAACCATCAATCTTATCATTTATCATTAATGTACTATGAATCATGACCAAGCTTAATATCAATGACAAGTTTACATTCTAGGACATGCTCAACAATTACTAATACCAAGACCTTTTTCACACTTTTTAACCAAAGGTAATCCCTCTACTTTGATTCAAACCTCTCCAAGGTGCTTCCACCTTTGTCTCAAAGCTCTACCTATGAATAAACAACAGTCATATTCTCCAAAATCAAGGTCATTTGATTATAATGCAATGCATAATAGTAGTAATTAGACTATCATGTTGAGGTCCTTATATCCATGTAATATTTTCATCACATTAAATTCATGAATATTTAAAATAATCTTAACAAATGGATTTGTATCTTATTGAAGAGATACACTTAGCTTAAACCCTTTCAAAGGAGATACACTCTGAATTAAAATTTATGAAATATTACTTGGGTGAAAAAAGTGTGTCATGAAATATATCATCCATTTATAACCTATGAAGATAAAAATATCATATGAACAACTCATATTTTGCTTCAAAATTGACCCAAGAGACCACTAAGAAAAATAGAGAAGGAAACATGATTTAATGCTGTAAATACCTTCTTGTAAGGAGTTATCAAATGATAAAAATATGAAAAAGAGATTAATTAACCCTAAAATCATCCCTTAAAATCATTTCTCTCCATTATTTTTTGATCTTGAAAAATAGGTCCAAAAATAGACCCCTCTCAGATGTATAGGTTATAGTGGCCTGTTGTCACTCTTAGTGATTGTTCATAAATATGAGGAAACCAATAGACAAAAAAATTAAACTAATTTAAATATTACTTATACCCCTAACAATTTACAAATTTTCATATCTTAACTCTCTCTCTTCTTCTCATACCAAGCATTTGAAAACTGCGCTTCTAGGGCTACCAAGAAGGTCAATATTGGAGCAAAGTTGGTTTTTGAAAATTTTTCACCTTAAACATCCTAAAAAACACTGATATGACCCTTCAGGGACCCATTAAAGCCTCTAAGATGATTTTATCATAAGAGATCTTTGAAAACCAAAATGAATGCCTCAAAAAGGTCTATTTTTGCACTAAAAAGGCTATTTTCACCAAGGATATTTGATTGAAATGATATAAAATGTATTAATAAGAGTTTAAAATGTATTATGAGGTGAATAAATATGTAATAAATCTTATTCCTAATTATATACCATCAAAACCTTCTCTAGAGGGCACAAAATGGTTAGATTCGCATAGAAATTAGTCATGAAGTTAGTCCAAAATGTGATCAACCTAATTATCCAAATTTTAGGCATGTAATGACCTTGAATCATGATATGATACTAAAAAATACACCATATACTCTTATCACCACTAAAAATGGCTCGAAAAGGCCAAGAACTGACTAGACAAGCACAAGACAAATGAAAGACAAGTCCTCATCTCACCTGAATAACCTGAAGACCTATTAATCATGGCCTATAATGATAAATTTAAGGAATTTTCTAGAGAAACTACTATATCAAAAGATAAACTTTCATGATATGTAAAGTTTCAAATGGTAGGGATGATAATTTGGCCTGTGAGGTCAAAATTGTCAACAATTACCTCAACAAAAGGAACATAGGAAAATTACAAGAGTGAAGGTCCATAGAATTTATTGAGGAAGTTCATTGAATGAAACATAATTAATTCATCACCAAGAAGGGAATTTGATACTTCAATACCATTATCTAAATATTTTTATTCCAATGCATATTTTGATTATCATAGATTTTTTAGTATTATAAAGTGTATTTTCATCATTACTTTACTACACTAAACCATAAAACAATGTGCAATTTTGATCATAATAATTTACCCAAATAAAACATAAGAAAAAATGTAATTATATTAAAATAATATTATAGCATAATTTAAATGCGTAAATCTAGGGTTTTGAGAAGAATATTGAGTTTTTGGAAAATTGATTTTTAGTAAGGCTCAAATAATTTGGAAATAGTTCCAAGAGTCAAGGTGAACATTACCTATAAATTTTTGACCAAATTGACAAATTAAAAAATTTATTAGGAATGGAGTGTTATACTTTTGGTTACTTTCAAGTTCATATCTTAAGGCCAAGATATTATCATGATCATTATGGAATTATTTGAAATAAATTTGATGATTTTGATCCTTTGCTCATAGGCTCCAAATACCTCTCTTATTTTATCATGATTTATTGTGCATCACCCATAAATCCTTCCCTTTCTTGAAACCATATTGAAGTAAAAAATCCTTTTGAAACCTTAAAATATGATGTAGTCATTGGGGGGCCATATATTAATCAGACCCTCATCCTTGGAAAATTTAGAAACCAACACTCAATGAAATTCAATAAGCAACCATGTGATGTAAGCCCTAATCCTTACATGACTTTTCACTACATGAATAATTATAAATTATGCAATATGAAAACTCCAAAGGAAAATTTTCTTTTCCAATCAAATGCTAGACTTGTGCTTATCACTCTTGACCTTTTCTTAGAACTCTTGCTTTCAACTCACTTTCTCAGTAATTTTTTCTGGTCCTATATGCACTAATGCACTTATGTATATATATACTTTTCAAATTGACGTGAAGACTGACGTGAAAAGGGTTGAAATCCAAAAATATAAGTATAAACCCCTAAGAAACAAGAAAAAAGGGTAAAAGGAACCTAAAAGGATAAATACCAAGAGTATACTACTCTACTCTTATAAGTACTCATAAAACAAAAATATAAAGAGGAAAACAATGAAAACAAGGAGGAGATAAAAAATAGGGGAGGCAAATAGGGCCCAAAATTTTGTAAATACACACTAATAAGAGCTTAATATGAATTGATAAATGATATACACACAAGTACCCTAAATCAATGCAAATTGGCATCTAAACTATCCTTGGACCAAGATTAGGTGTCTACATAAAGCCCCAATTTGATGCATATGTGTGATTATTTATCAAAATAAAACAAACAAATGTACCTAGGAGTGATATTAAAAGAGGTTATAATTGAAACCTTTAAGATTTATCATTGTTAGTAAAGGAATAATAATGATATGAAATTCAAAAAGGATAAGAGAGGTTACCTTATCTTAAATTCAATATCCACTAACCTACAAAATGAAAAGAAAACTTGTACTAGTTGAAATCTATTGTGAGTGTCATGATTATCACTATAAAATCCATGGAGATCTTGGAACAAGTATCCATGCTCATGTGTCTAAAGTCTAGAAACCTGCATACTTATAAACATAAGGAAACATTTTCAAGTGAAACAATATCTATATAAATCAATAATTAAGAAATTACTGAAATCAATGAGAGAAAATGAAAAATAAGAATAAATACACCCAATTGTGTGATAACTATGAAGTCCATATCTCAGAATTTGTATCATCTTTGAGTAGGTGTCTTATTGAGGAGACAAGTTTGAGTATGATTTATACCCCTCCATGAATACTTAAAATGTTGTATCAAGGAGAAACATGCCTTATAATACTATGGGATTGATGTGGATCATCATGTGATTTAAAATGAAACTAGAAGACCATATAAACCCCCTTTTGAGCTGTGGAATGAACCTATAAATTACATATCTCAAAATAAAGGGATTAGATTTCCCATGTATAAAAAAAAAATGATGTATAACATAATAAGATATCATCATGAAGGTATATGTCTAAAATAATTTGTTATAATCATATAAATATATCATCATGAAAATATGTATGTCTAAAATAATTTGGTATAATCATGTAAAGCTGATTTAGGTGGATTCATATACGCTCCAAAAATGAAGTCATCAAATTGTAAAGTAATCAATAGCATAAATTAGAGCTCATCAAGAGATTTTTAGCATAATTTGAATCGATCAATTTTGAGCTTGTATGCACAAGATATCACATGTTGAAGTTTATAGATTAAATAGGGCAAAAATAGGATAGGTGTCACAAAGGATAAGTGGCATATTTTCAGCAAGTCACATGGACCCATGGTGTAGTGACATGTGGTGGTGAGTTCATGTAAGAAAATAGTTGGTTCATGTTTGGTCTTTGATAGGCATAAAAGGCTGGTTATGGGGACCATAGCTAGTGGAGTCCACTTTTGTCTCAAAGGGGGACCCTAACATCGATAAAGCTATGGAGCATCTAGTTGGACATCAACAAGTGTTGAATTGAGAGTGGTCCATGTGTTGGGTCCTCAAGCCACCATGTGGCTTACCACCACAATATTATTCCATGGTAAAATTTTATTAAATAGTCACCTAGTGACTATAGTTTTATGTAATTATTCACCATGCCAAGTGGAAGTTTGAGATCATCAACACATCCACACCAGAATTACCATGGTCAAATTAATGTTTCATGCTTAGAACTAAAGCTTTCATGCCCAATCCTGAGTCCCAACTTGACTACCAACATAAATGCCAGCCCACTAAGTTCATCTACCAAGTTTGAGAATATTCTAACTGAAAGTTCCATGCCACATTCCAAAGCCTATGGATCACATCGAAGAGCAAGACATAATGCCAAGTTTTGAACATGCCACAACAACCATCGACTATGTTTAGTGCCCTAGCTAATAAAAGACTTATGATGAAAATAAAGGAGATTGAGTCTTAAAAAAGATGCAAACCATTCAAAACTCCCTAATGTGGGATAATAAGATTGGCATAGTAAATAATGCCCACAGTATGGGTTTTGAACCCTACCAATTTTGGTAAAAAGATAAAGTTCCCACCATTGCACCTGTGAGCCTAAGCACTATTTAAAGTGATCGGGGCTCATTTTATAAGCAAGTTTTGGATGTTTAGATGTAAAAAAGCCAAGTATAAAGGGTGTTAATAAAGTTATGGAGTATTTTTAAATTGCCTCAAACTTTGTAAATTGGTTTGAGAGTATACTTTAGACTTATAAGCCCATGAAGATGATTTATAAGACTTATAAATTATTTTTGAGCATTTTTGTGACAAATTAATAGGAGTGATCCTCGTTGGAGTAGATCTAGAGACGTAGGCTTTAAAACTAAACTCCATTATCAAATCATGTTTGGTATTTCTATCAATTTGTCTCTATTTGCACTTTTGAATTTCCTTCCATGTGTATATTTTAAATTCTATAATCCTTTAAAATTGATTTTATTAAATCACTATAAAAAATGATTTCAATCTATTACAAGTGTGTATTCTAAATTTATGACATTTTATTATTATCAATTATGGATCAAAAGTTATTGCCATGAAAGTACAAGTGTAATAAGGTACCTTAACCTAAGTTTGTATAATAAGGATATCATTGTTAAAGCATTTATATAATATGTAACTTAGTTCATGTGTTTCTAAGTCAAATCAATACAAATAAAGCTAATAATAGGTTATCCTAAGATATAAGGGGTGTAATAATAATATTAAGATGTCATGTCCCTTTCTTAATTAATTTGATGTTGTGAGAATTATACCCATTCCAATATTGATTCAGGCTTATAAATGGGAAAATCAAAGTCAAATTTAATTATTTGGGACCATGTTATTCATTAAAACCAATTTTTGATGAAGGAGGCCAAGTAATTAGTGTAATATTCTTAATGCTGAGTCATCATCCAAAGTGGGTCATGGTTTTCTAGGTGGAGTTAATGTTGAGTTTCTAAGGAAACTTTCCAAATGGAGCATTGATTTTTAAGAAAGGATAATTATTTAAGCTCAAGGAAACTTAATAAATCATGTTGAATTCTTATTTTCTAGTTAAGTGGAAAACTTTTGGGCAAGTTTATAAATAGAAGCAAAAACAGGGAAAAAATAGGATCTAAGTAAATTTTGGGTAGGTAGATTAAGTGGGAAAGTGGATTTTTATAATTAATGTTACTTCCACCCCCAAAGCCATAAATTATAATCTTGTAACCACTCTTGGGAATATTGGGTATTAATATGCCCTACTTTCAATTTTTTGGATCTTTTTCCAAATTATATCTTTGTTATGACATTGTTTGAACTTTTGTTCTTTCAAGCATCTTTTATGGATGAAAACCCATTAGAGACTGAGATCATTGGATGAAAAACCATTTATTTTATTGTATTAGAGGATGAAACACCTTTTTTTTATTATTCCAATCTCACTCAGAGGTTATGAATGTGCTTCAGAGTTACAGATCCAATGTGTAGAGTGTGTGTGTGTGTTGTTTGTATGTCTTTCAGTGAAGTTGTGTGGAGACTTGTGGGTGTTTTATTATGTAAAGTGTGTTTATGTTTTATATTAATTTTTTGAAATTATAAATTATTATCCTTTCTTCTAATTTTCCCTTCTAGATCAGTTTTGAGAGGCATGGAGATTCATCTTTCAAATCAGGGTAAACAAAGTTGGCAATGTTGTGTAGTTTGCAGTTTTGGTGTGGTGTATTGATGTATTAATTTTAATATTTAATATTTATTGTTTTAATTTATAATTTTATATTATAACAATACATATTGGTTCAAAAATCAAATTTTATAAATTAAAGGATTTTTCAAGGGTTTATGTGACAGAATTCCCAAACTCTATGTTGACTAGTTTGTCCAAATTTATGATAGATATGTGTATTTTCATGGAATTTTGATTTAACACTTAGAATAAGTTAATTTTTTGAAATATTATGAAAAGGGATATTAACATGGTATCAGATCTAAGATCTTGCTAGCCTATAGGGAAGAAAACTAATTTTTATGCATAAAGATGAAGACATTTGAAGAATTGATAATAGAAATATTGTAAGAATTTCAAAAATATAAAAAGAATCTAAAAGCATGGATGAAGGATCCAAAGATAAATAAAATTATTTTGAAGAAAGAAGAAAAGTTAGAAGTGAAATAATTTTCCAAGGAGTTGGGAAACAAGATGGTGGAGAAATAGTTATGAGTACACATGAGCCAAAATTACAAGAGAAGGTCAAGGAAGAAATTATGGAACATTATTCAAAGGAAGAAGAGAAAACAATCAAAAAAGATAGTGAAAGAAATCAAATCAGAATAGAATCCACCTTACAGATGGAAAGTAAGAATTTCTATTTAGAAGAAAATATTTCATTGACTTCTAAGATTGAATTTAAATAAAATGGTTGTCTTAAAGAAGTTAAGGAGGAACATATGATAAGTATGAAACACAAAATTTAAAAGGATAATATCATACAAGAAACATATATTATAATTATTGAAAATAAGTGGCCAATGTTATGTGAGGATGGTGTACCAAATAGCCATGCTAATGAGCAAGAAGAAGGATTAGAGTCGCCAGAAATGGAAAGGAAGAAACCCTTGGAGGAATTTACCTAGAAAATGAAAGGTATGAATTTTTATTTTGAAAGGAATCTTCCAATTAAATAAAAATATAAAGTTAAGTATCAATATGACCTTAATGGAAGGGATACGAAAAAATATTAATGTTGGATGTGAGCTTGTGAAGATTTTTAAATCAGCGAATGAAGGTAAACAACTTGAATATTTTTGCAATAGTTTAAGGCCTGAAAAAGTCAACACAAGTTTATTACAACCAATCCATATAGTTCAAAATGGTTGGCATGATTGTTTTATTAAAGTTCAAGGCTATTTGTACATAAGAGTATGGGATCTAGATAATCTCTAGAGGGTAAAAGTAGACAGAGGCATTGATATTACTATTGGGTTCTCCATCTCTTGCATTTGAAATGAAATTAATTCTATGAGGAATCACTTATGGTTTATTGTGCTTTCTAATCACATTGTGAAGGATCAATGCTCAAGGTTTATAGATCACATGTGGGAGACAATTACCATAATCGATGACAAGATCACGAGTGAGGGACAAATGGAGAAAGTCATTACGAGAAACTTGAAGATAGATATGGGTAAGAAAAGTAAGTGTCTTTTTGATGTTCAATATTTTGTGACTAAGTTTGTTATGGTGATTTGGGTATCAATCTACAAGTAAGTTGAAGGACTCGTGAAGGAGGAGACACTACAATTTCCTAGTATCATGAGGGTAAGACACTAAGTCATCCTTTTAGGTGAATAAGATATATACAAATACTTCTATATCATGAGTCTTAAAGGATTCAGTAACACATGGAGCTTGCATGGTGTGTATTTTATGGGAGAGTCCACTATGGAGTTGGAATCCAAGAAAGAAAGGTTTTCAATCACTTATTGGATGAGTTTTTAGCCCAAGGAAGAGGAGGTAATAAATTTTGATTTCATTTGTGTTGATGATATTTTGATCTCTACCAAGACTTGGATGTATAAATAAAAATTCAAGAAGGATGTGATACCACAAGATGGTTACATTTCCCCTAGCATCAAGAAGAAAAATCAAAATTTCATCACTTTATGAAAATATTTCTATGACATGCATCTAGATGTAAATCTACATCATGCTTTGGAAATTTAAAGGGATATTCTAAAGAGAATAAAATATGGGATGCAAGCTAGAATGATTGATTATTTTATATACCAAGGACTAGAAAGGGTTAGTTTTTTTGACCTCATCAAAAAAGAAAATGGTAAGAATTTCAATCATCCCTATGAGTATAATTAAAAATATGTAAGGGATTGTAAAATAATAGATTTACATTACACTATATACTCTAAATATTTTGGTTTTCATGGAGAGTACTATAAGCATGCCATCATCACTCATTATTTATCAGAGAGTGATTTGAGAGTAAACTATCATCAAAATAGTGTTTGTAAGGAATAGGTACACAAGATAATTTTATATGGCCGATTGGTTTACAGTAAGTTTTTGGTCATGACATTAAATGTTGTAAATACTCTCAAATTTATGGTGGAACCAATGGATGACAAGAGGATCCAAATTTTTCTAGTTTGGGCATCCCCAACTATGCTAACTTTATTAAGAAGACTCTTTAGTTTATGCAACCATGACAGAAGGATTGTTAAGGGATTTCCACATATGGCATCACCCTTAACCAAAAGGACAAAGAAAGGAGATCATGTATAGATGGATAGAACACAAGAAGTTTCTAATAAGCCTATGAAGGTAGTCAACTCATGCCTTGTATTTTTCATTTCAGATTTATCACACCCATTTGTGGTAGAATATGGTGTTTTAGGAGAATATATTTGTGTGATATTAATGTAAAAGTGGGACTCCATTAAAATTGAGATAAAGAATTTGAAAGATTTAGGAAAAGGTTTTTCTAGGAATAACAATAAAATTCTTGCCATCATGGATTTTATGGGAAAGTTTAGAAAAGATATGATTTATGGTAAATATTTCACTAAGATAGACTACAATGGATTCAAAATCTTCTTAGGTCAAATTTAATTGCATTATCAACAATTGAGAGGGTTATATGACCTTTGCAGTCACTGTAAAAGATTTATAAAGGGGTTTTCACACCTAGTAACACCCTTGACTGATATGACAAAGAAGGAGGATTTTACATGGACACAAATTGGGCAAGTAGATTTTGATAAGCATAAGGAGGTAGTGATTTCATGTCTTGTACATGTTATTTTATATTTATCACCTCTATTTGTTATAGAATGTGAAATTTAAAGAGGAGGACTTGGAGTGGTATTAATTCAAAAGGGGCATCCCATAGCATTTTAAGGTTGGAAGTTGGATGAATTAGGCAAAGGAATGCTAGCCATCATATATGCTTTGGCCAAGTTATAACAATGCTTATCTTCTGAAAGATGTGGGGTGAAAACATCTCATAATAG
This sequence comes from Torreya grandis, assembly GCA_037957365.1. Taxonomy (NCBI): domain Eukaryota; kingdom Viridiplantae; phylum Streptophyta; class Pinopsida; order Cupressales; family Taxaceae; genus Torreya; species Torreya grandis. The sequence goes on along the minus strand of JARHVA010000357.1, from coordinate 4,543,022 downwards.
TTTGAATTTATGGGTGAGTAAGCTCTAATATTATGATTTTCATTTAGATTACATGAAATAGAAAAGGAACAAAGTAAATGATGCTCTTCCAAGGATGCCTACTCTATTCTTCTCCTATTATTTATGCCAATCAGAATGTCTCTATCATGGAGGAATATGTTAAAAATACATTTGCAACTAACCTCCTTGATAGGAATGTGAGAGAAAATAATTTTGTAGTGATGGATGGCCCTATAATTAATAAAAATATAATCTTCCTATTTTTTGAATCCAAAGTGAAGGAGAACATTTTGAGAACTTTTCATAATACACCAATAATGGAACATACATGTTTCTTCAAAATCTATAGACAAATTAGAGAAAGATTCTCCTAGAGGGCTCTCAAAGAGGATGTTCTTATGCATATTAGAGTTGTACAGTGGATGCATGGTGAAGAGTTATTGAGATGTACTTGGGATCCTGGTAATATTTAGAGTAGAAGAGTTAGCCCAATCATATTTGCATTGCTTGACCCAAGTTAAGGATATAAAGGTAAAATCATGCCTCACATCATGGATCTTGTGAAGGTTTAAAATTATGATTTTGTGAGTCATGCACATTTATTTGACATTTATTCTCATAAGGTTAAGCTATTCTTCAAAAGGGTGATCAAATTACATGAATGGTACAAGGGTGTTTGGAATGTTAGGCCACATATATCTTACAATGCTCTTTGGAAGAAGTTGGATCACTTGATAGGTACATGCTAAAAATTATATGGGCCCTAAAATTGGATTCAACATAGTGGCATAATGAATTTTGAGTATCTTGGATTGCAATTGCTTGAGGACAAGCAGTTTTGGGAAGGGCATATTTGTCATGTCACTTTCTTAATTAATTTGATATTGTGGGAATTATGCCCATTCCAATATTGATTTAGGCTTAGAAACAGGAAAAGGAAAGTCAAATTTAATTTTTTGGGCACATGTTATTCCTTAAAACCAAATTTTGATGAAAGATGCCAAGTAATTAGTGGAATATTCTGAATGCTGAGTCATCATCCAAAGTGGGGCATGGTTTTTTAGGTGGAGTTAATTTTGAGTTTCTAAGTGAACTTACCAAATGGAGCATTGATTTTTAGGAAAGGATAATTATTTAAGATCAATTAAAATTACTAAATAATGTTGAATTCTTATCCTCCAGTTAAGTGGAATACTTTTGGGCAAGTTTAGACAGAAAGAAAAGTGAGGAAAAAGCAGGATCTAAGTAAATTTTGGGCTGGTGGATTAAGTGGGAAACTAGTGTATTTTTTCGATTCATGTTACTCCCCCCTAAAAAAATCAATAAATTATAATCTTGGCACCAATATTGGGCCTATTAGGTATTAATATGCCCTACTTTCAATTTTGAGGATCTTTTACCAAATTATATCTCTTTTATGACATTGTTTAAATTTCTATTCATTTAATCATCTTCTATGGTTGAAAAACCATTAGATATTGATATAATTGGATGAAAAACCATTGATTTATTGGATCAAATGATGAAAACACTTTGGTTTAGTATAAAAATCTCATTCAGAGGTTGTGAATGTGCTTTAGATTTATAGATACATGGTGTAGTGTGTGTTGTTTGCAGGTCTTACAGTGAAGTTATGTGGAGACTTGTGGGTGTTTTATTGTGTGAAGTGTGTTGATATTTTATATTAGTTTTATATTTTTATAAATTAGTATTATTTCTGATAATTTCCCCTTCTAGATTAGTTTTGAGAGGTGTGGAGATTCATTCTTCAAATTAGAGTAAACAATGTTGGCAGTGTTGTGTAGTTTATAGTTTTGGTGTGGTGTATTGATGTAGTAGTTTTCAGACTTCATAGTTATTAATTTAATTTATAATTTATGTTATAACAGTCCATATTAGTGAAAAAGTCATATTTTATAAATTAAAGGAGTTTTCAAGGGTTTATGTGATAAAATTGCCAAATTCTATGTTGACTAATTTGTCCAAATTTGTGTATTTTCATGGAATTTTGATTTTACACTTAGAATAAGTTAATTTGTTGAAAATATATTGAAAATGGATATTACATAATATTTTACCCTTATGTGGGATATATATAATTAAAAAAATGCTATGAGCAGTATCTTTGTATTGGGTAATGCACAATCAATGAATCACAATCAATCATACCCCAATATAAATAGTTTAGAAAAAATTATAACAATGGAAAAAATATACATGGAGCCTTTCCCTAATAGATGCATTGTATTAACCATGTAAAAATAGGCAAGCAATTTTATATCCAATCAAGGAATCTTGTGCATGATATAGATCATGACACCAATTATATAGTAACATTAAGAACTGAATACAAGTTGGAAATCACACCAGTCACAAACTAATCATGCAACACTTAGTAAATAGGTAAATCAGGGAAATCAATTTTCCATAAAGGAAACAATCACAAGTTTCATGTGCCACAAATTATATAAAAAACCATACATCATATGGAAGCTAAGAGAGGCATGCCACATAATAAGCATGTAGAGAAAACATAACAATATATAGGAAACTAAAAATGCCAAGGTATATGCTAAACAAGATACTATAGGAAATTTATAACCTAATGAAATATTAATATGATAAAGGAAACCAATAAATATATAACTCGAAGCACTACCAAGAGATGCGCTCTAAGATCCCCCCAGAGTGAGCATAAAGGATGCCCCTGGTCAACTCTAAATCCACAATCATATGTATATTCCTATAGGTGATACATCTAGATCAATAATTCCATTAAGATTACATGAGTAAATAATATATAACATATATGAATCGACAAATAATCCTAATGTACCAAGCTATGTACCTATTTAATAGTCAAATATAAATGTAATTTTTTTTGAAGACATGGATTACTCAAGGAAATAAAAAAAAAAGTATAAAGCTAAGGATAAAAAGAGTGAAGAAGAAATAAGGGAGGGATACCTACTAATTTATAAATTATCTCACAACTGTGTGTGCAATGAGGCATGTGGATACAATATATAATGTGTTATCATCATGGGGAGGTTTATGTAGGATTTTGGTACTGGATGCAATAAATAAATGAAAGGACCACAAGAAAAATAAACTATCACAATAAATAAATGGAATAGGCTATAAGAATGACATATCTATAATAAGAAGGGACCATAAACACATAAATAGGAAAGAGTAAAATGAAAAAATATGAACCATGAGAGAAATTAGAGAAGGAATTTTTTTTAAAGGATAATCAAAATATAAAGGTAGAAAAAGGTAACTTACAAATTCAAACAAGAATAAAAAATAAGCATAGAAAAATTAGAAACAAAAGAAGACCCAAGCGAGTAAGGAGAACCGAAGAAGGCTAAAGGACAAATAAGGATTCCTAAAATTCATACACAAATAAAAAAGAGAAAGAAACCCAAAGAAAGAAATAAAATCAGAATAAATGAAACCATATATGGTAAAATAGATATTATTCAAGTGTAAACATATTAGATTAGTAAATAAAGCTAGCCAATAATGTTGGGTGAATCATCATTGTACTATAGGTAAGTGAAAACAGTTCAATCTTCATGGGTGTTTTGACCTATTTTTTTCTTTAATAGTCTTTAATAGGTATGAAAAATTGAAAGATTATTTAGATTATAGTATATGACATTTAAGCATAAATTTGAATGTAAATATTGAATTGACAATTAAAATTAATTGATAAGTGGCATATTATAAATATAGTAAGTATAACCAATAATGAGATACCTAGTTTTTCTATTTTTTAGATGATTGTAGTAGGTATCCATTAGTGATAAACATGGTAAAATAGGACTATGATAGATCAGGTATGAAAATAGAGTTTGTGACTATGTATAGATAAGTCTACACTCCTCAGACAGTTGTGTAGTGTGGATTTGTCCATTGACTGCTAATTTTTTCATTATGAAGTTGATGAAACTATAATCATTCTTTTGTTTATGCCTGTGTCTACTAAGAGGATTGAGATATTTTGATTCTATTAGTGTCATACAAAAACATTTATTTTCATTATCTTTGCCTTGAAAACCCTAGGTGTACTTGTGAGCTCTAAAAATTTGTAAAATAAAAGGGGAAGTGTAATGGGCTAAGCTAACCCCAATCACCCCCATTGATGATTGACAATTGTTTATGTATTTAGCTACTATGAGGAGGGAATCACGCCACACATAGTTCTCCCTTTTAGTGTTATTATGCAATTGTTCTCCTTGACTATATGTATGTAGCTACAAATTTGGATTTGATACTTGATAATGTTATCTCTTGACTTGACTTGGAATGCTTTAAATTTGATTTGAGACTACTCGTAGTGATTAAACTTGAATTTGGAAAGATAGGCAAAATTTTCTTAATGTGTAGTAGTGTTGTAGATATATATTAAAATAGATATCAAGTCCCTTAATGAATTACCTTTAATTAATATTTATATTTAACCTTTTAAATAATTTTATTTAGCTAACTTGTGAAACATGTAGGATGACCCAAATGAATATTTAGAATTTTGGAAACTAGTCATTAAATGATGTGGGGATAAGGCCACACTAGGTGGATAGGTTTAAAGTAACAGACCTATCTACCTAACACATACATGTACCAAAAATTAAAAACAACTACCTTAAGGGTGGAAGTAGTTTGAGAATGATCTAAGGCATTTTGAGAATTGACTTGGAAATTCTTATGTGGTAGTGACAATGAACATAGGGTTCAAACCCGTATATAGATAAATGGATAGAGGGATGGTGAATAAGAGTCATGTATTTGAGAGTAAGTCAAGTGGTTTGAGATATGCTAAGAATTAACATTGTCAAGTACTTGTGACTAGATTTAGGTATCTACACTTGCCCCCCTTTTATTATAGTAATGAAATTGATAGAGTAAAGGATAACAATATACTTGAGTGTGTACAACACTCTTTATGTTTTTTATAGGAAAATCCCATTGTGCAGTGCACTCAATTTATAAAAACTTAAAACATCATATGAAGTAGTCAATGTCTATATTTTAAATTTGAAAATCTAAACTTGAATTTTGAAATTGAAAAGAGAGCAAGAAAGGAGTAAACCTATAAGGAGATGAAACCATGTTGCCCTGTAACTTGTAAAAAATGATGCTTCCCTATTGAATCATTGTAAAAAATATGACCCCTTATACAAAAACTTGGAGATATAGTTCCTCATGTTGAACCATTGGTGAATTAAGATTAATTAAGTTCCAATCTTGAATAACTAATAAAGCCTTTGAGTTTGCAAGATCCATGCTCTAACTCTCATGAATGGGGAAAACTATCCAATATACTAACCCAAAATAATGTGGAACCATGATGGTTTCACTAGAGGTGATACCAAAGGTGTTAAGTGTCACTAGAATAAAATGTACACAACATGTAATAGAAAGGTGGAACTACCACAATGGGTTCATTAGAAGTAATGCCAAGGCTATTAAGTGTCACTATACCTGTACACACATTACTCATAATATAATGAATCACATCATTATAGATAGATATAAATTTTATTTTCAAGATAAAAAGAGAAGAATATTCATGCTCCCATATTGATCATAGTGCCAATATATTTAAAGTGAAATAACAACTATATTCTATTGAATATGTAAACTATATTGTAGTGTATATGTGCATGAACCAATATCTACCTTTTGAACTTGAAAGTGCATATGTTCAACTATAACTATATGTGAAAACCTATAACTCATGTTATTGTAACTATTTTGGATATGCCCATGCATATGCATCCAAGTGTGTATGAATATTTACTTAAGTATATGTAAAGTGAGTATATATGTATGTCGTATTACCCCCTAATATGTATCAATGTGCCACTATCTATCATGTATCTAATTTATGAATTAATTTGAATCTTTGAAACATGTATATTGTCATAAAATTTTGATATTATTCTCATGAAGGCTTGAATCTCTAAGACAAGCCCACTATAATGCCCCTTTTTTGAAATGAGGGATGTATCTTGAATGTACCATCTCAAAATAAGAGTTAATTATATCATGTGATAAATATAGACTTATATATAAGCATGTCAACATGTGGAGATCATTTTGTCATACTATAGTGTATGTCATCAAGGCGTGTACAAAACATATGTAATGTCAGGCATACAAGTATCATGTATAGATATATATAGAAATGAGGCATGTAGTAAAATAACCTTATTTGAATAAGACTGTGTGTAAAATTACATGATATGGATCATGACACTACTAGTCAAGCTCAATAAATACAATAATCATAACATCCAATGTTACATAATGTCACAAATAAGGTCAACAACCGCATAGAAAGGACATGAACATGTCACAACAAATAAGGCTAAGGGCCACATGCAAATGACATTAAGAACTTAAAAAAAAGGACATAAATATGTCACACACATAATGACAAGTGACTATACACAATAATTAAGTAATTTATAGCTTATCATGCAAGAAAGTAACAACACAGAAGAAGTGTATAATAATTAGAACTAGTCTACACCATCCATATGTATCAACATCATATCATAACAAAGTATAAAATTTGTGTAGCACAATGCAAAATATGAGTAACTAGTAACAAAATTGTAAGATATGTATCTCAATATGGTAGATAGGTCATATATACATATAACCTATGATAATGCAACCTTTAGAATAAGATGCCCCCAACATAGGCATGGCATTGGGTAGAATGAACTCTAACATCTAGGAATCCATGTATATTATGTATGTCCTACATCACACTCATATAGCTTGTGAAATTTATTTTTATATGAAAAATAATATTTTATCTACCAAAATATGTGATAAATAACATATATAAAGAAGTAAACTAAGAAATCGTGTCATGCTCAAGTCCTTTTTTTTGAAAATATTTTGAATGCATTTGTATTTTTGAAATATATGAATGTTTTTTGTATTTTTTAAATATTTAAATGTTTTTGTATTTTTTAAATATTTTAATGTTTTTATATTTTTTAAATATTTGAATATTTTTGTATTTTTATAATATTTGAATGTTTTTCAAAAATAAGTTAGCTAATGATCCCATCAATGGGAGGCATGTAGTTTATGCTTGTATAATAGAATTGGAAGGTGAAATTCCACAAACAAAAAAGTTCTACATGTAGATGAATCTAAATTTGAAAAGGGATCTAGTGTTTTAATGTAATTATCCTGATAACTGATCACATAATCTTGTGAAGGATGTGTAATTCTAGAGGGTACAAGACTTTGTGGAGTTTTTTTATAATAGGAAAAGGTCTCCTTATTTGTGTTCATTATGGAACACATTGAACTATTTTAGGTGTTTTATTAGGATGCATTATAGAGGATGAAGATATCTTTAAAATATGAATAACTCTCTAATGTGAATCTTATTGTCTAGGAGGGTGTACTACTCTCCTTTGAACCAACTGTATAGAATTATCCTACATAATTGCAACCATTGACTCTATACTATGCTTCTGAATAGAGGTAATAAACAAATATGGTGGTGGTTGGGGAAGAGGAGGAGATAACATTAACTATAGAAAGTATTCATCTTAAATGCATGTAATTTTGACTAGGTGATTTATATATATTTGAGACATAGATGTACTATGGGTGGCATTGCATGAAGATTTTATATCTGAGGGAATCCTAATAACATATCAAAGACCCATGTGCTTGATAAGACTAATAATGGAGTAGTCATTATCTCTAACTAACGTGAAGAGGTAAAACCTTTTGCCCAAGAGGATTATGTGTATATCCATCAAATGATTTAACTAATTTTGATGTATCTTGCAAATCTGCTCTATGTACCCAAGAGTGTGAAGTAGTGTCATTGTTCATGCATTTTCACTTGATAAATTATCAATCATAATGTTGTGTATGGGTTGTTTGTTGATATAAGCTCTAATAAATAATGCAAGTTGATCTGAATCATCATCAATAATATCACTACTATCAAAGGTGATCATATGAAGTGGTGTTGATCTACCTATAAATGTACCAATAATAACATCTATTGTATGTCCACATGTTTAAGGGGGATAATGTGGATTAAATACATGGTGTTCCTATGAATTATCCTTATCTTCTTCTATTTCATTATTTGGAAATGGATTACTAAAGATGTTGAACTTTGCATTTTATTTTTGTTGTGGTCTAGCCTCCTTTGTGGGTTTGCTTAACTCAATAGTATTGTCATTAATAAGATCTTGTATCTTATGTCTTAGCCTGCAACACTTTTTTGTAGAATGTCTAATACATCTATGATAGTCAAAATCTACGTTATTGTTGAATCTCTTATGTTTAGGCTTATTCATATCAACCTCTAATGGTGAAGGGAGATATATTAGATTGTAATCAAGTAACTTTTGTAAAAAAATATGAGGAGGTGATGGTAACCATGAAAATTATATCCTTGTTGGAGATATCAACTGAAGCTTATTGATTGGTTGTGATATTTTATTGACTATTAATTTTTATTCATTATTTATTTCATTAGATTTGACCCTATAACCTAGTTTGATTTGAAACTTATTATTTAAAGTAGCTGGGGCATTTGATTCATACTTAAGTTTGTTCAAAGCCCCAAGATTGACTTATCATTATTTCATTATATGGCATAACTCATCAAAATATTTGATTTTTTTAAAACATGATAGACTCATGGAGTTATTCCTACAAAATTTGTGTGAAGATATCTTGTAATTCATTATCTACCCTATATTGGGTCATCTTAGCTAGCATAGTTTTGTATCAAAGAACATATTCACTAATTGGCTCACTATACCCTTACTTAAGTTTAGATATTTTCATATATGATATTTAAAAAAAAATGTTAATAGAGAAGTGTGCTATAAATTGATCTACCAAAGGGTTGAACACCTTAACTGATTAGAGTGGAAGATCATAGAACCATCAAAAAGCATATTTTTTTAGGATTCATGAAAATAATTTGGTTAATAATTTGTCATTTTATGATTATAAGCATGTTGCATGGAATGATTGAAAATTTTGTTTAGGATCACCTTTATCTTTATAGAGTGGAAGCATAGGAGATACAAACCCTATTGGTAATGGGTAATATGCTATCTCAAGTGCCAAACAATTATGAATCAAAGTATGAGAATTCATTGAATGAATAACTCTAGAGACACCTTTCTCTAATTACAACATGTTAACATGTAAGGTTATGATAGTCTACTCAAGGGAATGTGCATTAGGTGAAGTTGGTGGTAGATAATGTGTATTAATTAAAGGAAGTGTGCATGTTTCTTGTGTAAAAATAGACATATTAATTTTGTAAAGCCTTGTGATGCCTCCTTACCTAGGGATGATGTCACATATGTAAATAGAGGCATTGATATAGGGATAGAAGAAATTGTAGAAATTGGAACACATGAAGTGGAAGTATTAACAAATTGAAGAGGAACTTATTATTATTTTTACTAAGATGTTGAAATCTTAGATTGATTTGCAATCTTATATGCTAGGAGTAATTAGATATCTCTATCCAAATGTTTGGGATTTTGACAAAGTCCTTGATGAAAATTAGAAAATTCCTTGACTTGCTCATGATATACACAATTAAGCTCATTTTGATCAATTTTATCGAAGCCCTCTAGATTATCTTGATTATCATGCTTATTTTCATTATCTTGATTATCATGTTCATCAATTTCAACTTCTGCACAATTTTTTGTTGAAGAAACTTCTACATAACTTTAAGAGTTGTAGTATCAAATTGATAAAAAATATGTGTATTATCCATTTTATATGATATTGAAGGAATTTGAATGTGATCTATATGGATTTCACTTAATTGAGCACTATACATTAGATGAACATGGGAGACAAGCTTCTTAGGTGGCATAAGAGGGAATCATGTGAATGTAAAAAAGTAAAGAGAGAATAGGTGTAATTAGACATGGTGTGTTTTATTTGTAGGCTCTCAAATAAACTAATTCTAGTCATAAATAATGAACAAGGCCCAAAAGGTCACTGAATACAAAGGATTTCATTGTCTTATAGCTACACTATCCCATTTATGAGGTATGTTGAAAGTAAATTCTTAGGGATAACCAGTTACCGTTCACTAAAGAATCAAATAAATGAAAAGGCTTCCTATGGATGAAAAGTAAAAACCCTACATGTGTACAACATACTATGAGGTACGTGGAAACTAAATTCCATATATAGTATTGTCTAATGGTTTGAGTATTAGAGCAGTATGCATCACACCATGGCTCAGGTAAAATTGATCATCGCTTTGTCCAAAATGATAACACTTATGAGTTTTACAACTATTTGACCACAGTTCTAAAAAGTAAGAAAAATAAATTAAAATCCAATAAAAGAAAATATTTTTCATGGAAGTAAAAAATTCAATCTAAAACTCATATATGAAAGATAAATCCTAGAGCAATGCTCAATTAAATCCTATAAAGGAAATCAAAATTATCTTTAGTGTATGTGAATTATGAATTAAACTAAAACCCTAGGAAAATAATTAGAATAAGTAATGTTCAAGCAAGTAAATGGGTTCACCAATATGTTCTACCCTATTTTTTATTTAATAGTATCTAATACATATGAAACATTAAAATATTATTCAAATTATAATATATGATATTTAAAAATAATTTTGAATGTAAATATTGAATTGATAGTTAAATTTGTTTGACAAGTGGCATATGCTAAATATAAAAAGTATAACCAATAATGAGATAATTATATTTTCTAGTTTTTTTTACTGTAGTAGGTGTTTGAAAATGAGAAATAAAATAAAATAGGATTATGACAACTTGGGTGTAGAAACAAAGCCTACGATTATGTCTTGACAAGTCTGTGCTTCTTGGACAACTGCTCAATGTGGCCCTTTCAGTTGACTATGGTTTTATCTACTATGAAGTTGATGAAATTATAACTATTCTATCATTTATGCCTATTATTTTTGAGAAGGCTGATATGTTTCAATTCTCTTAGTGTTATGCATAAACCTTTATTTTCATTCTCTTTACCTTGAAAACCCTATGTGAACTTATTAACACTAGAAACCTATAAAATAGAAGAGGAAGTGTAATGGGCTAAGTTGACCTAAATCACCCCTATTGATGATTCACCACTACCTATGTACCTAGATAATCTAATGAGGGAATCAATCCATACTTAGTTCTCTAGCTTAGTGTGATTGTGTACTTATGATACTTGACTATATGTATGCAACTTTAAATTTGGATTTGATACTTGAAAATGTTACCTCTTGAATTGATTTGGAATGCTTCAAACTTGATTTGAGACTATTCCTAGTGATTTATCTTGAATTTTGGAAGACTAAGGTAGATTTATTAATGTGTAATAGTGTAATATATAGATGTCAGATAAATATCAAGTCCCTAAATGAATGACCTTTGTTTGTATGTATAGTGAACCTTTTGAATAATTCCCTTTAGGCAACTTGTGAAACATGAAGGATGACCTAAATGAATATTTATAATTTTGAAACTAAACATTAAATGGTATGCAAACAAGGACATGTTAGATATATAGGTCCATGATAGTGGACTTATCTGCATAACAAGACTTATCCATAGAAAGAAAGAATAGTTGGCCTAAGGCCATGACTATTTTGAGATTAATATAAGGTAGTTTGAGCATTGAATTGAAAAACCATGTGTAGTAGTGACAATAAAGAGAGGGGTCAATCATACATATAGATAAATAGATAGAGGGCTGGTGAATAAGATTCATGTATTTGATCATAAGTTAAGTGGTTTAAGATATGTCGAGAGTTAACATTTTCAAGTACCTATGACTAGATTTAGGTATCTACAATGGGCATGATTTGGATGTGTAGGTACCCATGAGTATAATAAAGTTAATATGTTATCAGCATTAATATAATCATATAAGAATAATCAACATAATCATCATCACTAAAATAATTTTCATTGTAATCATCATCATAGAAAGCATTTGTGCTAGCTTTTTATCCTCTTGTAAATTATCACTTCCCTTTATTTGAATGTAGATTTATAAATTGGATATTTATAAATTGATCTATCTTCTATAGGCATGAGATGTTATGATAAAATTAATTTGGTACACGGGTGAGAGGGTAATTTAACTTTGTGTATTAATGTGATGTTTAAGGATTAATTACCTCTTTGGTAGATCTTTAGGAAATATCTTAGATTAAACTTGTAGGGGAGGCTCATAAGTAGTGTCATGGATAGTAATCACTTTGTTTTCATTAATATATTTTATGTAAAAGTGTAGTGTTGATATATTTGGTTTCATTTGATTAAGACATGGTTATCCAAGCAACACATCATATACCACATTATCTAGTAATATATGAAACCAAGATAAAATGGTCTCAATACCCATTGTGATAGGTAAGACAATGCCTCCAAGTGGTTTATTACTAATTCCATCATATCCTTTAATAATAATTGTACTACCGATTAAATCTGTCTAAATATATCCAAGGTTAGTAACAAAATTCATTTTGAAAATATTTATACTTAAACCATTATCAAATACAATGTCATTTGTTATCCTTGAAAGTGTATCAATAAAAAATCAAATGAATATTGGTCCATTATTGGAGTCATCCTTTGGGATTTCATGATCATAGAATACAAATAGAGGAGGCTCTTTATGCATTATATTAACCGCACCTTTGAATATATCAACTATATGAGTGTTATAATATTGTGATGGTTGTATTTATGCTATCACGTGAACATTTGTTTAGTATTTAGATTGAGTAGCATGATTTGAGAGAGGACTTATGAATATTTTTAGATGTTGGTTTGGTTGCATGATTGATTCATTCAAAATATTATTGTGATCCTTTGCCTAAATTTAATTACTTTCAATGAGGTCTTAGATCTTATGTTTCAATATTATGAATTTGTTTGAATAATGTCTAAAGAATATATGATAATCATAGTATATGTTAAAAACCATTCTTGAAAATGGTAGGAAAGACATTTATTTAATAGATAAACCCTAATCAAACATATATTTTAATAATTTTTTGGTGATTATTTTACATATGTCACTTTGATATTAATGAGATTATTTTGATTTACACAAGTTTCATTTATGTAAGACGATTAAATGAAAATGATATCTAGCATTAATTATGTCTTTTAGAAGTCATGTATCAAGGGGATTAATCAAGAGAATGGATTTCTTTTCTTCTGCTCTAACCATTTATTGAGATACCCCAAACCTTAATACCATGCTTATTTATCCAAATAAATTGGTTCCAAGACTTGATTTTACTCTAAAAGGCTATTTCAACCACAATTTCAGTGTTTTGTTGACCTAGGAGAATTTTAACACTCATGGAATACATAGATCTAGATCTATTGCATTGCATTTGGACACAACAAACTCTCTTTCTATAACTTCAAAAACTTTTGTTATGCAAAAATGTGTACTCCTTGTGTCCCTATTATAGCATCAATTTTCACCCTTGGAGAGGGTTCTTCAGGCTCTCTCAAATTAAGGTACAATATGGGAATAACCCAAGGTTGTGGGTCATCGGTGGTGGGGTTGAACCTTTAAAGAATGTTGACTTCCTCTTGATGGATCACCTAAACTAATGCTACTACAAGGAAAAGGGTTAGAAAGGGGAAAAGGGATCCTAAGAAAGCTAACAAGGTGATGCACCAAATATAAAAGGGAGACTCCCATTAACTTGAACCCATGCTAGATTTGTAAAAAACAATGCTAGCTTACATAACCCCAAAATCAAGATAATTTCATAAGTATTTCATAGACTAGGTTTAGGAAGCAATGCATGCAAACAAAGAGGAGTTCTGAGACTCACAAAGAGCTTTCATCAATGGTAGAAAGAACACTAATCTAGACCTAAAGACAAATTAAAAACACCCTAAAAGAGGTCATAAAGGAGGATAATGGATATGAAATAATATCCTTCACAAGGACATCATGCACAACTCACCAAACATAGATCCAAGGCAAGAGATAGGTAAATAAAGTATTTTATTACATCAAGAGGTAGTTCTGAAAAATGATTGATAGGGTTTAGCCTAATAAAGAGAAGAATATCTTTTAATATCTCAAAGAGTCCCCTCCTTTTCAAGATTAAAGAGTCCTTATGAGAATCTAAATCTAAGAGAGAGATTAAAAATTAGAAAGAATGGGTCATATATAGAAAGGGAGAAGAGGGAGAGGAAGAACACGCATCAAGAAATCAATCAATGAGTTATCACCACCTTTCTTGAAATCTCCACCACATTTTAATCCAATCAAGACTAGCCCTCATCAACAAGTTAACCCCTATTTTCTCTATTTGGTCTTCATGTTATTCTCATTGGTTGAGACATCCACTAGAAGATAAGGGTTTTTTTTTCATGATGAGTCATGACTAAGTCTATTGGATAAAATATCTTTACGATTCTAAACATAATCAACACTCCAATTACTTATCCAACCACTAGCTCTCTTTGGTTTGATACTCCATGCCATCTCCACTTACTTCATTATGAGGGCAAGGTCCTTATATCCTTGGGCCTATCAAATCCATCACCATGCCTACTTTGAGTGGTGGTAATCACCTACTTTATTGAGGAAATAGCCATGTTGATAGACAAGACACCTCTCCATAACCATTCATATCTGCCCCTACTTCAATATCTGAGCATAGGTCTATATTATAGATTGAAAACTAATACAATTTATTGGTTTTCATATAGTTGTTATATTGATATAGATCCTTAGGTTGCATAGCTTCGTTATGGACTATATTAGGTCTAAATAGACCTATCATGCTTCTAAATTTAATGGTAATATAATTTCACCATTAACATTATTGACTGTATGTCTATGTCTTCTCAATGGTATTCAACTGAGATCTAATGGTGATGGGATGATCCTTGTATGAATTAATTCTATTTATACCTTAGGTCATATTTGTTCTTTAGGAAGTCTCTAGATTTTGACTTTTGACATTAGCCATCGATCTTGATGTGGGCCTTCTCAAAATATGCCAACTATTATCTCCATTTTCATTTCATAGGATCTTGCTAACTTTTTAACCTCTCACACATTATTAATATTCATTTTCATGTATTGAATTCATACCATTGATTTAATTGGTAGTTTATGTGCTCATGACACTTGGTATCTCTTTCTTTGTTCTCAAGATTCACTAACTTATTGAGCTCTTGCTCACCATTGATCTAATTTTATACGATTGATCGTGCACTATCAATCTGCTTGAACCCACTAACCTTATCAGTCAATGTGTACTGTTAGATATTAATTTAGGTATCTAAGATATTGACACTTGTCAACCACATATTCATGCTAACCTTTTGACTTGATGCTCACTATTGATCTTTGATTGTATGATTAAATGTGCCTTATTGGATCTTTGGGACCCATTGACTTTGTTAGTTTGATGCTCACCATTAGATCTACTCCTTATTTCCATGATCTTAAAATTTTTTGGATCCATGTTCAACCTATGAATATTTGAATTTAATTAGTTATTTGTTGAGGCCTGAATTGACATCTACACATGTGTCCCAGACTACTTGTTTAAATTTGAGGCTTTATATCTTGAGATAGAAAAGACATCAATTTATGAAATTTATAGGGGACCTTCTAGGCATGAATAACTTCATGTATATGTAATATTTTGGCTCGAGAGGATTTCCAAGTGAATCTAATAAATACACAATCAATCTGACCCATCCATTTTTTGCATAACATCTTGTTGATGGTTTAGCTCTTCAAAGCTTGATTTTTCCATCTTTTGATCTTTTGGGTCAGGGACTCTACTCAACTTCTCTATCTAGGTAAAAACTTTGTATGTGGGCCAAAATTTGGCCAATAGTCCCTTTACCTACTACTTGACCAACATATGATCATGTCATCCTCCTTATTGATGTACATGACTCTACTTTGGTTAGGGTAACATGAGAGCATTTATATGTGTTTTTCTAGTAAAAATTTGAATCAAAGGTAATATAGATTTAAATACATAATGATTTATTGAAAATGTATTTGAATTTAAATTTGATCTAGATTTAAGCTTAATATATGTATTAATAATCAATATGGGTATGAAGAATGTATGTATGGCATACCTCTCTCTAATCTAGTTAAAAAATGTCTTAATCCTTCCCCTGATCATTCATTTAAGGAAGCCCTAGGAAAGGCCTTTCATTCATGGGTTATTTATTCCTTTATGGTAGACAATGACACTCCCAAATTTGTTTTTAGGCCTTAAAATCTTGACCATGATATTGGGTTTATGACACCTCTATAAAATTAGCTAGGTGAAATTTCACATGACTCAAAATGAAAATTTAATGATACTTTACATTCCCTGGCTAGATTTGACATACCTATTTCTTGGTGATGAAATCATATTTAATTCATATTATAGATTTAGGAGTGGATGTGATTGAGGATGAGTAAATTTATGTGGATCATGGATTGATTTTTAGATTCCATAGGTTTTGGCCGAGCTAGGTGGATTTACATTCTTGGATTCTAAAAATTACAAACCCCTTTGTCAAAAGAAATCTTCTTATATCCTTGAGTCTAAGGTGTTTTCATTATAATATGTGAATCAATTGAAGTTAGGGAGATGATATGTAATATGTTCCTTAGTCTTAAGGAAAGGTTAGTCTTTGCATGAAAATATGGTATCCTTTGTTTAGTACTGTTATATATTTATTCCTTCATTTAGTACTATTATGTATTTATTTTTAGTGGCTTTTGTTTGGGTTACGATGCCTAACCTTATATTATATTTTTAGAGATCCTCCAACATTAGATCCATTGGCACACTTTAGGGAAATTTCCATCTTTATTTTAGAAATTGTTTGCCACTCTAAACCTTATTTTATAAGGATTTATGTTGTTTTATATCTATCTCATGGGTTGTTAAAGGAGATTTGACTTAAGGTGGGTGAGTGTGTCTAGAATAAATAATTTTATTGTAAAAAAATGGATTTTAGATATAGATCATGATTTTTTAGGTGGAACTTGATGACCCATTTTCTAAATAAGAAGGTCTCCTCTATGGTAAAGGGTATTGTTAAAGATAAAAATCTTACTTGGAATCTTAGAGTTGACTCTCACCATTAACTTGTCAAAGTTGATCCCAATATTGGTTTGATGATACCCCTTAGGGATGGGGAGATGGAATGTTAAGTGGTGGATTTAGTGAAAACCATGGTTTCTCCTGAGGGAATTCCTATTGTCTCTTCATAAAAAAATTACTCCTCTCTTTGTTATGGTTATCTTACATAAATGGGTCTAAGGATCCCCACAGATTCCTTTTTTGTTGATCACGAATATCCTCCTAGAATGGGTCTAAGTTCCCCCAAGGATTCCTCACATGTTTATCATGGGCCTTCTCACTATTAGGGCCTAAACCTTGGTAAAGTAATGTCATGGGGATGCCTCCTTGTTGAGCTATTCTAATGATTGTATTTTGGTAAAAAATAAGAAATACTCTTTAAAAATAGAAGGCTTCTTACATGATGGAGATTAGACCTCATAAGAAGAGGGTTATGGCTTAAGTTTTCTATATATATATTTTAATTTTGAGATGTTATGTTGGCTTTGGCTAGCTCTTAGTGTGGACCTTCATCAGGAGTCATAACTTGTATGGTGTAGATGATTTGTCTTTTTTTACCATAAAATTTGTTGTAATGGATACAAAAGATAGTTATGGTTGTTATGTTAGTTGTATGTTATCTATCATTAAAATATGACATGTTTAACATATAACTATATAATAATATGTCTTCTTTAGCTACAAAATTTTTTTTAGTGGTTGCAGAAGATAACTTTAGATCTTGTGTTGGTTGGAAAATAAATAGTTGTAAGTTGTTTATCATTCAATTATGATATGATCATAATATACCTATGTAAGATATTTTTTTAATATTGATATAGAGGTGAGGGACCCCCTAACCATATTTTTACAAATAAAAAAATATTTTTAGTAGATTAGCTAAATGTAAATTTTTTTAGACACTCATATTTGGTATTAGACACTTGACAATGCATACTTTGACCAATCTATAATACACTTGATTTATACACATTATTTCACCCTAATTTGGTTTTAGAAACCCTAATAAGATAATAAATATTAGAATAATTTAGATTAATAAATATGACATTCAAGCATACATCTGAATGTAAAATACTAAAATTGATTGCAATGATTTAACAAGTAGAATATGCTAGATATAGTAAGTACAAAAAAGGGATGAGTACTTGGATTTTTTGGTTGAATTTTTGACCGTGACTATATTTTGGCAATATAAAACATACTAAAGTAGGTTTTTGATTGATCATATTTAGGAACTATGTTTCTATCTACATAGGGTTAGTTTTATCAGATATGGGTTAAAATCGATTGTTGATACTCACTTGAGTGGTCGGTACTAACTTGTGCAAAAATGAGGGATTATGAATATATGATAACCTTTTACTATCTATCAAATTTATTTATGTGTGATGGTGAAACTTAAAGATGTATGCAACTCTATAAATCAACCTCCTTCACCTTGAAACCCTAAGGGTGCTTGTGAGGGATTTAAACTTGTAAAAATCAAGAAAGTGTAATGGTTTGAGTTGACCCTAATCACCCCAATTTGATGATTGATTATTGCCTACATATCTTATACTTTAAGGATGAAAATCAAGCCAGATATATAGTTTTCCTACCTCGTGTGATTTTATAATTGTGCTTATTTAAATTTGGAATTGATACTTGGATATGATTTCTTTAACTTAGATTTGGTATGTTTTAGAATTGGCTTGTGGTTGCACCTAGTGATAGATTCATAAATTGGGAAGAATAGGGTAGATTTTATCAATGTGAAATAATGTATAAATGTGTACCATATAAATGCCAAGTACCCTATCAATTGAGGCCTTGATTTATATATATATATATGATTCCAATTGGAAAATTTATCATGCCACCAACATGCTAGATAGATGGGATGTGTATGAAATTATAAATTCATCATGTCTATAAATAAATCCTGGTTCAAAGAAGATAAAACATACCTAAACTTCTGATTGGGATACACTTGTTAAGTGAGAGCATGACCAATATGGGGATCTGCTAGACTCGACTAGGAAATCACTTGTCACAACATATCATGCTAGGAAGGGTTCCAGATCCTACAGTCTAACATAATTGCACAACAACCCTAATGGAGTCCTAAAGTTTAATTTTTTCACCTATTCTAATAACAAGAAAGTAAATCTAATCTAGTGCACATCAAAGCTTATGACACAAAGTGGGGGTTAGAAATAATATAACAAACATGTATAGGGAACCTTAATTAAAGTAACTATGAGTAACACCCTAATACATGAAATATGAAAGATAATATTATTTGAGCCAACACTTATGCTACTTCTATCTACTAAAAGAGATAATAACAAAGCTAGAATATACTTACCTGAATTTCAACCCATCGAGACTCTCTCCCCCTTGGTTAATGGAGATTTTCAAAAGGTTGTTGTGGTTTGTAAGGATAAATAAGAAATGCCAAAGCATCCAAGACTTATACACAAGACTATATTCTCTAAATAAGAAACCAAACATAAGTCTCCTCAAGTAGAATGGTGAAAGAGCAGATTGTGAAGAAGCACAAGTGAATAATAACTCTTTATTGCACATTAAGATAATGATGAAATGATATTGTATTTATAGGTGGATCTTTCCCTAAATACTTTTGAAAACATTGACTATATAGGGTTGACCCAATTAACCCATTTTGTTTTTAGGGGCAATTCACTAGGTTTGAGATAGGTCAGCCAAAAGGCTAACAAGCTAAGAAAGTGAAAAATACTCCTAAACTGTATTGGGTTGACTAAATCAACCTAGTAAAACTAACTAACCAAAAGTGGTTTAAGATAAGAAAAATGAGGAATGGAAAGAGGAAAATACTGGAGGAATATTCAAGGGAGGAGAAATATATCAGGGAATGGTTTTAGGAGCTGGTTAGATTGGTAATAATGTGGAAAAAGGGACAATAATCTTGTGAAGCACCAAAGGTCTACCCACCCCTTTCTCAATGCACCTTTTAGGGCATGCACTTAGAGATATTAAGTCTCGATAGGTTCTTACAAGATGTAAAACATCAATATTTGATAAAAGTGAAAAATATTATGTGTATACATATGCCCTACTCAAAGCTCATCATGTGTCACTAAAGTGTAATAGGGGATGGTGCTTTAAGAAAGATAGAAAAGAAATAAATAGGTAGAAAGGAACCTTGGTGGATCAAAGATGTAATGAAGGAAGATTGATGATGAAGAACCTTAGAGTATGTTGGTAAAATATGCAAATTAGGTTGACAAGATCGATCAAGCTATGCAAGAACTTGTTGTAGAGTGCTAAAATTATACATGGTTGATTAGGTCAACCTAGTAGGTTGAATTAGATGTCTGAAAGGATGGAAACATATATTGGGTCAACTAGGTTGATTGAGTTTCCTATTCTCAGAAACCTATGCATAAAAGTCATAAAATTGGGTCGATATAGTCGATCCAGTATGATAAAAATATGTTAAAAATAATGACTAAAAGAATGAAAATGTTAAGCATGAAATATACTAAGAGGGGGGGTGAATCGGTATATTATATATCTTTTACTTAATCTAATTTATTTTCTTTAACCACTTAATCACACATTCATGATATGCAATAAACTGAAACAATAATATGCACCACACGAGAGAGAGAGAGAGAGAGAGAGAGAGAGAGAGAGAGAGAGAGAGAGAGAGAGTAGATTTTTACATAGAAACCCAAAGTGGGAAAAACCATGGAGAATAATATCAAGTATATGAATGAGTACCAACTCAAATTATAAAGTTCACAAGAACCAAATTGCAAGAGCATCAATCCCTTTGTTGATCACCAACACAAAAAATATTTGTGAGCACCAACCCACAGGAGCACCAAACCCTTGCAAACCTTTGTAAGTACCAACCCATCTTGTGTATAAAAAAAACTATCTCTCAATGTTGCTTACTCAACAAATGATATAACTCTACAATATCTCCTACTTTTATCTCTTCTAAAAAAAATACAAACCATGCACTCTCTTGTATATTACAAATGGCTTCTCAAGCCTTTATTTATAGCTTTCTAAAAGACCTTTGGCATTCACCCTTTGTGACCCTTCAATCCTCATGGAAAATGGTGTCAAACTTGCATGACCCTTTGTATCCTTGCATTTGAAGAGTCACATGGTGACCCTTCATAAACGAATGCATCCTTTCCTCTTTTGTCTTTATCTTGGTGGATTTTTTGTATTCCTCAAAGTGTCCCTTCATGGAAAAATGCACCATACCCTTTTTTGTCTTCACATGGTGACTCTTGGAATTCCTCAAGATGACTCTTCATGAGAAAATGTATCCCATTCCTCTTTTGTCTTTACCCCATGACTCTTTGACTTCTCCATGGGCCCTCTTTTGACTAATATGCAACCAAAAATATATTCATTAATATTAAATAAATATTAACACACATTAGCTAAGATATGAATATTAAAAACACCATTAAATGTGATAGGGTATTTATCACCAATACTAAACCTTTGACATCAATTAAAATATTTCCAACTATTTCCCCCTTTGTCATTGATGGCAACCTCAAACTGAAATTGCCACATCTTAAAACTTGCACTGTACATGCCAACCTGCACATACTACCATCTAAAAAACATATAGTAACTCCCCCTTACTATAGAAACATGTACCTATTCTTTATACTTGTTTTTGCACCAATTTTTGCACATGTACCTATACCTATACTTATTGCTATTCTTCTCCCCTTTTGAAATCAATGGCAAAGGGCCTATCTTGGAGTTAACACTTAGCTTCCCCTCAACTGATGCTAATCCTCAATGGTAAGATGTAAAATAAATTACTCTCAACTTTTCCTGTAGATACTCAAATGTGTCTTTTGGTAGTGCGTTTATGAAAATATTTGCAATCTACTCTGTAGTACTAATATATTCTATCTTAACTTATTGATCTATAACCTACTCTCTCAAGAAGTGATATCTGATGGGAATATGTTTTGTTCTTGAATGCATCACTAGATTCTTTGAAATATTAATAACACTTATGTTGTCACAAAAAATATAAATAGGTTCATCATATTTTACCTTGATATCTTCTAAAGTTTGCTTCATCTAAATCACTTGAGTACAACACAATACCGCTACAATATATTTTGCTTCATCTATAGAAAGTGATAATAAATTCTAATTTTTGCTTAGCCATGATACTAAGCTGTCACTGAGAAAGAAAGCTCCTCCACTTGTACTCTTTCTATCATCTAAGAAACCTACCCAATCTGAATCTGTATAAGCAACCAAAGTGAAATATATACCTATGGAATACCACAATCCATAATCCAATGTCTCCTTGATATATATAAATATTCTCTTCACCAACTAAACATGACTATCTTTTGGAGATGACTGATATCTTACAACCATACCTACTACATGCATGATGTCTAGCCTCGATGCTGTCAAATATAAAAGAATACCAATCATATATCAATACAAAGATTGATCTGCAATAGGTGAATCTTCATTCTTGCTCACCTTATTTCTTATACTCATTGGTGTGCCAACTAGTGTATAATCCTCAAAACCAAATTTCTTCAACATTTCCTTGGCATATTTACTTTGAGATATGAAAATTCATTTATCTGACTAAATTATTTAAAACCCTAATAAAAATGATAATTCTTGAAGCATAGGCATCTCAAATTCTTTTTGTATATTATCATAAAATTATTTTGTGATCTTTTCAATGTTTCCTCCAAAAATGATGTCATTAACATATACCACAACAATCAATTGATGCTCACTTTTTATTTTGATGTAGAGATTACTGTCAACAAATCCTCTCTTGAAACCTTGATCTTGTAGGTACTTATCATGTCTTTCATACCAAGCTCTGGGAGTTTATTTCAATCCATAAAGTTCTTTCTTTAATCTACATACATGGTTACTAATATTTGAGAGAATAAATCCCCCAGGCTGCTCAATGTAGACCTCTTCTTCTAGATTCTCATTTATAAGGTAGATTTGACATCCATCTGAAACACTTT
The DNA here is from genome assembly GCA_037957365.1 of Torreya grandis. NCBI lineage: Eukaryota > Viridiplantae > Streptophyta > Pinopsida > Cupressales > Taxaceae > Torreya > Torreya grandis. Next base: position 4,519,823 of record JARHVA010000357.1, on the reverse strand, counting down.
GAAATTTTTAAATACTGCATATACAAGAAACATTCTAATATCCTCTAGCCTTGCCACTAGTGCAAAAGTTTCTTAAAAATATATTCCCTCAATTTAAGCATATCCTTTACATACTAATATTGCTTTATTCTTGGTCACTTCTCCATTTTCATTCAAATTATTTATGTAAACCCATTTTATTCCTATCACATTGTGATCTTTTGGTCTAGGCACTAATTCTCAAGTATCATTCTTTTCCATCTGATTTAATTATTCATCCATTTCCTTAACCCAATTCTTATCATGTCTAGCTTCTAAAAAAGTTTTAGGCCAAATTTTAGATAACAAAAAGAAATTAACTTACTCAGATTCACTTACCATCATTCTTCTGGTGTGAATTCCTTTATTTATGTTCCTGATGATGTCACTTTTATTATGATTTCTTTAGACATATTTGGATGGGGTTTTGGTGTCCTTTTTCTCCTTCTTCTCATCTTCATCTGATTCTTCAAAGTCTTCATCTTCAATGATTTTAGGAATGTCTATTGGATCACTGATTCTTTATGTTCCATCTTCTTCTATCCTGACACTTGCACTTTCAACTATTTTTTTGGTTATTTTATTATAACATTTATAAGATTTTTTCAAGAATAACCAAGAAATATACCTTCATCTTCTTTGGATTCAAACTTACCAAGTTTTTCATCAGTTTTTTTATGAAGCATCTGCTACCAAAAACTCTAAAATAATCAACTATTGCTAGTTTGTCTTTCCATAACTCATAAGGAGTCTTATCACTATTGACTCTCAATAATGATCTATTCTAAATATGCACTACTATAGCAACTGTTTCTATCCAATATTTATCTAGTATCTTGGATTCCTTTAGCATTGTCCTTGCCATCTCCTAAACTTTCTATTTCTCCGTTTAACTATTCCATTTTGTTATAGAGTTCTAGATGCTAAATAATGTATCTTTATTCTATGGTCTTCACAAAACTTAATAAACTAATCTGACATGAATTCTCCTCTTTGATCTGATCTTAGACACTTAATCTTCAAACTGGTTTCATTTTCAACTAATGCTTTGAATGCTTTGAAATGTATGAAAGCTTCTAATTTTTTCTTTAAAAATATTACCTAAGTCATATGTGAAAAATCATCAATAATAAACATGAAATATTTCTCACTTTGAGTACTTTGAGTTCTCATAGGTCTACACAAATCAGTGTGAACAAGCTCTAGCATTTAAGTGGTCGAGTACTCTTTTGTTTTGAACCACCTTCTAGCTTGCTTCTCATGCTGACAAGGTTCACAAAGTGTGTTGGATGGCTTTGTAATCTTTAAAAGATTTTTGACTACTTGATTCTTGCTGATGTTGACAAGATTGTCAAAATTTATGTGTCCTATTATCTTATGTCATAGCTAACTTTCTTCAATCTGACTCAAACAACATCTTTGACCTTTGATATCTAATAATATATATAAATGATTCCCTGTTCTCTGAGTATCTGCAACCAACACATTTAAATATTTTCTTCTAATTTTATAACCTTCTGCATAAAACTTTAGTGTGTGCCACTAATCACACATTTGACTTACACTCAAAATATTATGCCTAAGACCTTCTACATATAAAACTTTTTTAGTTTTAGTTCTACCATTATCTAAACTTAGTGTACCTTTTATGACAATTTTGGCAGTAGTATTATCTTTGAATTTCACTATGCCACCATTGATCTTCTTCAAGGTTATGAAATTGCTCTTGTTTCTTTTCATGTGCCTTGAACATCCACTATCAATGAACCATGGCTTTTTTTCATTTATTGCATGCAAAGCTGTCTATACCAACATAGATTTTTTCAAGTTATTTCTTCTACCATGAACCTATCTGAACTTTCTTCTTGATGAATGGAGCCTTGAAACTTTGGTCCTTTTTGATTGACTCAAACATGCTTCTATAGTATCGAGCTATGTGTCTAAAGTTGTTACACTTGTAACATATTATGGCCTCTTCATTAAAACTTGATAGAGGAGCAAAAGAGTTATGGATTTTGCTTGACTCTGCATGAGTTTCCTTCTCCTTATTTCTAAAATTGTTAGCCCTTTTTTGACATTCTATTTTCTTATAACCATATCCATTATAATAAAAATAGTAACCATAAAAATAGGACTTGTTTGTGTATCTCTGACTTGATTGCCTTTTATAGCTCTATTCCTTCCAGCCTTCTTTGTTTGAGATGTCCACTTATTCCCTTTTTATTTGATTGGTCATCATGCTTTCCTTGATCTACCTTCAAGTTGTTAAACTCTTTCCAAAGGAACCTACTCTGATACTAATGATTAAGCATGAAATATATTGAGAGGGAGGGGGTGAATAAGTATATTATATATCTTTTACTTAATCTAATTTATTTTCTTTAACCACTTAATCACACATTCAAGATATGCAATAAAAATAAAAAAATAATATGTACCCACACGAGAGAGAGAGAGAGAGAGGAGAGAGAGAGAGAGGAGAGAGAGAGAGAGAGAGAGAGAGAGAGAGAGAGAGAGAGAGAGAGATGAGAGAGAGAGAGAGAGAGAGATGAGAGAGAGAGAGAGAGAGAGAGAGAGAGAGAGAGAGAGAGAGATCAAATTTTTATGTGGAAACTCAAAGTGGGAAAAACCACAGAGAATAATCTCTAGTATATGAATGAGCACCAACTCAAATTATAAAGTTTGTAAGCACCAACTTGTAGGAGCACCAACACAACTATTTGTGAGCACCAACCCCTTTCAAAGATTTGTGAGCACCAACCCATAGGATAACCAACCCCTCTTGTGTATAAAACACAACTATCTCTTAATGTTACTTACTCAACAAATGATAGAACTTTACAATATCTCTTACTTTTATCTCCTCTAAAACAAATATAAACCATGCACTCTCTTGCATATTACAAAATGGCTTATCAAGATTTTATTTATAGATTTCCAAAAGACCTTTGGCATTCACCCTTTGTGACCCTTCAATCCTCATGTAAAATGGTGCCAAACTTACATGACCCTTCATATCCTTGCATTTGAAAAGCCACATGGTGACCCTTTATAAGCAAATGCATCCTTTCCTCTTTTGTCTTTATTTTTGGGACTTTTCATATTCCTAAAAGTCTCCCTTCATGGAAAAATTCACCATACCCTCTTTTGTCTTCACATGGTGACTTTTGGAATTCCTCAAGATGACTCTTCATGAGAAAATGTATCCTATTCCTCTTTTGTCTTTACCCCCGCGACTCTTTGACTTCTCCATGGGCCCTCTTTTGACTAATATGCAACCAAAAATATATTCATTAATATTAAATAACTATTAACACATATTATCCAAGGTAAGAATCTTAAAAACACTATTAAATGTAATGGGGACTTTATCACCAATACTAGACCTTTGACATCAATGACAATATTTTCTAATAGAAAATAAGTGAAATAAATCCTACCAGGGTTAGTTTCACATTGAGTTCATTATAATGTATGCAATCATAAATGCATCATGTCTATAAATCAATCTTGGGTTAGATAAAATAGAGCATACCTACAATTCTAATTGGGATAAACTTACTAAGTGGGAGCATGACTAATATGGGGATCTGCTAGACCCGATTAGGGGATCACTTGTCATAACATATCATGCTAGGAAGGGTTTCCAAATCCTACATTCTAACACAATTGTACAACAAACCTAATGGCATCCTAAGGTTTAAAACATTCACCTATTCTAATAATAATAAATTTAATCTAATCTAGTGCACACCAAAGCTGGTGGCATAAAGTGGGGGTTAGAACAATATAACAAACATGTATAGGGAACCTCAATAAAATTAAATATGAGTAACACCCTAATATATGTAATATGAAAGATATTATTATTTGAGCCAACACTTATGATACTTTTATCTACTAAAAGAGAGGAGAACAAAGTTAGAATATACTTACCTAAATGTGAACTTGTCAAGACTCAATCTCTCCCTTGGCCAATGGAGCTTCACAAGAGGTTGTTTTTGTTTGTAAGGAGAACTAAGAAATGCCAAAGCATCCAAGACTTATCCACAATATTATATTCTCCAAATAAGAAACCTAAGATAAGTCTCTTCAAGTAGAATGGTGCAAGAGAAAATTATGAATAAGCACAAGTGAATAATAACTCTTTATTACACATTGAAATAATGATGAAATAATCTTGTATTTATAGGCAAATATTGCCCTAAATCCTTTTAGAAACATTGACTATATAAGGTCAACCCCAGTTGACCCAGTATGTTTTTGGGGATAATTCACTAGGTCTAAGCTAGGTCAATCAAAAGGCTAACAAGCTAAGAAAGTGAAAAATACCCCTAAACTATACTGGGTTGACCCAATCGACCTAGTACAAATAATTGATCAAAAGGGCTTTAAGACAAGAAAAAGAGGGATGAAAAGAGGAAAATACTAGAGGAACATTCAAGGGAGGATAAATAGCTTAGGGAACTGGTTGGATTGGTAATAATGTGGTCAAAAGGGACAACAATCTTATGAAGCACCAAAGTTCTACCACACCCCTTTCTCAATGCACTGCTTAGGGCATGCACTCAGAGAAATTGAGGCTCAATGGGTTACTATAATATGTAAAGTGTTAGTATTTGATAAAAGTTAAAAATATTATGTTTATATAGGATGACCCTAAGGAAAGGTTTGATTTTAAATAATAGTTTTTGCTAGGAGAGGGTTGGTACTAACTAGATCAGGGCATTATCAACTAACAATACTAACCAAACCTAACATTACCAACATGTGTAATAAAAGATTGAAATAACATACGATCATGTTTGTGTAGGATAATATGCTAGTTTAAAATAAATATTGAGGTTCCTATATGTGTGTAAAGTAGAATATAAGGATCAAACTCACAAGGTAGTATGTAGGTGCACTATAATGGCAAGTCAAAACCATATGTGTGCTCAAGTCATGTGCAAAAAATGTGTGTCAAGCTTATCATTTATAATTAATTAATATCAAATTTTAGTATCTACAAATTCCCCCATTTTATTATAGTAATGAAATTGCTAGGGTAAAATGAAAATATATACCTGAGTGTTTACAACACAACTTATCTTTGGTAGGAAGCTCCAATTATATAGGTTAATATAAAAACATACAACAAACACATGTAGTTAATTCCATATATTGAAGTTTGAAATGTAAATTTGAATTTTAAAAATTAAATGAAAAGGAAAGAGTACATTTGGGTGCTAGTGAAAACTATGTTTCCCTTGCAACTTGTTGAAGATGATGTTTATTTTTTGAAGCATTGGATAAATTTTTGATTCCTTACTGAAGCACATAGAAAGTTAAGGTAATTTTGCCCTAAATTTATGTAACTATGTAGGCCCTTGGGTTGGGAAGACAACATGACACAATCCTCATAAATGTGGGGATAAGAACATAATGTACTAACCTAAATAAATACACAAGAAAGAAAGGAGGAACCATATGATGGGTTTACTAAAATTAAAATTATATCAACCACTATAGATGGATTATACATTCAATTGTATATTTTCACTCTAGTTTACTCAATTTTTCTACATGTAAAACAAAATGCATGATTGAAAGGGAGTGAACAATGCTCATGCCCCCATTATGACTTTAGGTTTTATTGTAAAATTTTTCTCAATTCAAAATAAATACATGATCAAAATATATTAAACAATGTTTATGCCCCTATCATGATCACATATTTGATAAGTCTGAAGTGGAATGATAATCATTTTCCATTCAACTTTAAACTATACTATTATGTACGTGCATGAATCGATATCATGCCTCATTAATTTGAAAGTGTGTATATGTGCATGAACTAATATCATTCCTCCTAAATTTGTACCAATTGATATAGAATGCTATACATCTATATGCTAAATCTAAAATCCTATATCTCAAAAGTATGTGTATTTGAAAATCTATAATTCCTATTACTATAATCTATATGCATATTCCTATGCATATATACCCAAATGTGTATAAATAAATGTTAAAGTATCTATAAATTCAGTGCATATGCATGACATATACCCTCATAATTTATATTGATGTGCCAATATTTATCATGCAACTGAACCATCTAATATATGAATCATTTTGAATCTCTAAAAATTTGTACTCTAATATGATTTTATATTCATAAAGGTTTATGTCTCTATGAAATTCCTACTATAATTCCCCCCTTTTGATATGGGGGATGTGTCCTAGAAGTATTTCATCTCAAAATAAGAGTTAACTATGCCATGTCATCTTTAAATATAACATCATATATAATCATGTTATCATGTGGAGAGTATGCCATAATAATACTATATATGTCAATCAAGGTATGTAGGTAACATATGTAATTCATAGCATATAAGTGTCACGTATAGACAAATTTATCAATTAAACATGCAATAGTGACCATCAATGATAGATAACTAAATAAGACTATGTAGGTAAACAATGTATGATATGTATCGGAGGCACCACTCAATGTCAAAAATATCAACAAGTGAAAACAAGTTCAAGAGTTAGTGCCTCACATAAGGCCAAAGGGCACATACAAGGGGCATGAATATGTTGCAACAAATAAGGCCAAGGGTCATAGGCAAAAGATATAAATATGTTGTAAAAAAAAAGGCCAAGGGCCACACAAAAGAGACATAAAAATGTCACAAACAAGGGACATAAAGATGTTGCAAATAAACAAGGCTAAGACACACACACAATGACATAAATATGTTGAAAAAAAAGGTCAAAGGGATAAAAATGAGACATAAATATTTTAAAAATAAGTCCAAATAACCACACATAATATACAAGCATAAACTAGCCTATCATGTGAGAGATTAACAACATCAATGGATCATAAAATATGTAAACTAGTATATAGCATCCATATGTTTCAATGTCACATCATAGTATAATAACATATCCATGTAATAATATGTAATATATGAGTATATAACAATACAAGTGTGAGAAATTTATGTAGCTCAACATGGTAGAAGGTCATAATAAAAGTATCAACATGGCCAATGGGTAGAGGAAAGTTCAATATTTGTATGCCCATGTATAACATGTATATCTTACATTGCACTCATATACTATGAAATGCATGTGTGTATGAAAATAATATGCCATATACCAAACATGTGATAAATAACATATATAAATAGTGTAATATAGTAGCCTTATGTCATGCTCACATATTTTTTTAATTAAGGTTAAAGGGGGAGATTTTTTGACTAGGGTCCCCAAACCCTAGGGGAAGTACAAAAAAAGATACCAAAAGACCCACCAAGTCCTAAAAAGAGATATAAAAAAATAAAAACAAAATTAGGTATAAAACCTTCCTAAGTACAAATCAAAAATAGCTAAAGAAATTGTAGATGCCAAAAGCAACTAGAAGAGAACCAAAAACCTACTCCATGTCCAAATTTCTAGATACATCTTCCCAACAACTCTTCATACATTTTAGATTTGAATCAATTTATAGGAGTATATTTTCATTATCAACATATTTTTGGAACTCAATACATTGGATTTATTTACCTTTACCTTTATCCAGATTCTTAGTATCAAATAGATCAACCAAATGAGTTCTCAAGTTTTCCACATTTTGGATCCCTTCATGCATAGTCGCCTTGCTGTAGTTCACCAAGAAGCTAATGTTGTTTTTGAGTCTTCCATTTTCATTTTAAAGTAAGTTTAACCTATATTTAAAACCTTGAAGTTGTTGATTGATTTCAATATTAAGGTTGTTTTTTTCTATTCTTTCATTCTCTTGCTGAAAGTTTTTAACCTTACCATTAAGTTCAATCATCTCCCTCATGAACCATCTCATGATTGATTTTTGAAAATCAAGTTATTCCTCTATATTATATGTGATTTGTTTACCTTTCAAAGAGTTGACCAAAAATATTAAAATTTTCATTTAGATCCTAAGACTACCTCCCTAAAAAATCCTTCACTTTCTCCTTCACATATTGATTTTTAGTTTTTTCAATATTTTGAATGTTTTTGGAAATATTTAATTTTCTTGTATTTTTTCAAAAATTTGAAATTTGAAAAGTGATAACCAATGATCCCATCAATGGGAAGACCATGGAAAGTTCCTATATTTAATAGTGTAAGTATCCTATATCATGAATGAAATGTACCTGATGAGGATATATTTGAATCTAATAAGTAAACACATGTTGTATGGTAACAACCATAATCATTGATCATAGCATCATGCGTGTGATGGGTAAATCTATATGGTCAAGGACTCTATGGGGTATGATGTATAATAGGATAATGTCTCACTATCTATGTTTATTTTGGAACATGCTAAACTATCTATGGTACTAAATGAGTACATGATATAGGAGATGATGGCCTATATTATCCTTGAATAACTCTTTGATGTGATAAATGTTGAATAATTGGTTATCTAGTAGACCCAACCACTTTCCTCTAGGTTGGGTGTATAAAAATATTTTACATATGTGTAACCACTAGGACTATATATTGATCATGTATTAGTGTATCAACCAATTGTAGTGGTGGTGGGGGTGGAAGATGAGATACACTTGTTGTAGAGGGTAATCATACTACACACATATAATTATGATTACCTTGTTGTAGTGTATTTAGTTGAGACATTATTTTAGATGGTGTTGCATGAAGATTTAGTAACCAAGGGAATCCTAACAACATGTCAAAGACCTTGTTAATTTTTAGAACTAATAATGGAGTGGATATTATGGTGGAGCCCCCCCAAGAGGTAGCACTGTGTCCCATTGTATTTTATTTATGACAATAGAATCCTTTAATTTCTCTTGATGTATTTTTTATATCTTTGTGTGTGTACCCAAGGGAGTGAAGAATTTTTATCATGCACACATTGTCACTTAATCCATTATTGATCATGACATTTTATATGGGTTATTGATTGATATAGGTTAATATGAATAATGTATGATAATATAAATCATCATTGACAATCTCACTATCATTAAATGTGTTCATAAGATGTTGCGGTGAAATTCCAATAAGTGTACTAATATCTACATCTATTGGGTGATCATACATCTTAGGTGGAGGATGCATATTGAATAGATAGTGTAATTTTGAAGTGTCCTTAATCTTTGTTATCTCAGGTTTGGGAACTTGATCATTAAATATATTTAACTTATGATTTAGGTTATTCTATGGTCTAAATTCCTTTGTAGGGGTGCCTAAGTTGATAAATTTTTCATCAATAATATCTTGTATCTTATGTCTGAGTTTGAGTCATTTGTTTGTAGTCCCATAATCTGATGATAGTCATAATATGGATTCTTATCATAGTTCCTTGGTGTAGGCATATTTGGATTTAGCTCTTATGGATAAGGTTTCACTTAAGTAACTTATATAATAATATATGAGGAGGTGATGATAATATTAAAAATTGCCTCTTCGATGGCACTATCAATTGTAATTGATTTTTAGGTTACAATACTACATTAAATGTAATCTTTACCTCATTCTTGTTATCATTTTGTTTGACCTTGTAGCTTGATTTTTTAGACACATAAAATTAATCATTAATTTCTTCACAATGTTTATGCTTGACATCGTTACCTTTGCTTATTATATTCACCATTTTTCTAACTCATAATCTATAAGAGAGCCTTCATTATCTTGTAATAAGTGAAAATATCATATATAGATCCATATTTTAGTTTCTTTCATCATTATTCAACCAACAAGATATTTTCATACTTTTCCCCCTGTCTTTGGTCTTTTGGGACAAGTCTACACTAGATGGATAGGGCCACACAATGGCCTTGTCCTTTAGTGTGGCATTATCTCCTGCACTCTAATGGTCACTTTTTTGAAATGAAACATTACAAAATAACTCTCTTGTACTTGTAAGACTAGTTATTTAAATTATTCTAAATATTCTCTTATAAAATCACATCAAGGCTACTCATTATAACCCCACTGAATCTTTGTATAAAAATCACTACAAACCGAGTAAAATAACACTATTTCTTCATATTTCAACTTTATAGAATTTTAACAGTCAATAACCAAGTTTTAATATTGTTTATTCAAGCTTAAAGGCATATATTATCAAGCATTTTAATCAATCATATAGCTAAAGTTATTCTAGTTGCATTGTCATGGATCACACTATCACTCTAAGAGGGAGAACTACATCGACTTGAGGCCTATTTGGGTAGTGGGGAGATCTCAATCATAAGGGGTTTATGAGGCTAGATCAACTATCTTTATTAACCCATTTTTAATCCCTTTATTATCTAATTTATATCCAATGCATGTATAGGACTAGGGATTGATACTTATAGGTAGTTCTTACAACATATCGTCACACAAAGCTTAACATTCAACTTTTTTAAATTGTCACATAGGCCCAGATCGATACATCAGGAATATAGTCAACTAAGATGCAACCATAATAGCTAAAAAAGGTATAAATTTGTGATAATCTACCTCTTGTAGACTTGTCCTAGAAAACTACAAATTTCTATTTTTTAACACAACCATGTTTGCAAGTCATTTCCTACATTTTTCACTTATAGATAGTTTACAGAGTTAGATCTATTTCTATTTCAAGGGACACACTCTAACTTAGTGAAATTTACTATTTTTATGAAGTTCTTGATGTAATTAAATTCTATAGTTTATTATATTTGACTATTTTTAAATATCAAATCAATACATATCAAAAAAATTATTTCAATAGTTTAATACCAATTAGTTTAAGTACTTATTAAATTAAAAAGGGTTAAATATGTTTACTTTGAAAATTAATTATTGAAATATTTATAAGAGTAGATGTATACTTGAGTTTGTTCAAAGCTATGAGCTTACCTTCTATGTCCATTATTGTGTGGCACAACTCATTGAAGAATTTGAATCTCTTGAAGATAATTGACTCAAGGAGTGGTGCAAATAAGATTTGCTTTAATATGTCTTGTAACTAACTTTATACCATATCAATAATTTTGTCTAGAATAATCTTGTATCAGATTAAATAATCACTGTATACAAAGGAAAATACAATTGATCTATTAATCAATCCTATCTCAGAGAAAATAAATCCTACTTATACTTCCGATTGTTGATACATTAGATATTCGGGGTCACAACCAATATGGATCCAATAGAACTAACCAAGGGATATATTACCATAATAAAGAGGGTTATAAATCCTCTAGTCAAGTAACACCATGAATTGACCCTATCTAGGTCCTATGTTTTCATATTCATAAAGTAAATGACAGTAAAGTAAAATCTAATCTAGTGCTCACCAAAGCTTGTGGCACAAAGTGAGGATAATAAATATAAAAATTAAACATTCATAGAAGATATATAATCATGTCAATGTATAATAAATCCTAATGCATGGAAGAGAATTACAAATGCAAATCTATCTAATCTTACAAAGGAGGAACAAAATTAAGAATACTAATCTTTGAAGACAAACCCATCAAGCCTCAATCTCTCCCTTCACCAAGGTAATTCAAAAGAGGTTGTTATGGTATGTAAGGATAACAAGGATAAGTCAGATCTAGGATACACAACCTTTCTATGCATCTAAAAGACATCTCCACAAGACAAGATTTGTATCTCCAAAGAAAATATTGAAACCCTAAGCTATGATTGTCAAGTAGAATGGTAGATAGTAGATACATAATATATTATTATTCTTCTTTTCTTCTCTACAAATGATAGAAATGGATGTGTATATAGTTGAATCTAGCCCTAAAATTTTATGAAAGTTTAACCAATAGGGTCAATCTAATTGACTCGGTATCTCTATTGATAAAAACAAATTAGGTATTGGTCTAGGTCAGCCAGGGGCTGACCTAGACCCTAAATATGTTTACTATAAATTTGAGTATAGGGTCGATGAGGCCAAAATAGTAACATAAACAATCAAAAAGGGTTTTAGGCTTAGGAGGGGGATAATGAAGGTGGTAAAAGCTTGGAGGAGTGTGAAAGAGAGAATACAAGGCTTAGGGAAGTGTTTTAGGAGATGGTTGTGTAGATAATGAGTGGTGTTATAGGGGAAAACAATCTTATGAAGCACCAATGGTTGCCCATCCATTTCTCATTACACCTTTTAAGGCATGCACTTAGAAAGATTGAGGCTCGATAGGTTCCTACAAGAGATAAAACATTAGTAATTGTTAAAGTTTAAAAATATTATATGTATACATATGCCCCACTCGAAGCTCATCACGTGTTATGGTGTAATAGGGGATGGTGATTTGGGAAAAGAACATAATAACACACAACATTAAAGCTAAATAAATTATAGTAAGATGCAAATAAGATAAATGAAATGATATAATTGAAAAATACTTACCTTTACTTACATTAGTGTTGTAGATAAGGAATAAAGTGCAATAAATGTAAAGGTGTCCAACGTAGGGAACATTAGGTGAACCTATAAAAGTTAGTAAAAATTTGAAATTTTTGTGAAAATATACATGTAATATGTGAAAATATTCTATATGATGACAAGATTATAAAACATCTTATGGTTTAGAAAAAGAGATAGAAGAAACAAAGATATGATTGAAAATGGAATCTAGTGGTAAATATTTGACAGGTAAATAATTTTGAATAGTAAATATAAATAGGGTAAAAATAATTCATTTATTATTTTTACTATCATGAGAAAATAGAGCTATGAGAGACCTAGTTTGAAATTAAATAGCCATCATGGTGAGGAGATGATAGCTGAGATGGGGAGGATGCTTGGTGACCAAAATGAGTGTAGCATAGGTAAGTAATTGTGAATTTTATTTTTTTTGAGTAATTTTATTTGAAATTGAGATATATATGTAAAATTGATTGGTAGGAAAAATATAGGCAACAAAATTGATCCTAGGAAATTTTTAGGTAGGCTAGGGGTAGAATGGGGTAATGTGTAGGAAAATGTGAGACCAATAAATGCCTAAGGCATTTATGGTAAGTGGTAAAAAATTAATCTTGATGAAATAACAGAGTTGACCTAGTCGACTTAGTTCATAAGACAAGTAGAAGATAGGGGGCCAATTGTGTAACAATAGGCTGGCATAGTATTGCTAAGGGTGGCTAAATACATGATAGTGGGCTGATGTATTTTGAAAGGAGAAGAAGGATAAATGCATACTAGTGGTATGATACATTTGGTATAAAATGGTTGATATTGTTTATTAAATAGGGCTGATTATGTATCACATGGCCTATATAGTATATTAAAACTAGAGGAGGGTTGATTTAATATCAAATAGGTTGATTTAGTTGGAAAAGATAAGGGCTAATTTAGTATTAAATGGGTCAATGTTGTGTAATAAGATGGCTATAAGGATGATTTAGTATCATATGGGTTGATTGTGTAGGAAAATTAGAATACATAGTAAACTAAATAAAACTAGTTGATGAAGTAGTTAATTTATAAATTTTTAAGAATGTACGTTAAATATTTATGACATGAAGATTTGATACATCCTTTATTGATTGATATTTTGTAGACACATTAAAGATATCAATTTTTGATAGATGCATCATGGATACCAATTTTTTTTGATCATTTGAGTGACGTGGATAGAGCTTGATTGGTTGTCTTGGGCTTCGACGACATCATGGAGCATGGGAATGGTTGGTTAACACTTTTTGATGGGAGGTGGATGGGGACAATATTGAGGTAGGTATCACTCTAGAGGACATCCATGCATTGATTAGACTTTTGATAGGTGAGAAACTAATGATTATTGACACATTGGAAGATTTGGATGAGAGACGAGCATTAGCCTAATGGGCTTCATGCTTAGATAGGATTTACCCTAGGTTGAGGGTGAGCATATTTTATGTTTATATTTAGAAATTCTAGACATCCATAAGGTGGTGATAATACTTGTGACAACATGAGTATTATATCAAAAGTCAGATGATAAGGTACCACTGTATGTGATATCCTTGTGTCAGTTAATACTAGATTAGGGAACCCTATGATTTTTTGGCTATATCTGGGTCTAGCTCATGCATGATATGTATGGGATGTTATCTAGAGGGTAGAATACCATGGGGCCTATGGTTTTGTTGAGTGCATGGATATATGAGAGGTTACTCATGTATCAACCAGTTGGGTTACCCTATGTGGTCGATGATAGGTTACCTTGAGTCATAAGGTGGAGACAAAACCATGTAACATGGGTTGTGCCCCATGTTCTTTCATTGTAGACTATCACATGAGGGGAGATTATGTGGTATCCCTATACACATAATGCATATATGGCTTAGTTGGTTGATGATTTTTATAGGGTTGGCATAGGTGTGGATCATGGGCCACTACATGTCATGGGTGGAGCCTCACCTAGTGGCATGCTTACCAGGATAGTTCAAAATCCACCATCCATTAGACCCTCTAAAAGTTCCTACTTATTAGGCATAACATGCTATAGAACTGAGAGGGATGGGAAGCATAGAGGTACTTATGGTGATACTAGTGATCAAGCCTCAACCTACTAGACCATAGACTAGTTAAGATGATAGTAGGTGGAAATAGAGATTACAAGGGGAGAGGTGATATATATGGATGTAGGTACAAAATAGGCACTGTAATAGAGGTAAAAAAACCACTAAATCCTCATTAGAGATAAAGGCACCATCATCATAAGGAGATGCAGGTGTGAGCTATTACACACAGGGAACTAATAACCACTGTAGGACATAATTGGTTTATAGAGGCACCCTTAAGGTGAGGATCATGACATGATCTAGTGGTGACTCCTGGGTTTACACTGGTGTAGAGGTGGCCTATGGAGGAGGTTATTAGTGAGAAAGTGGATGAAGAGACCTTGATTGGTGACATCAACATTGGTGAGAAATGTTTTAATTTTAATTTTAAGTTTTTGATATAGGATACTAGTTGTATTATGTTTATGAGAGATAGATGATTTTGAGATATATATGTGATCTGATGCCTATGTATTTTTGGTTTTGTAGATATAATAATGGAGGATATTAAATGGGTATCCTTAATTATGGTAACAAACCATGGCATTTTAGATGGGGTACTAACACTATACAACCCCATGACATTAGATGATCCTATGTTTCATCTGTCCCAACCTAGGCAGGCTAGTTTAGATGGTGGGAGAGGTCATGAGGTAGCTATAGGAACATGGTGATGGGATATAGCCACTAAGAGGGGTTAGAGAGGGAAAGTCTTAGGCCTGGTAGGCCCTAGCATAGGAGAGAATGGTGCACATGGTGAATACCATTTATCTCAAAGATGTGCATGCCTAAGTGGCCAATTTATAGGGACAAGTTGTAGGTTTGAGATCCTAAACTACCTTGTTATAGTGTACCATTTAGAGGGGATAGTCATAGGCATCTATGGGTAGTGTGGTTAGGCCATAGGATAGACATGATGGAGCCCAGCCAGAGAGTTGGAGTTATTGTATTTTGTATAAAACACATGATATATATATATATATATATATATATATATATATATATATATATATATATGTTGATAGTTGTAATGATCTTATGAGTTGTACTTGGTTTTGAATGTTGATGCATGTATACATTTCTTTATAGCACATGTATTTAACTTTTGTTATATATGCTATGGGAAATATGTGGTGAGTGTTTTCTTTTCTAGCATTATGTGATACACATGCATGGCTAAAAAGAAAAAGTAAAAAATGATTTGGAAAAGTATAAGTAATCAAAACAAATGTAATACACACTATATCATGATGGGAAATGTGTAAAAACAAAATATGACTAAATATAATAAATCAAAGATGGTAAAAAAGAACAAATGTTTTTAAACCATGTAAATATTTTAGACCAGATTAAAATAAATGAAAATCACACTATATCACATTGGGAAGTATGAAAATATTGTAATAAAATGGAAGGCTCATGAAAAATGATATTAAAACAAAAGAATTAAGTCATTCAATCATACTAAATCATAGAGGGAAGTATAAAAAGTAAGATAAAAAAGTGAAATGAAATTAAATTGATCACATTAATTCAAGTTAGGAATGATGAAAAATTTAATGAAATTATTGTAGACTACATGAAATCAGAAAATTAGGAGATAAAAGTGAAAGATTAGTGAAGTAAGCATAAAACATTTTAAATCAAGCTAGGAAGAATGTCAATGGCGTGTAACTCATAATCAATCACTACTTATATCAAATTTGACACATGTAGTTTCATTGTGACTTGGGTATTAGAATATTTTATGAGGAAGCCCTGGTCTTATCTGTGGTCTTACATTGAAACTCATAAAGGGAACACCAATGAGGTGGAAACAACTATGGGGATGATTTTAAAAGGATGTTTTTAGTGTGGTAATTCGTGAGGAAGGCTTGGTCCTATCCATGGTCTTACACTGCAACTAATAAAGGTAAACCTTAGGGGGAATGATCAATTAACAAAAAAATATTTCATAACGAGAAATATTAGGGATATTGTAAATGAAAGAAGGGATGTAAAAAGCATGTTGTAGGAATCTATGAGTAGACCTTAGGAAAAATGAGGCATACTAAGTACACAATAAAGAAACTAAGTCTAGTGACCATCAAATTACAAAAGATACCCATTCAAAATAAGCACAAAGATGTATAGGAAAATAAGTGAGATACTAAGATCAACTCATTCTAATTAGATGAATAAGAAAAGTAAATGGACCTACCTTCATAAAATGTTTTCCTTATTCCTCAGGACCCCTTATAGAGCCATCAATCTACTATGAATATTGGGTACTTGAGTGAGAAAATAAGTATCACTAAAATATTTTTTATCCTCCTTTCCCAATTTATCGACCTATCGAACCCCAACTAACCTTGATTCTATCATGAGGTCGACTATGGAGTTTGAGATTCAATTGGAAAAAGGAGATGTGATATGAATCATGTATTTTAGTGTGATTTGACTTTTGAGATTTATATGCTACCTTTTACATCATTACCTTTTGTTTAAATGATTTGGATTTTAATATTCCTCCTCCATACAAATTTTGAACAACCAACATGAGTGATAAAAGTGATACACATGAATGAGCTTTAGACTTTGGTTAAATGGAGCTAAGTATCTAAAGATACGATTGACTAAACACTTAGGCTTACCTATGAACTAGTATGTTATCTCAAGTTTCAACCATGTGTATGCTTAGTATGTGAATAGAGATAAGGGAATAAATGGAGATCCAAAGTGGATTGGCAAGATAGGATTACAATGAGAGGACTTGTTTGCTAATTGATCACATGGTAAAGAAGGATTAATAAGGGGAGAAAGGTTTGTATAACCAAATCACAATAATAATTATCCATGTTGTTGAGATAAGGTATTAAACAAACATGATGAAATACAAAGACATCCATGAAAATAAATGAAATCATACATATAAACATTTAATCATGGAAATCATGAAAAGAAGCCATAATAGATGATAAAAAAGAATTGAAACCATATACAACACATAATGCATAATATAAATATCCATGTGAAATAGATAAGTGAAACTAAATTTGATGTATAGTCAAATGATATTATATATATATATATATATATATATATATATATATATATATATATATATATATATATATAATAGATAAGTGAAACTAAATTTGATGTATAGTCAAATGATAATATATATATATATATATATATATATATATATATAAGTGGATTATAAGTCCAATCCAAAATCATAATGAAGAATAAAGTGAAAGAACACCATGATGTGTTCACAAATACTGATAAATATGTCCACAAGTATTATCCATGACATCTAAAATATCTTTGTGAAGTTGGGTCCTAACTACAGTTAGAGTCTCATCTATCCTCATTGAAATCTATGAAAAGACTTATCATCAAATCTCCTTAATAGAAAATGTAGGTGTAACTGAAGGATCATGGTCATGAGGGTTCTCATGCATAAAATACCTAAGGAAGGGAATATATGCCAAAATAGGAATGATATCTATAGAATAATAAAGTGACACCATCGGTGGTGAAGGAACCACAGGTGGATAATAAGACATAGGGGAAGAAGGAATGATAAGGAAATAATGACCTAGGCAACACTTTAGGCAATAATTCGGGCAATGGTCCTACCCTAATTGGTGGCAGAACTTCTAGGAGCCATAAATTTTGTACCATAGCTCTGTTTGAATCCCCATTTGAACCATTGGAAAGATAATAATGAGGGGAACACTTTGAGATGGCATAAGGTTTACTAAGTGGGTTTTGATCCCCAAAAACCCAATGGAAGTGCCCTAAATTTCAATTTTAGTAGTGCAATCTAAAAATAGTAATTTCTCAAATTTTATGTTATTGTAATTAATGGAAGTCAAGCCATTTCATCTCCCTTGAGATTGGTGACCTTCCAAATCCTCTTCCTACCTTTAAAAATAGGTATAAATAGATATGTATCCTAAAAAGGAAAACATACATCTCTTCACAGAGATAAGTATATGTTTGTATTTGCAACTGTGTGAGCAATAAGACATCTCTTCCCAGAGATAACATTATATTATGTTATTTTGTGTTCATGAAATATATTTCAACCAAAACCTCTAAGTTTTTGGATCAAATAAGGAGGAAATTTATTACATGGTAAACTTGTGAGAGGAGGAATAACAAGTGTATGAATGGTCATAAGGTGGTCATGAAGGTGCTACTAGGGAATGCAACAATAATCGATATGATGGGTACCATACTGATGCAAAAGATAATATACCTCCCCATATTTTGGAATATAGTTAGGTAACAAATTAGGAGGAGGTATATCCTTGTGTTTGGGTTGGGGAAGGGTAGGATGTAATGTGTCAATATATTACCAAAGCTTTTGAAAATGGGTGGAATAATGATTATCTTTACCATGGAAGTAATAAATACACTTGTTAATATAATTTGGGGGTCTACCAATGGAAGAGGTAAAAGAAGAAGCTAGGGAAGGATGGTATAACTAGAAATCTTTGATCCAATGACTGACAACTTTTTGAATATCATAGTATGGTTGATTGACCTATTAGGCAAGCAAGGGATCAAGTTATGGTAAAGGAAGAAGGTCATCGCTAAGGGAAGGTAGGGCTGGCAGAGATATTGGCTTAGGATTATCAAAAGGTAAAGTAGAGTGAGATATAGGATGAGGCTCAACTAAAGGTAGATTGGGATTAAGAACCATAATAGGCTCAACTTAAGGTGAAGTAGGATGTGCATAAGGCTTACGAGGAACAACTAACATCTCTAGAGGAAGCAAAATAGAAGGATCTTGGTATCTAGCAAAATGATAAAGATCAATCAAAGCATGATCCATGAACATACTCCTATGATGATTTATTAAAATTGGAGGTGTATCATTATATCACTCCATCTCTACCCTATGAAAAATAATAAATACTAGAATTAGGCACTATGAAATAAGAAACACAAGAAGATGAATGGAAAGACTAAAATAAAGAAGAGTGATACCTAAGAACCTTGAAATCTTTATCTTAGACAAGTACTTTTAAAAACTAGATCATATAAAGTATAACCATCATCATAATCAGGTGTATGAAGGTTGATGGGGTAGGTAGGTATGATCTTTTCATCAAAAGTTTCATGATGAATAGAATGGTGAGTCTTGGTTAAGAGTATGGGTATGTTGTCGATAAGGGGCTAATAGGAACATGATTTTAAGAATGATGGAAGTTAAGTTATGAGATAAGGGGATACATTTAAAGTTTTGATATTGATGTTGATCTCGTTTGGCTCATTGCCATAAAAATATAGGAAGTTAAGTGGTATGTTCCCAATGAGTTTAGGGTGACGATGATAACCTTAGGTAGAGTTAATAGGATAATTTGAATGTTGAGATTCTTTAAATGGGATACTAAGTAAGGATTCAAGGGTTGAAATTTTAAAGACACCATGATCTTTAAAATATTCAAAATTCTAAAGGTTTGTGTCTCCTTAAATCCTATAGATAACACCATTATGGGGAAATTTTACACATTGGCAGGTAGATGAGGCAACAACCCTCATGTAATGAGTCCAAGGTTTTCTAAGTAAGATGTTGTAACAAAGGGTAAATTTAAATATTATAAATTTCACTTGAATAGTGATAGGAGGGATAGTAATAGGAAGCTACATGCAACATAAAGGAGGCATTTGCCTTCTATCATAACCTTGACATGTATTACATGTGGACTTAAGAATACACTCAAAATATCCAAAAGTTTTAATGAGATTGAGGGATACAATGCAAGTGCCCGATCCTTCATCAATCAAAGTACATTTGACTTGTATATCATTGATTTGAAGAATGCTAATAAATAGTGGAGGATCATCTGTGTGAAGTAAAATCTCATTTGAAATCATGTAAGTGATAATAAATTTAAGGGAAAGAGAAGTGTCCATTGTTTCATGAACATGTATAGACATCTCTTCACATTGTTGTAAGATATTATATTCAAACCCAGATAAGGTAGCTTCACATCCTATTAGGAGAGGATAAGGGATGTTCATTTTAAATAATAATTACATCGTATGATTATGATTATGGGGAGAGCTTCACACGAATTCAAGAAAGGGTATTTGAGATGGGAGATGAGTAAGTTCTGTGATGGGGTCCTCTTCATCATAAACCATGGGGGGATTGCTAAATAGAGGCACATACTACTATAAGATCTCTTGGTAAGGAGGATTATAAGTGCATTCAAACTTATGTTGATAAGATGTAGTTGGTTTAGTTTGAAGATAGATCGATTGATTGTCTTTAGATGGTGGGATAGTAGATTTAGGTATTTCTTGTGATTGAGGTGCAAATTTACTATTAGAAGGTTGGGTAATGTTGTCGATGGGTGTATATGTTGAAGGAGTGGTATATATAATGTGAGAGGTATTATCCAATTGAGTTGTTGAAAGTGGTTCTTGGAAAGAGATAAGGTCATCTTTCCCCAACTCTATTAGATGAGATGGAGAAGAGTCTTAAATGATACAAAATGTTTTGGAGGTTTGGTGCACGTGTGTTGGAGTAGAATCAATGAAAGTGACTACCCTTTGCATGTTAGTCGTATTTACCACATTTTATTTAGTAGTTTAGTCTATAATACTTTTAACATTATTAGTAGAAGGAGTAGGATTGTCATTGATCTCTTGATGATTAGGAAGAGGGCCTTTATATATGGCAAGATGAGAATTATCTTGGTTTAAAGCTTGAATTTTATTATGTGTTTCATGAGCTTTAAATGCTATATAATATACTTGTTTTCACTTATAAATGAGTGATCCCTGATCAAATTTTGGGAAAATAATAAAATCCATAGCTAGATTATGTAATTATCTACATGTCTCGTGAAAGTGGCCCCAACTTGCATGAAACCAATAAAATTTGTTTGGATCATACCATGATTTCATAGGATGAGTGGGGTCAAGCTCTCATGGTAGAGGCCTTCATAGATGCTTTTGAAGCTTGACTAAGGATAATGGTTAATGAACATTAATGTTTTTTGTTTAGGAAAACATAGGATTAGTGGTGTTGTTTGGATGGGGAACATGTTCCACAATGTTATTCAGAGTAATGGCTTGAATGTTGTGAATGGTATCATAAGTATCAGTGACACCATCATTGGTAGCATGATAATTTTTATATTTAATGAGCATGAGAGTGCCCATAGGAGGTTGGGATGGTTTAAATTGATGCATGAGGAAATCTTGGTACTTAGCTTGGTCGAGGGATTCTTCCAAGGTCTTTGGAGAGAGAGTCCTAACCTAGTATTACAACTTGGGGTAGAGAGAATTAGTGAATAAATGAAAGAGATTATAATTTTACATGTTATTCTCACACTTATTAGACAAGTTGTTCCATCATTTGATGAAAACTTGTGATGTTTTAGTTTCAAATATCTTACAATTGATGAAGTGAGCCAAGGTATTCTCAAAGAGATCACTAGTTTGAGATACTTGTACTAAGGAGTTAACTAGATCTTCTAAGCTAGTGATAGAATGGGATTTGAGTTGATTGTACTAATATAAATCATCTTTGGAGAAAATTTTAGCTAATAACTTGTTAGTATCAAAGGTATTAAGTTTGACCCAATATTTATAGATATTACCAAATGTTTTTAAATGTAAGGTGGGATCGGTGGATCCATTATAACTAATGGTGAGTGTGATACCTCCTATGTCGATATTGGCAATTTTAGGTATAAGAGGTTCATTTTGGATATGTTTGATCATCATATTAACAAGGGGTGGTTGAGGAATGAGGTTTCCATGGGAATTTCTAAGGGGGGGTGGGGGGGACATTTGGATTTTGTGATCCCCATAGAACCTATTGAGGTTGATTTTGAAGATTAATGAGTTGATTTTACATCTAAATCAGTTGATTGGAATTATTAGTTTTAAAAGTGTTCATTTGATTAAGAGTTTTCAATAAGAGTTGATGCATTTGAGTGGTATTTTTAATAGTTTACATGGCATGTAAAGCATTGGTATTGGTATTAGTGGCTTGGGTTGCATTATGAGTAGTGGCATGCACGACACTAGTGGAATGAGAAGCATTGGTAGAAAAGGAAGAACTAGTAACATGAATAGCATGTTTAGAAAAATATGCACTAGTGGAATGATTAGCTTTATAATAAAGGGAAGTAATAGTAGCATGATTAACATTGGTATAAAATGATGCACTAGTGGCTTGATTGCGGAGGAGGGGACTTGGAAAAGGCCCACTAGATGTTGAACTTGACATGTTAGTAGAGATAATTGGCATGGAGGTTGAAGAGATCATAAAAGAATAGGTCATGGTGTGGGAAGGAGTAAAAATAGAAGGGAGAGGTTTAAAATAAAAGAATATTTCACCCATAAATCTATGAGAGAATATAGGGGAGGGTGAATGAGGTTCTTCTACTTGAACACCTATCATTAGATTGTAGATAGTTGAAGGGTCCTTTCCTCTATATTGATGAAATTAATTAATGAAGAAGATAATTCCAAGTGTGTACTCTAATTAAGGATCATATTCTAAGGAGAAAATAGGATTACAAACTGATGATGAATGAGGAGTCCCATAATTGGTAGTACAAGTGGCAACACCACATTATTTTCATCTAAAGTGGAAGGCACAAGTTATTTGTGGTGAAACCTATTGGGATTGGTAAATATCATCATGTTTTTTGGATTCAAATTTGTATTATCCTTAAACAATAAGTTCATGATGAGAAAAGGGGTCTGAAGAGTGATGCAAAGACAAAATTAGAAAATAGGATACATAGTCAAACTGATCAACTATGTTTTGTAAACTAGGGAATAAAATAGATAAAAAGAGAATATAGTCATACAAATCAACTATGTATTAATGAATAGGGAACATGCTAAGAAAAGAAGAAGACACAGTCAGATAGGTTGACTATATACTGCTTGGACAAGGGACTGAATAAGAAGGTAAAGAGACATAGTTAGACAAGTTGACTATGTACTACAGGCAAAAAGGCTAAATAGTTTGTAAGAGACTGTATCGATAGAAATGACAATGTTCTGATATAGAAAAAGGTTTTACAAGATAGAATCTAATAAAATAAAATTAAACACATAAACAATTGGATTAATGCAATTGATCTAATTGGAACACACATCACAAACCTTTCATCAATGCTGGCTAATGTAAGTTTTGAAATACAATATATAATGACCAAAGAGCAAGAAAAAACTTGAAAGTAAATTCTAGCTAATTAGTCATCTTAAGTGTCATTAAATTATAATGAAGTTTAATTTTAATGTGATTGGGAAGTTGGCTGTAAGAAGGAATTAGAAAGTAATCTAAGGCTAGTTTTAGGACATTTAGGCTGAGAGGGATCTGTATTGGTGATGGTATTGGCTTGGTATTGGGGCCTATCCCATCTCTTCACAATCCTATAGAGATAAGGGTGTCATGTGATTTACTAATATATACCATCAACTACATGTTTATACTTGGCTAGAAAACTAATTCAGATTCTCCCTTGATGATCAAATCTAAGTAGGTAGACATTAGGATGACTAATGTTTAATGTTTTTTATATGTAAAGTTATTTAAAAGTGTGTGCAAAGAGGGAAAAACAATGTGACTAAATTGGTAAATTGAAAAACCTCATAATTAGTCTATGTTTGTTACTCTAAGAATGCAAGAAAATGAAAGGAAAGGTGAATTAATTATGAGAAAAAGAGGTTAATTCTTTGATTGAGAAGAGTATAAAATCAGGTCAGGTGACACTGTATGCAAACAGTGTAGAACAAATTTTACTAGGTCACTACTATTCTATATAATCAATATCTAGATAGATGACATGCTACAGAACTATGTCAAATAGATCAACTCAATTGGCTATAGGACTATAGATTTATAGACTACAAACTTATGAAAAATAATATTGAAAAGAAAGAACTGAAATGATAGAGAGAGAAAAAATGAATCTTGAGGGGATAAATGATACTTAGATTGTAAAATTTTATGTTGTGATGTTCAAATTCTAATTCAAAATTATACTAATAGAATCATCTAGTTTGATGGATTTTGCAAAACCTTTGTGCTAAAAAAGAGAAGTTATAAACAAAGTCAACTGGCTCAACTATGTTTACAGACCTGTATGTTGATACAATATAATTGTAAACAAAGTCGATTGGTTTGAATATACACACAAATTTGGATCTAAAAGATAATATTGTATTAAACTAATCAATCTAGTAACTTATAATTGGAGAAGACCTACACAGATAGAACATAGTCATTTTGGATTGACTGTGTGTTAAACATATGCATAAAATATTAGAACTATATTAATTGGTTTAATAAAATACTAAAAAGATAATAAGAATATAATATTATGACAAAATGAAAGCATGAAATAAAACTTAAAAGGGTTTGATTCATGTCTGGTTCACTATAATGTATGGAAATGGAAATGCAACTGATCTATTAATCAATCCTAGCTCAGATAAGATAAATCCTAATAACAATTTTGATTGTTGATACATTAGATATTTGGGGTCATGACCAAGATGGATCCACTATACCTAACCAAGGGATCCTTTACCACAATAACATCACTAGAGAGGGTTTTAAATCCTCTAGTAAATCAACACCATGTAATAACCCTAGCTCGGTTTTATGTTTTGATATTCACAAAGTAAATGACAAGTAAAGTAATGTCTAATTTAGTTCTCACCGAAGCTTGTGGCACAAAGTGGGGTTAATAAACATAAAAATTAAACATGCATAGAAGATCTATACTCATTTCAATGTATAAAAAATCCTAATGCATAGGAGATAAGTACAAATGCAAATATTTCTACTCTTGCAAATGAATAACAAAGTTATGAATACTTACTTTTGAAGATGAACCCACCGAGACTCAATATCACCCTTGGCCAAGGTGCTTCATAAGAGGTTGTTACGATATGTAATGATAACAAGGATAAGTTAGATCTAGGCTAAACAACTTCCCTATGCATCTAAAAGACTTCTCCACAAGACAAGATCTATATCTCAAAAGAAAGTATTCAAACCCTAAGCTATACTCATCAAGTATAATGGTGGATAATCAGATGCACAATATATTATTCTTCTTATTATCATATTTATAAATGACATAAATGGATGTGTATATATAGATGAATCTAAACCTAAACATTTTTTAAAGTTTAGATGATAGGGTTGGCCCAATTGACTCTATATCACTATTGATAAAAATAAAATAAATCTTGGTCTAGGTTGGTCCATAAATATGTTTTTATCAATTTGAGTACAAGGTTGATGGGACCAAAAGTGTAACATAAACCATCAAAAAGGGTGTTAGGCTTAGGAGGGGGCTAATGAAGGTGGTAAAATCTTGGAGAAGTGTGAAATAGAGGAGACAAGGCTTGGATAAGTGTTTTAGGAGATGATTAGGTAGATATCGAGTAGTGGTATATGGGAAAACAATCCTACGAAGCACCAATGGTATACCCACCCCTTTCCTGGTGTGCACTTAGAGAGATTGAGACTTGATAGGTTTCTATAAGAAAGAAAGCATCAATAATTGATAAAGTTTGAAAATATTATGTGTATACATATGCCCCACTCTAACCTCATCATGTGTCATGTAGGTGTAATAGGGGATGGTGATTCAAGAAAAGAATAAAGAAACACAAAACACTAGAGCTAAATAAATTGTAGTAAGACGTAAGTAAGATAAATGAAAGGATATAATTAAAAAATACATACTTTTATTACCTTAGTTCTGTAGATAAAGAATGAAGTGAAATAAATGTAAAGGTGTGAAATGTAGGGAACATTAGGATAACCTATATAAGTTAGCAAAAAAATGATTTTTTTTCAAAAAATACATGTTATATGTGAAAAGATTCTCTATGATGAAAGGATTCGAGAACATCTTACAGTTCGTAAAAGAGCTAGTAGAAACAAAGATATGATAAAAAAATGGAATCTAGTGGTAACTATCTGACAGGTAAATAATTTTGAATAGTAAATGTAAATAGGGTAAAAATAATTCATTTTTTATTTTTACTATTTTGAGAAAATAGAACTCTGAGAGACCCAATTTGAGACTAGAGAGCCATCATGGTGAGGAGATGACAATTGAAATGGGGAGAATGCTTGGAAGCTAAAATGAGTGTAGCACAAGTATAAACAATTATGAATTTTAAAAAAAATTGAGTAATTTTATTTGAAATTGAGATGTATATGTGAAATGTATTGGTAGGTATAATCTAGGCACCAAAATTGACCCTAGGAATTTTTTAGGCAGGCTAGGGGTAGAATGGTGTATTGGGTAGGACAAATTTAGACCAATAAATGCCTAAGGCATTTATGATAAATGGTTAAAAGGTTTCCACAATGAAATAATAGTGTCGACATGGTTGACTCAATTCGTAAGGCGAGCAAAATATAGGGGGCTGACTATGTAGCAATAAGATGATATAGTATTACTAAGGGTGGCTGACTATGTATCAGTGGGCTGATATATTTTGAAAGGAGAAGAGGGATGGTTGTGTACCATAGGGATGATATAGTTAGTATAAAGTGGCTGATATAGTTTGTTAAATAGCACTGATTGTGTACCATAGGGCTGATATAGTATGCTAAAATTAGAAGAGACTGATTTAGTATCAAACAAGCCGATTTAGTCAGAAAAGATAAGGGCCAATTTAGTATCAAATGGGATGATGTTATGTAATAATATGGGTATAGGGTTGATTTAGTATCATATGGGTTGATTGTGTAGGAAAATTAGAAAACATAGGAAACTAAATCAAACCAGCTGATGAAGTAGTTAATTTAAGAATTTTTAAGACTGTATGCTAAATATTTATGACATGGAGATTTGATACATCCTTTGTTGTTTGATAATTTTTAGAGACAAAAAATATATTTGCATATTATAGATGTATCATGGATACCAAATTTTCTAAATTGTTTTAGTGACGTGGATAGAGCTTGATTTGTTACCTTGGGTTTTGACTACATCATGGAGATGAGATAGATCCTATTAAGTGTTGATCTCATTATCATATTCCTAGGAGAATGGAAATGGTTGACTATAAATTTTTTATGGGAGGTGGATGGGGAGACCATTGAGGTGGGTATCACTTTGGAGGACATCTATGCATTGTTTAGACTTCTGATAGGTGGGGTACTAGTTTTTAATAACACATTGGAGGATTTAAATGAGAGACAAGCATTTGCCTGGTAGGCTACATGATCATATAAGATTCACCTTAGGTTGAGGGTGAGCTTATTTTAAATTTATATTGTAGCCATTTCATACATCTAAAAGGTGGTGATAGGACTTATGATAGTATGAGTAGTATGTCACAAGTCAAATGGTAAGGTATCACTGTATGTGATAGCCTTGTGTTAGTCTATACTAGATTAGGGATTTCTCTATGACTTTAGGGATATTATTTGGGTCTAGATCATGCATGATATCTATGGGATGTTATTTATAGGGTATAATACTATGGGGTTTGTGGTTTTATTGAGCATATGGATATGAGAGGTTATGCATGTATTGACTAGTTGGATTACCTTATGTGGTCAATGATAGGTTGCCTCAGGTCTTGAGGTGGAGATAGGATCATGTAACACATGTCATGCCCCATGTGCCTAAATTTTAGACTATCACACTAGGGAAGATCATGTGGTAACCCTATACACACATAGTGACTATATGGCCTAGTTGGTCAACTATTGATATAGGGTTGGCATGGGTGAAAATCATGGGCCACTACATGTCATGGGTGGAGCCTCATCCAGAGGCATGATTAACAAGATAGTTTAGACTCCCCCATTTGATGTACCCTCTAGAAGTGAATACTTATGGGGTATGGTATTTTAGAGATAAAATGGAGGAGAGGCAAAGGGGTACCTATGAAGATACCAGTAATTAGGCCTCATCATACAAGACCATAGATTGGTCAAGCATGACAGTAGGTGATAGCAAAGCTAGAAATGGGAAAGGTGATGGATGTAGATGCAAGTTCTCAATAGGCACCATAGCTTAGGTATTAATAAATACTATGTCCTCATTAGAGACAAAGGCACCATTGGTGTGAGGAGATGCAAGTGAGAGCAACTTCACAGGGGGACACAACAACTTCTCTATGACATAGTTGGTCTATAGAGGCACCCCTAAGGAGAGGATTGTAGCATGATATAGTGGTGACTCTTGGGTTTACACTAGTGTGGAGGTGGACTATAGAAGAGGTACTCAATGGGTGAGTGAATGGAGAGACCATGATTGGTGACACCAACACTAGTAAAAAAATGTTTTAATTTTGATTTTAAGTTTTTGATATAAGATACTAGTTGCATTATTTTTATGGTAAATAGATTATTTTGAAATATATATGTGATTTTATGCCTATATATTTTTGGTTTTATATATCTAGTAGCTATAGAGATCAAATGGGGATTCCTAGTTATGGCTGCACACCATGACATTTTGTACAAGGTGCTGACACCATACAACCCCACCACATTAAATGATCATATGGTTCCATTTTCCCCAGCCTAATTAGGATGGTTTATATGATGGGAGAGGCCATGAGGTAGCTAAAGGCACATGGTGATGTGCTAAAACCATTGATAGGGGTTAGAGAAGGAGAGGCATAGGCTTGATAGGCCCTGGCATAGGAGAGAGCAACGCACATGACAACTACCATTTAGCTCAAATAGGTGTAGGCCTAGGTGGCCAATCTATAGGGATAGGTTATAGGTTTAAGATTATGGACTACCTTGTTATAGCTTACCATTTAGAGGGGATAGTCACAAGCATCTATGGGTAGTGTGGCTAGGCCACATGATAGACATTATGGAGCCCAACCTTAGAGCTAGATCTATTGTATTTTATATTTTGCATAAAACACATGATATATATATATATATATATATATATATATATATATATATATATTATATATATATATATATATATATATATATATATATATATATATATATATATAGTTGTATTGATCTTATGAGTTGTACTTGGATTTGGATGTTGAGGCATGTAAATATTTCTTTCTAGCACATGTATTTAGCTTTTGCTGTATATGCTATGAGAAATATGTGGTGAGTGTTTTCTTTTCTAGAATTATATGATACACATGCATGGTTAAAAAGAAAAAGGAAAAAATGATTTGGAAAATTATAAGTAATCAAAACAAATGTAATACATATTATATCACGATGGGAAATGTGTAAAAATAAAAGATGACTAAATATAATAAACCAAAGATGGTAAAAAGGAACAAATGTTTGTAAACCACGTAAAGATTTTGAAAAAAATTGAAACAAATGAAAATCACACTATATCACATTGGTAAGTATGAAAATATTTTAATAAAATGGAAGGATCATGAAAAATTCTATAAAAACAAAATAATTAAGTTAATCAATCATACTAAATCATGTTGGGAAGTATAAAAAGAAAGACAAATTTTTGAACTAAAATTAAATTGATCATATTAATTCAAGCTAGGAAGTATGAAAAATTTAATGAAATAGTTGTAAACATACATGAAATCATAAAATCAAAAGATAAAATGAAAGATTAGTGAATTAAGTGTAAAACATACTAAATAAAGTTGGGAAGCATGTCAATGACGTGTCACTCATAATCAATCACTACTTATCTCAAATTTAACCCATGTAGTTTCATTGTGACTTGGGTATTGGAATATTTTGTGAGGAAGGCCTATTCCTATCCATGGTCTTACACTTCAACTCACAAAGGGAACACCAATGAGGTGGAAACAACTATGGGAATGATTTTAAAAGGATGTTTTTAATGTGGTAGTTTGTGAGTAAGGCCTAGTCCTATCCATGGTCTTACACTATAATTCACAAAGGGAAACCCTAGGGGGAATGATCAGTTAAGAAAGTAATATTTATCAAGGGGAAATACTAGGGATGTTGTAAATGAAAGAGGGGATGTAAAAAGCATGACGCAGGCATATATGAGAAGACCTTAAAAAATGAGGCATACTAAGTACATAAGAAAGACACTAAGAGTCTAATGACCATCAAAATACAAAGGATACCATTCAAAATAAGCACAAAGTTGTATAGGTAAATAAGTGAGATACTAAGATTGACTCATGCTTGTTAGATGAACAAAACAAGTAAAATGGACCTACCTTCCCATAATGTTTTCCCCATTCCTCAGGACCCCTTATAAAGCTGTTGATCTATTATGAATATTGGGTACTTGAGTGAGAAATTAGGTAGCACTAAGAAATTTTTTTATTGTCTTTTCCCAATCTACTAGCCTACCATACCCTAATGGACCTCGACTCTATCATAAGGCTGACTATGGAGTTTGATCTTTGATTAGAAAAAGGAGATGTGCTATGAATCATGTATTTTAGTGTGATTTGACTTTTGAGATTTCTATGTTACCTTTTATATCATTTCATTTTGTTTAAATGATTTGGCTTTTAAATTTTATGGATTTTAAGATTCCTCCTCCATACAAATTTTGAATAACCAACATGAGTGATAAAAGTGATACACATGAATGAACTTTAGAATTTGGTTAAATGAAGCTAAGTATCCAAATATATGACTGATTGAACACTTAGGCTTACATATGAACAATTATGTTATCTCAAGTTTCAACTGTGTATATGCTTAGTATGTGAAAGGAGATAAGGGAATAAGGGAGATCCAAAGTGGATCAGTAAGATAGGATTACAATGAGATGAATTTTTTACTAACTGATCACATGGTAAAGAAGGATTACTAAGGGAAGTAAGGTTTTTATAACCAAGTCATAATAATTATCTGTGTTGTTGAGATAAGGTAGTAAAAAACACAAAGAAAGATAAAAACATCCATGAAAAGAAATGAACTCAAAATATAAGCATGTAATCATGGAAAGCATGAAAAGAAGACATAATAAAAGATAAAAAAGAAATGAAACCATATACAACACATAATGCATAATATAAATATCCATGTGAAATAAATAGCTGAAACTAAATTTGACATATAGTCAAATGGTATAAGATGTATAAAAGTGGATCAAAATTCCAATACAAAATCATAATAAAGAATAAAGTGAAAGAACATGATGTTGTGTTCAAAAATACTGATAACTTTCTCCTAAAACATTATCCATGACATCTAAAATATCTTTGTGAAGATGGGTTCTAACCGAAGCTAGAGTCTCATCTATCTTCATGGAAAGATGTGAACATACTTCTCATCAAATATCCTCAATAGAAAATATAGGCATAGCTGAAGGATCATGCTTTCAAGGGATATCATGTATAGAATACCCAAGAAGGGGAATAGATGCTGGAATATGAATGGTATCTAAAGAATAAGAAGGTGACACTACTAGTGGAAAAGGAACCATAGGTGGGGAAGAAGACATGAGGGAAGAACGAACCATAGGGAAAGGAGGAGACTTATTACATGGGTGAGTTATGGTATGATGAATAGTGGGTGAAAGAATGGTCATAATGTGATCATGAAGGTGCTACTAGAGAATATGGTAAAAATTAGTATGATGGATACTGTACTGGTGCAAAAGATAATATACCTCTGCATATTTTGGAATATACTTAGGTAACAATTTAGGAGGAGGTATAGCCTTGTCTTTGGGCTAGGGAAGGGTAGGATAAAATGTGTCAATATATTACTAAATATTTTGATAGTGGGTGGAATAATGATTATTTATGTTATAGAAGCAAAATATACACTTGATAGTAGACTTTGAGGGGACTACTAATGGAAGAGGTAGAAGCAAAAGCCAGGGAAGGTTGGTATATCTAGTAGTATCTAGTCTAATGATTGAAAAATTTATGAATATCATAGTAGGGTTGATCAACCCATTAGGTGGCCAAGGGATCAAGCTATGGAAAATGAAGAAGGCCATCACCAAGGGGAGGTGGGGCTGGTACAGAGTTTGGCTTGGGATTGTTAGAAGGTAAAAGAAAATCATATATAAGATGAAGCTCAAATAAATGTTGAGTTAGATTAGGAACCAGACTAGAATCATTTGAGTGTGAAATAGGATGCACATAAGGCTTAAGAGGAGTAACTAGCATCTTAGGGTGAAACAAGCTAGAAGGATCCTAATATCTAGAAAAATGATAAGGACTAGTCATAATATGATCTATGAGCATGATCTTAAGGGGATATACCAAAATTGGAGGTGTACTATGTAATCCCTCTATCTTTACCTTATGAAAAATAGGAAGAGTACTAGAATTAGGAACTATGAAATACGGAACACAAGAATACAAATAGAAAGATCAAAATAAAGAAGTGCAATACCTAAGAATCTCAACATCTCTATCCTAGACAAGTAATAATAAAAATGGATCATCTAAAGTGTAACCATCACCATAATATGGTGTATTAAGGTTGATGGTGTAGGTAGGTATGATATTTTCATCAGAAGTTGCATGATGAATATAATGTTAAGTCTTAGTTAAGACTACATGTATGTCATTGATAAGGGGCTAATGGGAGTATGGTTTCAAGGATGGTGGAAGATTTGTGATGAGATGAGGGGATAAATCCAAAGTTTTGATCTTGATGCTAATCTCATCTATCTCATCATCATCAAAATCTAAGAGGTTAAGTGGTATGTTCCCAATGATTTTGGGGTGACCATGATAACCACAATTAGAGTTGACAGGTTAATTAAAATGTTCAGATTTCCATAATGGGATACTAGGAAAGGGTTTAAGGTTTGGAATTTTAAAGACACCATAGTCTTTGAATTTTTTGAAATTATAAGGGTTTGTGTCTCCTTGAATCCTATATATAGCACCATTATGGGGAAACTTGATGCATAAGTAGGTAGATAAGGCATTAACCCTCACACGATGTGTCCAAGGTTTGACAAATAAGATGTTATAATAAAGGGGAAAGTTAAATATTACAACTCTTGATTTAATAATGATAAGAGGGATGGTAATAAGAAGCCACACACAACCTAATACTTCCATCATAACCTTGAAATATACTGCGTGTGGAATTAAGTTTACACTTGAAATATCCAAGGGTTTTAATGAAATTGAGGAAGGTGATGCAAGTGCCTAACCCTTCATCAATCAAAGTGCATTTGACTTGTATATCACCAATTTGAATGCTAATAATTAGTAAGGATCATCCATGTGAAGTATAATCTCATCTATAATCATAGAAGTGATAGGAAATTCAAGGGAAAGATAAGTGTCCATTATTATATCAACATGTATAGAGATCTCTTCACATTATTGTAAGATACTATATTTAGACCCATATAAGGTAGCTTCATGTCCTATGAGGGGAGGATGAGGGATGTTAATTTCAAATAATAATTTCATCAAATGGTTGTGATGGTAGGGGAAGATCACATGATTTCAAGAAAGGGCATTTGAGATGGGAGATAAGTAAGTTATGTGATGGGGTCCTATTCATCATAAACCATGGGGGGAATACTATATAGAGGCACATAATGTTGTAGGATCTCTTGGTAAGGAGGATTGAAAGTGAATTCAATTTTTTTTTGATAAGATATAGTTGGTTTAGTTTGAGGACAAATTGGTTGATTGTCTTTACATGGTGGGATAGTATATCTAGGTATTTCTTGTGATTAAGGTGAAGAAATAATATTAGAAGGTTGGGGAATGTTGTTAATAGGTGTATATGTTGGAGGAATAGTAGAGATAATATACAATTGAAGTATTGGAAGTGGTTCTTAGAAAGAGACACGGTCCTCTTGCCCCAACTCTATTAGATGAGATGGGGAAGAGTCTTGAATGATGCATAATGTTTTGGAGGTTTGGTACATGTGTGTTGGATTAGAGTCAATGAAAGTGACTACCCTATGAATGTTAGTCATATTTACCACATTTTATTTAGTATTTTGGTCTATAAGAATTTCAAAATTATTAGTAGAAGGAGTAGGCATGTCACTCCTATCTTGATGATTAAGAAGAGGGTCTTTATAAATGGAAAGATGAGTATTAGCTTGGTTTAAAGTTTGATTTTTATTTCTTGTTTCTTTATATTTAAATTCTATATCATATGCTTATTGGAACTTATGAATGAGTGATTCATGATCAAAGTTTAGGCCAAGAATAAAATCCATATCTAGATTACATAATTGTCTACAAGTCTCATGGGAGTGGCTCCAACTTGCATAAAACCAACAAATGTTTTTTGGATCATACCATGATTTTATAGGATGAGTAATCTCATGGTAGAGGCCTTGGTGTATTCTTTTGAAGATTGAATAAGGATAATGGATTATGAACACTACTATTGTTTTTTTAGGAAAACATAGGATTAGGGATGTTGTTTGGATGGGGAACTGCTCCATAATGTTGTTGGGGTGATGGATTAAATGTTATGAATGGTATCATAAGTATCAGTGACACCATCATTGTTAGAATGACAATTTTAATATTTAATGAGCATGTGAGTTCCCAAAGGAGGTTGGGATGGTTCAAATTGATGCATGAAAAAATCTTGATGCTTATCTTGGTTGAAGGCTTCTTCCAAGGTCTTTGGAGAGAGCATCCTAACCTAATATTAGAACTTGGGGTAGAGAGAATTAATGAATAGATGAAATAAATTATCTTATGCCATGTTATGATCACACTTATGAGACAATTTCTTCCATCATTTGATGAAAAATTGTGTTGTTTTGGTTTCAAGTTACTTATAATTGATGAAGAGAGCCAAGTTATTCTTGGGGAGATCACTATTTGAAATTCTTGTACTAGGGAGTTAACTAGATAGTCCATGCTAGTGATAGAATGGGATTTGATTTGATTGTACCAATATAAAGCATATTTAGAGATATTTTTAGCTAATACCTTATTAGTGGAAAAGGTATTAAGTTTGACCCAATATTTGTAGAGATTATGAAATGTTTTTAAATGTAAGGTGGGATCAGTGGACCCATTATAACTAATGGTGGGTGTGATAAATCCTATGTTGATAGTGGAAATTTGAGGTATAAGAGGTTCATTTTAGAGATTTATGATCATTTTATTAACAAGGGGTGGTTGAGGAATGAGGTTACCATGGGAATCCCTAAGGGGGTGTGAGGGGGCATTTGGATTTTATGATCCCCATGGAACTTGTTAAGGTTGATTTTTAAGGTGAATGAGATGATTTTGCATATGAATAATTTGATTAGAATTATTGGTTTGAAAAGTCTTCATTTTATTAAGAGTTAGAGTTGATGGGTTTGATTGGTATTTTTACTAGTTTGTGTATCATACAAAGTATTGGTATTAGTATTAGTGGCTTGGGTTACACTATGAGTAATGGTATGTGCAACACTAGTGGTGTGATAAACTTTGGTAGAAAAGGAAGCACTAGTAGCATGATTAGTATGTGTAGCAAAATATGTACTAGTGGAATGATTATCCTTGGAGAAAAGGGAAGCACTAGTAACATGATTAGCATTGGTAGCAAATGATGCACTAGTGGCTTGATTGAGGAGGAGGGGCCTTGAAAAAGGCCCACTAGATGTTGAACCTACCATGTTAGTGGATATACTTGGCATGGAGGTTGAAGAGATCATATAATAATAGGACATGGTGTGGAAGGAGTCAAAATATAAGGGAGATCACCCCCAAATTCATGAGATAATGTAGGGGATGGTGAATGAGGTTCTTCTACTTGACCACCTATCATTAGATTGTAGATAGTTGAAGAATTAGTTAATGAAGAAGATCATTTCAGGTGTGTACTATAATTCAGGATCATATTCTAAGGATGAAAGAGGATTAAAAACTAATGATGAATGAGGAGTCCCATAATTGGTAGTGTGAGTGGAAACATGCACATTGCTTTCATCTAAAGTGGAATCCACAAGCTATTTGTGGGGAATCCTATTGGGATTGGTAAAAATCATAATTTTTGATGGATTAAACTTTGTATGATCCTCAAATAATAATTTCATGATGAGAAAAGGAGGCTGAAGAGTGATGCAAATACAAAATTAGAAAAAAGCATATAGAGTTAAACTAGTCGACTGTGTTCTGTAAACAAGGAATATAAAAATAAAAAGAGAACACAATCGTACAAATCAATTGTGTACTGATGAATAGATAATAGGCCAAGAGAATAAGAGGACATAGTCAGATAGGTTGAATATGTAATACTTAGACAAGGGACTAAACAAGAAGGTAAATAGACAGAGTCAGATAGGTTAATTGTGTATTATAGGTAGAAAGGATAAATAGTCTATAAGAGACTATATTGATAGAAAAGATAATGTTCTAAAATAGAGAAAGGTTTTATGAGATAAAATTTAAGAGAATGAAATTAAGCACATAATAAATTATATCAATGCAATGGATCTGATTACAATACACAACATAAACCTTGCACCAACACTAGCTAATGCAAGCTTTGAAATACAACATACAATGATAAAAGAGAAAGTGAAAATTTTAAAGTAAATTCTAGCTAATTGGTCATCCTAAGTGTTATTAAGTTATAATGATTTTTAATTTTAATGTGATGGGGAATTTGGATGTAAGAAGGAACTAGAAAGCAATCTAAGGCTGGTTTTAGGGCATTTAGGCTGAAAGGGATCTATATTGGTGATGGTATTGGCTTGGTATTAGGGCCTACCCCCTCACTTCAAAATCCCATAGTGATAAGGGTATTGGGTGATTTTAAAATATATACAATAAAAAATGTGTTTATACTTGTCTTGAAAACCAATTTGGATCCCCCTTGGTGATAAAATATAAGTAGGTAGACCTTGGGAAGATAAATGTTTAATGATTTTTATATGTAAAGTGATTTAGAAGTGTGTGAAAAAAGAGAAAAATAGTGTGACTAAATCGATAAATTGAAAAAAATCCTAATTATTTTATGTTTTTTACTTTAATAATATAAGAAACTAAAAAGAAAAGTGGATTAATTACTAGCAAAAAGAAGTTAATTCCTTGATTGAGAAGAGTATAGAATTGGTTCAGGTGACAATGTATGTAAATAGTGTAGAACAGAGTTGACTGGGTTACTATTTTTATATAGAAGTAAGATATGGAAGAACATAGTGTATCAAGTCAACTATGTGATACACACTCATATGTATTCTCTTATGAAACTCTTAGTCAATGAATTAACTTACCAAAACTTGCTCTTGACTCAAACTGACCTATATGATAGTCTTGTCTTTTTAGTACTTATTAAATGAAGGAATACAAAACTAAAAAAATTAAATATTTGGAAGGTCTAAAATAAATTACTAAACAAACAATAATGACCTGTTATAACTACAAAAGCAATCAGTTATTGGTTTTGAAAGATAATTTATCAAACAATCCTATACCCTATTTTGACAAGAGACCTAATTATTGCCCAACTAGGTTAAAGACTAATATGTGGATTTAAAACCAAAAATAAAACTTATAATAGGTTTTAATAATCATTTAAAATAATAATATACTTTCACTTTACTGTTCAAGACTCAATTTTGAGGAAACTAGACAAATTTTCTGATTCACTGTCAAGGAAACTCAGAAGATTGCCACTATGTCTGTATGCCTCCAA
The DNA here is from genome assembly GCA_037957365.1 of Torreya grandis. NCBI lineage: Eukaryota > Viridiplantae > Streptophyta > Pinopsida > Cupressales > Taxaceae > Torreya > Torreya grandis. The sequence goes on along the minus strand of JARHVA010000357.1, from coordinate 4,481,734 downwards.
ATGACTTAAAACCACCTTAATATATTTGGTAACATTTTTAAAATTATTTACAAAAAATTTGGGAATTTTACAAGGGTGTAAAATGGAATTATGGCTCTTTTTGTAGTATAAACCAAGTAACTAGGGTTTTCATGAGTGTATTGAACCTGAGAGCTAATTAAGCATAGTTCATAAAGAATAAAGAATAATTATTTAAAATAACACTTTAATGATATTTTTTTAATAATATTTAACCTATCCAATCATTTAAATGAAACCATGCATAGTTTTCATCAATAAAAAAGGACTGATAAATAGGGTTTTTGGACAAAATAGGGTCTGTGCAATAAGAAAGAGGTTTGTATGACCTTGTGTTCAATTTATTTGATTGAATGAGTTATAATAAAATTAAATAAGGATATTAAACATATTATATACACTTATTAAACTTAAAAACACTTTATTATCTTACAAAATATACTAGAATACAATCTTATTACACATAGAGACTGTTATACATAGACATATACACACTATGTAACTTGAACAAGAGCCATTTCAAAGTGTTTTAGGATTTATTATCCATTTAAGATATATTATAATTTATGGACCTTTTTTATCCTCTATTTTTTTGTTTTTCTAAATTGATTATGTGTAACCATGCTCCAAATTTTGCTCTATTGACCTGCCTATTTTGAGAATACATACAACAAACAACCTTTTTCAAGCACATATAGTTACCAAATGATAAATGTGACCATAAATGATAAATATTGATATTATAATACATGTATCAACTTATATAATCATGAATTTTACCAAAATATAGAAATTTGGCCATTACATATGATTTTTACAACTTGACAATTTTGAAAATTCAAATTTGAAATTGGTAGAAAACCACCAATTGAGTATTCTAAGTTGATATATCATTTCGTAAGAACTATAAAAGAATTTTTAAGGCCTAAATGACTCCTTTATACCTTAATATACTTACTAAGACTCTTATATAATATTAACCTATTCATATGTATTATGTTCTTGCATCAATCCACCAAGGTGCAAAAGAAGTCAACCCTGCACTTATTTTATGGGATGTTCAATATCAGTACCATGATTTTTGATTTGAGAAAAAAAAATCCAAGTTGAATATTCAATATTATGATATTTTTAATTTATGAGGTACTGAAAATAGTCTTTACCTCTTATCCTTTTGACCACTTTCTTATCTATAATGCTCTCTGGTTGATCTGGTGGCTTCTTTGGTTGTTATTGTTCCCAAGAAATGGTTTGACCAGTCACATCAATAGATATTTTCCCATAAATTTCTCCTTCCCTATATGGATAAAGATAAAAAATATTAATTATAGGATAAAAACCAATATATTTTATAATTTTTATCTCATATGCATTGGAATAAGACTTCCTAAGGACCTTGCATGACCCTATATTTTTCAGTTTTATTTTGTTGTACTCTCCTTTGGAAACCTTTATTTTGTTAAATGATCTAAGACAATATATAAATCATCAAAGTTCATCTCTTTCCTTTTAATTTTTTTTTTCTTGTACTTACCTATACTTATTTTAATTCTTTATTTCACTTGTTCTTGTAGCTCTTGCATGGCTACTATAAATTCCTCCCCTTCTGCACTCCTTATTTCTTGCTGGCCTAAATTTATAAGTTTATAAATGACCCTAGGATGAATAAAATTAACAATTTGAAAAGGATATTTACTTGTACTCTTTTTTAGTGAGTCATTGTAATCATATTCTACCTGTGTAAATAATTGATCCCATTTCTTAGGGTGTTCACTTACCAAACTTCTTAGGATGTTTCCAAGGTATCTATTCATCACTTCTATTTTTACATCAATTTGAGGGTGATAGGTCGAATTGAAGTTCAACTTTTTTCCAAGATTTTGCCAAAGAGTTCTTTAAAAGATGACCTACAAATTTAGTGTCTCTATCTAAAATAATAATTTTAGGTAATCCATACAACCTTACTATCTCTTTAAAGAATAGATAAACTATATGAGTTGCATCACTCACCTTATAACAAGGTATAAAATGAGGTAGTTTAGATAATCTATCTACTACCACAAAAATGGAATCATTACCTTTTTGTGTCATGGGTAGTCCAAGAACAAAATCCATACTTATTGAGTCTCATGGTATATCAGGAATAGGTAGGGGCTGATATAGGCCTATATTTTGACTTCTTCCCTTAACATATTGACAAATATTAAAACTTTCAACATATTTAATCACATAATTTGTCATATTTGGCCAATAATATATGGCATTTGAGCTAATGTCTTGTCTTGTCCAAAATGACCTACAAGACTCTCATTATGCTTTTATTTGATGAGATTATCTCATAGATCCTTTTAGAATACACAATTATTTGACTTTAACTAAGATACCTTATTGAATCATATAATCCATCTAATGAATTGTATTTTGACTTGTTGGATCTTTACATACCTCATAGACTTCTTTGAAATCTAAATCTTCTTGGTATAAAGTTTTTGAGATCATCAAATCCTACAACCTTCACTTGTATTTCCTATAAAATTAGTCTTATTCTACACAAGGCATCATCAAACTTATTAGTTTTTCCAATTTTTTGCTTAATCAAAATTAAAAATTTTGAAAAAATTATACCCACTTTGCATGTATTTGATTTAACTTATGTTGACTAGTTATAAACTGCAAGGCATGATTATTAATGACTAAAATAAACTCCTTAGCATTAGATAATGCCTCCATTTTTTCAATGCTTGAATAATGGTGTATAATTCCTGATCATAGGCTAAATACTTTCTTTTGGATTTATTTAGATTTTCACTGAAAGAAGTAACTAGCTTACCTTCTTGGATTAGAACTGCTCTAATGGTTGTCCCACTTACATCACATTCAACTTGAAATAATTTACTAAAATTAGGTAAGGCCAATATGGGTTGCTCTTTAATTTTTTTTCAAAATATGAAATTTTTTATTAGCTTCATCATTCCATTTGAATGGCTACTTGTTACCCTTAATAGTTTCTACCATAGGTGCACAAATAGTAATGAAATTCCTTATGAAATTTTTTATAGAAAGTAGAAAGCCCATGAAAAATTCTTACCTCAAATGGACTCCTAGGTGGGCCATTCCTCTATTTCCTTTTAAATTTACCTTATCCATATTTAGTACTTCTTGTGAGATGACAAATACCAAATAGGTTAGTTCATTTTTCAAGAAAGTACATTTATTAAGGTTTATCAACAACCTTTCATCCTACAACTTCCTTAAAACCATCATCAAATGATTAAGATGATCTTCTTTATATCTACTAAAAACTAGAATATCATCAAGGTACACACCAAAAGATTTACCTATGAATGGTTTAAGTACTTCATTCATCAGCCTCATGAAGGTACTGGGAACATTTCTTAAGCCAAATGGCATTACAAACCATTCAACAAGGACCATCATTTGTTTTGAAAGCTATTTTCCATTCATCCCCTTCTTTAATTATTATTCAATATCCACTTTTTAGATATATCTTAGAAAATTATCTAGAACCAATAATACAATCCAATAAATCATAAATTTTGGGCAAAGGAAATCTATACCTTATTTTGATCTTATTGATGGATCTTGAATCCATGCACATTCTCCAACCACCATCCTTATTTAGAGATAACACTGTAGGAACTGCACATGGACTTAAAATTTATCTCATAAATCCTTTGTCCAATAATTCTTGTAACTACTTCTTAATCTCATCATTTTCCTTAGGAGTCATTTTCTATGTAACTTTATCAGATAAATTATCACCAAGAATTAGATCTATATGATGACTTATACTTCATTTATGAGGTAATTCATTTGGTAGATCATCTACCACAATATCCATTAATTCACTTAACAAATATTGAATATATAAAGCAATTCATTAAGCTTAGTATATGTTAAAACTATTTTAAGCTTACCAATGAGAGCATATCTCACCTCTTCTTTCTTTATTTGATGTAAAAATTCTTTCCCATTGGCCAACAATACCTTTGTGTCCTCCTTTGTAGCTGTATCACTTTTTTTTATAAGTTGGAGAACATGAATTTTACCATCTTTCATAAATGTATAAGTGTTAAGCTTACCATTATGGATAGATTGTCTATCATATTTCCGTGATCTTCCTAAAAGGATATGGAAAACAATCATTGGAATTATATCACATGTGATAGTATCTTTGTAACTCCTTATATACAATTCTACATTACCCTGTTCATTAACTAAAATTTGATGACCCTTTTGAAGCTAAGAAAATTTATAAGGAGTAGGATGGATTACCTTGTTCAATTTCAACATACTTAACATTTATATAGAAACCAAACTATCAGTGTTACCACTATCATTGATCACTTGGCAACATTTACCCTTGGCCTTACATGTAGTTTTGAAGAGTGTTTTCCTTTGAGGTGGTTGTTTAAGCTCTTTGGCTAGTTTTAGCAAGATTCTCTTTATCAATAGTGAATCTCCTTCTAGAGCATCTTATTGGATATGAGTGCTTACACTTTTTTCCTCTTCTACTAGAGTGATGTAATATATTCTTTAACTGTTAGATGGATATTCTATACATTCATATGATCTATGTCCATATTTGCCACATTTGAAACACCTACCGCTAAATTCTCTACTTATACCTCTATAAAAAGGCCTTATTACTCTAAAATGAGACCTACCTCTTGAAGGTGATGCTTATCTTGGGAAGCTACTAGTTTCTCCTTGATGAGATTGAATCTAATTCCTTTCTCCTTGTTGTTCTCTACCCCTATAGGATCTGCTTCTTCCTCTAGCATGTGTAGGTTACCTTCTTAAAATGTTGTATTCTAATTTCAAGGAATATTGATATGACTCATAAAATATTTTAGGCATAATAAGAGTGATATCATATTTTATGAAAATTTTTAGACCATTCAAATATCTTACTACCTTCTCCAAGTCTTCCTCTGTGTGACCAGTCCTTATAGTCAACCTATAGAACTCTGTTGTGTACTCTTATACCATCATGTATTTTTATTTCATATTCTAAATTTATTTTAGGAGGTTGGTTTTATAATCATTAGGCATGCATTTTCCATTCAATTTTGACACAATTCTATTCCAACTGGTTATTTTTCCATTTCTTTTCCTTCTGCTCTTTGTTTGCACACCATCCCACAATAGGGATGCATGACCTTTCAACTTTATCACTGTAAATTTTGCTTTCCTTTATTATTAAAAATTTTAAATTCAAAATATTTATCTAATGACCTAATACAATCAATTAAATATTCAACATTCAAGTTTCCATCATACATAGGTACATCTACCTTTGGTTTGGAGGTTGATCCCATTATTACCTTCACAAGCCTCTCTTTATGTCCTTCCAACTCTACTATAAATGGTTCTTATTTAGATCCTTCATACTATATATTAATAAAATATCCAATATCCACTCCTATCCTTTGTGATAATTCCATTACTTCCATTTTGGTGTTGAGACTTCTGATCTCTTCAATTAACACTGCATTGGTTACTTGTCTCGTTGCTCCTCCTCTTGCTACAACCCTTGTTGCCATTTTGCCTTATTTATCTAACCATAGAACTTTTGATTGTGATTTTTTTTGTGATTTTATACCAAATATGATACACACTCATATTTATTCTCTTATAAAAATCTTAGTCAATCAATTAACTTACTAAATCTCTCTCTTGACTCAAACTGTCATATATGATAATATTATTTTTTAGTCCTTGTTCAATGAAGGAATGTGAAAATAAAATAATTAAAGATTTTTAGGCTATAAAAAATTACTAAATAACCAATAATTACCTTTTATAATTAAAAATCCAATCTAGTTATTGGTCTTGAAAGATAATTTATCAAAAAGTCCTATGGCCTATTTTGACAAAAGACCTAATTGTTACCCAAATAAGTTATATCCTAATTTGTGGATTTAAAACCTAAAATAAAAATTATAATAGGGTTTAATAATCATTTAAAATAATAATCAACTTTCAATTGACTACTCAAGAGTCAATTTTGAGGAAACTAGACAAATTTCCCAATTCATTGTCAAGGAAATTCAGAATTCTAAGTTTTGACTAGACATAGTCGATTGATACAACATTCGTATGACTAAAAATGAATTAAAAAAAAACTTAGTATATTTTTTAATATTATTTAAAATATTTACACAAAATTTGGGAATTTTAAAAGGGTTAAAAATGGAATTATGGCTCTTTTTGTAGTATAAACCATATAACTAGGGTTTTCTTGAGTGTATTAAACTGGAGAGCTAATTAAGCATAATTCATAAAGAATAAAGACTATTTATTTCAAATAAAAATATAATGAATCTATTTTTAACCTATTAAACCTCTCCAATCATCAAAATGAAACCATGCATAGTTTTCATTAACCAAAAAGCACTAAGAAATCGGGTTTTTGGATAAAATAGGGTCTGTGCAATAAGAAAGAGGTCGGTATGACCTTGTGTTCAATTTATTTGATTGAATAAGTTATAATAAAATTAAATAAGGATATTACACAACTTATATACACTAATTACACTAAAAAACACTTTTTTGTCTTACAAAATATACCAAAATACACTCTTCTTACACATAGAGACTGTTATACATAGACATATACACACTATGTAACCTAAGCAAGAGAAATTTATAAGAGTTTTAGGATTTATTATACCTTGGATATATAATATAAGTTAAGTAACTTTTTTATCCTCTATTGGTTCATTTTTCCAATTTTGGTATGTGTAACTATGCTCCAAAATTTGCTCTATTGACATGCTTGTTTTGAGAATACATACAACAACCAACCTTTTTCAAGCACATATAGTTACCAAATGTTAAATATGACTATATATGATTAATATTGATCCTATAATACATGGATAAACTTATATAATCATTAATTTTACCACACTCTCTATAAATTTGAACATTACCTATGATTTTTACAACTTGACAATTTTGAAAATTCAAATTTGAAATTGCTGGGAAACCACCAATTGAGTATTCTAAGCTAATATATCATCTATGAAGCACTATAAAATAATTATTAGTACATAAATTAATATTTTATACATTAATATATTTACTAAGACAATTATACAATAACAAACTATTTATATACATGATGCTCCTACATCACTATGTCTTCTAGATAGAAGATAAACTACAAAATTGTGTCGAATAGGTCAACCCAATTGGATATAGGGATACAATTTTATAGACTAAAAACTTGTGAAAAATAGTACTGAGAAGAAATAACTAAAATTATAGAGAGATAAATAATGAACCTTGATGGGTTAGATGATACTTAGATTTCAAAATTTTATGTTGTGATGTTCAAATGCTGATTCAAAATTATGCTAATAGAGTTGACTGGTTTGATAGAGTTTTCAAAACCTATGTGATGAAAAATAAAAGTTGTGAATAGAGTCGACTAGATTAACTATGATTTTAAACCTATATGTTGACACAATATAATTGTGAATAGAGTTTATTGGTTTGACTATGTATACAAATCTAGATCTAAAAGAGAAAACTATGTCAAACTAATTGATTTGATAACCTATATGTGGAGAAGACCTACACAAACTAAACATAGTCATTTTGGAATGAATATGTATTAAACCTATGCACAAAATTTTAGAAATGTACTAAGTGGTTTGATATAGTATTGTAAAGGTAGAAAAATATAATATGATGACTAAATGAAAGTGTGAAATAAAACCTACAAGGGTTTTATTCATGTCGGGTTCACTATAATGTATGCAAAGGGAAATGTAACTAATATATTAATCAATCCTAGCTTAGAGAATATAAATCCTACTTACACTTTCAATTTTTGATACATTATATATTCATGGTCATGACTTAGATGAATCCACTAGACCTAACCAAGGGATCTCTTACAATAATAACATCACTAGAGAGGGTTCCAAATCCTCTAGTCAAGCAACACCATGAAATAACCCTAGCTAGGTCCTATGTTTTCATATTCACACAATAAATGACAAGTAAATTAAATTCTAATCTAGTGCTCACCAAAGCTTTTGGAACAAAGTGGGGGCAATAAACATAAAATTAAACATGTATAGAAGATCTATACTCACATCAATGTATATTAAATCCTAATGCATGTGAGAGAAGTACAAATGCAAATCTATCTAATCTTACAAAGGAGGAATAAAGTTAGGAATACTTAAGTTTGAACATGAACCTGCTTAGCCTCAATCTCTCCTTTGGCCAATGTGCTTCATAATAGGTTATTGTGGTATGTAAGGATAACAAGGATAAGTTAGATCTAGGCTACATGACCTTTCTATGCATCCAAAAGACTTATCCATAAGATAAGATCCATATCTCCAAAGAAAGTATTGAAACCTTAAGCTATTATCCTCAAGTATAATGGTGGATAAGCCGATGCATAATATATTATTCTAATTTTTCTCTTCTCTATAAATAATGAAAATGGATGTGTATATATAGCTGAATCTAACCCTAAACCTTTCCAAAAGTTTATCCAATAGGGTTAGCCCAATTGAATATGTATCTCTATTGATAAAAAAAATTAGGTCTTAGTCTAGGTCAGCTAAGGGTTGACCTAAACCCTAAATATGTTTTATCATTTTGAGTATAGGGTCAATTGGGTTGACAGTGTAATGTAAATCATAAATAAGGGTTTTAGGATTAAGAGGAGGTAATGAAGGTAGTAAAATATTGGAGGAGTGTGAAAGATAGGAGATAAGGCTTAGGGAAGTTTTTAAGGATATGGTTATGTAGATAGCAAGTGGTGATATAGGCAAAAACAATCCTATAAAGCACCAATGGTTTGCCCACTCCTTTCCCAGTACACTCTTTATGGCATGCACTCAGAGAGATTGAGACTTGATAGGTTCCTGCAAGAGATAAAACATCAATAATTAATAAAGTTTGAAAATATTATGTTTATACAATCACTAATTATCTCATTGTATCCTTTCTTGAGTTTATTAATTTGTGCATAAGATAATTTATATTATGGATCGGAAAGGAAGGTCATAAAACTATTACAAAGAAACAACTTGGTTAATATTTGTCATTATATGCATAAGCCAATCATCTTTCATGGAATGATCTAAGGTGTTGTTATGGGTCACCTTTACCTTTATATAATGGAAGATTATAAGCTACAAAGTTTTTTTGTAAATGATAATATTCTATTTTGGGGGATAATGGGTTATGAATCAAGGTATGTGAATCCATGAAATAACTAACTATTAATGCACCTTGACGTAGATGCAACACCTTAACATGTAGATCTAAAATAATCTACTGAAGGGAATGTGAAATAGGTGAGGTTGGTAATGTAATAGGTGTATTCATAATGGGAGGGGTAAATGTTACCTGGGTAGTAATAGTATGGATATGTGTTGGAAGCCTTGTTTTTTCCCCAAACCTTGGGTCGACATCACATATATCACTAAAGGTGTAGATGTAGGAATAATACCAATAGTAATGGTCTGAACACTTGAAGTGGAGTTGCTAGCTTGAAAATAGTAAAGGGTTCTTGTTATTATGCCTGAGATGTTGTAAACTTAGCTTGTTATGCACCATCAAATGCTAATATAAATTTGAAAATTATACCCATATCTTTGGGTATTAACAGAGTCCTTGGAAAAAAATAGACAAGGCTTTGACTTGGTCAGGATCCACCCCATTAATTTCATTGGGATTAATTTTATATAGGCCTTCACAATTATCTTAATTATTATATTCATTATAGTTATCTTGATTATATTGTTCTATTGGAGACATGTCATCATAATCATCTATTGGCACATATTCATGAATAATTGCATCATCAAAATAAGAATAAACTTTAAATTTCATCCAATTTAGATGAGGTAAGGACTATGAGCATGCTTTATATGGGTTCCACTTAATCTATCATTGTATCTTAGAGGGATAAGGGAACTATCCTTATTGGATGACATATGATGAAATCATGAAAGTATGCCAAAGGGTAATACCAAAGGTGAAAATATTTATTGTCTTTTGTATGGGGAAATAAGAGATTAAATTTGAAACCCTAAGATTTTTTTGAAACCCTATAAGGATGGAACCCTGAGGAAAACCTAGGGTTTGACATGACTCGATCAATTTATAGGTTCACCAATAAGTTTTACCCTTGTTTGGTTTTGGAAACCCTAATAGGATAGAAAATAGTATAATAATTCAAATTGATAAATATGACATTCAAGCACAAATTTGAATGTAAAATACTTAAACTAATTTTAATTATTTGACAAGTGTTATATGCTAAATATAGTAAATAAATAAAGGGATGAGTACTTATATTTTTTCTTTTTCTTTCTAACCATGACTATATTCCAATAGTGGAAAATAGGCTGAAATAAACCTATGTTTCATCTAGTTCATGAATTGTGTTTCTATCTATGTAGAACTAGGTTAATATCGACTACCAATACTAACATAAGTCATCAGTAGTGACTTATGTAGACATGAGGGCCTATGATTATATAACCACCATTATCTATATCTGAAAGCTCTATTTGTGTGATGTCAAACCTTGTTGATGTGCACAAATTTTGAAATCAACTTCCTTCACATTGAAACCCTAGATGTATTGTGAGGGATACAAACCTATAAAAACTAGGAAAGTGTAATGGATTGAGTTGACCTTAGTCACCCCCATTTGATGATTGACCACTTATTATGTATCTATACTCTAAAGAGTGAAAAAAAACCACATGTTGTTCTCCAACCTGGTGTTATTGTGAAATTATGATTCTTTTCTATATGTATGTAGCTAATAATTTAAATTTATTACTTGAAGGTTCTTCTTTGACTTGTATTTAATATGCTTTAGACTTGGATTGTGGCTGCTTTTAATGATAAATTCACAATTTGGGAAGAATAAGGATATTTTTTCAACGTGAAATATTGTATAGATGTGTACCAAATATGTTCTAAGTCCCCTATCAAGTGATGCCTTGATTTATATTAATGTGAATCCAATTAGGTAATTTATCATTCCATAAATATATTAGGGAGATGGGCTACCCTAAGGAAAGGTTTGATTTTGAAAACTAGATGCTGTTAGGAGAGGGTTAGTATTGATTAGATTAGGTCAGTATCAACTCAAAATATTGATTAAACATGAGGTTACATACACATGTACAAGTATACTAATTTAAGAATCTATACAAGTTTATTCATGATAATATACTAATTTAAAACAAACAAATTAGGTTCTTTTAAGTGTGTAAAGTAGAACAGAAGGATCAAACTCATAAGGAAGCATGTAGGTGTGAGATAATGGTGAGTTAATAACATATTTGTGGGATCAAGTCATGCATGGTAAATGTGTGTCAAAATCATCATTGTAAATTACTTAATACCATTTTTTAGTATCCATTTACTCATATATGGGCTTGATCCTACCAAATTTCCATTATTATTACATAAGACGTTTTAAGTCTCTGCATAATTAGTTTAATTGTTGGGGATCAACCAACAATGGATTACACTTGTGAAAGCAATAAACGCGGAAATAAATCAGATAGATAAGCAACTAGAATGATAAATAGAACAGAACAAGAGATACAAGAAACCACCCTGAAAACTTGTATTAAAACTCTTTACAAAAGGAATACAATTGAAGAAACTTCTTTCTTCCACACCTCTCAGATGCACACAAGATCTCACACTAGATCTCTATTGCTCAAGAGCTCTCTCTCTCAAGTAAAATCAATTCCAACAACCTGGATTGATGCAACCCAGTACTTTCCTTCAAACATTCACAATGTTCTACTCATACTCACACAATAGCTAAGAAGATCTTTCCTACATATAGAATTAGGAAACTTGAGCATGTACTCACAACAAACAGTTAAGCCACTTGAACAAGGGCTCTAAAAATAATATTGCTAATAATAGAGACACGAGCTTAAGTCTACAACTCAAACTCATCATGCAAACACTCGCTTCTGTCCTCAAAAATCACTTTCTGGACACACAGGTAACCGACGTCGGTTCCTGCCTGTTCGCCTGTGACCATTGTCGGCCGACCCACTACTGACGTCGGTGCCTCCACAACTGCACCTGACTGACGTCGGTCGCTCCAGACTGACGCCGATGTCTGTGTAGACCCAAAACTATTTAAGTCTACTCCTTGGTGAAGCTTTTAGCTCCACACCCTAACAATCTCCCACTTGGAGATAAACAGCTGCACCAGTACCTATACAACAACATCTTCTAGCTCCTCCATCTTCAACTCAATCATGAAGACCAACAGAAGTTGAATGAAGATTCAAATTCTCCTTTGTAACCAGCTTGGTTAACATATCAGTAGGATTCTTGTCTGTATGGATCTTCTCCAGCTTCAACTCACCATCTTCCAATACCTGCCGTATGAAGTGGTACCTTAGCTGTATGTGCTTGGTTCTTGAATGAAAGGCTGAATTCTTAGCCAAATGGATTGCACTCTGACTGTCATTATACAATCTGCAACTCCCATGCTCCCTTCCAAGCTCTTCCATGAACTATGTCATCCATATCATCTCCTTGCTAGCTTCTGTGGCTGCAATGTACTCTGCTTCTGTAGTTGACAAGGCAACAACCTTCTGCAACTTAGATATCCAACTAACTGCCATTCCACCTACAGTAAAAACATAACCTGTGGTGCTCCTCCTGCCATCCAAATCACCTGCCATATCTGAATCTACATAACCATGTAGAGAAGTATCTGAACCTCCATAGCACAAGTGCCTACTGCTGGTTCCTCTCAAATATCTAAGGATCCACTGAACTGCTTTCCAATGTTCCTTACCTGGATTGGCCATATACTTACTTACTACTCCCACTGCTTGGGCAATATCTGGTCTAGTACACACCATTGCATACATCAAACTCCCTACCACGGAAGAATATGGAACCTTACTCATGTACTCTACCTCATCATGTGAATTAGGACATTGTTCTTTACTCAACTTAAAATGTCCAGCCAAAGGTGTGCTTACCGGTTTAACATCCTGCATATTGAACCGTTTCAACACCTTGTCCACATAATCCTCTTGAGACAATATCAACCTGTGATTGTCCCTATCTCTCTTAATGCTCATGCCAAGGATTTTCTTTACTGCTCCCAAATCCTTCATAGCAAATGTTTGAGCTAATTTCACCTTAAGCTCAGAGATATCCTGCATGTGAGATCCTGTAACCAACATATCATCTACATACAACAATAGAATAATATATCTACCATTATCAAATCTCTTAAAATATACACAATGGTCAGATTGACATCCACTGTAGCCATGCTCAGTCATAAAGCTATCAAATTTCAAATACCATTATCTAGGAGCTTGCTCGAGGCCATACAAGCTTTTCTTCAACCTGCACACTAACTTCTCCTTACCCTTGACCTCAAATCCTTCTGGCTATTCCATGTATATTTCCTCATCCAAATCTCCATGAAGAAACACTGTCTTAACATCTAGCTGCTCAAGATGCAAATCCTCAAAAGCAACCAAAGACAATACAACCCTTATAGAAGTCATCTTAACAACAGGAGAAAAAATCTCACCAAAATCAATACCTGGCTTTTGTGCAAATCCTTTCACTACCAATCTGGCCTTATATCTCATCTGTCCATCCTCACCTTCCTTCAACCTGTAGGTCCATCTGTTCTTCAGTGTTCTCTTACCAGCTGGCAACTCAACCAAATCCCATGTTTGGTTCTCTCTTAAGGACTCCATCTCCTCAACCATGCCACGCTCCCACTTACTCCTGGACTCCACCTGTAATGCTTCTTCAAAACTCTCTGGTTCTCCACCATCAGTTAGCAATAAATAGTATAAGGAAGGAGAATATCTAATTGGAGGCTTACTTACCCTTTCTAACCTCCTGATGGGTGTCTTGGACTCATTCTCAACACGCTGTCCACCTAAATTCTCTGACAGTGACCAACCTCAACCACCTGTAGACCTGTTACTGGCCGATGCCAGTTCTTCCTGGCCAACGTCAGTGCCTGATTATTCGATGTCAGTCTCTGTATGACCGACATCGATTTCTGTACTGCCGACGTCGGTCCTTACCCTGCTGACGTCGGTCTCTGTGTTTTCCTGTAAGTGATTATTTCTTTTTCCCACGAGCTCATTTTGGACCATAACTTCATCTAATTCACCATTGCTCTGCCCAGATTGATCCAGCTTCCTTATCTGATCACTATACATCACTTTTTCATTGAAAACAACATCACAGCTCCTAATTACCTTGTTAGTTCCTAGATTCCAAAATTTGAAACCAAAATCATCTAAGCCATAGCCAATAAACGTGCACCTCATAGACTTAGCATCAAGATTCTTTCTATTTTCCTTATCTACGTGCACAAAGGCTTCACAACCAAAAACTTTGAGATATGAGAGATCTACCTTTTTACCTGTCCATGCCTCTTTTGGAATTCCACCATCCAGAGCTATAGAGGGTCCTCTATTAATCAGGTACACTGCGGTGCCAACTGCTTCTACCCAAAACTCTAAGGGCAACCCAACATGCAATCTCATACATCTTGCACACTCCATGATTGTTCCTTTCATCCTTTCAGCAATACCATTCTGCTGATGTGTCCTTGGAACCGTCCTTTGCCTACGGATTCCATGTGTGTAACAATACCAGTTAAACTTAAGACTGCAAATTCACTGCCATTATCAGATCTCAAGCACTTCAATCTTCTGCCTATTTCATTCTCAACCATAGCTTTCCAAATCTTAAAAGTCTCAAAAACATTAGATTTCTTTTTAATACAGTAGATCCATACCTTCCTTGTAGCATCATCTATGAATGTAACATAGTACCGTGATCCTCCAATAGAGGCTACCTGAGCCGGTCCCCACACGTCTGTGTGAACAAGCTGCAACTTATGCCTTTTCTTAGTAGACCCAGTCTTGAGAAAACTAACCCTTTTCTGTTTTCCAAATACACAATGCTCACAAAATTCTAGATCCATACTTTTCAAATCTGAAAGCATACCTTTAGACTTAAGAATTGACATCCCCTTCTCACTCATGTGGCCAAGCCTTGAGTGCCACAATTTAGCATCCACATCTGAAGTAGATAATACAAAAGGATATTTGTTAGTAACACAATTACATAAATAGAGAGTACCTTCTCTCTTACCTCTGGCCATAACAAGTGCACCCTTGGTCACCTTCCAAGAATCTGCTGTGAGAGTTACTATACAACCCTCATCTCCTAACTTTCTTGCAGAAATCAAATTTCTCTTTAAGCTAAGAACATGCATCACATCTCTCAACACCCATGTGTTTCCATTCTACATCTTCAGCTGCACTTTACCTTTGCCAATAATCTTACAAGGCTCATCATCCCCTAATTACACTATTCCAAAATCTCCATGGATATAGTCACTAAAATATTCTCTGTTAGGGGTAGCATGGAAAGATGCACCAGAATCTAATACCCAAGATTCTATATTATTATGCAAAGAGAAAATTAGAGCATCTTGTGCAATACCTACAACCTTTGTCTCTTCCTTTCCTTCGTGCTGATTGTCCTCCTTAGGCTTTGACCAGCAATCTCTGCTTATGTGCCCCAACTTTCCACAGTTCCAGCATTGTGGCCTTCTGCCATTTCTGGATTTGGATCTGCCTCTTCCCTTAGACTTAGATCTTGATCTCCTCTTGCTCCTTTATTTTTGCCTTCCCCTGCTCTCGAGATTTAAAGCATTCCCAGATGTCTCTTCTGTGCTTTTCCTGCGAATTTCCTCATTCAAGATAACACTAACAACATCCTCTACTTTTAAAATATTCGAAGCAGAAGCAGTATTAGAAACTGCCATTACCAAGCCATGCCAACTTTCAGGCAAAGAACATAATATTAAAAGAGCTTTTATTTCATCATCAAATACAATATTGATGGAACTTAACTGATTAACAATACCATAGAAATCATTCAGGTGATTAGATACAGATCCACCTTCTTGCATATGCAAATTAAATAACTGCTTCATTAAATATACCTTATTAGAAGCTGAGAGTTTTTCATACAAATTTGCTAACGTAGTCATTAAATCTACCATTGTTTTAGCCTGTGACAAATTAGATATCACAGTGGATGCAAGACTCAGTCTTATAGACCCCAGAGCCTTTCTGTCAAGAACTTCCCATTCTTCATCCTCCATGTCCTTGGGCTTCTTAGCAATCCCACCTAACGGTAAGTAAAGATCTTTCTAATACAGATAGTCTTTTATCTGCATTCTCTAATGTTGATAGTTCTTTCCATTAAACTTTTCCATTCTCAACTTACTTTCTTCTGCCATTGCTTCTCCCACTCAAACAAAAATCCCTGCAGAAACCTCTGTGAGCAACCTGTAATCCAAACACACTACACAGATCTGAACCACCTGTTAGTGAACCTGAGCTCTGATACCACTTGTTGGGGATCAACCAACAATGGATTACACTTGTGAAAGCAATAAACGTGGAAATAAATTAGATAGATAAGCAACTAGAATGATAAATAGCACAGAACAAGAGATACAAGAAACCACCCTGAAAACTTGTATTAAAACTCTTTACAAAAGGAATACAATTGAAGAAACTTCTTTCTTCCACACCTCTCTCAGATGCACACAAGATCTCACACTAGATCTCTATTCCTCAAGAGCTCTCTCTCTCAAGTACAATCAATCCAACAACCTGGATTGATGCAACTCAGTACTGTCCTTCAAACATTCACAATGTTCTACTCATACTCACACAATAGCTAAGAAGATCTTTCCTACATATAGAATTAGGAAACTTGAGCATGTACTCACAACAAACAATTAAGCCACTTGAATAAGGGCTCTAAAAATAATATTGCTAATAATAGAGATGTGAGCTTAAGTCTATAACTCAAACTCATCATGCAAACACTCGCTTCTGTCCTCGGAAATCACTTTCTGGACACACAGGTAACCGACGTCAGTTCCTGCCTGTTCACCTGTGACCATCGCCGGCTGACCCACTGCCGACGTCGGCACCTCTGCAACTGCACTTGACCAACGTCGATCGCTCCTGACCGACGCCGGTGTCTGTGTAGACTCGAAACTGTTTAAGTCTGCTCTTTGGTGAAGCTTTTAGCTCCACACCCTAACATTAATATCATTTTGATTCTATATCATGATCTTATATTATTATTCATACTTTTTGAATAGTTTCAAATGTATTTAGATAGTTATATTGCTGCTAACTTATCTACTTAGGTTAGATCTTTCTATGTGCTATTTAACAACTAGTTTCCCAAATTTAATTCATTCACATGGGTTAGCTTGTATATTTCACATGCTAGTTGAGAGTTAATCATCCAAAGAGTCATCCATATAAACATATCAAGCCTAATATTATGATCATATAACAATCATATACTTATCATATCAAAATACACTACACATCGAGAGGAACTTCTATAAATCTCCCAAATCTGAAACTCCTCAAATGAGAAATATCTTAGCTAAGTTTGATACCATTTTCAAGGTCAATTCACATGTTTTCAAGATTTGAAATTAATATAAAGGATTTTATTACATGATATTATTATAAATTATTTCATATACTTATATAGATGAGAGATTTACATTTATTTTAACTTCCCTCTTTGGAGTATTGATACATAGGCAACACTTAGTAGATGGGGTGGCTAAGGTTAGCTTAACCCTTCCCTTTCACCCATTTTCCATGTTTTATAGTGGCATTTTAGTGCATAAATAGGGTTATAATAAAGGAGAAAGATGAAAATGACATTTATGAAGAATCAAAGACATCTACATGCACACGATCAAAGACATATGCATGCATAGGAACCCTTATAAAACACAAGTGAAATATTTAGAACTATCATATATTGAAAAAAACACACATGAAAGTTATGGGCCATAGTATAAAATGCCACACTACACAAACATATAGGATGTGAATTTTTTTTTAGGCTTGTGTAGACACTCTATTTCTATATTTGAGCACTCACATGCCCTTTCCCAATCCAAACTTGAAACAAACCATGCATTCAATTCCTATAGTGTTCTCCATAAATAATAAGCTACTATACTTTGATAATTACACTTAGATTTATTTTGTTATTATATTGTTAGGTATGTGGAGCTAAAAGCTTCACCAAGGAGCATAGACAAACAAGTTCGGGTCTACACAGACGCCGGCGTCGGTCAGGAGCGACCGACGTCGGTCAGTTGCAGTTCAGAGGCGCCGACGTCGGCAGTATGGTCGGCCGGCGACGGTCACAGGCGAACAGACAGGAACTGACGTCGGTTACCTGCGTGTCCAGAAAGCTATTTCCGAGGACAGAAGCGAGTGTTTGCATGATGAGTTTGAGTTGTAGACTCATGCTCGCGTCTCTATTGTTAGCAATATTATTTTTAGAGCCCTTGTTGAAGAGGCTTAACTGTTTGTTGTAAGAGCATGCTCAAGTCTCCTATTTTCTATATGTAGGAGAGATCTTCTAAGCTATTGTAAGATGATGAAGTGTATGAGAGTGTAATTGAGTACTAGTAGAACATTGTGAATGTTTGAAGGACTGTACTTTAGAGAAAGCTCTTGAGGAATAGAGATCTAGTGAGAGATCTTGTGTGCATCTGAGAGAGGTGTGGAAGAACAAAGTTCTTCATTTGTATTCCTATTGTAAAGAGTTTTTAATACAAGTTTTCAGGGTGTTTTCTTGTATATCTTGTTCTGTGCTATTTATCATTTCAGTTACTTATCTATCTGATTTATTTCCGCATTGATTGCTTTCATAAGTGTAATCCATTGTTGGTTGATCCCCAACAAGTGGTATCAGAGCTCAAGTTCACTAACAGGTGGTTCAGATCTGTGTAGTGTGTTCGGATTACAGGTTGCTCACAGGGATTTCTGTTTGAGTGGGAGAAGCAATGGCAGAGGAAAGTAAGTTGAGAATGGAAAAGTTTAATGGCAAGAACTATCAGCACTGGAGAATGCAGATAGAGGACTATCTGTATCAGAAGGATCTTTACTTACCGTTAGGTGGGATAGCAAAGAAGCCCAAGGACATGGAGGATGAAGAATGGGAAGTTCTTGACAGAAAGGCTCTTGGTTCTATAAGATTGAGTCTGGCCTCCACTGTGATATCCAATTTGTCACAGGCAAAAACTACGATAGAGTTAATGACCACGTTAGCTAATTTGTATGAAAAACCCTCCGCTTCAAATAAGGTATATTTAATGAAGCAGTTGTTTAATTTGCATATGCAAGAAGGTGGATCTGTTTCTAATCACCTGAATGATTTCATGGTATTGTTAATCAGTTAAGTTCTGTTAATATTTCATTTGAATATGAAATAAAGGCTCTTTTAATTTTATGTTCTTTGCCTGAAAGCTGGCATGGCTTGGTAATGGCAGTTTCTAATACTGCTTCTGCTTCGAATATTTTAAAAGTAGAGGATGTGGTTAGTGTTATTTTGAATGAGGAAATACGCAGGAAAAGCACAGAAGAGACTTCTGGGACATCCGGGAACGCTTTAAATTTCGAGAGCAGAGGAAGGCAAAAAGAAAGGAGCAAGAGGAGATCAAGATCAAAGTCTAAGGGAAGAGGCAGATCCAAATCCAGGAATGGCAGAAGGCCACAATGCTGGAACTGTGGAAAGTTGGGGCACATAAGCAGAGATTGCTGGTCAAAGCCTAAGGAGGACAATCAGCACGAAGGAAAGGAAGAGACAAAGGTTGCAGGTATTGCACAGGATGCTCTTATTTTCTCTTTGCATAATAACATAGAATCTTGGGTATTAGATTTTGGTGCATCTTTCCATGCTACCCCTAACAGAGAATATTTCAGTGACTATGTCCATGGAGATTTTGGAATAGTATACTTAGGGGATGATGAGCCTTGTAAGATAATTGGCAAAGGTAAGGTGCAGCTAAAGATGCAGAATGGCAACACATGGGTGTTGAGGGATGTGATGCATGTTCCTAGTTTAAAGAGAAATCTGATTTCTGCAGGTAAGCTTGGTGATGAGGGTTGTATAGTAACTCTCACAGCAGATTCTTGGAAAGTGACCAAGGGTGCACTTGTTATGGCCAGAGGTAAGAGAGAAGGTACTCTCTATTTGTGTAATTGTATTACTAACAAATCTCCTTCAGTTTTATCTACTTCAGATGTGGATGCTAAATTGTGGCACTCAAGGCTTGGCCACATGAGTGAGAAGGGGATGTCTATCCTTAAGTCTAAAGGTATGCTTTCAGATTTGAAAAGTATGGATCTAGAATTTTGTGAGCATTGTGTGTTTGGAAAATAGAAAAGGGTTAGTTTTCTAAAGACTGGATCTACTAAGAAAAGGCAAAAGTTGCAGCTTGTTCACACAGACGTGTGGGGACCGGCTCATGTAGCCTCTATTGGCGGATCACAGTACTATGTTACATTCATAGATGACGCCACAAGAAAGGTATGGATCTACTGTATTAAAAAGAAATCTGATGTTTTTGAGACCTTTAAGATATGGAAAGCCATGGTTGAGAACGAAACAGGCAAAAGAGTAAAGTGCTTGAGATCCGATAACGGTGGTGAGTTCTGCAGTCTTAAGTTCAAATTGTATTGTTACATAAATGGGATCCGTAGACAAAGGACAGTTCCAAGGACACCTCAGCAGAATGGTATTGCTGAAAGGATGAACAGGACTATTATGGAGCGTGCTAGATGTATGAGATTGCATGCAGGGTTGCCCTTAGAGTTTTGGGCAGAAGCAGTTGACACCGCAGTGTACCTGATCAACAGAGGACCCTCTACAGCTCTGGATGGTGGAATTCCAGAAGAGGCATGGACAGGTAAAAAGGTTGATCTTTCATATCTCAAAGTTTTTGGTTGTGAAGCCTTTGTGCACATAGATAAGGAAAATAGAAAGAAGCTAGATGCTAAGTCTATGAGGTGCACGTTTATAGGCTATGGCTCAGATGATTTTGGTTTCAGATTTTGGAATCTAGGAACTAACAAGGTAATCAGGAGCCGTGATGTTGTTTTCAATGAAAGGGTGATGTACAGTGATCAGACAAGGAAGCTAGATCAAGTTGGGCAGAGCAATAATGATTTGGACGAAGTTATGGTCCAAAATGAGCTCGCGGGAAAAAGAAATAATCACTTACAGGAAAACACAGAGACCGACGTCGGCAGGTTTGGCACCGGCATCGGCAGTACAGAAACCGATGTCGGTCATACAGAGACCGACGTCGGCAGACCAGGCACCGGCGTCGGCCAGGAAGAACCGGCGTCGGCCAGTAACAGGTCTACAGGTGGCCGAGGTCGGTCACTGTCAGAAAATTTGGATGGACAGATTGTTGAAAACGAGTCCAAGACACCAATCAGGAGGTCTGAAAGGGTAAGTAAGCCTCCAATTAGATACTCTCCTTCTTTATATTATTTATTGCTAACCGATGGTGGAGAACCAGAAAGTTTTGAAGAAGCTTTACAGGTGGAGTCCAGGAGTAAGTGGGAGCATGGCATGATTGAGGAGATGGAGTCCTTAAGAGAGAACCAAACATGGGATTTGGTTGAATTGCCAGCTGGTAAGAGAACACTGAAGAACAGGTGGACTTACAGGTTGAAGGAAGGTGAGGATGGTCAGATGAGATACAAGGCCAGATTGGTTGTAAAAGGGTTTGCACAAAAGCCAGGTATTGACTTTGGCAAAATTTTTTCTCCAGTTGTTAAGATGACTTCTATAAGGGTTGTACTATCTTTGGTTGCTTTTGAGGATTTGCATCTCGAGCAGCTAGATGTTAAAACTGCATTTCTTCATGGAGATTTAGATGAGGAAATTTACATGGAACAGCCAGAAGGTTTCGAGGTCAAGGGTAAGGAGAAACTAGTGTGCAGGTTAAAGAAAAGCTTGTATGGCCTCAAGCAAGCTCCAAGGCAATGGTACTTGAAATTTGACAGGTTTATGACTGAGCATGGTTTCAGTAGGTGTCAATCAGACCATTGTGTATACTTTAAGAGATTTGATAACAGTAGATACATTATTCTATTGTTGTATGTAGATGACATGCTGGTTGCAGGGTCTCACATGCAGGACATCTCAGAGCTTAAGGAGAAGTTAGCTCAAACGTTTGCCATGAAGGATTTGGGAGCAGCTAAGAAAATCCTTGGCATGAGAATTAAGAGAGACACAGAAAATCACAGGTTGATATTGTCTCAAGAAGATTATGTGGACAGGGTGTTGAAACGGTTCAACATGCAGGATGCGAAACCGGTAAGCACACCTTTGGCAGGACATTTCAAGTTAAGTAAAGAACAATGTCCCAATTCACATGATGAGGTAGAGTACATGAACAAGGTTCCATATTCTTCCGCGGTAGGAAGTTTGATGTATGCAATGGTGTGTACTAGACCAGATATTGCCCAAGCAGTGGGAGTAGTAAGCAGGTATATGGCCAATCCAGGAAAGGAGCATTGGAAAGCAGTACAATGGATCCTTAGATATCTGAGAGGAACCAGCAGTAGATACTTATGCTATGGAGGTTCAGATACATCTCTACATGGCTATGTAGATTCAGATATGGCAGGGGATTTGGATGGCAGGAGGAGCACCACAGGTTATGTTTTTACTGTAGGTGGGACGGCAGTTAGTTGGATTTCTAAGTTGCAGAAGGTTGTAGCCTTGTCAACTACAGAAGCAGAATATATTGCAGCTACAGAAGCTAGCAAGGAAATGATATGGATGACACGGTTCATGGAAGAGCTTGGAAGGGAGCATGGGAGTTACAGATTGCATAGTGACAGTCAAAGCGCAATCCACTTGGCAAAGAACTCAGCTTTCCATTCTAGAACCAAACACATACAGCTAAGGTACCACTTCATACGGCAGGTATTGGAAGATGGTGAGTTGAAGCTGGAGAAGATCCATACAGACATGAATCCTGCGGATATGCTAACAAAGCCGGTTACTAAGGAGAAGTTGAATCTTCATTCAACTTCTGTTGGTCTTCACGATTGAGTTGAAGATGGAGGAGCTAGAAGATCTTGCTGTACAGGTATTGGTGCAGCTGGTTTATCTCCAAGTGGGAGATTGTTAGGTATGTGGAGCTAAAAGCTTCACCAAGGAGCATAGACAAACAAGTTCGGGTCTACACAGACGCCGGCGTCGGTCAGGAGCGACCGACGTCAGTCAGTTGCAGTTCAGAGGCGCCGACGTCGGCAGTATGGTCGGCCGGCGACGGTCACAGGCGAACAGACAGGAACCGACGTCGGTTACCTGCGTGTCCAGAAAGCTATTTCCGAGGACAGAAGCGAGTGTTTGCATGATGAGTTTGAGTTGTAGACTCATGCTCGCGTCTCTATTGTTAGCAATATTATTTTTAGAGCCCTTGTTGAAGAGGCTTAACTGTTTGTTGTAAGAGCATGCTCAAGTCTCCTATTTTCTATATGTAGGAGAGATCTTCTAAGCTATTGTAAGATGATGAAGTGTATGAGAGTGTAATTGAGTACTAGTAGAACATTGTGAATGTTTGAAGGACTGTACTTTAGAGAAAGCTCTTGAGGAATAGAGATCTAGTGAGAGATCTTGTGTGCATCTGAGAGAGGTGTGGAAGAACAAAGTTCTTCATTTGTATTCCTATTGTAAAGAGTTTTTAATACAAGTTTTCAGGGTGTTTTCTTGTATATCTTGTTCTGTGCTATTTATCATTTCAGTTACTTATCTATCTGATTTATTTCCGCATTGATTGCTTTCATAAGTGTAATCCATTGTTGGTTGATCCCCAACATATATATCTTAATTAATCTAACTATTTTATTAGTTTCATCCTATTAGGGTGACGTTAATACAAAAATAGATAAAACATATTAGTGAACTCATTCCTTATCTTGAGCAAAGAAAACCCTGGCTTCCTTAGAATTTTCTAGGGTTTTAAATTTCAATATTTATTTATGATATTTATTTTTGATTTCTCCATTAAACACATTAATTTATGCTTGATTCTAATTATTTTTATGTTTTCATGCTCATATTCTATTCCATCTAAGAAGGTTAGTCCTATTATTTCTCTTAGGTGAAGTGTGTAGGTTAAGTTTTATTAAATTGAACATAATCATATTTATTTAGATCATTCAAGGGTGTCTAAAATGGTTAATTTTTTTAAAATTCAAATTCCTTATTTTGATGAAAATATTGTTAATAAACACATTTAAGTGATTTTTTTTTAATATACCACATCTTGAAACTTTTTATGAACAAGAAAATGAATATAATGATCAAATACATCCATATGACCTTGATGGTATAGACCATAAACAAGTTGTAACTCTTTTTTAATTTCAAGAACAAATTAATTCATAACCATATGCTCTACATAATGTTTTAAATAGATAATAAGGGGGGGGGGTTTAAATCAGTTGCTTAACTATTCAATTCCATTCATCATTATATGAAGCATTCATCACATAAAAGATCAATGCATAAAAAAATAACTACATAAGCATATCATAAGAGATATGTGGGAAAAAATCTTGGGGGATAAAACAAAATGAACCATGCACATGGAATATATTACTATAATGTCAAGATCCAAATTTTAGTGAAGCACCAACTTCATAAGGAGCTCCAACTCCTACCTAGTTAAGTACCCACTCAACTAGTCTTCTACAAGATCTATCTTGTAAGGAGGATCCACCCCCCTAGGTAACTTAACAAAAAATAAGTAAAATATGATATTTTATCACCTTATAACACTGATTTATAACTCAAATATTTATGAAAAACTTATTTTTCACCCTTTACCCTTCAATCTCACTCATATATCTTCTTAGGACTTCTTGCTCAACTAGTGCTTTTCTTGGCAGTATTAGGTCAAATGACCTTGTTCAAAACCTATAAAATCACAATTAAATATTATTGAATTATTAAAAATACATATATAATGTTATTCAACACCTTTACCTAGTTTTAAAACACTTATCTCATTCACACATTTGCTCAATCTCTCAACTTGTTAATTTAGGCTTAGTAAGCCTTCTTAAGTACTTGACCGTTGCTCTCACACATATTGGTCTAACATAGTCTTTTTAATACATGGATAAATATTATAATGGAATTTATAACACATTAAAATCATGAAAAAACCACTCTTTTTTTATTCCATTACATCATTGGCCCCAAACTTCAATTAGGCCTTAAAGAGACCTAAATAATTAAGCCTACCCATGCACACGTTACCACTTGGACCTCTTAGAACATATTGAGGTTTAGAAAATGGATGGGACACTTAATTTTTTTTTAAAATAGGTATATTTTAATCTCACATAATCCTAATAACTATTTGAGGGTCCACTCACCCCTTGAACCCCTTTATTTGCACTATTCACCATTAGGCCTTCACACATAGTAACAGTCTATCTTGAGTATCTAAAGCATAAAACTAAATATTTCACATAAATATGTAATAAAAAAAATTAATATAATATTAATTACTTAAAAAAACTCTCCATTTCCATTATAAATCACCTCATATCCCAATAGGCCTCAATAAATATCTTGTTATAGGCTCACTCAGAACTGCTAGTGCACATTGAAACTCAGTCATGAACATTTAGGCCAAAACCACACTTTTGACAAAAAAACATGGAAATAATTAATATGTATGGACAAATAATGAAATTATAATAATTATTAACAATAATATAATATTTTACTCAACCTATATAGAATCTAAACCTTCTCTGTAAGAAGCTCACTTAGAGCTACCAAACACTAACAACACATAGTCAACAAAATTTGACTCTTTAAAATACATTGATCACTTTAAATGAGTATAATTTAATTAAAATTAGAATTATGGATATTATTAACATATTAATATTCATAATATTCTCCATATTATTCCAAAATACCTCAAAATCATCTTTCTTGTGATCATGCAGAAAACTATCAGACATTCTAAAAGCTCAGTCTTTAGTACTTTTAATGGTACTTTCATGATTTATAATTAAAATGAATAGTTTATATGAGTATTATATATCATTACCAAATAAATAGATATCAGTTTGTAGTGCCAACTATTGGTTTTATAAACCAATTTGTCAAACCTCTCTTACATAGTCTGAACACAGTCTGATAAGCCATCTTGTATTCCAGATTTTAACATATTTAAGTAACTAAAAACCTTCCATCAAAATTTTATAGTTAATTTAGGTCATAAAACACAACATAATACTCCTATTATTCTCTAAATTCAGATATACTTCAACTTACCTTTATCACTTACATACATAAAGCTGCCAAACTGCCTTAATGACCAGTCATGGTGAACATGACTTATAATACCTATAGGGATAATTTAATGAGAATTTATTGAATTTATATTATCCTAATAAATATTAAAATCAAATAAAATCACAAATATATATAGTTCAAATGACATATATAGATCTAATTTATCAAACCTTGAACCTCATTCTTTCACTATCTTCACTCACATAAACAAGTTACTTTGTGAGAAATTTTTTGATTATGCATGAGAATTATAAAAAATTATATACCAAGGGAAAATGAGGTATAGGTATTGAAAAATTACCCAAAATAACTGGATTCATCCCTAATATTCTTAAACCAATCCCTAAATGCTTTCTCACTTTGCCTGGTTTTCTTCACTAGTTTTCACTCTTAGCTAATTTAGTGATAGGTCAACTTAGGTGACAAAAATAGTTTAAAAATATGATATAAATTAAAAAAAACACCATTTAAATAAATAATGAGTCCTTAATTTCAATATCCATCCACTTTCATTCATTGACCTGGTCAACCCTGCTTGTAGCATCTAATTCTTTAGAAAAATGTAATTTTCTATAGTTTTTACTCAAAGTCCTGACACACCACTGCCACTAAATATGCCTGAAGGAGTCATATAAAACATGAAAATTGATAAAAAAAAACACTCTTGGTAATTTACAATAATTTTTATCCAATCAAGTCATTAAGAGAGTTTTGATAGGGTTTTAGACCAGTTAACCTCTTTAACGATTGTTCATAGAATTATGTCCCTTAAACCACTTCCTAATGCTTGGAAAACCTTCTTATGACCCTTTTAAATATTTCCAAAAAGTATTATCTTCCCATGAAATTATCACACATACAAATGAGCATCTAAAATTCCTTCTCAAGCTCTCATCTCTTCATTCTTGGAAGCTTATCCTCATCCTCCATTTAGCCTCACTAGGTGTCTTGGCACACTAGGCCTTCAGCTGCAAGTCACTGTAGGTCTAGAGTATTATCCTCTCACCATAATAGATTATCTCAACACATCATATACACTCTTAGAAAAACTCTCATATGCTCACACACTTCTTAGCATCCTTTATAAACCTTGATAACATCTCATATCACTTCATTAGGTTAGGTAGAGTCTAGAGTAAGGTCTAGTTACATAACTTCAATAAAGACTTTCCTTATTAGGCTCACTTTGGTACTCTCTTGAGTGAATCAACACCTCATATGCATGATTAAGTACCTACATATATTATTATACATGTGTTCCTCCATCTCATCATTGTCATGCCTTTATAAATAATATCCATGCTTAAGAACTAGTCCATCAAGCAGACCTAGTAGAAACCAAATAACTCTCACCTTACTAATACTTATTGACATCAATGATACTAAACCTAAAATCAAAGACAAATTTTGACAATATCCCCATTTTTCATTGATGGAAAACAATCCTCTTAACACCTCTAACTTGATTGATGGCAAACATAGATTTCTCTTCTAATTAAGGCTCTCTCCCCCAATTAGGAATATCTCCCCCTTTGACATTAATGGAAAATGGTCATACACATTCTCATAGGGTCATCCAAACATAACACTCTGATCCTAGGACTTGACCACTTACAAAACTGATAGGCTTCCCCTTGATCTTCACGACATATGCACTCTTAACTAAATTTTCATCTTCTTGACTTTCATTTATCTGATATGAGATCTTGATTTATCCTATGATCTTACTAATCCCACATCATAAATAGTCTCCAGTTTGAGTCTTCCCCTTACTATCTTACTCAACACATAGAGTATGAAGCATTATAGGCTCATGCTCCCCCTCACTCCATGTACACCTCCTTCAAACAAACTGATGCGTATACCAATTTTCAAGCTTAACTAACAAATTTTAGAGACACAAAACAATATTTTGCTTACCTCTCATTTGGCTACATAGATAAGGCTTCCTCTTTCTTCATGATTACTGGTTTTTCATGGTCAGGCTTGTATGTCCTCCTCAGATTATGAATTCATGGTATTTTTTATATCAAACCTATTCATATGATCTTTTCATGTTACTTCATGCATTCATCTAGTGGTAGTTATGTTTTTAACAATCATATAAACTATATGACTCAATGACTTATATTGGTCTAATGTAGATCTCATATTATTAGGTCTGTCCTCACAACAAGTTTATTTTTTTGAGATCATTCATCAATTTACCCTATCATGATAATATTGTGAAAACATTTTCACTAATTTCCTCTGAGCTCCATACCCCATTACAAGTCTATCTATTCATGGACATCCTTCTAGGGTTTATTGTCAAAGAAGCCACTTATATTATGAGCTCACTCACTCCTGTATCATATAAATTGATCATGACAAACATATAGATATATATTTTATGACTTAAATGTCACAACCAATAGCTTATGACACCCTCACTTGAAAATTATCATGATGAATCTGCCACGTCTAACCACTACACCATTTACTTGCTCACTTGCTTAACTAGTTCATACTTCATGGTTTTCCAACTATCTTATGATTTTTTAGACAATATCTTGAGCTCACTCATGCATTATAATCATGATACATACAATAGGAACCATTGAAAAAAAATACCTAACACTCTAATGACCTTATATAGGTCAAAATAAGAGCCATTTGTATCATGAACATTCACATTAGGTTTAATGAACACAAGAAGTATTGAAACCCTCATACCTTTTGTTCAATATTCATTTGAACTAGTCATTCATAACTATGATCAATCTAATATTTTGAAAGCATTATCAATAACTTAAATACTTTTAAAAATATGTTAAATCACTTTGATCTTCAATCTAAAGTTACCAATAGCTCTGATCCATTCAATAAGTCATTCTATGTCTTCCAAAGATATAGACCTTAAGCACATTCCTCTTTCATTGAGTTTATCAAGATTATACCTCTATGGTCTCAATAATACCTTAAATATATATTATTATTATCTTATTGATCATGATAAAATGATATAATCACCTTCTTATATCATTACATACTCAGATGCATTATGCAGACATGAAATTTCATAATTAAGGCATAGTCAACCAACTTCTTTTCTTAGGCCTAAAACATATTCATGTCATGCTATAGGAATGATCATATTTAAAATGATGTTATAATAATTTTAACATGTCATCATGCTTCCTCTATGACCTTATGATGTCATCAACACATTAAGATCATACTTCTTTAGATAACTCTATCATACATTCTTCATGACCATATTGGTCTTGTAGACTAATTATATTACTCTTATGTTCTTAATTTATCTCAAAATTTTAAACCCACTATTGTTCTTAGATAAGTATTCCATCCCTCAAAAACATGGTAACTATAGAATGCACACAAACTAACTAGTACTTATTGGACCTTGTGGCCTCTTTATCCTTAACCTACATATTCTTTTGAAGATCTTAATACATATATGCTCATACCTTTATACCTCATGAAGGCTCAAATAAAACTCAAATAGGTCTCAATAACATACTAAGGATTCTAATAAAACTTCTACTCATCTATGACAAGTTCATAGACTCAACTCAACTCCTCTAGTTTGATGATCAACTCATAGCATCTTCATAGAAACACAAGGTTAAACATGTGATGCTATGAATTTGATGATGGAGGGGAAGTTAGATCTAGTGTTAGTTTCATAATGAAATAAAAATAAAAATAACACACTAACAAAGCATAACACCTTCATGCCTAGATCATAGGGGGAGATTAGTGAAGAAAAACCAATTAATAAAGCATGACTAAAATGCAATAAAACAGCCTTTCTTACCTTCCTTGAATGCTCCAAGAGATTTATTCATTGGCTTACTCAGCTTATGATCAAGAAGTATTTAGAAAATGGAGTTGTGTGGATCCTTCTCCTCTTGGCACCATGGTTCGAATCATGCTTACTTGATGTAGCTTGATGGCTTGATAGCTTGGCTTGTGATTCACAATTTTGTCATTATAACTCTATTGTTTCCAATCTTGTCATAAAACCAAAATTATAACATTACTATGTCCAAGCTCTCATAAATGAGAGGTAAATGTTTTTATTTATAGGTTTATCAACTAACCCCAACCCAAGGTGAGTTAGAGTGTAATTAGAGCTTATAATGGGTTCAAACCTAACCTTTGTGAGTTAATTAACCCAATAGAGTTAAAAGATGTCAAATGATCATGATTAAAAATGAATAGGCATGCTAATATATTTTAGGATATCTAATAACTCACAAAAGGTAATTATGAACTCTTAGGATATTCTTTCATTTTTGAATTTCCTTTTTGATAATTCATTTGATTGCTCATGGATGAATTCAATTAGGCATTTGATTAGGCTTTACATTTTAATTAATTCTATTTAGGCATTTTAGAATTTCCAAGATTTGAATTACTTTGATGTGTGTATTTGCCCCATTTAATTGATTTATAGACCAAATTGTATATTATGAATCCAAATTTGAGACATTTTATGATTCTTAGGCTAGATTTGAAAAGGTTGGTAAGAATCAATCTAAATTCCAGTATGAAGCCATTGGTGGCCAGTTTTAGGTGTCTATAGTTTTCCCCTATTTAGGAAGATGTTACCAACCATAAGAATAATAATGTCTTCTCAAATAATGAGAAAAGTCCTGTATGCCTAAAAGAAGATGATGATTGAAGAAAAAGCTCCCAATAGTGTTTGGGAAGCCTATAATGTTGACCCCTCAAGGGAGTATCCATCATATGTTTGATAGATGGTCCCTCAAAAAGAATTAAGAAGAAATGTGTAACTAACCAATGGGTTAGATTAATCCAATAAAGAAAATTATTGCATGCATTTTTTTTAAAAAATTACTAATTTGTCCAAAGGCTATTATAATCAGTAATAAAGGGTGTGACATTGATTTGCCCATAGGTAGTTATAATCAGTGGCAACAACATATGCCCTAGTTAGGGATGATGAGTCAAAAAAGAATGATTTGCCAATATACAATTATAATCATTAAGATGATCAAGAATGAATATTGATGTTTGATTGTGCCCCAGTAGGGTAGATTTACAAACATACCTCAAAGTTATAACTTGTTGCATAGATTAAACACGAGCATGCATAAATGTAGATAGAATGGTCTAATGACTAAAGAATCCACAAAAAAATATGCACACAAGTATTTACAAAGTGATGAAAGAGATGAATAAAAGAATAAGAATTGATCAATGGAAATGATTCAATTATACCTACTAATGTGGAGATACTCATCCTTATTGACATTGATACAACCATAATGATCAATAGGTTGATTTGATCAAAGATGGGTTGGAGTATTTACCAAGGGTACCAAGGAGAATTATTTATGGTTCCATTTCCTATAAGACTTCCTAAGCTGATTCTTGTTATAGCACGTGATGGTATGTCTCATGATAAAACACCATGAGAACTTTGCCAAAATATTGATAAAGACTAACTCTTGATCTAATAAATAATTAACAAAGACACCAATGATAAAAACCATGATGATACTGTTGATGTATGAATATGTATGGACTCAATAATAATGTGCAAGGAATCACCCAATGAACACATATAAACTGAGTGAAGGCACATTACTGAAAACAAAAAAATAGGCAAGTGAAGAAACAAACAAACAATAGATAGAAAGAAAACATATAGGAAAACAAAAAAATAGAAAACAAACACATAAAAACCTTGAAATAAAAAGCAATAGAGAACATCCTTATAATGAAATTGCCCCAGTAGGGTGGATTGAGGATTATTAACTAGGGTTAGATAAGACAAATGTTTTTGGAATGTTATAAGTATCTCAAACTGATTGGAATTATGAGATACTAAATGGTCTAAATTTCAAAATGGTGAGAACATGGCTTAGGTTACTCATTCCACATTATAGTGGAGTAATCTAACTAGTGTAGTAGCCAATTCAAATAAAATAGACATAGTTGGCATAAGGACATAATATGACATAGGAATGGTAAGTTGGAATGTCAAGGCACAATAAATAAAATGTTCCCCCTAGTTTTCCGATAGGTGCTTATAACTAGGAAATAATGACATAGATCAATGATACGAATTTTCCCATAAGAGGTTATAATTAGTAGCAAGACCAGTGAGACATTGATTTACCCAAAGGTGGTTATAATCATACTCACACAAATAAATCATGATATAGAATAGAATAATAAATGAAGGATGCAACTGCCAAACTTTTATCATACTACTTCAAAATATGGTCTTTATCTAGAATAATTGAAATAACTACTAAAAATAATCTAAATAGTTATGTTAAAAATGGAACCAATGAATGAACCAAGGTTAAACAAGTTGGGAAGGGAAGCTAAAAATAGGTTTTGGTATAATAGGAATGGCATGGTAGGACAACATGGCATTGTTTAAGAAGATGATGGTATGATAATTGGATAGAATGGTAAGAGGGTTGCTCCCAAGTGATAAGGGAAATGGTAAATGGTAAGGTATGGAATAATGGAAAAAATAATGGAAAATTAAAAATGAGAAGGTATATTGCAAATGAAAATGGCATGGTACATGTTTTTGTCCTAGGCAAATGTTTCTAGTGTTCTTGCTGATGTGGAGATGTACATCTTGATTAGTAGATGATACAACTAGAATAGTCAAACATGTAAATTACTATGCCATACCTCATCTAAATAGATGCTCTATCAAGAATAGGCTACAAATATAGACACAAATGATGTTCTTGTGATCTTTGTTGGTCATTCATTCTATTTCCTTCAATTGTCAAGACAAGGCATCTTTGTAGCCTCTGTAAAGGAAAGTGTAACTAGGTATGGTAAATAGGGATAAATGTTGGATGATAGGTTTGATTGAGAAATGGAATGGTGGATCATAATGGAATGTGTAATGATTGAGAAACAAATGAAGATCAATATATTTAGGTATACACAGTGTTATTGATTTTGGATTCAACATAACTTTGGATGTAGTGGGGCCAAAGACTTTTGAATATTCTCTCAATAGGACTACCAATTTTTTTTGTTATTTGGGCTTGAGAGTAGCTACCATATGTTTAGGCTATAGAGTGGAAGCTATATTGATTTCATATTTGATAATGTATTCATCAAGTAGTGAAGGAATTTTGTGCTTAACTATTGGTGCCTCAAAGAGGTTTTCACCAATGAAGTTGTCTTGATTGTCGCATAACACCTCCAAGAAGGTTTCACTAGAATATGTTGAGTTTGAAATTTGATTATCCCCTAGCACCTCTGAAAAGGTTTTACTAGGAGATTGTTCTTATTCTACATGAATTTGGTCTTAGATTCTTTAATGTTATTCAAATAATATGTCACCATGGATGTAGTTCAATAAGGTGTGATTATGTTAGTCTTAATTGACCCTTGTGGGAGATGGAATGCCAATAATATAGATAGGTTGGTTGGTGGTAATGGCATGTGGAAAGGTAATGGAATGAGGAGAGGCAACACAATCCTCATAAAAGATACTAGGATAACTTGTGTTGAATCTAAAGTAATCATCTTAAAAACTATAGAGGGATCATAAATATATTATAATTGATCTGCAAGGCATGCATAACTAATGTTGTTATGACCATGAACATATTATGATTCTAAATCTGATTCTAACTCAAGGGACTTAAATCCAATGTTGAGACTGACAATGATTTTGATTTTGATGCTAAATTTGATGTCAGTTCAAGAATAAAACTTGACTCTAATTATGATTCTCCATCTGATGTGGATGCTACTATAATGATGTCTTGTTGAACATTTGGTATTAAATAAGTAATGGCCTATGATAGAATGGTGGGCTCCACAAAGACTAGTTTATCAGAGTGAGACTCCTTAATGATAGGAAAAATGTCAAGAGACAACTCCATAGAGAATAGCCTATCAAGGGGAGGCTCTTGAAAAATAGGCATATGATCAAAGTAATGATTTTACCCAAGGTGGTTATAATCATTAAGAAGTGACTTAGTAAAGACTAACTTATTAGAGTGAGAATCATCGATAATAGGTAAAGTAATATAAGGTGATTCATCATAGGTTGACTTATCACAAATGGTTGTTTCAAAAAAACATCTTGGATCGGTTGGTTTCTTTGGCCTTGATTTATAATCAATTGTAAAATACTAGTTTGGAATACAACTTGGTCCTTAAATTATTGGCTTGTTTTGAGAGGTATTCATTGGTTTGCTTGGGGTTGGACAATTGGCTAGGATTTTCTAAAGTGGGGAAAAAATGGCAATGGATGAAGAATGATCGGTGGTTGGATAATGGTAAGGCATTGTAGAGCTTGATTTATGACATGAGCCAAAGGATGAAGTCCTAAAATGGTAGCGGTAGGGTATTTTGGAGTATGATTACTTACACAAGCCAAAGGATGAGGTCTTGGAATAATAATGAGAGGGCATTATGGATATTAGTTTCTCACACAAGCCAAAGGATGAGGTCCTAAAATGATAATGGGAGGGCATTGTGGAGCTTGATTTCTTGCACAAGCTAAAGGATGAGGTCTTGGAATGATGAAAGGGCATTATGGAGCTTGGTTTCTCGCACAAGCCAAATGCTGAGGTCCTCATATAGAAATGGTAGGGCATTGTGGAGCTTGGTTACTATCACAAGCCAAAGGATGAGGTCTTGGAATATAAATGGTAAGGTATTATGGAGCTTGGTTACTTGTAGAAGCCAAAGAGTGAAGTCCTATAATGATAAGTTTGGGGAATTGTGGAGCTTGGTTTCTCCCACATCTAAAGGATAGAGTCCTAGAATGATAAGTTTGGGGCATTGTGGATTTTGGTTGATTATACAAGCCAAAGGATGAGGCCCTTGAATGATAAGTTTGGGTCATTATGGAGCTTGGTTGCTTTTACAAGCTAAAGGATGAGGTCTTGGAATGATAAGTTTGGGGAATTGCGGAGCTTGTTTGCTCACACAATCTAAAGGATGAGGTCCTAGAATGATAAGATTTGGGAATTATGGAGCTTGGTTGCTTGCACAAGTAAAAGGATGAGGTCTTGGAATATAAATGGTAGGGCATTATGGAGCTTGAATATTCACAAAATCCAAAGTATGAGGTCTTAGAATATAAATGGTACAGTGTTGAGGAGCTTGATTAATCACATAAGCCAAAAGATGAGGTTCTTGAATGGTAATGTTATTCCTTAGATGTTGTGGAGCTTGGTAGCTTATACAATTTAAAGGAGGGTTAAAGGTATAGGTAGGGGATTGGGTTGTCACATAAGGGTAAGTATAATACCACAAGTAGCTTGAATAATGGATCAATACACCCTACACTTGAGAATTTTGGATTTGCCCCCCAAATTGAGGATCATAATGAGGGTATAGATCTTTTTCCCAAATATCATTATCCTTATTCCAATAAGGATCTTGACTTGGATAATAAGTAGGTTCTTATCTTTGTTACCTAGATTAATTATTATAAGGAGGGTATAGATCTTCTTCCCAAATAACATTGTCCTTATCCTATTAGGGGTCTCTAGTTAGATTTTATGGATATTGACTATATTATCCATATTGGGTATTATAGGGAGGATAATAATCCTCCTCACAAATAATATTGTATTCATAAGGGTCTTCAAGATAGTCATAAAAATCAAAATAATTTTGTGTGGCCATTCCATCATAACTTGGATTGTACATAACTCAATCATAAGTGTATCTAGACATATCCACATCAATGATAATGCTCCACAAAAAGGCCTAGAGTTCTACAAACTCTAAAAAACATTATCTAAATGATAAAAGGTTAAAAATATATCTAACTTGGTCAAAGGAATAGAGATGTATCTCCAAACAATTTACGAAAAGACTTGGTAAAAATAGTATAACACCAAATGTCTAATGTTAAATGTCTCACACAAACAAGGTCAATTAAAATGAACTAAAAACAAGATGCCAAACTTTAGGTCCAAAGATGTTTCAAATAGGTCTAAACTAGGAAAGGAAAAAGAGTCGCTAGGACTTTTGGCCAAACATGACATCAAAAGCTAGGCTCAAATAAGGCATATGCTAGGACTTTTGGCCAAACATAGTGTCAAAAGCTAGAATTGAAACAAATGGATGATTTTTAATCTAACATACTTGGAACACTTTGGCATAAATAAGGAAATTGATTCTAGAAATAAACATGATCAAATTGGTATAAGGCACTAAACAAAAGGAATTTGGTGATAGATTTATTCTATTAAACAAAGGCACAAACAATATAGTTTTTAAATTTTGGGTCAATTAATTAACCTATGTTATGTAACCCAAAATAGAAAGATCTATTTATCAAATCTTGCATGTCAAGGCCTAAACATAAATCAATCAATGTTTGAATCCAAACTTGTAGAAGTTAATTAAGAAATCAACTTAGGAAAAATTTAGATTTATTGATAAACAAGCTAGGCAAATTTGAACAACATGACTGAATTAAAATAAAGATATTATAAAAAACATGGTTTGGTTTCAAACAATGACAACTTGGAGACAAGACAAGATAAGTCTATTGAAACAATTTGAGTAGAATAATGATGTTAGTACTCTCAAAAGATGTGAATGATGTTTTGTTTCAAATAATTCTAAGGCAAAAGGTTTGAATTGATTTGGGCAACATAATGTTACCCATTTCAATTAGGTGACACACACAAACAAGTTTTGGCAAAAACTTATGGCAAAAGTGTGGTTCAAAATGGCCATCATAATTCCTCCTCAAACAAAGGAGTGATGTATAAAAAAACTCATTTTTTATGGTATAAATAAAAAAAATTTTAATCTCAAAAATACCAAGCAATAAAAGGATGAAATAACATAACATCTAAATGTAACATCCTAGATCCTATCAAGGTGTGGCAAGTGGGGCTGACTAAAACTTAAAATTTATGAACATATAGATTTATTCCAAGTGTGGATAACATAAGATAATCATCATGTCAATTGAATTCATGTTGATCAACTTATCATTCAAGGGTCTACTCCTTTACATGATGATTTCATCTGTGGACTGCTTAGTGGAATCCTCTAGTTGACTAGACTTAACTTGGGCCTTCATTACTAAAAGATAAGTTAGCCACTAAGCCCTTTGGATATAGTAGTATACATACCATAATTTGTATATATCTCTATGGAGTGGGGTTGAAACACTGCCAAGAGATAAAGCCCTAGGTTAATGCTTTCCTAGAGAACTTGTGAGAGGTAATGACATCCCCTTCACAAGCGAAATTGCATGAAAATAAAAGACTAGTGGAAAGTCTTTAGGGTTGCTTTTAGATCACCCAAGACCATATGGGTTTTGGGGAGAGCCTAAGCAACTTTATTTCCATGACTTGGACTAGGTAGAAATGCAATTAAAAGGTAATTTTGATCACCCAAGTTACCTATAAGGGATGGGGAGAGAGCATACACATACTATTCTTTTTGAGAAAATAAACAATCATCAAACAATTTGCAATAAATTGTGAGTGAAGTTTGATTTTAGACACCAAATTGAAATGTGATGATGTTATTTACTTGGCCCCTTGGCTTAAGTGCAAAACTTGAGATAATGGAACAAGATAACTTAAGCAAGAATATCTATGCTCATTTTAATCCCAAAACCCAAATGTTTAAGATTTAGCCTAAGTTTGTTTTTAAACACCAAAAATAAGTGTTCAAGACTTAAGCATTCCTTTTAATCATGAACAATGAAGTGTTTTCTAATATTTATCCATTATAATTCTTTTTAAACACTAAAGATCAAATGTTCAAGATCTAACATGTTTATTTCAACACCAAAACGAAGTGTGATTTACTTAGCTAATTCCTTTTAGGTACCCAAAACAAAATATTAAAAGCACTTAAACTTGAAATTTTGAGTTCTAATCAAGATTTGGACCTGCAATTGTTAGATAGTATCCTTCTAATTTGAAGTAATTTTGATTATGAGCAAATGAACTTTGGAAAAAGAGCTCTCAGGTTTTTATTTTTGAAAACATAGTGACTATGGTTAGTCAAAAGTAACTAATGCCAATTCACGGCAATCGATGCCAATTTGTCTTAAAGAGAACTAATATCAGTCATGAATAACTGATGTTGGTTGATTAAGATCATCTTCAATCACCTGTGAACCCAAAGGCAAAACCATAAAATATGAAAATGTTAGGTTAACTCAAAACCAAATAGAAACTTCTTGAAACTTATAACACAAAAGTTAGGTAGATAGTATAAGATCTAAATAAACCAAGAAATAATAATAAGTAATGTTAGAAAGATTCAAAATGTGATTTGGTAAACTATTCTTTGCCCTTCATATCAATCGATGATGGTCACATAGAACTGAGCTCAATTGAGCAGAACTAGTACCAGTTGGGAAGAATTGATGTTGGTTAGGCCTAATCGATGTCGGTCTCTATGTAGATCTTAGACAATTCAAGAATTATAAATGTGGTAAAATCAAAGCTAAAACTACAAATTTGAAGGAATTTAAGTATTCATTTGTCAATTTTGAGTTGAATCTTCATCTCTTTGCTACGTGGGATGCTTCTTGTCCCACCAGGCATGCCATTTATGATGCTAAAAATTTGATAATGGAGGGGAGGTTAGATCTAGTGTTAGTTTCACAATAAAATCAAAATTAAAAGAACACTATAACAAAGCATAACACCTCCATGCCTAGATCATAGGGGGACCTTAGTAAAGAAAAACCAATTGACAAAGTACAACTAAAATGTAATAAAAATAACCTTTCTTACCTTCCTTGAATGCTCCAAGAGATTTATTCATTGGCTTGCTTGGCTTATGCTCAAGAAGTATTTGGAAAATGGAGTTGTGAAGCTCCTTTTCCTCTTGGCACCATGGTTTGGCTCATGCTTACTTGATGTAGCTTGATGGCTTGGCTTATGATTCACAATTTTGGCATTATAACTTCATTGTTTCCAATCTTGTCATAAAACCAACATTATAACATTACTATATACAATCTCTCATAAATGAGAGGCAAATGCTTGTAATTAAAGGTTTAGCAACTAATCCCAACCCAAGGTGAATTAGATTGTAGTTGAAGCTTGGAATGGGTTCAAATTTATTGTGAGTTAATTAACCCCAAGAGAGTTAAAAGGTGTCAAATGGTTATGACTAACAATGAATAGGCATGTTGAGATATTTTAGAATATTTGACAACTCACAAAAGGTAATTATGAATTCTTAAGATATTCTTTGTTTTTTGAATTTCCTTTTTGATAATTCATTTAATTGATCATGGATGAATTCAATTAGGTATTTGATTAGATTTTGCATTTTAATTAATTCTATTTAGGAATTTTATAATTTTCCAAGATTTGAATTAATTTGATATGTGCATTTGCACCATTTAATTGATTTATAGGCCAAATTGTATATTATGAAGCCAAATTTTAGACATTTAGTGATTCTTAGGCTAGATTTGCAAAGGCTAGTGAAAATCAGTCTAAAGTCTGGTATGAAGCTATTGGTGGTCAATTTTAGGTGTTTACAAAACTTACCTTCTTTATAAATCCTAGATCAAGATTATATAATACTCTTTGATGCCTTGACCTATACCTTTATCTCAACATGTCTTTAGAGTCCTAGATTGTCAATCTTGGGTTTGATCTTTGACTTAGCTTCTATATAGTCCTTTTGAATTGCCAAATGGTACCTTTGACATTATTTCAACTTTGACTGATGTCCTACAAAAACACATAACTCACCTTGGTCTAAGTGTTAATCAAGCCTCATCTTGACATCCTTTTCTTTAGACAACTCTGTAAGTATCATCATTCTTTGATAGACTATCACTGTAAATAAGATGAACATTGTCCTCATCACACTTTATGCTACTTAGGATCACTTATAGGCTATCAAACCTCATCTAAAGAACCTTATTTGATACCAATTATTGAAATTATAAATTGAGAGGGTGGGTGGTGAATCAGTTTCTTAAAAATATTTATTTAATTTCATTCATCATTTTATGAAGCATTCATTCACATAAGAGATCAATGCATAAACAAACAACTACATAAGCATATCATAAGAGAACACAATATATATGTGGGAAACCATTTTTGGGGATAAAAAACACTAAACCATTCACATGGACTAAAGTCCTATAATGTCAAGATCTAAATTTTAATGAAGCACCAACTTCACAAGGAGCTCCAACCCCTACCTAGTTAAACACCCACTTAACTAGTCTTCTGTAAGCTCTATATTGTAAGGAGGAGCCAACCCCCTAGGTAAATTAACACCAACTAATCCACCTATGATCTATGATCACCTTAGAACACCTGTTTCTAACTCAACTATATATGACAACCTTCTTTTGCACTCTTTGCCCTTCAATCTCACTCAAATAGCCACTTAGGCCCTCTCACTCAACTAGCCCTTTCCTTGGTAGTATTAGGTCAAATAACCTCATTCAAAACCTTAACCAAGTTTCCAAACACCTATATCATTCACACATATGATAAATCTCTCAAATTTTCAATTTAGGCCTATTAAGCCTTCTTAAGTACTTGACCCTTGCTCTCACCCATATTGGTCGACTAGAGTCCTTTTCATATATGAATCAATCTTAAAATGAAATTTATAACATTTTACCATCATTAAACAACCACTATTTTGGTTGGACATTACATAATTATTCCCAAACTTCAATTAGGCCTTAATGAGACCTAAAACAATTCAACCTACCCATGCACATGTTACCACTTGGGCCTCTTCACACACATTAAAAGTCTATCTTGAGTATCTGAAGCACAAATCTAAATATATCACATAATTATGTCCTCAAAACACATTAATATAATCTTCATGACTTCAAAAACCTCTATATGTCCATTAGATATCATCTCATAGGCCAATAGGCCTCAAGAACTATCTTGCTACTGTAAACACCTAAAACTAGCTGTCAATAACCTCTAACCAGGCTTTTGGCTAGTTTCCATCTAAAATACACAATTTGGCCTAAAAACACTAAAACATGCAAAATGATGTAAAAATGACATATTCAAATGTTGATTTTAGCCAGGGTTTCCCTAAATGGGGCAATGCAATTTATGGGCTAACTAACTTTGATCAGTTCATTTCGAGTCAAAATGCTAATTTTGCACCCATGTGCTCTGGACTACTCTTTCCTATCAAATATTCTACACAAAACTCATGCATTTGTTATTTATTTTTAGCAACATTTTAAATGGGAATACACATCCAACACATCTAACATGGACTTCCAATTCAAATCCAGTCAAATTTAAGACCAATAAGAATGCATTTTGATCAATTTGGGTAATTTGTGCACAATGTGCTTAATCATGCCTAAGAGCTAATTAACCCAAATCAAGGCCTAATAAAAAATTCCATGGAAATTTGTTGAATACTTATTTTTGGAAATGAATATTGAATATCTACATCATCAAGTGACCTCATTTCTTGGGAAGACATCCCTAGGCCATAAATGCCACAAATATTAGGATTCATGCCCTCCATGCCTCATCAATGCCTTCTATGATGCCCTACATGCCTCTTAATTACCCCTTCTTCCAATGCCATGATGAGGATAATTACAAACTTAATTTCAAAAATTGAATTAATCTTTAACCACACATCTCAATCTTGAGATGGATGGTTGAGGTTGATTATGATCAAATCCAAAAATCTATAAATAGGAGGCCTCACAACATCATTTCTAAGCTTAATTAGTGCAAAGTTATAATGCAGGATTGGTTCTAAAAAGCTTCAAGAAACTAGTGTTATAATGCTAAATTGATTCTAAGACAAGCCAAGCCATAAGTCAAAGGTGCCAAGGAGAGATGAAGGTTGTCAAGCTTTCATTGCTAAGGACTTCATGAGCACAAGCTGAGCAAGCCACCACAACAAACATTTTGGAGCATCTAAGGAAGGTAAAACATTTTTCTTTTGCATTTTAGTTGTGTGTTTCATTCATGATTGTTAACTAAGTTCTCCTTAGTATCTAGGCCTAGATATGTTATGTTATTAGTGTGTTTATTTCATCTTGTTTTCATTTTGGAACTAACACCATACTAACCATCCTCTTTTGAGTCAAATTCCTAGATCACATTATGGCACACCCAGTGGGACAAGATGCATTCTACACCTAAAGGATATCCTTTTGCAACCTTTAAAAACTTATTTAAGCTTTTAAAACTCTTAAAAATTGGTTTTCTAACTTTATTTTGCCATTTTTGGTTCCATAATTTTTACATAGTAACCGACATCAATATAAATATCGACATTGGCTACTTGGCTTAACGAACATCAGTCAACAGAACTGACATCAGTCAGATCTTGGTTGGCCGTAACTAATGTTGGTGGCATTGATCGATGTTGGTCATTGTGTTTTTCTAAAAACATAGACCTGAGAGCTACTTTTCCAAAGTTTCTTATTTCAAATTCAAAAGGGCTTCAAAGCTAA
Source organism: Torreya grandis (assembly GCA_037957365.1). NCBI lineage: Eukaryota > Viridiplantae > Streptophyta > Pinopsida > Cupressales > Taxaceae > Torreya > Torreya grandis. Next base: position 4,438,950 of record JARHVA010000357.1, on the reverse strand, counting down.
AGGACATGCTAATAATTTTATTGCAGAACCAAAGGAGATATTTGCTTAAAACATGTTTAAATCACTTTTGCATGCTAAAAATTTGATTATGAACTTTGTTTTGGTGTTTAACAAAGAATTTTTAGATGTTTTTGGTGAATGTTTTTCAAAATTTTACAACTACGACCAAGGGGTCAAATGAACACCACCAAACATTTCATTTGGGTTTGAAATTGAACACATTTGTCAATTTTTTCTTGCAATAGTTGTTTAATTAGCTTTTGTTTGGCAAAAAGAGGAATGTTACGTGTATTATCTTCCATTTATCCCCTATAGGGACCCTTGGAATCAAAAGTGCCATTCCTATTACAAGTAGCCTAGTCCAAGGCTTAGAAAGAAAGTCATCTAAAGCACTCCCCAAGAACTTATCAAAGTTTGGGTGACCTTGAAAATAACCCTAAAGTCTTTCTATTTTCATGATTTCTTTTTTTTTATGCATCTTGGCTTGTGAGGGGGACTTCATCACCTCCAAAAAGTTCTTTAGGGAAGCTTTGACCTAGGGTTTTATCTCCCAACATTGACTTCATTTGACTCCTTTAGAATTGCACATGGGACGTAGTGGCACTTTAGACATCACACTACACTAAGAGAACAATAAGATGTAGTGGTTGCAAAAAGGACTATACCTTTTTTTAATAAGCTAAGTGATATGGACCCAAAATCCATGATTTTCTTTATCATTATTTGGCATGAAAGTCATTGTGCAATTGATTCCCCTAGATCATTCAGAAACTTGTTAGATTTTAGACAAATCTCCACTTGTTACAAAAGTATTGTTGATTCAGGGTGTGACTCAAGGTCCATGTCATAGTACTGTCATTTGAGAGGAGGGGTGTAAAAACCCTACTATATAATGCACATTTAATTTTGGATGAACACTTAAAATCCTCTCAAATGACGTATATTGATAGATTCCAACAATACCAAGTAACCTTGCCAGTTTAGGATTTAAGGGAGATTATTTAGTTGGTATTGTCCTAGATTAAAGTCTTGTTTTGAGTCCAACATTGGTGTAAATAAATAATCCAAACCCAACACATACTCCAAATTTTCCTTTGAAAAAAGAGGCATTATGTTGCCCACGTGAGATCATCCGTTTGCCTTATTCAAAATTCATCAAAAGCTTGAGAGTCATATCATCCACTTTTGCACAATTATGCTACCCAATTGAGTCTAGACCTTTACCAAAGTTTTTTAAGTACTTCACTTATAATTTAAATTTGAAATTACACCTTTACAAGTTCATAGAGTTGATGTGTTAAGTGGGTTCACCATTTGCACTAAACTTGAGGGAACTTAGGTTTAATTTCCAATTTAGGTTGAAGGCCATTTTTGAATCATAATCATTATCATCACTTGATAGACTTAAGCTATTTTATTCTAAACACTTGCACTTCAAGTCTATGCACCATAACATTTTGAGTTAAGAAGGGTAGTGTTATGCTATCAAAACTATGGAAAAATGTCTTTGCTTTAGAGAGTTTTTGAGATAAACTTTTTTGTCATACATTTTGGGTAGTATAGCATTGTTACACTACCTAAATAATTTCAAACTTTATTTCATATCCCCTTTTGCATAGAATTTCAAATCTATTTCTACATGTTCAAGACCGATTCAAGTGTACTTTTGATCCTTTATCTAAATCATAGTTATATTGTTCACCTTTGTCTAGCTTATTTGTTAAAAAAACCAAGTTTTATACCATTATTTATGAGAAAATAAACTATTGCTAAAGTGCCTTTTATTTCATACCTTATACCTAGTTAACCAAGTTCATGTCCAAGAATCGAATTCCTAGTGTTTGTTAGAAATGTTTCAAATCCATTAGATTAAAACTTTCATCTATTGTCAAAGTCTAGATTTTGACGCCATTTGGCCAAGAGTCCTAGCACATGTGTTGTTTGAGCCTAGATTTTGACATCATTTTTGGCCAAAAGACCTAGCAAATTTTAATTTTCTAGATTAGACTGATTTGAAACACTTTAACCTTAGAGTTTAGCATTTCAAATTTTTAGTCCATTTACTTGCTTATCTTTATATGAATAGTGAAATGTTTGATATTTTAGGCTAGCTTGTTTCGTCACAAATCTTTTGAATAAACCTTTTGATCCTTTTGACAAATCTAGACCAAGTTCAAGGCATCATTTGTTTTAGATTCTATCCTTTTTAGAGTTTGTAGATCTCTTTGACCTTTTATCACAAAGCATTGACTATGGATCCCAACATGTATTTATATACTCATAGTGGACTCATGTACAATCTAGGGATTATTAATGTAGTTACATAGGAATAAATGGTGCAAGACCCCTATGCATATAACATTGCTTATGAGATGGATTATTTTCCCTCTTATAATAATCAATCAGGGGCACAAAGCCAAGATCTATTGGCTAACTATTTGGTTAACACTCCACCTTACATAGAATAGGACCAAGAATAAACTATGTAATACTTAGGTACAATACCAATAATAGATGAGCCAGTTCTTCAACAACCATGGCTTCCACTTATGATCCATTTTTGTTTGAGTGACATTTATTAGAGAACAAAGATGAGATTTTGGTTAGGGCCATAGAGGTAGGAGCTAATTTTTTGGCAGACTTCCCCCATGAAAATTTACCAAGTCTAGTAATAGTGCCCCATAATATCATATATGATCAACAAGTTTCTACAAGAAATCCTATGGCTCTAGTCCAAGCAATGTACCAAAACCTTAATATATCTGATTGAGGCAAAAACATCATGGAATGCCACTTTAACAAAATGAAAATAGCATACCAAACCTACCTAAATTTATCACATGATTTCAATCAGATGAGCCTAGTGAGTAAACCTCTCATTGACCTAGTTCCTTCAACAAGGGTGTTGATGGAATTAACTAGACAAGAAAATTAGAGTTCCGACCCATTTGAACAAACTCTTCGATAAATAACTTGATACATATGCTAGTTGTTGAAGAAGTGTCTTTAGATTCTACATTGAATAGTGAGCTAAACATAGTAAACAATGTGTAAACAGTATCCAATCTTGATCAAAGTGGTACTAATGCACAAAAAACTAGCCAACAATGTGTGCCTATAGTTAATCCCATGAGCAGATCATCATACCAAGAAATAGGAGTTTCTGTACCCTAGCCTCAACCAACCACTTCCTCAAGTATACAATCTACAAGATTAGATAATCAAACAATGACTAATGTTATGCCTCAATGATAGAATGTGATGAATCCTACTCCCCCTCAACAAGTAGTGAGTGGTATTCCACAACAATAGACACAATCTAGTGTATCAATGTAATAAAGGATGAATACATTGACACCTCAATCAGAGGTAACTAATGTGTCTGTTAGGACCCCATGGAATCACCATTGATTACCAAATACAAGCAACTTAATATGCGGAAATTAACCAAAAGTAACAAGCAACTAGAAATCAGAAACAACACAGAATATGAGAGACAATACCCAATTGTATTAATACTCATCCAAGAAAAAATACAATAAAGAAGATGCCACTTCTTCTTCACACCTCTCAGAGGCTTCCCACACCTCAAGTGTATAGTAATTCTTTCCTCAAAGCTCTCTCTCTTACGGTCCCAACACACAACTCAAACACAGAGTTGGTGTTCACCTCCAACCAATCAGTATCCACTACTGCCAGTACACCGAGTATATACACATACTCAATCGAGTGCACAACACACTCCAAGTAGATCTCTCATGAACTTACAACAACCTGCAACTCAAATGATCTTACTTTGGAAGGATCTTCCTTGCCTTCCTCTTTGCTCTCTTTCTGAGTACACACTGTACTCCAAGTAGATCCTGCCTGATCTTGCTCCCTATTGTGTTGCTGTCACTTTGATCCTGCTGCCACCTGCAGATCAATTTGGTTCTACACACCTACAAACCTAGACCTTGCACACACATACACCTGTAGATCAATGATCTTACTTACCATGTAGCTATCCAAACGTGGCCTTGCACACCTGCTGACCAAAATCCTACATACATGAAGAACCCCTCTGATTCTCCAAACCAGTACCCACACTTGGCACTATGGCACTAGGAGGAACACACCATGCTCTCTTCACACACAGAAGGAGCTAATATTTTCTCTCTTACTCTCTAGCACACATTACGATATAGCCCATGAGTCTATTATATATATCTCATGCAAACAATAATTAGACACCTAATTACAATAATTAGATCCACAGCTTCAAGTCTAAAATTGGCTCTTAACATGCAAACACTCGATTCGTTAACAAATTGTTCATGCAACCGATAATTTTGAAACCACACAGGTGACTGACGTTGGTCCCTGTCTGCCTAGAAGTGACCGATGTTGGCCAATCCATGACTGACGTCAGTTGCTCTTCTCACTGTATATGACTGACGCTGGCTAATCAGAATGATGTCAGTTGCTCTACAACTCAACAACCTTCAGCAACCTCCTTCTCTATTTGCATCAGTGAAGCTTTTAGCTCCACAACCTAACAATCTCCCACTTGGAGATAAACAACTACACTATACCTATACCTTTACCCCATCTAATCTATTTCCTGGCTTGTATCCCTCTTCAAGCTCAACCTTGAAGACCAAACACCACAAATTCTATGGTGCACCTCCTATCATCCAAGTAACCTGCCACATTCGAACCGACAAACCCATGTAGTGAAGTCTTGACCCTGCATAGCATGTATACCTACTGCTGGTCCGTCTCAAATACCTAAGAACCCACTTCCCTGAATTGGCTCCTAACTCTCTGACAGCACCCACTGCTTGGGCAAACTTAGGTCTATACCAGACCTCATGTGATTGCAGACACTAAACTATCCAGCCCTTGGTGTGCTCCAGTTCTGCATCTTGCATATTGAACCTCACCAACACTTGATTCACATCAACTCCCACTAGAGACAAAATCAACCTGTGATCTTCCATGTCTCTCATGCCAAAGAATTTTGCTACTCTAAATTCCTCATGACATGCCACTAAACTAACCTTACCCTTAGCTCAGCAAAACCCTGTATGTCTAAACCTTCAACATGCATACCATCCACATACAGTAATAGGATAATGTTGCAATCATCATCCATGTGGTAAGACAAACATAATGGTTACACTGACATTGACTAAAGCCCTGCTTTGTCATCCACCTGTCAAAACCTGTACCACTGTCTTGCAGCTTCCTCAAGACCATATGACCTAGCCTTTCATCTCACGTATCCATTCTCTCTATTATTTAACTAAGGAATCCATTCGTCTCTTAGTGCTTTCATACCGGCTGGAAACCCTACCAAATCTCCCGTTTGGTTCTGCATCCTGTTCATGCCAAGCTCCCACTGTTTCCTGGATCCTTCCTGCTCTACAATCAGCAACTAGTATAAAGAAGAGGAACAACAAATTTGAGGCTTACACTTTTAGTCCTCCCCATGGGTGTTTGAGACTCCTTGATAGCTTGCTGTCTGCCCAAAATCTATCTCAGTGATCGACCTCGGTCACTACACAGTCTGCATCTGATCGATGTCGGTTCCATGCGACTGTCTAGGTCACCGATGCCGGTTATCTGAATGACATCAGTCTCCACCTGCCTGACACCAACAACTCCTCTGGTCTACACATGACCGATGCCGGCACTTATCTATTTGATGTTGGTTACTTTTGATCGATGTCGGTACCTGTGTATGCCTATGAGTGATGAATTTTTACCTTCGAGCTCCTTTGAATCAATCCCATGTCCAAACTGCCCTGCTCAGAGATGTCCAGCCTTATCTACTAATCTCTATCCATCATCTCCTCTAAAAACACCAAGGCTTTCTAGTTCTTAAGTCTGTCAAACATATTTGACTTCCTCTTAAGAACATGCATCTCCTTCTTGCTCATGTGACCAAGCCTACAAAGCCACGTCCTTGCAATAGAAGAAGATTCAGTAATACAAGCAAGTAGATAAAGAGTACTTGCTTTCTTACCACCTACTAATTCAAGTGCATCCACTGTGAGAATTCCTGTGCGTCTCTCATCACCCAACTTTCCTGAAGCAATTAGCCACATCTTTAAGACTGGGACCTGCATGACCTTCTTCAACACCCATGTGTTGGCTGCCTGCAATTTTAGCAACACTTCCCCTTTGACAATACTATGAAAAGGCTCACCAACCCCTCTACTTGGGGTTGCATGGAAAGAGGCAACAAAATCTATAGAACAAGATTCTAATTTATCCAAGAAACATCCCAGAGCATCCTGTGCAACAACACCTGCAACATCTGCTTCTTCAGTTCCTTCATGCTGATCTACTACCAACCAACAATATTTCTTTACCTGCTCTTTCTTTCCATAAGACCATAATTGACCATTCATGCTTTTCAATTCCTCCATTCATAGCTTACTTTATTTTGTCATTGTTATACTCCCACTCAATCCAAAACCCCTGAGAGTGACATGTAATCAAACACAAAACCTGCTCCCTGCAACCTTAGCTCTGATACCAACTGTTAGTGGTATCAAGCTATGAGCCAACAACCTTGATCTGATACCAATTGTTAGGACCCCACAGAAGCACCATTGATTACCAAATACAAGCAACTTAATATGCAAAAATTAACCAAAAGTAACAAGTAACTAAAAATCAAAAACATTACAGAATATGAGAGACAATACCCAATTATATTAATACTCATCCAGAAAAGAATACAATAAAGAAGATGCCACTTCTTCTTCACACCTCTCAGAGGCTTCCCACACCTCAAGTGTATAGTAATTCTTTCCTCAAATCTCTCTCTCTTACGGTCCCAACACACAACTCAAACACAGAGTTGGTGTTCACCTCCAACCAGTCAGTATCCACTACTGCCAGTACACCAAGTATATACACATACTCAACCAAGTGCACAACACACTCCAAGTAGATCTCCCATGAACCTGTAACAACCTGCAACTCAAATGATCTTACTTTGGAAGGATCTTCCTTGCCTTCCTCTTTGCTCTCTTTCTAAGTACACACTGTACTCCAAGTAGATCCTGCCTGATCTTGCTCCTTGTTGTGTTGCTATCACTTTGATCCTGCTACCACCTGCAGATCAATTTGGTTCTACACACCCGCAAACCTAGACCTTGCACACACATACACCTACAGATTAATGATCTTACTTACCATGTAGATCTCCAAACGTGGCCTTGCACACCTACTGACCAAGATCCTACATACATGAAGAACCCCTCTGATTCTCCAAACTAGTACCCACACTTGGCACTATGGTAGTAGGAGGAACACACCATGCTCTCTTCACACACAAAAGGAGCTAATATTTGCTCTCTTACTCTTCAGCACACATTACAATACATCCCATGAGTCTATTATATAGATCTCATGCAAACAATAATTAGACACCTAATTACAATAATTAGATCTATAGCTTTAAGTCTGAAATTGGCTCTTAACATGCAAACACTCAGTTTGTTAACAAACTGTTCATGCAACTGATAGTTTTGGAACCACACAGGTGACCAACATCGGTCCCTTCTGCCTGGAGGTGACTGACATCGGCCGATCCATGACCGATGTCAGTTGCTCTTCTCACTATATATGACTGACATCAGCTGATCAGACCGACGTCAGTTGCTCTACAACTCAGCAACCTCCTTCTCTATTTGCATCAGTGAAGCTTTTAGCTCCACAACCTAACAGTGTCACCTCACTAGGTAACAATGAACATACCTCTTTAGTCATAGACTAATATGCCAATTTAAAACCATGCAATGACTAGTTGATAACATGCAAATATTGGTCAGTGATAGATGCTAAATCTATAAAATGCTTTTACTTCTTCATAAGGATTCGTGCAATAAAGAGGTCCCCCTATTTCTCAAGTACCTACAAGACAACCATTGGTATAAAATGTGCCAAAAATTTAGAGATAGGGTCTTGGTCCACAAGTTCTTACCCAATAGCAAGGATTGATTAGTAAACAACATGTCCCTTTTCAACCACAATAGGCACAGTATAGTTATATCCCTCCATCCCAACCACAAAATCTTCCAAGTTAAACCTTTATCATCAACCCAAACTAGAATATCATGCAGCCAAATATACAATTTTAGGTACATCCCAATCCATGTATGTATATTCCTAGTCCATTCCCCAACCAAGCCAATATACCCCAATAGGTGTATCCATCATACCCTGGTCAAAGTGTCACACTTGTGACCTCCTAGCCATTTACCCAAACCAATATTCTCTCTCAAACCAATATCCCTTCTAGTTTCCTATCCCAGGAATTACAACAGATGAAGGATGTGATTACTACCATTTTGGTGGGGAAGGAGACTAAGAAGTTTAAATTGGATGACATGTGTTCCTATCCATTCAACATGGAGTATTTGTAGATACCATTTCCTCTAGGATACGAACCACCCAAATTTGATAAGTACAAAGGGAAAGGTGACCCTAAGGCACATTTGAATGAATTCTTTGTCACATGTCAACCAGTGGCATATAGTGACATATATCTCTTGCTATTATTTCCAAGAATCTTGGATGGAAAAGCCTTGGAGTGGTCTTTAAAGTTGCCTAAGAATTTAGTAACATACTTTGATGATCTTTCTGATAAATTTGTGCAACAATTTTCTTATAATCTTAAGCATGAGATTTCATTAGTGGACCTAACACAATCAAATCAAAAAGTTGGGGAGAGTTTTACAAGTTATTTATAGTGATGGAGTGCCCTTGCAATCTATTTCACCCACAATTTACCAGATAAATAATTAGTTGTTGTGTTTACTAAAAATTTGCATAGTGAAATAGCCTATCATCTAGAACTGTAATGTGCATATACATTCAAAGAGATCATTAACAAAGGTTTGTTGATCGAGTGAGCACTCATCAATATAGGGGTTATCAAGCTTATTTAAACTAATCAAAATTAAGGTACCAATCATGAAAATGACCAACATCCCATCCAAGGGAAAGCATCATAACCAACACAAGCCAATAATCATGAAAGACTAAAGTAATTCAACCACAATAGGAATGTTGTGGGAAATGGAGTAATTGAATCTCATCATGTCCAAACTATGCATACATCATCTACACCACCTTTTTAGCTTACTCCTACCTAGCCACCTCTCCAACCAATGCTACAAGTGCAACAACCAAGACCTACACAACAAATACAACCTTTACCATTGCAAACCCCTCCTCCTAGGAGAACCATGCCTACACATCATGTCTTTAGTGACCTAGGAGAACCTATTGAGTCTATATTTCATAAGATTGATACCACTAATATGATTAGTTGGCCCATAATAAAACATTATCCACAAGGCATTCCTTACCCTGATTGGTACCATGAAAATGAATTTTATGACTATCATCAGGTCAACATGCATAATATATGAAGATGTGTCCAAATCAAGAATTTAATTGAGAATATGTTAGAGAATGGGGAGATAAAATTAGATAATGGTGCTTCCACTTCCAATCAAACTCTTGGGATTCATCAAAACCCCTTTCTGTGACATAAAAATCAACAACAATAGAATAATCAATATTAATAATAATGGCCAGTGCAGTATCAAAATCAATAGTATCAGAATTAAAGGCTGAACCAATATAACCAACAAAATCAATAGCAAAATTGACAAATATAAAACAATGGAAAAAACCAAGATCATAATGGTAACAACCAAAAAACCTACCATGTAGTTTCACATGACTACAACAGAGTTATAGGTCATATTGTAAGAGGTAGCATTAATACCATCTCCATTAATCCTAGACCAAACACTAATCAACCTAGACCATTACTAAACAACAATATTCAGCCAAATCACATGGATAATCCTTCTTTAACCTAGGAGTGCATATAGGCAAACCAACAAATTAGGACTTCCATTTTTGGATCTTATAGTGATAACTCATTCTTTCCATGTGACCACGTGCAAGTGCACCGGTAACTAAGACTTGTCCTATTTGGTCCCACACCATTTCCAACATCAGTTAGCAATAATGGTCAAGTATTTAATCTTTATTGTGCAATCACAACTTAGAGGTCAAATATTAATATGCTAGGCCACAACCATTTTCCACTTTGCTTATCATCTAACCAACCATTTAGCCTTGGAATAAAATATTCACTACTGACCAAGACAAGAAGTTTGATATTGTGGAACAATTGTAGAAGACACCAACACAAATTTATATTTTGGATTTGTTGTGAATGTCAATAATCCATAGAAACATCCTAAATGAGTTTTTGACTCAATCCACTATTGCTAGTGACATATCCCCTAATAACTTTCAAGCTTTGGTTGGACACCTAGCTCCAGCTCAACAAGTCACATTCAACCAAAGTGATACATCTTCCCTTGGCCTACTCTATAATAACTCATTGTACATATAAGTTTGTATTAGATGGCATAAAGTGAAACATGTCCTTATAGACAATGGATTTGGCCTCAACATAGTGTCCCTCAAGATCATCAATCTTCTTGGGTACACAATGATCAATTTCCATCCAAAAATAATAACTATTAAAGCTTATGAATATCAAGAAAGAGAATTATAGGGCACCATTAGTTTGCTAGTTATCATTGGGCCTTTGACCTATGATACACTTTTCCATGTGTTGGATCTTGAGTTATCATACAACATGCTTCTAGGCATGCCTTGGTTACATGAGATTTGTGTAGTGTCATCAACACTACACCAATGTATCAAGTTTTTCCACTCAGGGATGGAGGTGAATATTCTAAGAGATTTACACCCACATAAACACTGCAAGCATCTTGAGGCCAAATTTCAAATCTATAATTATTAGTATAGTATGAATCCTAGTTCCAAATAGGATAAAGGAAAAACTATACTTATTGATGCTTTATCAAATAATTGCATAGATCCTAATACCTTGGATTCCCTTTCCCACATGCCACCTCCTGAAGCTTCCAATCATTTAACCATTTTAGATAATGGATCAAGAGAATATGTGACCCATGATATATTTCATATCACTAATCTTCCTCAGAATCTAAAAACATTTGGGTGACCTAAAGTCATTCCACATATGCATTGTAAACAAAAGAGCAAAGACAAAGGACCTATCACATTTGTACCAACATCTAGCCTATAACCTGACCCTCTTGAAGGGAATGAATCATGGTATTACAGTGATGACCAAGCTGATTATTATAAAAATGAAAAGTATCTTATTCCCAAAAGGATCATAGAGCATCACAATTATGAAGGAAGAGGCCTCGAATTGAAGCAGCAAGGAACCATCGAGAAAATTTCCATGACTAAGTATGAAAGACCTTATAGACTTGGATTTAAACTGCTTGGGGGTGATCCCACATATCTTATTCAAACTCCATCACCAGTGACTAGTGATGATGATACCAATAGTGAAGTAGAGTTTGATCATAGCCTTACCTTTGATAGCTTAGTTGAAGCCAACCTGTTTGATAACAATGCCATTTTTACCCTTACCCAAGTTGTTAATCACAATCTATTTCCATTATATTATCCCCAATTGATAGATTGAGACCAACAAGAATCTAGTTTGCCAATTAATGAGTTATAGAATGATGAGGCATTCTATGATTTCTTAGGCCTTAGAGATAATGTTCTATTGGGAGATCACAAATAAAGATTCTTAATTGATTTGGATCTTGTAACCTATTTTGGAGAGTGAGTGAACACCCTTAGCCAAAAACAAATAAATAAAACATTGAGGTTCCAAAGTGAAAACCGCTTTGAGGCACTTTATGACTAGGGAAAAAGTAAATATAAAGGCCGATCATAGTGAAAACCTATTTCAGGCACCATTAGATGGGGGTGTTCATTATTCTTCAATTTTAGACTAGGAGACCACCAATGACAAACTTAATTATGGATATGATTTTAGTTTTGAGCAACAACAAGTATTTAATCAAATTATCCAAAAAATTTTGACTATTTTTATTACATGTCCAAATATCCCATTAGGAGATTTATATTTATCATGCCTAAGAGAAGTTTAAGAGCAAGTCCTAACAGAGGACCTTGATATAGTCCAATAGTTCAAGTCACTACCTACTATCCTAGAATATGGTTCAACCCTCCTAGTCAAAGATATAATAGAGGTAAACATCAAGACTCTATCAAACCTAAAATGGATAAAACTAGGTGCATCCCTCACTGAGGAGGAACAAAACATTTTTATAGCTCCGTTGAAAGAGTTTGTGGATATATTTTTATGGGCCTATTCTAACATGCCAGGATTAGACCCCACCTTGGTTCTGCACCACCTTGTGGTTAATCCTGATGCCAAAATAGTAAAAAAAAAGATTCATAATATGCATCCTCACATTTATATATTAGTAAAGAAAGAGTTGGGAAAACTCTTAGAAGTAGGATGCATCCGATCCATTAACTACTCAGAATGGATCTCTAATGTAGTACCTATTAGCAAAAATCCTGAAGGAATCAAAATTTGTTCTAATTTTTGAGATATCAACAAATCTTATCCTAAAGATGATTTTTCATTACCTAATATCAACATGATTTTTGAATCCACAATAGGTTATGAAATGCTTTCACTTATGGATGGCTTTTTAAGATATAATCAGATTGAAATAACACTAGAATATTAACATAAAATAATGTTCACCACTTCATGGGGAACATTTTGCTATCAAGTGATGCCATTTGGCCTTAATAATGTGAAAGATACATATCAAATATCCATGACTATCATATTCCATGATATGATACATGATATTATTGAAGACTATGTCGATGACATATTAAGAAAATCCAAGACCAGGGCTGACTGTCCAGTAGTGATGTGTAAGATATTTGAAAGACTACAAGAGTACAAAGTCAGACTAAATCCAAAGAAATGTTTTTTTAGTATAACTTCAATAAAATTACTTGAACTCATCATGTCTCATAGAGTTATTGAAGTTGATCCAGCTAAAGTCCATGTTATAATCGAGATGCAACCACCGACCAATTTGAAACAACTTCATAGTTTACAAGGTAAGATCTAGTCCATCCGATGCTTTATCTCTCAGTTAGTAGAGAAGTGCCAACCATTTACACATATTTTTAAGAAATGAGTTGCATTTCACTGGGATGATGACTATCAAACAACTTTTCAACAACTTAAGGACTATCTTGTTAATCCACCTATTTTATTACTACCTATGCTAGGAAAGCCATTCTTGTTATACCTATCAACTACCGATTATGCTCTGGGGGCACTCTTGGCTCAACATGATGAAAATGGAAATGAGCATGTTATTTACTATCTAAGCTATACCTTGGTTACATATGAACATAACTATGCACCTGTTGAAAAAGCTTATCTAGCCATAATTTTCATAGCTCAAAAATTGTGTCATTACATGTTGAATAATAAAACCATGGTCATTTCAAAAGTAGATCCATTCAAGTATCTACTATCTATAAAAAAATTTCAAGGTAGAATGGCTAAATGGATCATGCTTCTTAGTGATTTTGACATAGAGTATGTCACTAAAAAAACAATCAAAGGACAAGTTCTTGTAGATCAACTTGCTAAAGCACCCCTCATGGACACACAACCACTCAAGTTTTTATTTATTGATGAATACATCATGACAATTATTGATACACCCCTTGAGGGGTAGCCTTATAAGATATATTTTGATGGTTCATTCAATGCACATAGATTGGGGGTAGGCCTATTGTTTATTACACCATAGGGGGATCTAATCCCTAAATCATTCAAAATCAACTTTCCCTATATAAACAAAATGGCTAAGTATGAAGCACTTATTTCAAGACTTCAACAAGTAGTATAATGGAATATATCTCATCTTTAAGTTTATGGTGATTCTTAGTTAATCATCAATCAGGTCACAGATCATTTTTATACCAAAGATGACAAGTTAGTTCCATATAAAGCCATGGTTAACACTCTTCAAAAGTAACTTGCCAACATTCAGTTTGAGCATATACCGAGTGCTAGTAATATAATTGTAGATGTCATGGCTACTATTGTCTCTCTGATTTGACAAAAATATAAAGCTAGAGAGTATCAATTCCTTGTCAAAAATTTGTCAGCACTGACTCATGAACCTTCAATCATTGCCATGATTTGTGATATTATTGGTCCTAATTCTATCTAGTACTCAAAACTTTATAACTACTTTCATGACCAAATTTTACCACCTAACCTATCTTGAAAACAAACCAAAGCCTTCATTCATCACTCCACTCATTATACTTTACTTAGATCCACTCTTTACCATTGTAGTTTTGATGGAACTCTAATTCATTATTTAACTTCATTAGAGTCTACATTAGCGTTAAGAGAAGTTCATAAAGGAGTATGTTGAGCCCATTCTAGAAAGGTAGTCCTATTCAAAAAGCTCTTGTGTACTGGCTATTATTGGCCCATAATGGATGCAAATGCCACTACATATGTAAATAAATGTGATAAATGTCAACGGCATGCTAATTTGATTCATGCCCCAATAAAAACTCTGAAACTAATGTTGACACCATGGCCATTTTCTACATGGGGACTTGACCTCATTAGAAAGATTAACCCCACTTCATCTGATGGCCATAAACATATCCTTAACACCACTAAATATTTAACTAAATGGGTTGAATCTATACCCCTCACTTACATGACTAGAAAGCAAATTTCCAAATTCATCGTCAACCATCTCATATTTTACTATAGTATCCCCTCTAACATTATATCTGACAATAGAAGATCATTCAAAAATAAAGATATAGAATAGTTATGTACCAAATACAATATCACACAACACTTTTCTACATCATATTGCCCTCAAGGTAATGGCCAAGCTGAGGCATCCAACAAAACCATTATCAATATTCTCAAAAATGTTGTCAATGATGCCAGTCATGACTAGCACCTCTAGATATTCTCTACCCTTTGGGCATACCATACCAATCATCATACTCCTACAAGATCCACTCCATACTCACTTGTTTATGGTACTAAATCCATCTTTCCCATTGAGGTTGAGTTACCTTCACTACACATCTCTTTCAAGCATGTATTGGATGATCATGACTATCAAGTAGCTCACCTTTAAGAGTTGGATATACTTGATGAAAAATGCACAACCACACTCAACAATCTTCAAGCATATCAAAATTGATACAAAGGCCACTATAATCAGTGTGTGAATTATATAACATTTAAACTTGGTGATCTTGTTCTCAAAGAAAACCAAAATAATACCATGGCTAGGAAGAAACATAAAGGGAAATTCAAACCAAATTGGATAGGGCCTTTCGTCATCACTATAGATTATGGATCAAGAGCATACATGATTTCCATACCATATGGAGAGGAACTTCTAGAGCCAATAAATATTATTCATCTTAAGTGGTACTATGCTTGAATGCTAAGGTGTATTGTCTGTAAAGACAATTTAAGTTGTGCTTTTTTGTCACTATTCTTCTTTGTACACATACCATTCTTATTCATCCTCTTTGCAATATCAACTTTCTATTTCTGATCTATCAACCCAATGTGTTATAAAACCTAACACATTTGACCTTATTTTTTGTCATTCATTACATAGTTTCAGCATCAAGGTATTTGATCAGTTCATTAGTTTGTTCAAGAACTTTAAATAGAGATCATGTTTTGGGACAATGTGATAGAAGTTTTGGTAGTTGCATCCTTTGTTTGTTTGTCCTTTCTTACCACCAGTTTTGATAGTAATTATAACCACCTTTAGGAAAATTAGTACCATTGATTTATGCTATTGTGTCCTAGTTATAACCACTTATGGGAAAACTAGGGGCAATACTAAGCCTTGCCATACTAACTTACCACTTCCTATGCCATACTATGTCTTTTTACCAACTGTGCCTATTTTGTTTGAATTGGGTACCACACTAGTCAAATTCATTCACTAAAATGGAAAAACTATAGTGACTTAAGGTCCTACTCTAGGACTATGTAGGCAACACTCAATACTTAATGAGGTTAGCTCAGTTACCCTTCTACACCATGCTCTCACCATTTTGTGAGCAACCTAGGCCACACTCTCGCTATTTTACGAGTAACCTAAGTTTGAACGTTCTCTCCATTTTATGAGCAACCTAAGCCACGCTCTCACCATTTTTTGAGCAACCTAAGTTTGAATGCTCTTGCCATTTTGAAAGAAACCTAAGTATGAATGCTCTCACCTTTTTGTGAGCTTGAATTGTTTAGTGTCTTGTCATTCTCGATTGAGTTGTGACACTCCAAAACACTTTCAAAAACATTCCAAAAAATCATTAGAAAAGAACAAAAACAATAACCACTTCTTTGCCTTAAGGATTCTAGGAACCCTTACTAAGTTACAAGAAAATCACTTGTCATTTATTTTCCCCATCCTTTTTGGCCTTTTCTATCACATAGTTGCTATTTTTCAAGGCCATTCCAATTCTTCTATCACATTCATTCTATTTGTTTTCTTCAGTTATCATATTCTTCCCATTCCCTGGGAGAACTACATTTGGCCTGAAGTTTTTTTTTGATATTACATCCATAGAACTATTTAGGTAGCATCCACTTGACTAGTGCATAGGGAGATATCTCAGCTAGCCCCTTCCTTTTCTTATTTTCCCCCATTTTGTTCATTTGTTAAGTTGTCACCTATTTTCTAAGGGCAATGTTTGTAGGATTTTTATTGTGTTATTTTTTTGTTTATTTCTACTTTTGTTTATTTGTCTTCTTGTTTGTTTACTCTTAGCATTATTTCTTTGATTCAATTTATGTGTGTTCATTGGGTGATTCCTTGCCCACACTTACACTTGAATCCATCCCTATTCATATGTTTACATTGTCATCATGGTTTTTGACATTGGTACATTATTTTATTTTGAGTATTGGATTACGAGAGTAAGTCATTATGCATATTTTGGACAATTCTTTATGATTTTCTATCATGAAGCCTACCATCACATGCTACAAAAAACCTTAGCTTCAAAAAGTTTATTTAGCAAATGGCAACATCTCTTTGGCACTGACATCCTAATTCCACTCCCAATCATATCCCAAATAGAGTAATTGACCATGAAAGAATTTTAACCTTTATTAGTTTAGATGAGCATCTCCCTACTAGTAGGTTGTTATAATTAATAATTACCCTCTATGTTAAGTTATCATCATCCTCAACCAAGATTATCATGTTTACCATAATCAGGGTCTAATGATTATAGATGCTTATGGGCAAATCATTGTACACCATCCCACCTACATTTATCAATGATTATAACCACCTTTGGGAAAATCAGTGTGTTGTCACCATTTAACTTCTTCTACCCATATAGAGGCATGTTATTTCCTTATTTGTTTATCCTAACTGGGGCAGCTCCATCTTCTCAATTAATACAACTGCCTTTGGGCAAATAATTGAGTTATCATACCACGTTGCCACTATCGAGGTACAATGCTTATAACCACCCTTAGAAAAACCATTGTGCATAATCCCATTTGTATTCTCAATGGTTTTGACTACCTTTTTAATATCAATGTGTTTTCACCCCATCATCTTTCCTTTCTTTGGTCCCCTTGTTTCATTTCTTTCTTTTTGAGGGATCGTTTGTTGACCTCCTTATGCCAACTGTTTCCTCAAGGGGGCATAATATAGTTAGTTTATCATCATTGTAGTTGTAGGCATGCAAGACCTTTTCATTATTTGAGAAGATGTTATTGTGCTTATAGCTTGTAATGCCTTCCCAAATAGGGGCAAACTATAGACACTTAAAACTGGCCACTGATAACCTTCAATCAGGCTTTTGGCTAGTTTCCATCTAAAATACATAATTTGGCCTAAAAACACTAAAACACATAAAATAATGTAAAAATGACAATAAAATTCTCATTTTGGCTAGGGTATCCCTAAATGGGGCAATGCAATATATGGGCCAACTAACTTTGATCAATTCATTTCGAGTCAAAATGCTAATTTTACACCCACATGCTCTAGACTGCTCTTTCCTATCAAATATTCTACACAAGACTCATGCCTTTGTTATTTTTTTTTGGAAAAATTATAAATGGGAATATGCATCCAATGCATCTGATGTGGACTTCCAATTCAAATCCAGTCAAATTTAGGACCAATAACAAGGCATTCTAATCAATTTGGGTAATTTGTGCACAATGTGCTTAATCATGCCTAAGAGCTAATTAACTCAAATCAAGGCCTAATAAAAAACTCCATGGAATTTTTTTGAATATTTATTTTTGGAAATTAATATTGATTATCTACATCATCAAGTGACCTCATTTCTTGGGAAGACATCCCTAGGCCATAAATACCACAAATATCAGGATTCATGCCCTCCATGCCTCATCAATGCCTTCCATGATGCCCTCCATGCAGATTAATTTACCCTTATTCCAATTCCATGATGAGGATAATTAAAATCTTAATTCCAAAAAATTAATTAATCCTCAACCACACATTTCAATCTTGAGATGGATGGTTGAGGTTGATTCTCATCAAATACAAAAATCTATAAATAGGAGGCCTCACAACATCATTTCTAAGAATAATTAGTGCTCTAAGAAACTAGTTTTATAATTCAAAATTGATTCCAATCCAAGCCAAGCCAAGCCACAAGCCAAAGGTGCCAATGAGAGGTGGAGGTTGTCAAGCTTCCATTGCCAAGGACTTCATGAGCACAAACCGAGCAAGCAATTCAAAAAATTGAATTAATCCTCAACCACACATCTAAATCTTGAGATGGATGGTTGAGGTTGATTACGATCAAATGAAATAATCTATAAATAGGAGGCCTCACAACATCATTTCTAATCTTAATTAGTGCAAAGTTATAATGCAGGATTGGTTCCAAAAAGCTTCAAGCAACTAGTGTTATAATGTCAAGTTGATTCCAAGCCAAGCCAAGCCACAAGCCAAAGTTTCAAAGGAGAGATGGAGGTTTTCAATATTAAATTTTCAAGGACTTCATGAGCACAATCTAAGCAATCCACCACAAAAAATATTTTGGAGCATCCAAGGAAGTTAAAAGAGTTTTCTTTTGCATTTTAGTTGTGTGTTTCATTCATGATTGTTAACTAAGCTCTCCCTAGTGTCTAGTCCTAGAGATGTTATGATATTAGTGTGTTTATTTCATCTTGTTTTAATTTTGGAAATAAAACCATACTAACCATCCTCTTTTGAGTCAAATTCCTAGATCACAACTACAGACTCACTCAAAACTATCAGTGCACAAAAAAACTCAATCATGAACATTTAGGCCAAAAGGACACTTTTGCCAAACAACCATGGAAAAAATACATATGTACAAACAAATAATTAACTTAGGTTAATTATGATAAAAAATATAATCTTAGACTCAACCTCTATAGACTCTTAACCTTCTCTTTAAGAAGTTCACTCAGAGCTACCAACACTGCCAATATACAGTCAACAAACTTTGACTCTTTACACCATATTAAGAAATTTAAATGACTCTAATTTAATTAAAATGAGACTTAGGTATATTAATAACATATTAATATTTATTTTATTCTCCATATTAGTCAAAAAAAACCTCAAAATCATCTTTCTTACTAACATGTAGAAAATTGTCAGACATTCTAAAAGCTCAGTCTTGAGGAAAATTATCTTTAGTACTTTTAATGGTACTTTCATGACTTATATTTCACATTAATAGTTTATATGAGTCTTATATATCATTCTCAAATGAATATATATCAATATATAGTGCCAAATATTGGTCTTATAGACCAATTTGTCAAGCCTCTCTTACATAGTCCGATAAGCCATCTTGTCTTCCACATTTTAACATATTATAGTAACTCAAAACATTACATAAAGATTTTATAGTTAATTTATTCCATAAAATTAAACTAATATTCATAATAATCTCTATATAAGTGTAGAGATCTTTCAACTTACCATTCTCACTTACATACATGGAGCTGCCAAACTGCCTTAAGAACTAGTGATGGTGAACATGACTTATAATACCTATAGGGATAATTTAATGAAAATATAAATAATTTATATTATCCTAAAACATATTCATATCAACTATAATCACAAATATATAGAGTTGAAATGACATATATAGACTAAATTGATCAAACCTTAAACCTCATTCTTTCAGTGTCTTCACTCACACAGACAGGTTACTTTGTGAAAAACTTCTTTCTTGTGTATGAGAATTCAAAAAAAAATTAAACCAAGGGAACATGAGGTATAGGTATTGAAAAAATAAACTAAATAATTGGATTCATCCCTAATACTCTACAACTAATCCCTAAACACTTTCTCACTTTGCTTGGTTTTCTTCACTAGTTTTCACTCTTAGCCAATTTAGCGATAGGTCAACTTGGGTGACCAAAATAGTTGAAATAGAGGATATAAATTTCTAAAAAAATACCATGGACATAAATAATGAGTCTTGACCTTAAACCCCCATCCAATTTCATGTATTGACCTAATCAACCCTGCTTGTAGCATCAAATTATTTAGAAACAAGCAGTTTTCTATAGATTTTACTCACAATCCCAACACACCACTGCCACCTAGATATTATTTAAGGATTCATATAAAACATCCAAACATAAAAATTGATCAAACAAACCATTCTAGGAAATTTCCAATAAGTTTTATCCAATCAAGTCATTAAGAGGGTTTTAGACCAATTATCCTCCTTGACAATTATTCATATAGTTTTGTCCCTTAATCCACTTCCTAATGATTGGAAAATCTTATTAGGAAAATTTTAAATATCTCCCAAAAGGATAAAATTAACATGAAATTGTCACATGTGATATTGAGCATAAATTTCCTTCTAGGGCTCTCATCTCTTCATTCTTGGAATTTGATCCTCATCTTTTATTTGGCCTCATTAGGTGTCTTGGCATACTAGGCCTTCATCTACAAGTCATGTTAGGTCTGAAGTATGAGACTCTCACCAATTTATATGCTCTCAAAACCTCATATACAATCTTATACAACATCTTATGTGCTCACACACTACTTAACATCCTTCATAAACCTTGGCAGCATCTCATAACACTTCATATGGTTAGGCAGAGTCTAGATCAAGTTCTATTTACAGACCTTAAATAAATAATTTCCTTATTCGGATCACTTTAAAACTCTCTTGAGTGCATCAAAACATCATATTCATGATCAAATAACTGATATATTCTTATACCTGTGTGCCTCCATCTCATCATTGTCATGCCTCTACAAACCATATCCTTGCTTAAGAACTAGTCCATCAAGTAGACCTACTAGGCACCATACAAATCTCACCTTACTAATCCTTGACATAAATGTTACTAAACCTAAGATCAGTGTCAAATTTCAACACATAATATCTTACAAATAATCTTAGAATTTAAAAATGCAAAAAATGCTAAGTTTGTCATATATGAGGAACAAAAACATGAGCACTTTATTGATACTAATATGTATTTAGAGGTATTAATTATATAATAAGTGTTGAGAATACTAATTCTATTATTCCATGTTTAAATCTTTGGTTACACATATGATCTTCACCCATGGTATTGGGAAACACAATTTTTTCCTTAGATCAATATGACTATCCATACACAACATACTTTCATATTGTTTAAGGTTATGACTCATGTCACACAATCCATTGATACACATTTTTATATGTCAGATGCTCAAACACTTGTGTAAACATATATTGATTTACAAAATAAGGTCTTATATCATAATTCTTATATAGTTGGCCATACCACTAGTTATTGCACATTATTACATAATCTAATAGCTCTTAAGATCTCAACTTATCCTTTACCAATAAGTTTTGTGTCACCTAATCTTACATTGTATGATGGTAAAGGTGATCTATAATAGCATCTTAGAGCCTTTTCACGTATCAAGTTTGGACTATGCATCTATTGATAAGCTATATACTAAGTTGTTTTCATAGAGTCTTAATGATTACACCTTGCATTTGTTTTATGATCTCCCTTTCTAGCCAACCCATGCATTCAACCCTTTGGATGATCAATTGATATCATACTTTTCAATCAACATTAGAGAGAAAATGTCTTATGTTTAGATTAAATAAACTAAGAATGGGTCCAATAAGCCTATGCCTAATTATGTACTCCTTTACAAGACCATACCCTCTAAGATGACAAGTCAAATGGTAAATAATGACTCAAAAAATATATTCAAGAAAAGAAAATTTCCCCTCTACATGAGTTTATTATGTTTGTTAAATTGTAATCATTTGATGACCTATGTCATACAACAAAGGACATAGAAGTTAAACTTATTGTAGTGAATAAATTAAAGTATGGGTCCAACCCTCCAAACACTTCTAATGCAAACCTTATAACTAAATCAAATTTTAAATAAAAATTAAGTGATAATATTAAATATACAAAATTAATAATTAATGCAATGTTATAACTAATTAGTCACCTTGTTATCTCAGATCCACCAAGGAGGTAATTTTCACATTTACCATAAATTCCTCATAATGTATTTATGAGTTATGTGAGTGCAACATTATATCTCTCTCTCTCCCCCAAAAAATAAGTTGATACGAGTAAGCCTAAATCTAAGGGATTTTAATGGTAATGCATTTTGTGACTATCATCGATGCACAAGACATTCAACTAATAGATGCATCAGTTTATGACATAAAGTACAAGATTTGATAGGTGATAACATAATTGATCTTAAAACACCTACAAATGAGTCATGAACATAGCCTAATGGGAATGTTAAGTTGAATATATGTAATTATCCCTTTCCAAATCATGTAGCACAAGAGACTACTCCTAAATTTGAGGTGCATATGACTTAAAATGCACATCCTTGTCCTAGTTATTATACTTATAGACTTGAGAAAAATCAATCTCTAGATGGTATTATTGGAACACTTTAGACTGTATAGATACATAAACCTACTATCACATTTTATGAGCATGAAATTATTAAATATGAGTACCTTGATGAGTCATTATTTGTATATGCATACATATATTCACAACCTATACACAATGTCATGGTAGACAATGGTTCGAGTGAAAATATTTTCACTATGAAACTCCTCACTAGTCTTGGCCATAGACAAGAATATTTTATGGACACATTGAAGATAGTTAAGGGATTGGATACATGAAAACATGTTTTTCTTTGGAGAATTTTACTACCTCTTAAAGTAGGCCCTACTATAGTCACTAATTTATTATTAGTTCTACCAAGTACATGGGAATTTGAAATGTTGTTAGGAATCCCTTGGATACGTAAGATGCATGTAGTACCATATATAGTACAAATATGTGTGAACTATATACATTAAAATAGGGTGGTCAAAATTTTAGGTATTCCACATAAATACCATTTTTAGCAGGAGATTATTATTCCTTCACCCTCACCACTTCTGTTGTAAGCTAAAAAACCTACTAATGTTCATTTTACTCATAAAAAATAGAGGAAGATAATGGATTGTTATTTTATTTA
The DNA here is from genome assembly GCA_037957365.1 of Torreya grandis. Lineage (NCBI taxonomy): Eukaryota > Viridiplantae > Streptophyta > Pinopsida > Cupressales > Taxaceae > Torreya > Torreya grandis. The sequence goes on along the minus strand of JARHVA010000357.1, from coordinate 4,415,410 downwards.
GGAATATAATGTCCATTACTTAAAATATTTATTCAAGACTCACGGGAGCCATTATATACTCCATTACATCCTTGACTAGTGTTATAGACTACTTCACATGTTCCAAAATGAACATAGAACATTATACTATTATGCATTAAACTTCACACAACACTATGGTACATAGAGTTATGAAACACACACAATATCATATGGTTGATAATGACCATGATGTATATGTCAAGGCACTATATTATTTTTTATATTATGATGTAGATACAAGTGGTACTACTTGATCATGGTAGGTATCATTAAAAACATTTTACATATGACATGCATGTGAGAATCCCATTGATGGGATGATTCATTAGCATCACATAACATTATAAAAACTTATAAAATATAAAAAATAAAATATTCAAAAATAGAAAACTATGACTTATGCATGACATGTATTGTTTTTTCACATGATTTATTTATACTATATCATTTATATTACATTATATATCTAGTTTAATATGCACATGTGTTTTATGGTATACAAGAGTGAGATGGAGGACATAAAGGTTACATATAATATGGACACATATATGTGGGAGATTCTTAGACTAGGGACATCTTGTTAATTTTAACAATTTTAATCATTTTATGACTATACCCTTTGATCATATTCAACTCCTTTACATTGATTATACATGATTTTATCTAACTCATACTAATTAGATTACTATTTCAATGGATATTATATTTTTATATAGGTGATGATGACATACACTGATTATGTAGATCAACCTTTCTTATTTTATGCATGATTAATGTTATTTTGTGTTACATGATGTGATGCTTTCTTGTTTAGTACATTGTGTGACTCTTTCTATGTTGTTTTTGACTCTAATTTTGTATGACATTTTATTTTCCATTGTGTGTGAAATTTTATTATCTATTATGTATGACTCTAATTTTATGGGGCATTTGATTGTTGATTGTGTGTGTCCTTTGGCCTTGTGTGACATTTGATTATTCATTGTGTTTGGCTTGTTTCCTTGCATGACTTTGAGTGACCTTGTTTTTCTCATGAAAATGACACCATGTGTGACTCTGTTTGTTATGCATGGATAAATCTAGGATTTCATGTCAAGCTTGTTATGTCATTATCCATATCACACACTATTTTTCTTATTTAAGGTGAAATGATACATATCATGCACCTTAGACATATTTATTACTCATCTTATTGATGCTCATTACTATATTTAATATTCACTATGTTTCTCATTGCTATATCTATCTTGATGTGACATGTGTATTTCCTAAGATGCATGTTTCATACATATTGGGATGATTTGTTCTTAGTATAATGGCATATTGTCCACGTGTTAGTACATTATTTACACTACTTATATATTTTTATATATAATATGATGTGCATAAATCATTTATTTTGAGATGATTAATTTTTAAGTTACATTCATCACCTCAAATGGGGGCATACAAAGTGGTTTGTCTTAGATATTGAGCCTTAAAAATCACCAAAAAATTAGATTTTGGGTAAAGATTACCTCATAGTGGCACAAGATTACATATATTTTAATAGGTATAGATACTAAAATATGATTTTATATGACATAATAGTCTTGTATACTTTAAAAATACAATCATGTCTCAACCCTTAATTTTATGACTTTCTCATTACCAAAAGGCTCATGTTCACCATCTCATTATGCCTAATTACTTATCCTATAGTCTGACCTTAACATTCTAATGACATAAATCACCTATAGCTTATAATCTACATAAAACCTAATTTTTATCCTACACAGATAGTTACATATCCTCAATAGTTTTTATTTTATAATACACTAACACCCATCCAAATTTGATGCCAGTGTCCCTACCTTCCAAACAAATTAATTTCAAATATTTAGACATTCATGGGTTGTCCTATTTGTCTTATTTAAACCTTCGATGAGACAATTTCAAAAATTATGTTATAAATAAACATCAAAGGTCATTCATTATCCATCTAGAAGAGACATAAGTAAATACCTCTCAAGCTCACACTATACTACTAAAAATCACTTTCACAACTAAGCTATACTACCTTATTCTTCTCTATTTCCAAATCAATCATAGGATCAGTCTTCTTACAGGTTTGAAGCATTCAAAGAGTAGCCCATTATAAATATTTTTCAAGTTACAAGCTAGACCAATACATGCACTTGCATATATAATATTGCACAATTATTCACACATAATCCCATATAAGGGGGGGAACTAAATCAGTTTGAGACCCTCATAGGAGTATATGGCTATGTAGGCAATGCTCATTGATAAAGGGGTCTTTAAGGTCAGCTCAAATTCACTTGAGCCCACTAAATCTTATTTTTCAAGATGACATTCCCTAATCGAAGGACCTAGGGTTTTGAGCAAAAGATTGATTTTAGGACCTTATACACATGATATGAAATGATAACTTATAAGGTGATAGTAAACCATAATAGGTGTATGTGGAAATTATATAAAAGATTTAATAACTTGATAAGGATAAAAACTTCAACGATAGTGTATATATCTTGATGGTAGTGTCTAGAATGATAAAAATCTAATTTTTAGAATCTGACAAATCAAGGTTGAACATTACTATGTTGTCTTTTACACCTTTACATGTCAAATCTACCTATCCATAATTGAATAGTCTAAGTATTGTTTCTCATTTCATATTTTAACTATCAAATTATTGTTTAGCATTTTACTTGTCTATATTTAGTATATTCTCATATTCAATATATTTATCAGAATATTATAAATCTAAATTCATTTAATTAACATGTCTTTAGAATATATTACTCCATATTTGATTAGGATATTCCCCAAAAACCCATCCTAAAAGGGTTAAAAAATAAGTTTTACTCAAATTATGAAAGGTTTGACATATATTTGGGGGCATATACTCACACTTTCATAGATATTATAGTTCTTTAGACTCAGATTACATAGGTTATGGGATTGGAAACATATGCACAATGTATGTGAAATATTATAAAAAAAATTATACTAAGACATTACTAAATTATTACTCAATTATTACTCAAATTGAATCATATAATCCATTTGAAACTAATGATTCAAAAACTTAATACAAATTCTCAAGCATTACTCATGAATTTATTAGATTCATTATAACCCATAGTGAATTTCATTACTCAAATATAGTGAGTTGTATGTGGTTAAAGTTATGTATGACTTAATTTCTAGGAACTTATTTATTTCAAATGAGGGTTGGGGCACATTTAGCTCAACCTATGGTTTTACACTGGAATTTTCTTAGGGAATGATCACCCCATTCTCCATTATCTCCAAAACACAAGCTTGGTTGTGTACATACAAGTGTATTATTTCATTTATATTTAATTTCATATATGTTAAATGTTGTCACTTTTAGAGTTTATATCATAAGTAAAAACTAAGTTCTAATTGTTTCATTCTAGGTTTTCATGGATCAAGGTGCATCACACAATACATTGAGCATACCCATCATGGTTTTTGTCAGGTATCACCTTCTATACTTTTACTCTAGTAATTACATCACTAGAATAAAAGGGGGTAAATATAAACACTCATATTTGGTATTATACACTTGAAAATGTGTAATTTGATCAATCTACAACACACTTGACTTATGCACACATACATGAATCTTGTTCACATCTCCTCATACCCATTTATTCATATATGGGCCTAACCATTCTAAATTGTCATTTTTTTACATAGGATGTTCCTAGTCTTTAATTAAATAATTAAAATCATTCCCAAACTATCTTCTAATCTCACGTCATTGTTCTTAATTTATTGATAGTTATGCACTTAGATATTTATAGTATTTTACACCTTCCCAATTAGGTTGGATCTATCTGTGCACCCTTAAATATAAATTTTATCAAATTTAAATTATTCATATGGGTTAAGCTTATATGTTTTATAGGTGGGTTTGGAGAAAAATACCCATAGAGTTAGTTATATAAACATATCAAACTAAAACTTATGATCATCTAGTAATCATATACCTGAAAATACACTACACATTGAGAAAAACTTCCTTAAAGCTCCTAAATATGAAACCCCTCAAAGGAGAAATCATCGAGTTAAGTCTAAATGTCATTTTCAAGGTCAAGTCATATGTTTTTAAGTTTTTAAATCCATACAAAGGATTGCATTGCATGCTATTATTACACATAATTTCACACACAGAGTTAGGTGGGAGAACTATGTTCATTTTGTATTCCCCCTTTAGTGTATTTGATATGTAGGTAAACTTAGTCATAAGGAGTCACTAAAGATATCTCAACCCTTCTATTTCACATATTATTCTTATTTATAGTTCTCCTTTAATCCACATATATGGTTTAAATTAAGTATAAGGATAAAAGAGACATTCACATAGGATCAAAGAAATATGAATGCATAGGGACCCTTATCCAACACAGGTGTAACTATCACAATTGCCACATATCGACAAATGCACACAAGATATTTTTATACCGTAGTAGAAAATTTCACACTATGTAGGTGCATAAGAACCATGGAATTATCTAAGTTCATGCAAATATTTTTTTTCCAAATATGAACACTCACATGCCCTTTCCTAATCACTGATGATGATTGTATCCTATCGTAGACCTTCATAGACTTGAAACAAGATAAGTATTCAAATCCTCTAGTATTTTACATAAATAGAAAGTTATTATATTATACTAGTTATACAAGATATGGGCTCTCAATTAATAAGGGTGACTCTTTATAGTTATGTTATGTGTGAACAAGGATTTCAATAGAGGGGAGGATAGTCTTGTGTTAGTCTCATAAAATAAGTGAAATAAACACACTAAATTCCTAACAGCTATAGCCTAGACATTAGGGAGAGATTAGGTAAAAAATTAAATGAAAGCACAACAAAAACATAAAATAAATAATTCTTTTACCTTCCTTGGAGCTCCAAATGGCTTGTTTAATGGATTACTCAGCTTGTGCATCAAGAAGTCTTTGAAAATGAAGCTTTGTTGGCTCTTTCTCTCCTTAGAACCTTGGATTTGATGTTTCTTGGCTTAACATTTGGGTATGGTAACATTACTTACATGAGTCTTATGGAGTAAATCCTCCATAATAACTCTACAATATCCAACCTTATAAATGAAGGTGTATGGCCTTTAGAATTTACTCCCACCTAAAGTGAGTTAAGGTTGAGTTTAGGCTTGGAATGGGTTCAAATTAACCCTAGGTGAGTTAAAACTAAATCTAGTTAAGTTATTTTTTGTCATGTAATTATGATTTATAATTATTATGCATGGCTCTCAAATTAGATATTTTAAGATATTTTCAAAAGAGCTTGACAACTCATAAAGGCAATGATGAAAGGATTTGATATTTTGATTTTTGGAGTTTCCATTTTTTGAAATTCATTAATTGTAAATAGATAATTCAACTATGCATTTAATCTTGTTTAATTATATGATTGATTCTTATTAGTATTTTAGCTCTTTCAAGATTTGATTAATTACCCCACTTAATAGGTTCATAGGCCAAATTGATAGTTATTATGTTGCAAGGTGATTAGGGATGAATCCATGAAGGGTTATTATTGCATACATGATAGTATCCCAAATAGGGATGCCTCAACATGATTTTGAGCCTCGATAAATTATGTACAAGCAAATTTGGGACTTTCAATGATTCCTAGGCTTAATTTTAAATGGTTGGTAGGAATCAATTTGAAATCCTATCGAAAGCTAGGTGTCTAAACTATGGTTAGGGTTTTATATATAGCCTGGGGGAGGGTAGGCAACCAAAAATTAAGGGAGGCAATATAGAGGTTGTATAAAGTTTTAGTTAACAATCCACCCTTAGTTATTAGATATATTAATAAATCTAAATAGTTTATTAATTTTATCCTATTAGGGACACATTTATTCAAAAATAAAAACAAAAATAATTAGCATTTATTTTTGCCTTCTTTAGCATTAGTAATTATATTTTTTATTTCATCCATTTTATAACATGGAATAGCTACCCAATTTTTACTAAGGTAGATGCAAGAATATCCCACACCTTCCTAGTGGCAAGGCTAGATGGAAATTATCATCAAGGAGAAAAAATATATTATAGAGGGGTATCTTGGGAGAGTTAAATGAAAACTCACACAAAACTATTATTACTTTCATCATATGGAGTTGAGCAGTTGTTTATTGTTATTTTGTTAGTGTGCATCACTTGTCTTGCTATAAGTATATTGCTACATGGTCATATATTATATCTGATTGACCTAATGCGATGGCTTGCATCATTTTGGGTGTTTTGATGTGGACCATGTTGGGTTATGATGGGAGTTAACTATGTTTTCTCATAAGTTAATTTATGTTTGGTATTACTTTTCAAGGGGGCAATGTTAAAAATATTCATTTTTAGTGCATTTATGGCCATGAGATATATTTTAATATAATAATTTACTTTGATGTTTGTTTTAAATGTTATAAGCTTAGCATATGACCTAACCTTGACACCTTATATCCTTAGGAACATAAAGAAAAATTTGTATTTTGATTTTAGAAATATTAGCTCATAAAATGATAATCTATAATTATAAAGTATATATGCTTGACTAAAATTTGACCCTAGGTTAGTTAGACATCAAACTTAGTTTGAAATAGGTTGGTTAGTGTATACAATAGTATTTTTAATATTTATATTTTAATGATGATCTCTATTATTATTCTCATTGGTGCATCAATATCCCTAAGTGTATGTCCTAAGGAGATCCCCAAAAAAGAAGTGGGGTTGACTCATAGTAATTTATGAGAGACATTCACATACTATATAGGTATACTTACATCACTAGCAGCCTAGCTTGCCCTAAGTATTTTTCCCCCTTTTCATTCTCTGTAACATTTTGTTCAATTTCATAGCCTCCCTATATTTCCCTATTGTATCATCACTACCAATACAATTTTGAGCTTGTTATATTGTAACGTGATAAATGATAAAATATTATGTTAAATAATACAAATATACTATATTGATTAAGATTGATACCATCAAAATCCTCTCACAGATCTTGATCATCTTAGAGGAATGATGGTTGAAGGTGTCTGCAATTCATCGCCGAGCTAGGGCAGTCGTGCTCTAGCTTGTTTCCGTAGGAGGGGGGTGGTTGATTGATTGTGTAGGGTAGAGTGCTGTGGATTCAGTTGTCAAATTTACTAGTTTAACCTTTATTTCTAGCTACCATTTTGTATTGAGTTTGATTTTTGGATGTCATTCTATGATTAGGTCGGTGGAGGTGCTTGGATAGATCCCACTACTGTGGAGTGTCCAAGACCAGGCATGGTTATGGCTAAGAGTAAGCCTTCTAGGGCTGTATCTGGTATAGGTTTTCATGAAGTGGTGGGTTTGAATATGCTGAGACAGGAAGTGAGGGTGTTTAAAAATGCCTTCTTTTCTCAGAGTATAGGTGCTATGGACTCGAGCTTGCCTACGAGATCTCAGATCATGAAGATTAATGGTTGCCTCAAGCGGTGCAAAGAAAGACCCAAATTGGTAATTCCTTTTGAAATGATCACTGAAGATGTCGAATACTACTCTAAGCATTTGTTGTATTGCAATTTTTTGGGTTTAAGAGTTTCCCTTCAATTTCTAGAGAATTGGGCTTGGAGAGTGTGGGAACCAGAGGGTGAAATGGAGGTCACATTGCTTGCAAATAACTTTTTCATGGTTATTTTTCTTTGCCTAGCTGATCACAATAGGGTTTTTGAGGGTGGGCCCTATTTCTATAATCAGGTTGGGCTATTCATCAAACTATGGCATGCAAGATTTAATCCTTTTAAGGAGCTCCCAAATTAGGTTCCGATATGGGTTCAATTGCCCAGATTTCTAATAGAATGTTATTGAGAGGATGTTCTTCATATGCTTGCATCGATGCTTGGAAGGCTGGTCGGGTCTTCAAAACAAACCTTGGGTAAGAAAGTTATGACTTTTGCTCAAATTTACATGGAAATCAATCTGAGTAACCACTGCCAGATGCGGTGGAGATGTGTGTGAGCTCACATTCCTGGGTGTAACAATTGGATTATGAGACCCTTCCTTTTAGATGCCGCCTTTGTCATGAATATGGCCACCTAGTGCGAAGATGCTTGAAGGCCAAGCCAGTGGAGCAACAACCTCTGCCTCCTCCTAGTAACACTCTTGGTGCTGATAAAGGGAAGAAGTCTATTGCTGGTGAGGGAAAGGATGCTGAGGGTTTTATTCAGGTTAAGGCTTGAAGTCATAACAAAGGACAAAAGAGGACTCTTATGGAGCGATAGGAGGAGGATACCTTTAATAGGTTTGAGGTCTTGGATGAATTGGGTCAGTAAGAAGTTAATCCTAGATTAACTAGTGTAGATCAAATTGTGGTGGATTTTGGACTGGAGATTAGTTCTTCCATTCCTCCCTCTACTTCTCATGTGGAATCTGCCATGCCTATGGTCACAGATGGGCAGTCAGGGGCTCAGATGATTTTAGAGCCAAATGCTGATATGGGACAAGGAGTAGAGGAAGCAACTCTTCTTGTATGGACTACGGTTTCAGATACGAATAAGTGAGGTAAATCTTCTCCTCATTTGGGCATTCTTTAAAAGGATGGTAAGAAGGGGGTTTTAGAGAAAAATGTTAAAATGGGATGAAAGAAGGACTTGGAGAAGATTAAGATGATAGCAGAGACTTTGGTGGAATCAAGATCTATTAAGACCTTAGATTCCCACTTTTTGACTCCTCTCAAATGATCATTATTTTTTGGAATGCAAGGGGTTTGAACAATGGCCCTAGACAAAAAGTTGTTTAAGAATTAGTTAGAAGTCATTCTCTTGATGTTCTCTTTCTTCAAGAGACTAAGGTTTCTATGGAATGTATGATGAGTATCACACCTAAGTTATGGAGGCAAGGTCAATGTCAGTGCATTAGAGCTAAAGGGTCTTTGGGGGGTGCGGTATGTCTATGGAACCCACGAAAGATCTAACTTGTGTCTTGGATTTCCTTCAAGTACTCCTTATCCATGGTTTCTCTATGCATTGAGTTTGGGGAATCTATCATTTTTTCTAATGTCTATGCTCCTATTGATTTCCAAGGTAAACTTTGGGTATGGAATAATATTCATGTGGTTTGTAGTTTAGTTCCTTACTTGCCATGGATTATTGCTGGAGACTTTAATGCTATTCTTGATTTAACTAAAAAAAGGGGAGGTAATGCAAGACTAGAGCCCTCCTCTATCTTACTCCAAGATAATATTTCGGCACTAAATCTCATGGATATCAAGCCTAGCAATGACCACTTCACTTGGAACAATAGAAGGGTGGGTGATAGGTGCATTGCTGAACGACTTGACCACTTCATGGTTTCCTATTTTTGGGTGGGTGGATTGTGGCTTCTAGCTCTAAGATATTAGATTGGAGAGGTTTAGATCATTAGCCCATAAAGCTTACCATTTCCTCAGCCTGTGTGCCTCAGAAGCCACCTTTCAAGTTCTAGCTCATGTGGCTCAGGGACCTAGACTTGTATGGATGTGTTGCTGAATGGTGGAAGGTAGGTAGACCTACTTTTGGTTTAGCCATATATACTTTTGCCAAGCTCCTCCAATATGTTAAGTATCAGCTCAAATGATGGAATCAACAATGTTTTGGGAACATTTACCAGGCAAAAAATGAGGCTCAAATGGAGTTGAATGAAGTTACCAAGTTGATTAGGGAAGAGGGGATGTCTGAGTATTTATTATGGGAGGAAGCTAGGGCTTTAAAAACATTAGAGGAATGGGAGCTGAGAGAGTAAATCTTCTAGAAACAAAAAGTGCACAATGTGTGGCGTTAAGAGGGGGATAAGAACACCACTTTCTTCTTCAATTCAGTGAAAGCCAAACAACATGATAATGCTATATCATCTTTGGTGACTAACAGGGGGAGGTTATCCATTCTACCTAGGATATTTGTAATGAAGTTGTACAATATTTTGCTTCTTTATTTAGGGAGGAAACACAGGGGGACTCGACTACAGAGGCTCAGGTTCTCTCTTGTATTCCTTCTTTGGATTCTTTGGAAATGAAAAAACATCTTATGAGTGTCATTTCTTTTGAGGAGGTAGAGAAGACTATTTTCTAGATGCAAAAAGGAAAGGCTTCTGGTCCAGATGGATTCTCGATTGAGTTCTAGGAATTTTGGGACATTATCAAATTAAATTTATTAGCAGTTGTTCAAGAATCCTAGAAGAATAAACAAATGCTCTAGGCCCTGAACTCTACCTTCCTAGCTCTCATTCCCAAGGGGGATGGGGATGATCGATTAAGTCAATTTTAACCCATTTCTATTTGCAATGTAATTTATAAAATTATATCTAAGTTGATTGCTAAAAGGTTAAAAAAGTGGCTTACAATCCTTATTTCTAAAGAGCAAAGTGGCTTTGTGGAGGGCCGTCAAATCTTGGATGGAGTGGTTGTGGCTACAGAGACTATCCATTCCATGGCCAAGTCTAAAGACAAGGCTATGTTCATTAAGCTAGACATGAGCAAGGCTTATGATAGAGTTAGTTGGTCCTTCCTCCAGAAGGTTTTGGGTGCCTTTGGCTTTGAGGAGGAATGGATTTGATGGGTTATGAGTTGTGTGAATTTGACTTCTTTCTCAGTTTTGATTAATGGAGAGCATTCTAACCTCTTTGGGGCCTCTCAAGGTTTGTGACAAGGTGACCCTCTCTCTCCTTACCTATTTCTTCTTCTAGTGGAAGGGCTGGGATGGTTGATTAAAAGGAATGTTGAAGGGGGCTTTATTCAGGGTTGGCAATGGGGAGGGGGCCTTCCTATACAATTTCACCTACAGTTTGTAGATGATGTGACTTTGATGGGAATGGCTACTATTAGGGAGGCTTCTAATATGTGCAAAGGCTTGGATGTTTATCTTGCTACTTTAGGGTAGTTAATTAATGAGGGAAAGTCTTCAATTTTTTTCTTGAACACTCCACCTCCCATTCAATGAAGAGTTGCTAATATTCTCAGGTTCCAAATTGGGAGTCTTCCTCTTCTATACCTTGGGATTCCTATTTTGGTTGGCAGGCAGTCTAGGGATTTGTGGTAGGTTATTCTAGACAAGTTTCATGTCAAAGTGAACTATTAGACCCATCATTGGTTGTCCTTTACTTGTCAGGTCCAGCTGCTTCAATCTATAGTGTGTGAGCTTTGTTAGGGGCCTTGATTCCTTAGCAAGAAAGTTTTTATGGGCTAGTAACTTGTCATCAACTAAGTGGAGCTTGATTAAGTGGGAGGTAGTTTTTAGCCCAAAAAGGTTTGGTGGTCTTGGAGTATGGCAGTCATTGATTTTTGGTACTGCTCTGGCAGCTAAATTGTATTGGTGGTGGTGTGTGGAACAGGACTGGGTGTGGGCCAGAATCTTATCCCATAAGTAATTTTTTGGGATCCCCCAAAAAGATACCCCTTGATATAGCTTGATAGGGAAAGGCTCAGTGATTTGGACTACACTCAAGAAAGGGGATGCACTCATTAAAGGTGGACTATTCTGGATCTACAAGAGTGGGATGGAGGCTCATTTTTGGCAAGACTCTTGGGATGGCTACCCTCCCATAGTTACCCAATATCCTCATTTAATTATATTGTCCCAGAGGTTTTGTGAAGCTGGATGGACGAGGGTGGGTGACTTTAAGTCCCTTTCCCTTCATGGGTAGGTGGTGGAAGCAAGATGGAAGACCCCAAGGGAGTGGCCTATTTTTGGATTGGAGGTAGAGTGTGCTGTACTTTATTACATTCTTTCTTGTCGTAGCTATAGCACCCTTATGGATAGGGATGTGTTGGCTTGGGCCCCTAATCCCAAGGGTATATACACTATGTCTTTTGGTTATCAGGAGTTACTCTCTTAGCAATTAGATGGGGGGAGGGAAGTTCATTGGTGGAAAAAAGTCTGGTATAGATTCTCTTGGCCAAAGTGTAATTGCTTTACTTGGACTTTGGTTTGGAATAGATGCTTGACTTGGGAAAATATCCAGAAGAGGGGCTTTGCTGGCCCTTTGAGGTGTGTTCTCTGTAGTAGGGAGAGGAAGATTCTCCACACTTATTCTTTCACTACCCCTTCACAATGCAACTATGGCATCTCTGGTGGGATGTGTGGAAATCCCAGTGCATTCATGCATCCTCCTTGATAGATTTTTGGACGAGATTGGGGAGGCCCCCCTCCTCGGCTCCCTTCTTGCAGGATGTTTGGTATGCTGGGCCTATCTTTCTACTATGGAAAGTTTGGTTGGAAAAGAATCATAGAATTTTTTAGGGAGAAAAATTGAGGATTCAATAGGTTTGGACTAGAATCTTGGGAATGATCTAAGAAACTATTGAAGATAAGAATGAGATTATTTTGCCGCTAGAGAAGGGTGATGCTGAGATGGTTGATAGGCTGGGCATATAGGGGATATCTCCATCCTCAACTTGCATCAAGAGAGGTAGACATGTGAAACATAGAGTTTAAAGGATGGGGAAATGGCTGCCACCTCCCACTAGTTTTTTGAAAATTAATACAGATGGTTCTTCCAGGGGTAATTCAGGGTCAGCTGGGATTGGTGGGATTGGTAGGGATTCTTCTGGTTTAGTGTTTTTTATTTTATCAGCTAATAAAGGGGTGTAAACCATTAATAGGATGGAAGGCTTGGTGATCCTACATGCTTTGAAGCAAGCTTATGATCTAGGGTGGAGGAAGGTGATTTGCGAAGCTGACTCTCAAGTCCTGGTCAATCTGCTCCTTGAGAGGAAGATCTCTGATGTTAGCTGGCAGCTATCTACATTAGTATAGTAGATACTTCAGGTTAGTTCTTGTATGGATTCAATGTCTTATGCCCATATTCAAAGGGAATGGAATAGGGTAGCCGATTGCCTGGAAAAATGGGCATACAAAGATATAGATGGCTGGAAGATTGATGGTTGGGAGCAGATGCCCTACGAGTTATGTCAGGACCGAGAGAGGATTCTTGTTGAAGATGAGAGAGGTATTGGGGAGTGATGTTCTTGTTCTTGTTTTTTCTGTAGTCTCTGGTGGTTCCTGGGGCTTTGGCCCTAGGCTGTTCTGTATTCAGCTGTTCTAAGTTTCAATAAAGTTTTTACCCCTATTTTTTTCAAAAAAATATTGATACCATCAGATTAGATTAACAATTGATTTCTTGGTTTGGATCCATATATATATATATATATACATATACATATACATATTCATATATATATATATATGTATGTATGTATGTATATGTGTGTGTGTGTGTAATATATATATATATATATATATATATATATATATATATAATCATAAATATCATTTCTAACACACACAACACTCATCTACTTTTCCTAGATTCGTAATTATGTCCTTAAGTAGTAGAATGTGGAACTAGTTGATAAAGGTTTATTCCTATGGAGTTTAAGTCTTTCTCAAGGTCATTGAAGCTCAATAGGAGGAATTTGAACCAATGAGGTATCCCTTAGTATTTGGAGTCCCTAAATAATGACACTTAGGTATTCATAATTTATATTTGAGGTATTCAGCTACATTTCTTACAAAATACCACTAGAGCCAAGGGAAGATTGAAATGCCAAGAAGTCAACCTAAGATAAGCATCTCTATCCCCAATCTCTATCATTTTATTTAATTAGTAGATATATATTATGCTTATATTTAGATTAGTATGTATGTTTTTATCACTTCCCTTGCCTAGGTTACCTTTATGCTAAAATATGACATATAATAGGGTGCTTAAGCCTACAGATATAACTATAGTTTAGTTCTTTGTTTAGGCTACATTTACCTAGACTAAAACTACAATCATCCATATGGAATTCACACCTTAGTCTTATTTAATTACATCTTGGATCTAGGCTACCCTAGCTTGTGGTTTTCTTATATTCTTGATACTACATTTACAGTTCTTGATTTGCACCATTGATATTATCTTGGGACATAGTTAGAACCCATATCCCATATCTTAGGGATAGGATTTATAACCATATATCCTCAATATTGAGCATTGATTATTATATACTCCACCTACAACTATTTACACCCCTTGGTTATGTTGTATCTATATCTTTGCATGTACACAAGCTCTAGTTTAGTCTTCTACATATATCATAATTGATAGAGAGAAAAAGGATTATTACATTAATAATCTTAGACTACTTAAAATATGGTGAGCCTAACATGAATCCTATCCCTCTACTGGTTATACTATCTTCATGTTTCCATACCTCATTTCATAGAGATTTCAATTTGACATTCATCTCTTGTCAAATCCTATATACCTACTTCATGTTTCCATACCTCACTTATTAATTTTTTTGATTTGAGAATTATCCATTATCTAATACTATATCTTAGCTTCACCTTTCCATTTATCACTTCTTATAGTTTTAGTTTGATTAGAATCTTTTGTTAAATACTATATCATGCATCTATACTTTTCTAATTTGTCAAACACACCTTTTTTTCCAAATCTTTATAGAGGTTTTTATATATTTTCAAGATGAAACATTTTTTTGAGCAATCTAATGAAAAAACTAACCAAGATTTTTAGGACTTTTGTAACAACAACTCTAGTTCCATCAAGTTATTTAATATATCTCAATGCTATCTGTTCTTTAATTTCAATACAATCCAAACTCATCCTTATAATGACTATAACATATATTACACTAGATCCAAATGCTATGAGCCATACAAAAATCCAAAAAACCCTAGTAAAAATTAAGTACTTGAAGCCCACGAATATGAGGGTCAAGAGGAAGATGCCCTAGAGTATACTTTTGAAATTATTTTTTTCTCGAAGACCACCCTAAGCATATGGGAAAACATCCATTATTTATTTATCATATCATGATGAAACCTTTTATAGAGATGCCTCCTCCTACACATAGTTTTAAAATAGGACTTGGGGCAAGTAAATTCTTGACTTCCTCTCTCCCTATTACATCTACCATAATTAGTTTAGCAACCAACATAATAGGTCTTCACTTTGGTGGTCCCACCAGAAGTTCCCATATAAATATCAATATCAATACCACATCTGATGCTTCTCAACATACCACTTAAGCTTCTACTTCAACCAAAAATACAATTGATCTAACACAAAAAATAGTTCAAGTCATAAACTAAATGGTTACATGAAATCTTCCAACAACACTAAAATTCTACAAATCACAATCAAATTAAACTATAATCAACACCTCAACAGGTTCAATGAGGAGTGCCAAACCAAAATTCCCCTAGCCCCATTTAGAGATCATATCCGAACCTCATTCTAAAAACTCCTTTTCATAGTAAAGTCATCAAAAATATTAAAAATGATCCCTTAGTGTATCAAATTTCTAACATTAAAATATGTGGAATTACTCCTTCTATCTCTTATAATGGATCTACCAATCCCACTTTGCATATAAAGGCCTTAGACAACCTTTACAAAGGTTGGATTAAACTCAATAACTTTTCCGCTACCAATATACTAATTATAACCCTAGTGGTTGATGTTTTAGAATGTTAAAATTAAATAAATTTTATCTCTATCACTAATTTTTAAAAATTACTTAATGCATTGATACATGAATTCTAATCCAATGACTTACTGAAAAAAATCTATAAAATTACCTCAATTATAAGCACATAGAACATGAGATCGCCTAAGAATTTATCATATGTTGGAAAGATTTATCCAATAACTTAAAGCACAACATGATGAAATACAACCTATTTCACCTATTCACCGCTAAATTGAACACTATATTGAAATACATTTTTAGGGTATTCATTCCCATGTGATTAGATGAAGCCTTAGAACAATTTAAGATAAAATACAATATCTTAAGACAATTTGAGCCTTCTCAACCTAAGTAGGGAAATCACATGATTTTAAGAAATAAAATAAATAAACATGTCAATGATGATGGTGTTTTCAACACTTATGACTCTAAGAAGACTATTCATGCAATTATTCCATTATGTTTTGATGAAGCAAATCTCTCCAAACCCATAGTGAAAATCCCCTTACTGCCTCTTCCTCCACATAACCAAAATTGTGATTTTCATCAGCCTCTCAGTCTTGAAGAGATTAGGAAATTCCTTCCTAAATCCTCACCTTGAGATTTAAATTCAAAATACTTAGATCCCAATCATATTATCCAAACAAGCTTTATTGGTATCATGCTAACTAGGGTCACTCTCATGACAATTACAAACAACTTAAATTTATAACATATGAGTTTCTCTTTGGTCATAACATTTATCATGATACCATGGGAAGGTAATTCTACTAAGTCTATGATAAATCTATTTAAATCCATGAAGTAATGTCAATCATGATGCACTCAATCAATCTAATGCTCACCTTGTAATTAATAAAAAAAATCTTCACAATCATTCTCAAAATCAACCTTCACAATAATAATCCATCTCAAAATAATTAAAATCTAAAACCACTTTATAATGTTGTATAAACCATAGTTAATATTAATTATTCTAATGATCAATAAAACTTGGTTAACATGAACAATATGAATCCTATTGTATCATTCATAGATTCCCAACCTCTTAGGTTAACAATCCATTCTCTAACTTACAAAATTGTCTAGGCCTATCCTCCAATTATACCAACTCCGAAAATATTAACTTTCAAACAACTAGGTAATTCAAATTTATCTTTAGATAGGATATAGTTCTTGTGTTTGTAACTAATAATAATCTAAAAATGATAATTGAGTGCTAAGAGTGTTATTTGAGACAACCTATCCCTAGTTTAGTCCTAGACCTATCTTAGGACCTATTTAGACACTTATCCAACCTTTTTTTAGGCCACATGCATCCCTAAACATCCCTAAATTAATCCTAGACCCTCACTTTAACACCTTGGCCCTTAATGCCTCAGGTTCTACTACCTGGACACTAGTGCCCCATGGTGCTAGTTTCTTAATTTGGGTGTTATTTTCCTTTTCCCTCCTTTTGTCTCCAATAGAAATATTTTCAAATGAGAAACCACTTAGGGTTGACCTAAACCTATTTTTAGACCCACCTGAGCATTATAATTATATATATATATATATATATATATATATATATATATATATATATATATATATATATATATATATATATATGAATTTTAATCCTCAAACCACTAGATGGAAATGAGATGCAAATTACACAAATAAACTCATAACAAGTTTTTCACAATCAAAGCTATCAATCCCTATTCTACCCTACTTCTGTATACAACCATCTACATCATTCATAATCTTAGATTACTCAAATTTATATTATAAATAAAATTTAAATCACTTAAAATGACATTCATACTAGCTTCACTTTCACTTTCACTAACACTTAGTTGGGGATAACCACATCAAGATTGATCCCTCTTTAGAGTATTAGTATGTAGGCAATTGTCATCACAATGAGGTGTTGAGGATGTCTAGCATACCCCACTAACAATACACTTTTCTACTTATGCTAAATACATGCCATAAAAACATGGATATTTAGGGTTTACATAAAAAATCTATCAAAACAGGTCATCTATAGAGATCCAAAATTCATGCACACAGGAATAGGCTTGGTAGATCCAAACATAGGTGCACTGAAAACCTTAGAATAATTATACATAAAGGATACTGGTGCCAAAATAAGGACACTAGTGCCAAATGACACTACTATCCAATTAGGTAACTACTATCTAGAAAGGGTTTTGACACCTAGATCTTGTATATGATACTCAAATCAGCCTTTGTCCTAGTTTACAGCCTCTAGATCTCCTATTTTAGTCAATTTACAACTAAGTACTTTTTTACATTATTTATTACTATTTTTAGAAAGGTCAAACTAGGTCAATTATATTACAAATAAGTGGATATATTTATTGCATATTTCTACCCTAATTTACTATAATCATACCTTTAACAACCTAGGGGTTACACTCCATGACCCTAAAAAGTTAAATCAATAACTATATCATAAGACATGATACCATTTTTTTTCACCACTACTATATTGAAAATCCTAATATAGTCTATTTTTTCCTTACTATATCAATAAAATTGATACAATCTATTTATGTTTCCACTATATCAACAAGCCTACTATAACTATGTCTCCAACTTAATTGGCAAATTTGATATATTTTCCTCAGTTATATTATACTAACATAGTTGTGACAAGTTCATCAACATCAACTCATATTTATGAATACCTGAGTTCATCTTCTTCTACAATAAGACTTCATCATTTTCATAATTTTGTTTCCTAATCATAGTACTATCTAACTCATATTATATTTGATGAATGGGATCTTATTGAATATATTTATAGACTCTTATCTCAAATTCCTTTTCTTGAGCTTATGAAAACTTCTTACAGACATTGAAAATAACTTATACAACATCTACTTAACATTAATATCCCTTGACCACCACATTTGGGGAAGGATTCTACCTTGTCAAGGTTTGAGGAAAGTATAATGCAATAATGTGAATAAATGTCTATTTATGTCAATCACATAATGAATACACCCTATCTCTAAGGTTTCCCATTGTATCAATGATCCCTAATGAGATCTTTATTTATGAAGATAACCCTTATATGTTCATTAATGTCCAAATAGGTAATGTTTGAGTTAAGATAACCTTAGTTGATGAAGGTTAAATTACTTATGTCACCTATTTGGACTTAATTAAATCACTTGGATATTCTATTTAAAACCTTAAAACCACCTGTATCATGTGTGAAGGATACAACCAAAGATAGATGCCTCCCTTAGGATGCATTTGGATTCCTATCATGGTACCTCCTTAGATGGTTAGGGTGAAATTTATGATCTTAAAATTTCCCATTTCTTATAATATCTTTCTTGGGCACCCTTGGACTCATTACATAAGTGATATACTTTCCTCTGCATGTCAATGTAGGAAATATCCATATGTGGGTGATATCTACAAGGTTCAAGGTGTTACGAACCCTTATAAATTTGAGAAACACAAAGAATATGGTGTATATAAAATAACTACCCTTGAGACTTTACTTTATATCCCATTCCATGTGTATTAACACTTTAACTATCCTGTCAACTCTTTGAGATTTTATAGTGGTCACACTTAGCTTGTGGAAAACATCCCACCAAACCTACTTGATTTAGATGAAGATGATCCCAATGAAATTAAATTGAAAATAAAAAAGTTGGAATTCCTTCCTAACATCATAGCTCAATTTCCACCTAATTTACAACCCTATTCTCTCAGAAGGCCAACTTATGAGCTACTCCCTACCATGGTTATACCCAAGAAATATATTACCAACAAACCACATTCTAGTGACATTGTGGTTGAATCCCTCATCATGGATCTCACCACTATTGACTATGATGACAAATACATGTAGATGAACCTAATGTTTTGGTTACGACCAAGAAAAGGGTATATAATTTTTAAGTTAGCAATATTCCCTTAAATAATTTAAAAAGTAATCATCATTTACCTATATAATTAATACAATTAATATTTCTTACCCTGGTAGGCCTGACCCTTTAGATTTTCCTATTGATGCACAAGAAATGTATATTTCTCCTTTTGGTGGAGTATCACCTAATGATGATCCTTATTTAGTTTCTTTTGATAAGTTTGACATGTATCCAATTTATAGTTTTATTACACCACATGTGTTTGGTATTTTTGAGCCTATTTGGAGTATGCTTGATTATTTTTCTTGCACCAAACATTAATATTTTGATATATTTTCTTATCCCTCAAGTTTACTTCCTCTTAAGATGGTGGCCACACTTATCTAACAAACATTAAATATGACACAAAAAGAGAAAGTACATTTTATAATCATACCTTTTTGTTCATACATTACCTACCTTGTGGTTCTTTGGTATATTTTTATAGTCTTCCCTCTATAGTTTTATTTAGACATTGCTTCCCTTGTGGTTATTTGGTATCTTTTTATAATCCCCTCCTCTTTTTTGGGTGTTTTATCCTTTTATATTATGCTAGAGAACTTGTAGGTTTGTATGTCTTCCATAGTGAAATTAATATCATCTCTCATAGCATATTCATTTTAGGGTTTATTTTTACCATTCTTATAATGTGAATTAACTTACATTGCCATTGAGCTAAGGAAATCTATGAAGTGGTAGGCTCCCTCTCTGGGTTGGGTAAAGTTAAATTTCACTAAAGATTCTAAAGGGAACCCTTAGAGGGTAAGAAGAAGAGGAATTATAAGGAATTACAAAGGTGTAGTACTTTTTGTCTATGCTAAGAGTATGGGAGTTAAAAAAAGTCATTGGGAGAAAGCTAGAGCTGCTCTATAGGGGGTAAAATTAGCAAAAGAGATAGGGGTGAACCAATTAGTATGGGAAGGGGACTCCCTTAATATCATCCATTATATTTTGAAGAATTAATCTATAATTTTGAGTATTATAAATATGATAGAGAAAGCCTTTATGATCATAAACTCCTCTGATAATATTAGTATCCAACATAGATATAGATAAGAAAACCAATTAGTTGATTTGTTTACCCATCTTGAAGTTCTATCTAATAGCTTCAAGAAATGGTGGTACATAGAGGAAATGGCAGATGACATTATCTAAAGAATCAATAAGATTATACCTCCCTATCTAAGGAAGGAATTTATTATATGATGGAGTTTTAAAGGCCCTATATGTCTTTATATCTACTTCATGAAGCTTGTATTGAATATGTTACATACCTACTTGGGTAACTTGGATGCCTTCTAATAGGGGAAATTCTATGTTTTTAATATAAGATACATAAAGGGGATTATGTTATTTAAGGAGATATTAATTGCAAGTATTATAAACTAGATTTTCAAGCCTTCTATGATGATGAATAATTTTAGGAGGCATGATAATGATTGGATGGATACCCATAGTAAAACTTGCTTGAAATGCATCATTGGGGATTTGATAATGATTAATCATCCTAGGTGGCATAATAGTTAGTACTATTATCATGATAACTTCATTATTAGATTTTATAATGATGAAGGCTTTCATTATTCCAATTTCTATAGGAAAACACCATTCTAGGAGAAGTTAGGAGCCAATAGAATGGGAGGGACTTATGCTGGGTTGAGCTATCCTTAGCTAAGGTGTTAACTAAAGACTTGGAGCTGTGGGGGATCCTTCATGCTAGAGGATTTATAAATTTCATTAAAAATATTAAGTGGTATGACCTTAATATATCTATTAAATTTGTTGATAGATGGAAGGACATAATAGTTTCACTCCAATAGGTCAGTTTGAGATAATTGAGGAGCTCATTGCTCACATCATAGGCATGAAGATGGAAGGTGTAAAATTTTACAAAACTAGTAAGGATATCAAAGGAGGAAATCAATAAATTTATGATTAATGAAGAGGAATTAATGCATTTACAACATGGCTACCTCAAAGATTCCATCCCTTGGCCTTACAATGTAATTACCAAGAAGATTATGAAATTTATCACTCTAGATGGGAGGTACAACTTGGTTCATACCTTTCATTTTGTATTTATTAACTTATTTAGACATCAATTCTTAGTTCCTTATTACATATTGAATTCATTGGAAAGCTCTATTTTAGAAGTTAAAAAAGGGAAAGGGAGGTTTCCCTTAACCAAGCGGTGATCCTTTTACTATGTAAGTATGAAAAAGATGAGAAGATGAGCCCTATACATATACCATGTGAAGGATAATTTTACCATATAAATAATAATGAAAATATTATTAAGTGTAGACACCCCATTCTGGCCACAACTAGCTTCTGACTAGACTTTAGATTGATTTCTAACAAATAGTGCAAATTAAGCCTAGAAATCACTGAATGTCCCAATTTCATATGCACATGATTCATTAGGGCTCAAAATCATGTTGAGGCATACCTATTTAGGGTATTATCTTGTATGAAATAATAAAATCTCATAGATTCATCCCCATTCTCCTTACAACTTAACAACTAGCAATTTAACCTATGGACCACTAAGTGGGGCACTTGAATAATTCCTAAAAGAGCTAAAATGCTAAGCCAAATGATCAACTAATTAAACCAAATTAAATGATTATTTAAATAATCCATTTTAAATTAATTAATATCTAAAAATGGAAGTTAAAAAATACAAAATATTAGGGTTTTTAATCATTACTTATGTGAGTTGTCAAACACTCACAATATATTTAACAAATATTTTATTTTTG
Source organism: Torreya grandis (assembly GCA_037957365.1). NCBI lineage: Eukaryota > Viridiplantae > Streptophyta > Pinopsida > Cupressales > Taxaceae > Torreya > Torreya grandis. The sequence goes on along the minus strand of JARHVA010000357.1, from coordinate 4,393,145 downwards.
AGGCATGCCTATTAATTGAAAAATATTAATGACATGTTCCCTCCTTAACTCAAATGGGGTTAAATTTAACTCACCTAGGGTTAGTTTGAATTCAACAATTCTTAATCCTAACCTAACTCAACTTGGGTTAGAGCTAACTTTGGAGGCTATAAATAGAAGACCTCACCCATTGATCTGTAAGCTTTTCTAGTATAATGTTATTATGCCAAAATACTTTAAAAAAGCTTCATTATAGTATTACCATGCCCACATGCCAAGAAAAATCAGGCCGAGCCAAGGTAAATTAAGGGGATATGATGTAAGAACACCATTGATAAATACTTCATTATCCACAAACTGATAAATCCAATCATCTCAACAAGCAATTTGGAACTACAAGGAAGGTAAAAGGGACTTCCTTTTTTGTGATTTTAGCAATGTTTTCATTATGTGCTTGTTACTTATGCTCACCCTAATACGTAGGAAATAATTTGTAATTTATGTTAAAAAAATTTTTATTGAATTTTATTTAGTAACAAGAGACTAACAACTTTTTTGTAATGTTATGTTACATAATGTCATGCTTGGTGGGACATGTACCGCACAAAGCTCTTCTAGCTACCTTTTACTAACCATTTTCATCTCATTTTTTTGAATAAATTGCCTAAAAAGTGAAGGAGTTTGACTCTCAGTCGATACATAAGGATCAATGATTATTAGAGAAAATTGGTATCAATCATTAGGATCGACATCGATCAGTAGGAATTGGCCATGATGTTAGGAACCCCTACAAGGAAGCACAATTGATTACCTTTTTTATAAGTAATTAAACACGGAATTATACCAGAATGATTAACTAGAAACTTGAAACAATAAAGAATTTGAGAGACAATACACAATCTTGTATTAAATACTCTTAGAATAAAATACAATAAAGAAGATGCCACTTCTTCCACCTCAAAGGCTTGCCACACCTCAAGGACTTCTTCCCTCTCTCTCTTGCTCAACCACAACCAACTCAACAACCTGAGTTGTTATCCCCTCCTTGAATGCTTCAGCTGATCTCCTTGACCTTACACCTTGTAGATCTCCTTGACCTTGCTTTTTTGCTTTAATGCTTTACTTGCCTTCTTAATTACAATACATGCCTCATGGGTCTTTAAATAGGATCCCATGCATACAAAAATTAGACCTCTAATTACAATAATTAGACACGCAGCTCGAGACTATAATTAGCACTTAACATGCAAACCCTCAGTTCAACGAACTAACTGTTCATGCAATGAACAGTTTTGGAACCACCACAGGCGATCGACGTCGGTCCCTATTTGCCTGGAGGTGACCGACGTTGGCTGACCTCCTACCGATGCCGGTTGTCTTCAGTTCACACCTGTCGATGTCGGTTGCCTTTTGCACTATACTCTGTCGATGCCAGTCTCCTTGGAACTCAGCAACCTCCTCCATGTCTGCAATAGTTGAAGCTTTTAGCTCCACAACCTAACACATGATTTCTATGTTAAAAACCCAATTGAATCAAAATCTAGAAATGGTGTAAAAATTCAAGTTTTATTTGTTTTCCTTTTTTTTTGGGTTCTTATCAAGGTTCTTATTATCTTTTTAACCTTTTTATTATAGGATTTTGAGTCTTAAAACATTAATTTTTAACCATTTTCTATCAAAAAACATGTTTTTAATATTTTGTGGTTATAGGAATTGGTGACAATTACATAGAAGTGACATCAATCTCAGGAATCAATCACGATCCCTATGGATTGGCATCAATTTTTTATGTTTTTATTTTTCAAAAAACCTAAGATCTAAAATTTCATTATTATTTACTCATTTGATTTTTAGCTTCTGAGCAAAATGACCCCCTAACACTTGTTACAGGACCCAAAGACCAAGGACAAACATTTTTAGAACTTTAATTCTTCGAATGACATTTACATTAGGTGTTTAAAAAATGGTTTACTTGATTTTTTTTCATTTTTAAAAGTTCCAAACTTAAATAATGCCAAGGGGATAAAATTAACATCATATTTCACTTGGTGCTCTAAAATTGAACTCAAAGTTAGATTAAATGCTCTTAACATCTTACTTGTTTATCATTTTCCTTGTTGTTTGCGTTATTTTTGTAAGATTTACTTATCGTGTGTACTCTCCCCATCCCCTTTAGGGAACTTAGGTGAAAAAAATGTTTTGTATTTTGATTTTTTCACTTAGTCCAAGTGTAGAACTAATGTCTCTAAGGCCCTCCCCAAGATCTAAATGATTTGCATAACACTAAAATGACCCTAAAATCCTTTTATCTTTACTTTCTTGCATCTTGACTTGTGGGAGGGAGTTTAAAGCCTCCTCAAAAGTTATTTAAAGAAGCTTTGACCCAGGAATTCATCTCCTCACATTATTTCAACCCCAATCCATGAAGGGGTATATAAATTAGGGCATAGATACTATAATTCCTAGGGGTTGAATGGCTAGCCTTTCCAATCATAACAACAACTTGAGTCAGGTCTAACTAACTAGAGGATTCCATTAAGAAGTACATGTATGGTTTCACTATGTAAAGGAATAGACCCTTGCATAGTAATATAGTTAGAATGAACTAAATTAGTAATGATTGCATACCTAGTGTTAACCACACTTGGGACCATCTAGATGTGTGAAACTTATAATTTTATACCAAACCCACTTACCATTAATATATAGTCAATGTACGATGAGTAGCTTGAAGTTGCATGTCTCTATGAAAATTTTTGAGAGAAGAGGGGGCATAAAAACCCTAATTTTCATTCACATTTAAATTTTTATATGAACAATTATTTCCTCTCAAGAAGGAGTATATAGATGGAATTTGATAGTACAAAGCCACCTTGTCAATTTTTAGGATTAAGATGATACACTTAGGTGTTTTTTGTGTGTTTCCTTTCTAATTTCATGGTTTGAGTCAAAATTGTTTGTTTTTCAAAACATGTATAAAAAAAGTCATGTTTGCACATCACTCTTTTGCCTAAAGAGGTGTTATGTCATCTATTTGAGCCCCCCTTTTTTTTCCTTAGTCATTTTATCAAACTATTTGTGTGTGTGTGTGTCACTTGTTTGAAAGGGGAATCATTATGATACCCATTTCATTCCAAGTATTTGCCTTAGAGTTTTTGAATTAAACCATTTGGCATACCTTTTAAGCAAGATAGTGTGATTATGCTACTCACATTATTTCAAAGTCCTTTTGCCTTGTGTCCAATCAATTTCAAAACCACGTATGCCCTTGGAGTTTATGCCTATTATCATCATGCCATCCATTTTATAACTGAGTCTTTTAGACCAAGTTATAAATTGGTCTTGAGAATTTTAGATTCAAACATTGATTGATTTATTCCTATGCTTCACTTAATTTTGTCTTAGATATTCATCTCTCACTTTTTGGGTTATGTAACATGCACTAATTCCTTGATTTGAAAATTCCTTTATGCCTAGATTTTGTAAGTGATATTTTTTTGTGTGTGCCTTGCATCTCTTTTTTTCTTTAAATAAGGTTGAAATTCTCTCTCTCCAGGTATAACCTTAAGTGTGATTAGTTTACAATTGAGTCTTACCCATCACTTGGGATTGAATGTTTTACTCCTCGTCCTTATTTTTACCTATTTGGAATTGATTTTCCCAAATAGTTTTACACATATGCTTAAGGTCCAATGTATTTTTCCAAAAATAAATTGTGTGTTTGAATCCAAATTCCTAGTTTGAGTCCAAGTGTTTTAACATTGATAGATTAATTACCTTCCCTTTTTAGACCTAGTGATGTTCTAAGTCTATATTTTGTGTTGTGTTTCCAAAAGACCTAACAATTCCCATTTCTTCTTAGATATAATTTTTTTAAAGTCTATATTTTGTTTTGTGTTCCCAAAATACCTAGTAATTCCCATTTTAACTTAGACCTAGTTTGTGACAAGTCTAACCTTTATGTTGTGTTCTCAAAAGACCTAACATTTTACCTTTTATTTTAACCTAGTTATTTTAATTCTAGCTTTGTGTCTTATTCCCAAAGACATAGAAACCTTTTCTATTTTTATACCTAGATTAGAGTTGTTTGAAACATGATTTTACCATGTTTTTCATTCATATTTATCCATTCACTTGAATGGTTATGCAAGAAATTTTACATTAGACCTTGAGGACATTTTAGATTGAGTTTATGATCAAACTTTATTGAAGAATAGATCCATTTCTAGACCACGTTTGGACCATTTATCATTTAGACCCCATTTTCAGAGTTTGTATAAATCTTGAGCTTCTTCATGAAATGTTAGTAATTGATTTGGATATGTCTCATTAAAACCATAGTGGAACTATGCACAATCTAATTTATGATAATGTGGTCATGAATGATAAATTTGTTCAAGACCTATATGGAAATGATGTAATTTTTGAGACATATCCATATCCTATTTACACTACTCAATCTAGGGAACATAGTTAAGATCCATTAGCCAATTATCTAGTTAACACACCTCCCTATTCAGAATAAGACCAAGAGAAAACATCATAATATCTTGCTAGTATACCATCGCTTGTAGAACATGTTCAACAACAACCATATTACATTACTATGTTGATGACATATGACCCTTATTTTTTTGATTTTCACTTGATTAATAATAAGGATGAGGTTTTATTCAGAGCCATGGAGGTAGGGGCCAAGTTTCCATTCCCCCATGAAAACCTACCTAGTATAGTTAGAGTGCCTCTAAACATTCATTATACCCAAACCATTGAACATGCCTTTACTAGCTATCCTCAAGCACTCATGTTGATATCATATCAAGACCCAAATATTCTTTTAAAATTAAAGGGACTAATGGAGGACCACTTTATATAAATGCAACAAACATATCAGACCTATTTGAATCTAGCACATAATTTTAATGCCATGGCCATGTCACATGCTCCACTCATAAAGCTAGCTCCTTTAGTAAGAGTTATAATTGAGTTGATAGGTCAAGATAATTTGGGTATATACCCATTTTCATAAATCACTTCAATTAGTGACATGTAAAATGTCACATCTATTGAATATATGGTTGTGACTTCTACATATAATAATGTGCCAAACATGGTGGTTAACACATAAGTGTTTTCCAATCTAGGCCAAAGTGGTTTAAATGCACCAATAAATAGTCCTCAACAATAAGTGCCTTTAGTTAATAACATGATTGGTTCAAAATAGAAGGGGGTAGGAACTCCTACATCCTAACCACAATAATTTACTCCTAATCCTCAACCAACATCATTTTCAAGCACACAACAACAAAGATTATGTAATCAAGTTCCATCTAGTGTTTTACCTCAATAATAAGTGATGAATGTTATACCACCACAATAGGTGGTGACTAGAATTCCATAATAATAGGCATAGTCTAATATACCACCATAACATAGGCAAAACACTACACCACCTCAATAGGTAGTGACAAATGTACCTAAATAATCATAAACCAATGTACCCTTACAATCTTAAATGTTGTCTAATCAATAACATATTTCTATTGTTTAAAGATAAATTTAAAACACCCAACAAATACCCAATTCATAATAGGTGTTTGTGAAATAATGAGGTTCTAATGTCCACCAAATACCCATTCAACAATAATTGCCTTTTACTTAGCACATGCCATAAATCCAAAGATAGGGCCTTGGTCACCAAAGCTCCCTTTATTCAGCTAGGTTTTACTATTTGGAATCAAGACCCTACTCAACCTCAGTAGACATAGTATTTTACCCAAATCCATATGCTTCCATCTCAACCTCAATGCCTTAAAAACCAAGGCCATTTACTGAATTTGAACTAGACTATAGCCCAATAATGTGTACAATATCAACAACTACATCCCAATCTGAGGATGCATATTCCTGGTCAATTCACCCATCAAGCTAACATTCTATAGCATTCTATACCTCTATTATACCATGGCAAAGGTAATCTACCTTTTACCACCCAACCATAAATGAGTGTCCCATAAAGTTTCTTGGCCTAAGAGCTGTAAGAAATGAAGGATGCAATTACCACCATCAAAATGGGGAAGCAAACCAAGAAATTCAAATTAGATGACATGTGCTCATACCCTTTCAACATGGATTATCTATAGATACCATTTCCTCTAGGTTATGAACCACCAAAATTTGACAAGTATAAGGGTAAAGGAGACCCTAAAGTAAATTTAATAGAGTTATTTGTCACTTCTCAACTAGTGGCTTATAGTGACATTTACCTAATCCTTTTGCTTCCTTGAAGTTTAGTTGGACAAAATGTGGAGTGGTTCCTAAAGATGATGAAGAATTTCATATATGATTTTGATGACCTATCAAACAAGTTTGTGCAACACTTCTCTTATAATATTAAACATGAGATTTTGTTAGTAGCTTTAACTCAAGCCAAGTAAAAATTTAGTGAAATCTTTACAAGCTACCTATAGAGATGGAGATAACTTACTATTCACTTCACTCATATCTTGCTAGATAAACATTTGGCCACCATGTTTACTAAATTTTTTCATAGTGATATATCTTACCATTTAGAGATTCAGTGTGTGTACACCTTCAAATAGATTATTGAGAAAGGATTATAGATTAAAAAGGCATTTATTAACAAATGGATTATCAAGTTGACCTCCCCAAATTAGAATCAGAATCAGAACCAAAATATAGTCCCAAGTCAAATTCCTAACCAATTCTAACTCCAAACATTGATAACAACTCAAGATAATAACTATGGAAAATACAAGAAATATAACCATAAAAAGAATGTTGTTGGAAATGGAGTAATTGAGTCATGCCATGTATAAATGGTGCAAACACTATTTTCTCAATGTATGATATAAATAGATCTTACTCTACATCAGTAGCCTAATAAACAAGTGTAGCCTATGAAAAAACCTAGACCAATTCCTTAAACATAACAATCACTACCTTAAAAAACCCCTCATCCAATAAGAAGACCCACTCATAGAGTCTTCAATGATCTTAATGAACCTATAAAAGTAGTGTTTTAATATATAGTTGTAGCTAATATAATTAGTTGGCCAATTCTAAAGCACTATTGAGAGGGTATTCCATATCCAGACTGGTACAAAGAGCATGAGTTCTATGAATACCATCATGTTCATAGACATTCCATACGTTGTTGTGTTAAATTGAATCACCTCATAGAGAATATGTTGGAAAATAGGGATATTACATTAGATAGTAGAGCATATACACTTAATTATAACCTGGGTATCTACCAAAACCCTTTTATGCAACATAACTATAACAATCAACAACAAAAACAATAAAGACTAGAACAAAAACAACAATAGTATCAAAAACCACTGTGATAACAACAATATCAATAGAAATAATAACAATGTCAACCAAATGGGAAGAACCAAGGCCAAAATGACCCCAACAACTAATAGATTTACCACACAGTTTCACATGACTAAAAATAAATTGTAGGTCATATTGTGAGAGGTACCATTTATACCATCACCATTAATCCTAGACCAAGTAATAATAGACCAAGACCATTCCCAAATAATAATAATAAACTTATCTATGATATTAATCCTTCCTTAACCTAGGATAACCATGAAGTATAATAAAAACTAGGGATTACTATTTTAGGTCCTTATATCGATAACTCATCCTTGTCATGTGACCAAAACCAAGTACACTAAAAATTGAGGCTTATCCTATCTAGCCCATATCCATCATCACCAAGTTATAACAATATTTATCCATATTAATTATGCAATCATAACTTGATGGTCTAATATTATCATTTTAGGACCACAACCTCCTACCAATGAACTGATCCAACCCACTGTGTTGGCTAGGAGCAAGACATTTACCATTGTTAAGGAAAAACCATATGAAATTATGGAATAATTTTAGAATATGCCCACACAAATCTCCATTTTAGATTTATTTCTTACATCTACTATCCACATGAATATCCTAACAGAACTCCCAGACCAATCTCAAGTTCTAAATGATGTAACCCCAGACAAATTCTAAGCTTTGGTTGGACATTTTGCCTCAGGATAATAGTCAACCTTTGACTAAAGTGATATGTCATCGCTTGGCCCTCTTCATAATAATCCCATGTACATTGAATTTGTCATCACATGACACAAAGTCAAATGTGTCCTCATAGATAATGGATCAAGCCTAAAATTGTGTCTTTGAAGTTCATCAAGCATCTCAGATATAAAACAACTAACCCATAGTGAAAAACAATCACCATCAAGGCCTATGACAATGAATAATGGGAATCACAAGAAAGCATAAGTTTTTGATGATTACTGGGCCTTTGACCCATGATACACTCTATCATGTATTAGACCTAGACCTATCATACAATTTACTTTTGGGTAGACCTTGGATACATGAAATTCATGAAATCCCATCAAAATTTCACCAATGTCTCAAGTTATCTCACTTAGGCATAAAGTTAACTATCAATGGAGATTTACATCCATATGAAAAATTTAAACATTTGGAGGTTGAATATGAAAGTTACAACTACTACTTTGGTCTAGACCCAATACCCAAGAAGGACAAATATAAAGAAATACTTGTTGAATTGTCAGAGGATAATTATATAGACCTAGATAGCCTTATCTCATCCTCACATATACATCCTATTGTAATGTCTAATCATTTTACCATCTCAACCCATGGTCTAGGAGAGTATTTGACCCATGACACATTCCATATTGATAAGCTTACACAAAACCCCAAGTCCTATAGAAGACCTAAAGCTAGGCCACCTTTCATGGAATGGAAATGAAAAGGAAAAAGAAAGCTTCATAGTCCATCACCTATTATTTTCACACCAACCACTAGACTAGAAGAGGACCCACTTTCTAATGATGAATCATAGTTTTAAAATGATAATTTGGCCAAATTTTACAAAAATGACAAATATCCTATCCCTAAAAAGATCATGGACAACTAAGCCTATGAAGGTGGAGGCTTTAGGCCAAATCAATAGGGTAATCTTGAACCAATTTCTATGACTAGGTACAAAGGGACTTATGGTCTTGGATTTAAACTACCTGGGAGTAACCCCACATATCTTATCCATGTTTCAATGCCAACATCTAGTGATGATGATGCTAAAAACAAAGCAACATCCAATCATAGAATTTAATAAGACCTTACCAGTACTAACCTATTTGAATTATATACCATTTGTACCATTACCCCCATAATTCAACATTACACACTTCCCCTTTATCATCCTCAACTTATAGATTAGGACCAAGAAGAAGCCATAATGCATGTGGATGAGTTTGAGAATGATGAGGCCTTTTGATATTTTATAGGACTAAGAGATAATGTTCTATTGGGAGACCACAAACAAGGGTTCTCTATCAAACTAGATCCTATAGCCTATTTTGGAGAGTGGCTGAACACCCTTAGCCAAAAATAAAAAAATAAAACATTGAGGTCCCAAAGTGAAAACCTCTCTAAGGCACTTTTGAACTAGGGTAAAAGTAAAGAGAAAGGCTAGTCTTTTGGTGAAAACCTATTTTACATGCCATTAGATGGGGGTGTTCACCTTTCCTTAAATGAAGCTCAGGAGACCACCAATGATGAACTTGTTTTTGGTTTTAAATTCAGTTTAACAAAATAACGTGCCTTTGATTGAATTGACCAAGAATTTACTACAATATTTATAATATGGCTATCACTACCATTGGGAGATTCAGATTCATCATGTCTAGGAGAGATTGAAAAAATAGTCCAACTAGAGGACTTTGCCATTTTAGGCCAATTCACATCACTGCCAACTATTCTGGATAATGTCTCATCTCTCATGGTAGAAGATAATATAAAAGTCAACATCAGGACCCCAAATGACCTAAAATGGATCAAATTAGGTGTATCCCTCTTTAAAGAGGCACATGAATTTTTTATATCCATTTAAAGGGAGTTTGTTGACATTTTTTCATGGGCCTATTTAGACATTCTAGGTTTAAACTCCACCTTGGTTGTATACCACCTTGTTATGATCTTGATGCCAAACTGGTGAAGTAAAAATTATGAAGGATGCATCCTCATATTGGTATATTAGTTAAGAAAGAGTTAGAAAAAATCTTAGAATTGAGATGCATCTAATTGATTGAATATTTATAATGGATCTCCAATATTATACCTATTAGTAAAAAACTAGAAGGGATCAGAATCTACACTGATTTTAGAGACATTAATAAGGCCTACCCCAAAGATGACTTTCTTTTACCAAATATCAATATGATAGTTGACTCCACAATGGGGTATGAAATGATTTCACATATGGATGGATTTTTAGGATATAACCAGATTAGGATTATTTTAGAAGACTAACACAAAAAAATGCTCACCACTCCTTGGGGAATGTTTTGATATCAAGTTATGTCATTCAGTCTCAATAATGTTAGGGATACATATAAAATATCCATGACTATCATATTTCATGACATGATGTATGATATTTTTAAATATTATGTTGATGACATATTGGTTAAATCAAAGACCTGTGCAAATCATCCATCTATACTATGAATAATATTTAAGAGGCTTCATGAGTACAAGGTCAGACTCAATCCCAAGAAGTGCATCTTTGGTGTCACCTCAAGAAAATTATTAGGCTTTATTATCTCTTTTCAAGTTATTTAATTCGATCCTACTAGGATATAATCCATTACCAAGATGCCTCTACCTTCTAATTTGAAGCAATCCCATAGTTTGTAAGACAAAATATAGTCTATCAGATGCTTCATTTTGTAGTTGGATGAAAAATGCCATCCCTTCACTCACTTGTTGAAGAAAGGTGTTACATTTCATTGGAATAAATAATGTTAGAAAGCATTTCAACATCTAAAGGACTATCTTACCAATCCACCTATTTTGTTACCACCAATGCTAAATAAGCCATTTTTGTTATACATATCTATCACAGATAATTCCCTAAGGGCACTTCTATCTTAATATGATGACAATGGGAAATAAAATTTTGTGTACTATTTAATCTATACCACTAGTTACATATGAACAAAATTATATGTTTATAGAAAAATATTATTTAGCTATGGTATTTGAAACCTATAAGTTGCATCATTACATGCTTAACAAGATCTTAGTTATTGCTAAAGTAGACCCTCTCAAGTATCTACTATCAAAGATAGCTTTATAGGGCCACATGGCTAAATGGATCATGATACTAAGTGAGTTCAAAATTGAATACATCAATCAAAAGGCCTTAAAAAGGACAATTATTTTTAGACCAGCTTGTTAAATATCGCCTTTAAGATATCAAACCACTTACTTTTACATTCCTAGATGATTCCATCATGAATGTATGCAATTGAAATTGCATGATGTACATGAATTAATCTTGGATTAGATAAGATAGAGCACACCTACACTTCTAATTGGGTATACACTTGTTAAGTGGGAGCATGACCAATATGAGGATCTACTAGACCTGATTAGGGGATCACTTGTATCACTTGTCACAACATATCATACTAGGAAGGATTCCAAAGCCTATAGTTTAACACAATCGCATAACCCTAAAAGAGTCCTATGATTTTATATTTCACTTATGCTAAAAAATAAGAATTAAACTATTCTAATAAAAAGAAAATTAAACTAATCTGGTACACACCAAAGATTGTGGTACAATGTGAGCGGTTAGATGTAAAGCAATCAAATATGTATAGGGAACTTTAAATAAATTAAGTATGAGTAACACCTTGATACATAGAATATGAAGAGTAATATTATTCAAGATAATAATTATACTACTTCTATCTACTAAAAGAGAGGATAACAAAGTTAGAATATACTTACTTGAATGTGAACCCATCATGATTCAATATCTCCCTTGGCCAATGGGGATTTTCAAGAAGTTGTGGTTCATAAGGATCACTTTATTAGGCTAAAGCTTCCAAGACCTATCCACAAGACTAGATTATCTAATATAAGAAACCTAAGCTAAGATTCCTCAAGTGAAATGGTGGAAGAGTATATTGTGAAGAAGCACGAGTGAATAATAAATCTTGATTGCATATTCTAATAATGACCAAAATGATTTTGTATATATAGGTGTATCTCACCCTAAAATCATTTGAGAATATTAGTTGTGTTAGGTCAACCTAGTTGACTTAACACATTTTTTGGATAATGCTTAAAATCTATTCTAGGTCAACCAAAAGGCTAACAAATCCAAAGAGATGAAATGACCCTAAATTGCACTAGGTTGACCACGTCGACCTAGTTTGTTGAGTAGGTAAAAAGGGTACCAAATAAGGAGAAGAAGGATAGAAAGAATAAAAGACTAGAGGTATGTGCAAGGGAGGAGAAAAAACTTAGGGAAAGGTTTTAAGAACTACTTGGATTAGTAATAATGTGGTAATAAGGGACAACAATCCTATAAAGTACCAAAGGTCTACCCACCCCTTTCTTGATGTACCCCTTAAGGCATACACTCAGAGATATTAAGTCGTGATGGGTTCTTGCAAGATATAAAGCATCAATATTTTATAAAAGTTAAAAATATTATGTGTATACATATTCCCCACTCTAAGCTCATCACGTATCACTAAGGTGTAATAGGGGATGGTGCTTCAAGAAAGAACATAAGGACACACACAACACTAATGCTAAAAAAACTATATTATTTTAAAAATCATAAAATAATTGAAAGGAAATGATAGAAAGGGAAACTAATCTAAAAATTAAATAATTAAAAAGTAAATACAATGCATATCTTGACTCACCTTTTATCACGAGATGGTGTTTAGTTGTGTTTTTAGTTTTAATTATGTAGGGCACAGAGACTGCTTTTGACAAACCAAAAAATACAAAACTAAGGAGAAAAAATGAAAAAATATAAGAAAAGCCAAGATAACTGGTGCTATGTGGATGAGACATACTTGGGAATTTGGCAAGCTAGATGATAGGTGTTATGTTGGACCAAATGACCAAGTCAAATAAGAGTAAATTAGGTTATCAAAAATCCAAGGCTATTAAAGATCAAAAAACTCAAACAAGTAAACCTCAAGTAATAAAAGGAAAAATAACCAATTCAAACCAAGGATACATGTTTAAAAAGGAATGATAAGTAAGACAAATCAATGGTAAAAAGAAAAACAAAATGGTAAAACAACATTGATGAGTGAGCAGTAACAATCCATATCCCACTCAACAATGGAAAAAGGGAATGCATAAAAGGGAAAATAAAATTGATGAGTGAGCAATAATAATCCACATCTCACTCAATAATGAAAAAAGGGTACGAACTTAGGTGTCCATATCCACAGGACAACAAAATCATGATAAATGGTAAAGGGAAGGTAAAGTAAGTCTAATAAATGTAAAATGTTGGTATAAAAAATATGATCCATATTTGCTCAAACATGTTATTTTGCATCTAAAGATAGATAAAACTAAAATAAATTAGTGTTAACATATTTTTAAGAAATGAAGAAGAAAGAATTTAAAGAAGAGGGAAAATAGATTTGGAATCACAATTTGGCTGTCAAATGGGGAGATGAAATGGGTGGAGGGGAGAATGAAGGAAAAAACAAGGTAGAGAAACTCTTTATGAAATTCAATACACTCAAATTTAGTTTGTCAAAACAAGAGGACTCTTTACTCTAGGGACTTTGAAGAACATCTCTTAGCTGCACAAGTCTTAGGTCAACAAATGGAGTTTATAGATCATCTCATGAAGGCTATATGTAGGAAAAGTAAAATGGACCTACCTCTTCATGACTTGTTCCCCATTATTTAGGGCCCCTTATAGAATCATTGATCTACTACAAAGATTGGCTACTTTTATGAGAAAATAGTTAGCACCATAGATTTATTTAAACTCCCCTATTCTAAGCTACTAGCCTAGTGCACCCTAAAGGACTTTGGCTCTATGTGAAGTTGACTATGGAGTTTAAGCTTTGATTGGAGATAGGTGATGTGCTTGTAATCACATCTTTTGGTGTGAATTTGAATTTTGAGATTTATATGTTGCCTTTTAGATATCATTGCCTTTTGTTTCAAAGGATTTGGATTTTAACTTTCTTTTGATGGATTTTTCTTATTCCTCTTCCATATGGACTTGTAAAACCAAACATGGGTGCTAAAGATGAATTTTATTTGAAAACATGGGATAAGGTTTCTAAGAGAGAGAACATCAAAGAGCATGGGGTATAAGAGTCTCATAAATCTTAGGTAAAATAAAAGTTTTATCTTGACATAGACCTTATTTTATCCAATGTGGAGGTGAAATAAAGGGGTAAATAAAGAGGAATGACACATGGAAAAATTTGAATTGCTTCAAATTGAAAAAAATGTGACAATAGGAAAAAAGAAGGGATACAATGATAGTAAAGTGTGATTCCTTATCATAAGAAAGAGGGAAATGGAGGAAAACATGCTAATATAGATTGTTTACAAATTCTATCTAGTAAAAGAAGCAAAAGATAAAGTTTAAGAACATGGATCAAGAACAAAAAAAGAATGGTAATTTTATGAGGAGGGTCGAGTCCTATCCATAGTCTTACAAAGAAACTCATAAAAGAGAGACTCACTAGGCTACTAATAATCAAGAGAAATGTAAAGTGAGGGAGCATTTTTACAAATCACCTCACAAAATAAAAACCCCAAGGATGTCAAAAAAACATTGGAAAACAACAAAATGAGAAGGAAAATAAGTAAAATATGGTGGTTTTGTGAGGGATATTGGGTCTTATCTGTGGTCTTATAAAACAACTCACAAAATAAAAAAAACAAGGGGCACCAAATCAAAATTGGTAAGTTTAGGGAGGATTACATAAAATTATTAGTTAAACATTAGTCTAATAAATTAAAGAAAGAATGAATAAGAGTAAACTGAATTAAGCCTATCTATTCATGCAAGAATTGCTAATGACAATGAAAGACAAATGAAAGAAAGCAAGAAACATATACCTTACCAAGTGAATACATTCTCTAAGAGTGGATCAAAAACATGTTCTCCCTTGATCAAGACCTCTTGTCTTCAACAACAATGGTGGCCAACTCCTCCAATGTCTCAAGAACTCCTTGTAAAACCTAGGCTTATGATTTCGAATCACTAAACTAGCCTATCAATGAATCTTTAAAAATAATATCAATGGTTAAATGAAAAGTATTATGGAGATAATTTAGCATTATAAATTTACACAAATCAAGCTTTTTAAAATGATGTTCATGGCCTCTCTATTTATATATTTTTGAGATTGATCATGATCAACCATGACGTCCATCTCAAGATTGAGATTTGTGACCATGAATTAATCTAATTATATAATTAAATCCATAAATATCCCTCATAAATATTTTGGATAAATGGGTATTTAAGAGGCATGGAGGGTCTTAATGAGGCATGAGAGACCCATAATCCTGATATTTTATGTATTTATGGATTATGAATGCCACCCCATATGATGATGTCATTAGGTGATGTAAATTTACAAAAAGAAATATTCAACAACTCTCATGGAAAATACACTTAAGCTCTTGATTTGGATCAATTAGCCTTAAACAAGGTTAATTAATATTTGTGCAATTATTTGGAAATTGGCCCTCAATTAATCAAAATGGTCAGAACGTCATATTACTGGGTCATAATTTGAATCAATAAGAATTATAAGGTGATGTTATATACGTTAGAACTATATTCCCATTTAGGATGATACCAACACCAAATAACAAGGGTACATGTCATGTACCAATGACTTAGAATAAAAGAGTGATCTAGAGCACCCAAGTGCAAAATTGGCATTTTGACTCAAAATGATCTGATCAAAGTTAGTTGGACCATAAAATGTATTGCCCCATTTAGGGATATTTTGACCTAAATCATTACTTGTAAATAACAATTTTGAACCATTTATGGTGTTTTATGGATTTTGACCTAAAATGTGCATTTGAGTGCAATTCAAGTAAGATTGATAATTTCAACACAAATGGTGTTAAGAATTGGATGTCTACATTTTGCCCTTGTTTGAGAAGGTGTAGCTAGACATTCAAGTGAGGTAACATATTTTCAAAGAAAAGAGTTATCAAGAAAAATTGGAATAGACCCATGATGCCCCCTTGAGAGGACTTACTAGGATGGAAGAGAATGATGGACTCTCAAAAAGAGAGAGAAAGTGAGAAATTAACTCATGGAATAGATCACATCTAGACAAGCTAATGCATGCACATGTGATTACCATTAATGATCAAAATATAATTAGAGGTATAATAGGCCCTAGAGATGGGGGGAATGAGAAATATACAATCCATAAATGTAAGGGATAGACTTTAAATGTACCCTATTTGAGAGTACAAGTTGTGTACTTATGACATTGATCAATCCCAAGATAAGTTACACACTAAATATCTCCATCATGGGAATTAGTGTGGAGAGATTGGAATTAGAGAAAAAGAGATAACATTCTACTTCAAGAAGGGAAGAACCACTAGAATGGGCTCTCCAAAGAGAAGATAATAAGAAGTACTCCATTAGAGTAAATATGATCATGATAAAATAGTTTTTCCCCAGTAGGGTGAATTATGATAATTTGATAAAGGATAAATAATGATTTTCCCCTATAGATCTTATTTGATTTGAATGTTCTTAAAATTTTGTGCCCCAACATGGGAAATTGGCAAGAAAAATAGATCAAGGATATAACCCAAAATATAGGTAAGAGTGAGAGGGTGCAAACATACAGGTGAAGGTGTAATGGCTTAAAAGCCACATAAAACCAAGCATATGACAATGAACAAAGTGATTAGAGAGATGAAAATAATAATGGAGATGGTTGAGCTAACTCTAGATGTATAAGACAAGTGGACACTACCTACATAGTTCTATGGACTCATGTTCCAATATAAACTTCAAGCTAATGTAGTTCACCCAAGTTTGGGAGAGAATGGAAAGAGGAAGGATGAAAACTGACCAAAAATTGATTAGAATCACAATTTATGTAAAGAGATACACATCTAAGCATAAATTCGAGTGCTAAAATGCATAATACCTAGATGCCTAATTCTATATCATGAGCCTAGATTATGCAAATTGTTCTTGAGAATCATTCATTAGAGTTGATGTTAACATTTAAGACTTTGAGATGTGAGCACAAATTAATTGCTATAGAAAAATAACTTAGGCATCATAAGTATGAATAACTTAAAATGATAGAATATTCCAATTGCACTAAACCGATTCAAATATGAAGACCTATAACTAGGGATAATGGTAAAACAATGACCAAAACTAGAGTTACAACTATTTACTTTTAAACAAAAAAGCAAAGACAAAGAAGAAAAAAACAAGACATCTTAACAACATGAGATCAAGATACAAATAATCAAGATCTATGTGGACCATCAAGATGTACTTGGAAAATAAAACAAATAAACAAGACCAAATAGGAAAACAAAAGACCAACATGATAAACAACATCAAATAAACACACACATACAATATTTTGGAGTTTTTGAATGTTTTACGAATGTTTTTAAATTTTCTAAGTATCTCAACTCAATTGAGGATTAAGAGATATAGAATGGTCTAGCTCATAAAATGGAGAGAGTATACCAACTTAAAATTCTCATAATACGATGAGAGTGTATGATAAAAGGGACTGAGTTGACCTTTACATGAATCATGCATGGCCTACATAACCCCAAAATAATCCCAAGTCATAGTAACTACACCCACACAAAAGGTGATGAAAAACCATCTAGGTCACAACAAGTTCATAAAAAAAGGTAAATGATAAAACAAATGATAATAGTAATGACAAGATGATGTGGAAATGCATGATAAAAAGGCATTATACCTAATTTACCCATAGGTAGTTATAATTAGGAAACAACATCATAATTCTAATTTACCCAAAGGTGGTTATAATTAGGGGTACCAAAATAATACTAATTTACCCATAAGCATTTATAATTAGCGATACCAAATAAGATAATTAAAGAAAGATAACTTGTCAGATCAAATATCATACTACTTCCATAGACTATCATTGAACATAAAATTCTAAAATTATTAAAATTAGATCAAAATCCCCCCATTAAAAGTGCAAGATGAACCAAAGGAACCAAGATCAAAATGGGATTAGTAAGATGACTAAAATCAAGCCTCGATCAATAGTAAATAAATGGTATAATAAAAATGGTATAATGAATTGATCAGAATAAAATTGGCTATAGTGGTGACAAAGTTACCCCCAAGTGATGATTGGCTTAAATTGCTTACAACATGGTGAGAGCATTTCTTAAGTTGTTCATAAAATGATCAGAGTGTTCAAACTTGATAATTTCTTGAAAAATGGTAAGAGTGTGGAAAGGGGGTGATTGAGATGACCTCAATAAAAATTAAGAACTGCCTACATAGTCCTAAAGGACCTCAAGTCAATGTAGTTTTAAAAACATGGTTCATTGATCATAATGGTATAATAATGCCTAAAAAGGGTCTATGGGGTTGTCCCTAAGAGATGAGGCATGGTAATGGTGAAGTGAAAAATGGTTCTACTACTCTTGCTGACAGGGAGGTGCACATCCTAGTCAATATGTGAGACAAAAAAAATGACCAGTTATAAAGTTGCTATCCAACACCCTTCAAAAAAACTACTTTATTAAGACCTTAATATTGATCTGGATCTCAATAATGTATTCATGATCCCCTTTAGTTATTAATTCTATTTCCTTCAAACATCGAGACAAAATATCCTTATAGACTTAACAAAGGAAAGTACTACCAATGATAAATGATATAAATGGGTAATAAATAGGTGGGTGATAATGGAATGTATAATGAATGGGAAAAAAATGAAGATCAATACTTTTAGTCACATGTAATTTTGTTGATGCTAGATTTGACATAGATTTAGTTGTGGCAAGGTCAAAGACCTCTAAAGATGCTCTTGATAAGACCACTAGGTTGTTCTATTGCTTGATCTTGAGAGTAGCTACCATCTGATTATGATGTAGATTGGAGGCAATTTTTATTTGATCTTGAATAATATCTTTAGTAAATAGTGAAGAAAATTTGTGCTCAACTGTTGGCACCTCGATGAGGTTTTCACCAATGAACTTGTTCTAATCATCCCATAACACCTCTCGGAAGGTTTCACAAAGATATGCTAACATTTGACTTTGATTGTCTTTTAGTGCCTATGAAAAGGTTTCACTAAAAGATGTTGAGTTTGATATTTGCTCATCCCCTAGTTCCTTTGAAAAGGTTTCACTAGGAGATTGTTCTTCTTTTGAATGAATGTGGTCTTGGTCCCCCTGATATTCTACAAATGGTATGTCACCATGGATGTAGTTCAATAAAGTGTGATTTTGTCAGTCCCAATCGACACTCTTGGGAGGTGGAATGTCAATAATATGGCTATATTTTTGGATGGTAATGGCCTATAGAATGGCAATAGAATGGGGGTTTGTATCACAATCCTTGTATAAGATACTAGAAGAACTTGTGTTGATTCTGAAGTACTCATCCTCAAAAATTGTAGAAGTATCACAAATGTATTCAAATTGATCTGCAAGGTAATTGTAATCAATGTTGTAACAATCAATACTATAATCTATTTCTAAATATGATTATGAAGAAAGGGACCCTGAATCTAATGTTATAACTGATGTTGATTCTATCTCTAATACTAAATTTGATGTTAGTTCAAAAATAGAACCTAACTCTAATTTTGATTCTTCCTCTGATGTGGTTATTTTTATAATGTTCTATTGAATTTTGAATATTTGACAAGTAATGGCTGGTGATGGCAAATGGGCTCAATAAAAATTGATTCATCTTAGAATAATTCAACATAAAATGGCTCATCTAAATGAATCCCCTCAAAGAGAGGGAACCAATCAAGGGATGTCTTGACAAAATTATGTTTGTCAAAGTGAGACTCCTTAATGAGTAGGAAAAGATCAAGAGACAACTCTGCAGTGATTGGATTGTTAAGGAGATGAGGCTCTTTACAAATGGGTAACATATGAACAGGTAACTTATCACAGTTTAACTTGTCACAAATGGGTGTTTCAATAATAACATCATGGTTTTGGCTCATAATTGGTTGCAAAAAATCAATTTTGAACACATTTTAATTCTCATAATATGGTTCTTACAGAGGCAATGGTTCTTGTTTTGTCTTGAGTATCAGCATAAAATTTCTGAAGTTGGGAACATTTAGTTTAGTGAGAACCATGGTTTGGGGTTCAATAATGGACTCTCTAAAAATTAGACTATTAAATAAGGGATCAAACATAATTGGTTCATCAAATGGAGGTTCTTCAACAATAGGTTCATAAAAAACTGGTGATGGGCCAAGAATAGTAATGACTGGACACTTCTTAGTTTGGTTTCCTATGTGAACCAAATAAGGAGGTCCTAAAATGGTAATGAATGGACACTTCTTAGTTTGGGTGCATGTGAAAACCAAAGGAGGAGGTCCTAAAATGGTAATGACTAGATGCTTCTTAGTTTTGTTGCATGTGCAAACTAAAGGAAGAGGTCTAAAAATGGTGATCTTGGCATGTTATAGAGCTTGACTACTCGCATAAGTTAAAGCATCCAAGTCTTCCTGATAAATCCAATCATTTCAATCTTGATTTGGATCATAAGTTGGATCTTGATTGTGTTCCCATGACTAATTTTTGTGAGGTGGATAGAAATATTCACAAACCATATTATCACAATTGGGGTCTTGACTAAAGTCATAAAAGTCATTTTGTGCATCCATTCTATCATAAGTTGGATTATCTATAACTTCACCATAAGTTTAACTAGAAATATCCACTTTTAATAAAGAAATCTCTAAAAACAAAAAGGCTTAGAGTTATATAAACTCTGAAAAGTGATTTCCAAAATATAAAAGGTTCAACCTTGGTCAAAAGGGTGGAGTTATATCTCCAAAATGGTTTGTGCCAAGATCTAGCCTAAAATAGCCTAACGTCAAATGTTTAATGTCAAAGGGTTTTGGAGAAAGGTTTTTTTCTCCCAAATAAAGGCACAAACAATGATGAGGATAAGCACTCAAACAAATAAACAATCAATAGTCTTCAAATTTGGTAATCATTTAACTGAAGTTACAGAACCCAAAAGAGAAATATTTGTATATCACCCCCATGAATTGAGGCGTAAATAGAAATCAATCAAAGTTTGGATCCAAACTTGACAAAGTTAATTGAAAATGTAACATTGAAAACTAGGATTTTACCAAACAAGCTAGACAAAAGCGAACAACATGATAGGACATAAATGAGGTCCAAATGGCACACACAAAAACATGTTTAGAAAAAGTCTCAAGGCACAAGTGTGGTGTAAAATAGATGGCATAATGCTTCCTTAAACAAAATAGTGACATATAAACAAATTAGTTTTGACATGGTTTATAAACAAACAAACAAACAAGTATTAGTCTCAAAACATACCAAGTAAAAATGACCAAAATACACTAAGTATACTCGTCTAAATCTTAGCAAGGGTATGGCAATGTGGGGTTAACTAAACTAGCAATTTTTCAAACGTTTCTAGGGGGATCAATTACACAATTACTTTCATGTCATGATGTAAAATAAAATCACATAAATGGATGTTTGTGGCACTTAGCTTGTTGTAAAGAGGTCTAATCCTTTTTGTAACCACTACATCCATCGTTTGTTTAGTGTAGTGCGATATCTAAAGTGAAGATACATCCCATGTGTAACTCCAACACTAGAAGGTGGTTTAAATACTCAAACCTCTGATCCTAATGGGAGTAGCTGAAGTCAGTGTCGAGAGATGAAACCTTAGGTCAAAGCTTCCCTATAAAACTTACAAGAGGTGATGAAGTCACCTTCGTAAGCCAAGATGAAATGAAATAAAAGACATAAGAGAAAGACTTTAGGGTCATTTTCAAGATCACCCAAACTATTATGAGTTTTTGGGGAGTACTTTAGATGACATTATTTCTATGCCTTGGACTAGGCATGTTTTTAATGAGGATGGTGATTTTGATTCTAAAAGTTCCCTAAAGGGGACAAATGGAAGAGCATACATGCAACGCCCTCCTCTTTTTTGCAATAAATTTATAATCAACAACTATTGAATACAAATTTGACAAGTGAATTCAATTTTAAGCACTAAATCAAAGATTAGGTGGTGTTCTTTTGACCCCCTTGGTCTTAAGTGCTAAAATGTAAAATATTGCACAAAATGACCATATAAAGCAAAAATCCTAAGTTCATTTTAACCCCAAAGATTGAATCATTCAAGACTTGTCTTAGATTAAATTTTAATGCACCAATTTTGAAAAATTTCAAGGCTTAAGATTAAGTTTAAGCACTAAACTTGCAATGCTTCTAAGATTTTATATGAAATGTTCATTTTAGGCACCAAATACCAAATGTATAAAAACATAGCATGTTCATTTAAAACCCAAATGAAAGTGTGTTTGGTTAGTCAAAATCAATCAAAATAACTTCTAGACTAGCCCCTCAACCTACAAAAACACAATTATAAGGGCCTAATTTAAAGCACTTAAGATTTTGAGCAAACAACATTAAAAATTTCAACTCTCTATTGCAATCCCACTATTACACAGTCAATATCACTATTACGAATTAGTTTAGATAGAAAACACAATATCTCTATTCATAAGACAAAATCATTGGTCAAAGAAATGATGTGACTACACAATGAAATAATATCATTGTTTTGAACAAAATCGCTAGCCAAATCAATAATATCATTGCCACAGGAAATAATATCACTGTTACCAGATAGAAAACATAAAAAATACAAAATCATTATTTAGATGATCAAGCCATTGCACAAAATGATGATATCACTATTCTAGAATGATATCACCATTTTGTAACAAAATCACTACTTTGAATGAAATCATCAACCAAAATGATGAAATTATTGCCCAGGTCCACAAAATCATTGTTTAACAAACAATGATTTTGTTTATAAAATTGCTACTATGTGAGAATCAATATCATAATAGAGATAAAAATTGAGGCTTCTAGGAATAAAAATGTTGTTATCAAGAAAATGGAGTTTCAACTTAAAAATTCACTCTTTTGGCCTTCTCACTCCAAGATCCTGCATGGAAAAGATTAGTGAGTTTCTTCAAAGAGATTTGTGACCAAATTTTTGGGGTGTGTTCCCACTAGGTGTGCCAAATATAGGGAGGATTACATAACATGATTAGTCAAATATTAGTCCAATAAATCAAAGGAAGAATGCATGAGTAAACTTAATTAATCCTATCTATTCATTTGGGAATTGCTAATGACAATGAAATACAAATGAAAGAAATCAAGAAACCTATACCTTCCCAAGTGAATCCATTCTCCAAGAGTGGCTCAAAAACATGTTCTCCCTTGATCAAGAGCTCTTGTCTTCAACAACAATCGTGTCCAACTCCTCCAATGTCTCAAGAAATCCTTGTAAAACCTAGGCTTATGATTTGGAATCACTAAACTAGCCTATTAATGAAGATTGAAAAATAAGATCAATGCTTAAATGCAAAGGATTGTGGAGACAATTTAGCATTATAACTTTGTACAAATAAAGCTTTTTAAAATGATGTTCATGACCTCTCTATTTATAGATTTTTGAGATTGATCAAGATCAACCATGACATCCATCTCATCAGTGGCATAAATCAGTCGAGGGATTCTGAGCCTTTCATTTTCAATTGCGAACATGATACTCTTGGTAGTGGAACCATAAGGAGAGTATCTGTCAATGAATGATCCTCCTAAAAGGATATCTATAGGCATTTTCTCAAGGGCAAAAAAGTCAGCATGGAAGATTTTATTTTGTATCCGAAGGGGTTGCTGGTGTTTATATTCTTTACAGGTAAAACTATTCCCTTAGACATATAGGCTCTTATAAGCTAGGTGGTCATCCAATGTCTTCCAGTCATGGATGAGCTGTGGTTTAGCAAAGGAGAGAGAAGCTCCTGTATCTACTTGGGCATCTACAAGTCTACCATTAATTTCTAGTGTAAAGAATTGGGCAAACCTTCCATTGATCAAATGATTTAAATATGCAGGTTGTGGAAGTTCTAAGGGAGAAATATTGGTACATACCAATTTCTATCTCCCTGGATCTTGAACAATGGGTTGTTCTGTGTAGATGTCAGGTTCTTGTTCTGCTTCTTCTTCTTCTTGAAGATTACTGCATTCACCAGGACAGTAATCTTGGTCAGAGTAGAAAATGCTTCCTACTTCGTCATCCTCTTCATTATCTTCTTCTGGTAATAACTCGTCCCACTGCGGCTCTATTACTGGTACTTTTATTTCTCTTGGAGGTTCTTTGCTGGCAAAATTATTCTTTATCCAAGAGTCACTTGGTTTGAAAGAGCTTGGATATTGCAAAGGAGGGTGCTGAGATCTTTGCAATGTGGGAGGAATTCTTGGTCTAAATCCATGCCTGAAATGGAAATCAAAATTATTGAAGGCAAACATATGAAGATTGGGAAGAAAATCCCAATACCAGCTCAGGATTACAATGATATGGAACTCCAGATCAAAGAACTGGAGGCAAATGGTTTTATTGAGAAATCCACCTCTCCTTTCTGTTGCTATGCCTTTATGGTTAATAAACATTTTGAACAAAAACGAGGCAAGAAAAGAATGGTCATTAATTACAGACCATTGAATGCTATTACACAACCATTTCCATATCCCATACCAGATAAAAGCTACCTGTTAGAGAAAGTTGTAGACTGTAAATACTTCTCCCAATTCGACTGCAAGTCAGGCTTTTATCAGATACGAGTCAAAGAAGTTGATAGGGAAAAGACAGCATTCAGCTGCCCTTTCGGCCACTTCCAGTGGATAGTTATGCCTTTCGGTTTGATGAATGCGCCAGCATATTATCAAGCCCATATGGACAAGATTTTTCAAGGCACTTCTCAATTTTTATGTGTATATATTGATGACATATTAATTTTTAGTAACAGTTTGACTGACCATTTTGCTCATCTCTCCAAGTTCTATCAATTGGCTCAAGATGCAGGCATAGTCCTTTCAGAGACTAAAATGCAGTTATGCAAAACTGAGTGCAATTTTTTTGGAATGGTGATCCGAGATTCTAAGTTGCAAATCCAGCCACATATCAAGGAGAAAGTCATTAGTTTTCCCGAAAAATTAGATAAACCAAAGTTACAAGCATTTTTGGGATTATTGAATTACTTAAATAGTTTCTATCCTAACTCTGGTGAAGACAGGTATATCCTCCAAACACTTCTCCAGAAAAAGAAAACTTTCTGTTGGGAAGAATAGCATACTGCAGTAGTCCAAAAAATTAAAGCAATAGTTGCAACATTACCAGAACTGCATATCCCAAAATCTGACATCATGAAGGTTTATACTGATGCCTCCGACATAGCATGGGGAGGAGTACTTGTTTGTATATATGAGAATAAAGAATTTGTGTGTGAATTTGCTAGTGGAGTGTTCAGTCCTGATGTATTAAAATGGATTTCTTCTGATAAAGAAATCTATGCTATAAAGAAATGTTTAGAGAAGTTCATGTTAAAACTTCTCCATTTGCCACATTTTATTGTTGTAACCGACTGTACCAGATTTCTGACCTTCAAAGAAAAAGATCATGGTCAAAAGGATGGTCGTGGAAAATATGTGAGGTGGCAGGTATTTTTTAATCAGTTCAATTTTTTTGTAGAACACATTAAAGGCATTGAAAATGTTATTGCATATTGGCTAAGTAGAAATCCTCTGACGACATTGATGCACCAACCTGTTCCTAGTTTCAAATTAACCAGAATCTACAACCAAGGATTTCCTTCATTGAATATCCTTGTGCAAGAACAAATTTTGAGGGAAGGATTGCATCCCCGATATACAAGGATTTCTTATGCCGCAACACAAGACCTACAGATGTCCTCAGCAGCTACAATCCAAGCAAACTGCCATCAAAACTCTGGAGTCATTTACATAGACAGACTCAACAATGAATTCCTGTATCATCAGTTCACTGAACTCTTAAAGCATCCCTTATGGACATGGCTGATCAAAATCAGATCTCCTTTTAATGAACACTTGTACAGATGGATTGCCCAATTTGGTCCACACCACATCCACGAAGAAGAAAATCATGACCAAGACACTGTTGTACATACGATCATCAGATGAAGACTAGAGTGGGAATCTTATTTCTACATCACTCCATGGCATCACGCATGTGAAGCTGGACCCCAGCATTGGCATCTTTCTAGTACCTTCCAGCTCAGGTGTCTCTTTCAATCGATCAATGAAAATGACTTAGAAGATGAAGCGGAAGAAATGTTGGGCCCACGTACTCAAACATCATCATCCAGCGCATCCAAAAGCATCTCACTGTAGCCCACCTTTAGTGCTATAAAGTATGATGGGACTTGACACCGCCTAGACAGTGATCAGGCAGGACCTCCCAAAATACTATATATAGACCTCTCCTCCATAGCATTATCATCGAACAATTTCTAAAAGCATTAGAAATTTAGTAGCTTTGCTCAAGAGTATGCTCTTCTCTTGCCCTTTTTGAAGGATCCTGAGAATCAAAAATTGAAATAAGCTTTTGTAATTTGATTGAAGTAATAGTGTGAAGCCGTAGCCATTCGGCCCCTGCCTACTGCCACAGGTTTTTCTCTAAATCAAGCTGTAAAAGATTTGAAGAAAGAAGGCATCTATTGACAAAGGAAAAAGATTGGTATCAGAGCCAAGAAGATTAGTGTTTGGACTGTAAGAATTCTAAGCCACGACTTTTTGAGTTCTCTGCTTTGAAAATTTCTTTGGGAAAGTTTATTGCATCGAGTCACAGGCCATTTTTAAATTGTCATAGGTCGCTTTATCTCTGCATCCTCTGTTTCCCTTGCCAGAAATTTCTCACTTACCAGAACCCAAATCTCTCCGCTATGGAATTCGGCAAAGCCCAGACCTCCTCTACCATTGAAATAATGAATGAATCTGAGTTCAAAGGAACCTATGAGCTTCCCCCTTTTGTTCCAGACTAGATATCTGACTGTCTTGAGATTGATATTACTAAAGAAAATATTGAAAAGGAAAATAGTTCGTATAAACCCCTAGATATTAAGGCTTCCCATGTCTATAAAAAATCCGAATTACTAAAGTCCAAGTTTGTCTATAATAGTACCTATATGTCATTTGTAAAACCCCGGATCAAATCTGTTGAGTTAACCCTTAGTTACAAACCCAAAAGAACTTTCCAAACAAATTTACTCTCCCTGTTGCCTGAGCAAGAAATCAACTATATCAGGTCACATGAAGATGTAAAATTTGTTCATTTTGGCTTGATCAGAATACAGATAACCCTTTTGATCCCTAGTAATATAAAACTTGTTGTTTATCTTGCCTTGTGTGATCGTCGTCAAGTCAGCTTCAAGCATTCCTATCAATTATCCAGTCTTGGTCACTTAAATGATGATATTATTTGTTTTGAGTTTTGCCTAAACCTCTCTGTCGCAGTCCATGATAAAGGTTGTAAAGAAGTTAAACATGGTTCTTTAGATTGTTGGGGATTGTTTACCTCTTTGTTTGGGTTAGACATGTTTGGTGAATTTAAGTATGTGTCAATAAATATTTTTGTTGTATACAGTATGACAAACACCAATCATCCAAAGATCTTAGAAAATCTACCCTATGCCAGACGATTAAGTGGAACTGTTCAACTGCAAAAAGGTAACATTGAGTCAGTTGAAATCCCTTTTGAATGGAAACTTGACTGGTTAAAGAATGTCTCTCCAAAAATGAAAAGTCAAGCCATAGTCCACAATAGTGATGGCAAGACTGTCAATATTTTGCCTAGATCTTTGTCCATGAAATCCTCCACGTTATCACCTACCAGACCATCTACTTCCTCTTCTTGTAGATCTATTAAAACTGGTCATATTTTAATAGAAGATGAAGACATTAATCAGGGAAATGATTTACCCTGTACTCTCATGAGTCTTCCCTGAGAAGACAGTCTAGAATTCTACACAGAAGATACAGTCACGCTATACAGAGGTGGAAGATGGCCACCCCCAAAAGGTGTACATAAGCAACCTGTAGGAACTATGTATTATTTCTCAACTGCATATGCTGAACCATCTAATGAGTTCAAACAAAGGAATTACACTGCCATGTTTAACTCTCATTTTATAGAAAATTTTGATGACCTGTGTAGAGATGTTATGTATATAAAAGATAATGTAGAGAAGATACAGCAAAAAGTGTCTTTTATAGATTCTAAACTAGATACTTTAGAAGAGAGTTTAGAATGGCTTTCAAAACAGGATCAACAAGCAGAATCCTTTGCTAAAAAGCCTCATTGCTCAGTCTCTTTCGGTTCCAATTTAAAAACTATCAAGAAACAACCTATCACTACCCTCATGCAAAGGATTCATGTCCATCTACAGCCTTGGTATCTTAACATTGATGACCTGCTCAATCCCTTGAATGAGATTACAGCATGGTGTAACACCATGAGAGTCATCACCCTAAATGCCCATTTAGACCAAGCTGGTACTACTTGTTTTGCATCAAATTTTTTTTGGGGTATTGTTAGTCAATGGTGGAGTTCCATGACTGAAGCCCAACAGTATGAGCGTGTACATAACCAGCCTGATTCTTTAGCCACACTATTTAATTTGTTGATTAGTGAGTTTGCACCTCCAGTTGGCAACAAAGAACTAGAATCCAAGAAATGGCTACTCAAAATGGAGCTCTGTGACCTCAAACAGTTTGATGCCTTTGCAAAGAAATTTAGGCAATTAGCCTATGATAGCAAAACCTTCTCATCTATGGAGATCAAGATCAAATTCTTACATGCTCTACCATATAATCTGATTGATAGAGTCATTTCTTATATTGATCTTAAAGTACTTACTATTAAAGATCTTTCCCTCTCTGATGTTATTGATTTTTCTAAACAGCAAGTTATGACTTTAGTCTCTGAGACTAAATCTATGCAGAAACTCAGCAAGCATCAAGCATCACAAATTGCTCCTGTCTTTCTTGAAACAGCCCCTTTTGGCTGTCGGCCATTTGTTCAACCTCATAAGCAGCAAAAGCAGCACCGTACGCATGTCTCTTTTAAGTGCCACTCTTTTCCTCGTAAACATTCATATGCACCTCCTCATCATTTCCTCAAGAAATGACACACTGCTCGTCCTCCTTCTAAGCAGCCGATTTGCTATATCTACCGCAAGCCCGGCCATATTGCTCCACAATGCCATTGCAAAAATCTGGCCATTAAAGCTATTTTTTCCTCCAACGCAGCAGCGTGGTGGGATATTGTCAATTCTGATGAAGACCTTTATCTCCAGGATGACATCTATGAACCCATTCTAGATGATCTCCCCGAAGGTGATTCAAACGATGATACTGATGCAGCTGCTCTTGAGTCATTAGCTGATGACTTAGAACAGCCACTTACTAACATGCAACATCCACGCCGACCATATAGGCCAAGACATCATGATTGGTCTATGTTACCAAATGAAGCATATGGAGCTTGGTCCAGACATCATCATGAAGTACCTGAAAGACCAGAGAAACCCAGAAGAAGAGGATACTCTAGAGGAGAAGGAACATCTAGAGGAAAACAACCCTCTATGCCAGAGATGTGTGGCCATGAATTAATCTAATTATATAATTAAATCCATAAATATCCCTTATAAATATTTGGGATAAAGGGGAATTTAAGAGGCATAGAGGGTCTTAATGAGGCATGAGAGACCCATAATCTTGATCTTTTATGTATTTATAGCTTATGGATGCTACCCCATATGATGATGTCATTAGGTGATGTAGTTAATATAAATCAATTTATAAAAATAAATATTCAACAACTCTCATATAAAATACACTTAAGCTCTTGATTTGGATCAATTAGCCTTAAATAAGGTTAGTCAATATTTGTGCAATTATTTGGAAATTGGCCCTCAATTAATCAAAATGGTCAAAAAATTATATTACTGGGTCATAATTTGACTCAAGAAGAATTTGAAGGTGATGTTAGATGCATTGGAATTATATTCCCATTTAGGATGCTACCACACCAAATAATAAGGGCATGTGTCGTGTAACAAAGAATTAGAAGAAAAGAGTGATCTAGAGCATCCAGGTGCAAAATTGGCATTTTAAATCAAAATGATCTTATCAAAGTTAGTTGGACCATAAAATGTATTACCCCATCATTGACCTAACTTGGGGTAATATATTGAATAAAATGTATTGACCTAAATTGGTACTTGTAAATGATAGGTTTGAACCATTTAGGGTGTTTTATGGATTTTGACATAAAATATGCATTTAAGTGCAATTTGAGTAAGATTGACAATTTAAACACAAATGGTGTTAGGAATTAGATGTATACAATAAGTAGAAGTGGAATGAGAAATAAGATAATGAAGACTATGGTACATCAAGGAACCAAAAGACCAAAAAGGGAGGACTAAAGGTTTGTGAACAAAAGGAAAATGTTATAGAGGGAGAGATTCATGCTTAAGTAACTTGAAAAAATAGTTAGATAGAAAACTTGACAATAAAGGAATGCATCCTACATTAACATTTATATAAGTGATGAGCATGTGAGAGATAAGCCTATGTGTCTCAGAAGGTTTCTTGAAGTTGAATTAGAATGGTAGTATGTAATGGAGAATAAGAGTGAGCATCAGAAGATGCCCTAAAGGGTAAGTGGATGTAGGGATGGGCATCATAATGTGCCCCAAAGTTGAAAATGATATGTGGGTGGGCATCGTAAGATGATCCAAAGGCTATATTAATGTGCAATGGGCATCACAAGATGCCCCAATAGCTAAAAAGAGGAAGAAAAGATAAGAAAGGATAAGAAGTAAAGAGAACCCCATAGAATGTTTAAATGGATTTAGGTTGTCCAAGAAGATTCTAATGGGGGATATGATGCTTGAGGAAAGAAAAAGAATGCTAATTAATAATAATAATAGATAGAAACAAAGAACTAAACTAGACATATATAACTAAGCTAGACATATAGAGAATGTAGAAAGCTAAGTTGGAAAGCAAAGAAGTCAAAAAAATATATTGGGTCAACTAAGTCAATCCAATACAAAAATAGGGACTATAAAACTATATTGGGTTGACCAAGTCAATCCAATATAGTGCACAGAGGTTAAAAAATGTACTAGGTCGACCTAATATAACAGACAAGTTTCTTGTTTTGCCTATATTTTTAGTTCTACTCATCCATTTTATAAATTGTAAAATGCATTGGATTTTTTGTGATGTAGGGAAGATGATAATGCTGATAGAAAGTTATGAATGAATACAAAACTAGGTCAACCTAGTTGATTGTGCAAGTTTAGTAGAATGTAATGAAGGTGAAGCCAAAGTGAAACTAATGCTAAATAAAAAAGGAAACCAAAATAGAAAGGTAAATACAATCTATCCAATGGTGGGATAAGATTCACATTGGGTTCACTAAAATGTATGAAATCAAAATTGCATGATGTATATTAATTAATCTTCGATCAGATAAGATAGAACACACCTACACTTCTGATCGGGTATACACTTGTTAAGTAGGAGCATGACCAATATGAGGATCTACTAGACCTGATTGGGTGATCAATTGTATCACTTGTCACAACATATCATGCTAGTAAGGGTTCCAAGGCCTACAGTGTAACACAATCACACAACAACCCTAAAAGAGTCCTATGATTTGATATTTCACTTATGCTAACAAACAAGAAAGTAAATTATTCTAATAACAAGAAAAGTAAACTAATCTAGTGCACACCAAAGCTTGTGGTACAATGTGAGGGGTTAGATGCAAAGCAATCAAATATGTATAGGGAACACTAAATAAATTATGTATGAGTAACACCCTAATACATAGAATATGAAGAGTAATATTATTCGAGCCAACACTTATGCTAATTACTAAAAGAGAGGAGAACAAATTTATAATATACTTACCTGAATATGAACCCATCACAATTCAATCTCTCCCTTGGCCAATGGGGATTCACAAGAGGTTTTTTTGGTTCATAAGAATCACTTTGTTAGGCCAAATCATCCAAGACCTATCCACAAGACTAGATTCTCCAAAATAATAAACCTAAGCTAAGACTCCTCAAGTAGAATGGTAGAAGAGCATATTGTGAAGAAACACGAGCAAATAATAACTCTTGAGTTCATATTATAATAATGATCAAAATGACCTTGTATATATCAAATTACCTCACCCTAAAATCATTTGAGAATATTGGATGTGTTAGGTCGACCCGATCGACCTAGTAAATTTTTAGGATAATGCTTAAAGTCTATGCTAGTTCGGTTAGTAGGTTGGTCAGAAGGATAACAAACCTAAAGAGATGATGACCCTAAACTGCATTAGGTCAACCTAGTTTACTAAGTATTTAAAAAAAGGTACCAATCAAGGAGAAGAAGGATATCAAGAGGAAAAGACTAGAGGAAGGTGCAAGGGAGGAGAAATAGCTTAGGGAAAGGTTTAAGGAACTAGTTGGATTAGTAATAATGTGGTAATAAGGGACAATAATCCTATGAAGCACCAAAGGTCTGCCCACCCCTTTCTTGGTGCACCCCTTAAGGAATGTACTTAGAGAGATTGATTCACGATGGGTTCTTACAAGATGTAAAGCGTTAGTATTTGATAAAATTAAAAAATATCATGTGTATAGAATGACCATCATAAAAACACCTCCTAAGGAACAACATTGGAAGCTATATTTTGATGGTCATTCACATCATGTGGATCAGGGGTAGGCTTATGTTTTATTACACCCCAAGGGGATATTATCCCTAAATCATTCTATATCATCTTTCCTTATACTAATAACATGGAAAAATACAAATCACTCATTATAGGTCTTCATCAAGAAGTACATTAGAACATTCAACATCTCATGATTTATAGTGATTCTTAGTTAATCATCAATCAAGTTAAAGACCACTTTTAGACCAAAGATGACAATTTGGTACCATATAGGGCCATGGTGGACATTCTCAAGAAGTAAGTTATCAAAATTTAGTTTAAACACATATCAAGGGCTAGTAATAGGACAATGAATGTCATGGCCACCATTAGTTTTTTGATCCGCCACATAGACAAGGCAAAAGAATATCATTTCTTCATGAAAAATATTCTAGTGCCTACTCATGAACCTTAACCATTGCAATGATCTGTGATATTGTTGGTCCCACATCTATTTGTTATATATACTTATCTAACAACCTTCATGACAATATCATGCCACCAAACTTATCACATAAATAATAAAAATCATTTACAAATCAAGCCTCTTGATACACCCTACTTGGACCCATCTTTTATTATATAAGCTTTGATGGAACTCTAATTCATTATTTAAATTTGGTAGAAGCCACACTAGCATTGAGGGAAGTCCATTAAAGAGTATGTGGAGCCCACACTAGTAGGGCCATCCTTGCTAAAAATCTCCTTTGTATTGGTTACTATTGGCCAACTATAGAAGTAAATGCATTGCTTATGTAAAAAAGTGTGACAAACATCAAAGACCTACCAATCTAATTCCTACCCTGACCAAAACACTCAAACCTATGCTTACACCATGGCCATTTTCAACATGGGGACTTGATCTCATTGGGAAGATTAACCCTACCTCATCTAATGGATATAAACATATCCTTACCACCACCAAATATTTCACTAAGTGGGTTGATGCTATACCCCTCATTTACATGACTAAAAAATAGATTTCTAAATTCATCTTCAACCATTTCATATGCTGCTATGGTATCCTATCTGACATTATATCTGATAATGGTAGATCATTTAAGAATAAAGATGTTACATCACTCTGTGTTGAATATAACATCACCCAACACTTTTACACCACATATTACCCACAAGGTAATGGTCAAGTAGAGGCATATAATAAAACCATTTTCAACATCCTTAAAAATATTATCAATGATGCTAGCTACAATTGGTAACTCCAAATATTTTTCACCTTCTAGGCATATCACACTAATTATCATACTCCAATAGGAGCCACACCATAATCACTAGTCTATGACACTAAGGCCATTCTTCCCATTGAGTTTAAGTTACCTTCTTTGTGTATTTCATTGAAACACATCCTGGATAATGAGTATTATAGAGTTGATCACCTACATGAGCTAGATTTATTGTATGAAAAGTGCATGGGGTTATAATATAACCAGTAGGTCTGATATAAAGAGTTTAAGCCTTATTATCTTGTCCTCAAAGAAAACCAAAAGAACACCATGAATGAGAAAAAAAAGAAGGGAAAGTCTAAGCCTAATTAGATATGCCCATATGTCATTGTTTCTAACTATGGCTTGGGAGGATATAGGATCCCTACCCCATATGCAGATGAACTTGAGGAGCCTATTAACATCATTCACCTTAAGCGTTATTTCACTTGAGAGACCTAAATTATTGTCTATGAGGATGGCTTACATTATTTTGTGATACAAATTTCCTTTTACCATACTATGTACCATTCTTTCCATACCTTTCCTATAGATTGAATTTATTTTACCCTCCCTAACCTACCCTTTTGACCTTGGTTCCATTCCATTGGTTTTTTGGGCACATTCAACAATTGCATGCAAATGAATTTTGAGTAATTGATTCAGTATTCTAGATAGAGACATTATCATGGACCAATATGATAGTGTTTTGGAAATTACATTCTTCATTTGTTATTTTATTTCATTATGATTACCCCTGATTATAACTGCCTTTAGGCAAATCAGTGTCCCACCCCATGCTACTAATTATAACTACCTTTGGGAAAATTAGTATCATTTATCCATGTCATTTTTTTCCTAATTATAACCTCCTATGGGAAATTTAGGAGCAACACATTTCTCATGAATTGCTGCATCACCTCACCATTCCTATTTCTATACTATGTCATTTTCCCAACTCATGAACTTGTTGCTACCTATTTAGATTCTTCCACTATAAGGTAGAACTACAGTGACTTGAGGTCCCATTCTAGGGCTATGTAGGCAATGCTCAATTTACATAAAGGTCATCTTAGTCACCCTTTTTACACACTCACCATTTTTTGATTTGGAACATGTGGTATCTTGTCATTTTCAATGGAGTTAAGATGCCTATAAAATTCTAAAAATATTTGTAAAAGATCTAGACAAAACCTAAAAATCACAAAATCATGAAAATTGGCTTAGAATTTCCATGTAAGGTATAAAGCCATCAATTTTTTTGGGATGGTCCATTTTATTTATTTAATTTATTTTTATACCAACTTGGTATTTTTACTTCCATTTTTGGGATAACTATATCGGCCTGAGGTCTGCACAGACTATGTAGACAGCTATTAGATACATGGGGTATCTCAGGTTAGTTAGGCTACACCTACCTTTCTTTTTTGACCACTTAAGTCTTTACCTTAAGGATACTAAGACCCATAACTATTTCAAAAGTAACCACTTGTCATTTAGTTTCCCCATCCTTATTGGCTTAAGATTTACACTCTCACCATTTTGCGAGTTTGTATTGTGCATTATGTATTAAATTTCAATACACTAATAACCACTTGGATTCATCTTAAACTCTTGCCATTTTGCATGTTATTTATGATCTCACCATTTTGTGAGCTTATTCTCATTCCAAGCCTTAGATGTGGTAGATTTAGTAGACACTATGAATTACCATTTCAGTTCATTTGTGGATACTCATCTCTAGACTTTTTAGTGTGGTTTTAACCTTAACCATACTCTCAGATTTGGATGATTTGTTTGTGTTGACATTTTCATGACTGTGAAATTTCATCCCCTATTCTCTCCTACACTTGTCATTTTTCAATGCCATTCCCAAATATCCTTTAAAACACAATCAAGTTTCTTTCTCATCATTTTATTCTATCTCATATATTGGGAGAACTATATTTGGCCTGAAGTTCATGTTGGATCTTGCATCCATAGAACTATGTAGGCAATGTCTACTTGCTTGGTGCATGTGGATTAATATTGGCTGCCTCTTCCTTTTCTTCTATCCCCCCCTCATTTTATTTTTTAATTTAGTTATCTCCTATAGCCTAGGGGCAATGTATGTTTTCATCTTGTGTGTCATTGTTTCCTTATAGCCTAGGGGAAACCTTGTGCAATTGTTCTTACATTGTTATAATTTATTTATTGTTATCTATCTTAGGGGTCATCTTGTTTCCAAGAGTAACATTTCTATTACACATGAATGAGAATTTTGTTTTTTGTTTGAACTAACATTATAATTAACCATAATTTTTTTTCTTGATTTTGTTTTCATTGTCTTGTTCCCTACATTTATTTATTGGTGTTTTGTTTTGTTTGTTTGCTTATTTATTTGCCTTAATTTTTGAGCCTTGACTTAGTATATATGCATGCATTGGGTGATTCCTTGTGCATTATGCTTTAATATATCCATATTCATACATCAACATTGTCATCATGGTTTTTATCATTGGTGCATTGTTTTCACTTGTTTATTGGATTGAGTGTCAATCCTTATGTATATTACAACTAGGTTATCATGGTGCACAATGTTATATGATTAAAAAAAAATAGATTGGTGAATATTAAAAACAATGATTCCATGGTACTTCTCCTTGTTCACTTAATAAATTCTAGATTTATCCCAAAATTACCCAAATGTAAAGTAATTAAATCATGAATGAATTTTAATCCCTGCTAGTTAGGATGTGCATCTCCATTCTAAAAGGTAGCCCAAATTCATGCCCATATTATGTAATAGATTAATATTACTCTATGAGTATATATTTTGTACATAATCTCCATTTTTTTAATTTTCCATAATCATCCCCAACTGTAGTGCCAGTGATTATAACTGCCTTTTGACAAATCATTGTGTTTTAATTTATCTAGATGTTAATGATTTTAACCACCTTTGGGAAAATAAATATCATTATCCTACCCTAATGGGGCATGTTTTCATTTTGATAATGATTATAACCACCTTTGATAAAATAATTATCTATATTTGCCTAATTGGAGAATTTTTTAGTATGCTAATGATTATAACCGCCTTTGGGCAAACCATTTTATTTACCTTGCTATGTTGATGATTATAACCACCTAAGGGCAACTCATAATTTTTATATACCAAATTGGGGAATCTCATTTTGCCACTAATTATAACTAACTTTATTCAAATCAGTCTTTTTCACCACTTTACCTTTAGATCCCATCCTTTCTTTCTTTTCAAGGGAGCATTTGCCAATCTTATTTGCCACCCACTCCCTCGAGGGGGCATCTAGGTCTCATCCATCACCTTCTAGGGAATTAGGAATTAAATAAATTTTAATTATTTGAGAAGACATTATTATTCCTATAGTTTATAATGCCTTACCAAATAGGGGTAAATTGTATATACCCCATTCTGGCTACAACTAGTTTTTTACCAGACTTCAAATTGATTTTTACCAAATAGTACAAATTAAGCCTAGGAATTATTTAATGTCTAAATTTAGTTCATGAATCATTAATTAAGGTTTAAAATCATGTTTAGGAGAACTTATTTAGGGTATTATATTTTATGTAATAGTAACCTCTCACAGATTCATCCCTAGTCACCTTACGACCTAACAATTGACATTTTGGCCTATGGACCCATTAAGTGGGGTATTTGAACAATTCCTAAAATAGATAAAATGCTAATAAAAATGAATCAAATAATTAATCCAAATTAAATTATTAATTAAATAATCCATTTGAAATTAATGAATATCTAAAAATGGAAATTCAAAAATACAAAATATCAAGCTTCTTCATCATTAATTTTGTGAGTTGTTAAGAACTCACAAAATATATAATAAATATCTATATTTTTGAGTCATACCTATTTATTGAAAATATTAATTACACGTTCCCTCCTTAACTCAATTGGGGTTAGATTTAACTCACCTAAGGTTAGTTTGAACTCAACCATGCTTAATCCTAACCTAACTCAACTTAGGTGAGAGGTAATTTTGGATGTTATAAATATAAGGCCTCACCCATTGATATTTAAGATTTTTTAGTGTAATGTTGTTATGCCAAAATACCTCTAAAAAGCATCATTTTAGTGTTACCATGCTCACATACCAATCCAAATCAAGCCAATCCAAGCCAAGGTGAATGAAGGGCAGATAATGCATGACCACCATTGATAAATAATCCATTGCCCACAAACTGAGCAAACTAATCATCTCAATAAGAAATTTGGAGCTACAAATAAGGTAAAAGGGAGTTCTTATTTTATGCTTTTAGTTGTGTTTTCATTGTGTACTTTTTACTTATGCTCACCCTAGTACATAGGAAAGAATTGGTACTTTGTATTGAAGTTATTTTTGTTGAATTTTATTCACTAACAAGAGACTAAAAACCTTCTTCATAATCCTATGTTACATTAATAAGCCTTAAAGATCAAGGATAAATAAATTACCTCTAAGGAAGGATGTGAACGACCCTAACAAAATCACCACTAGTAAAGTGATGAGATTAGAGGAAGGAAACATTAGTCCTAATAAAGAGATAATTGAAGAGGTGGTTGAGTGTTTAAATATTATGAAGATATAGGAATCCCACATTGATAACAAAGATAAATAACATTAAAAAAAAAGTTGGGGAAGCTAGGGAAATGATTTTTGCTGGCAAGGAGCATGATAAATTTAAATAAATGTGGGAGGAAATTGATTTACATA
Organism: Torreya grandis; assembly: GCA_037957365.1. Taxonomy (NCBI): domain Eukaryota; kingdom Viridiplantae; phylum Streptophyta; class Pinopsida; order Cupressales; family Taxaceae; genus Torreya; species Torreya grandis. The sequence continues at coordinate 4,354,392 of JARHVA010000357.1, read as the reverse complement.
GAGCCTTCCTTAGATGGTTTTATAAGGATCAAAATTTGATCAAATAATCCATAAATAATATCATGGGGTAGAAAGATGTGACCAGAAACAAATAGAAATTTCATGTTTTGGTTAAGCAAGTATGAGGGCTTGAGGAACAAGTCAATAGATTGGAAGAGGATAAAATCTCTATAAAAAATAATATTGAAGCTCTAGTAGGGAATAGTAAGGCCATGTTCATTAATTGTCTTTCTAGTATGGGAGTTATTTTGTAACTCTTTAGAAAGACTTTAGAGGGTGAAGGCATGAGTAAGAAGTTTAAAAGGGGAAAAGACATGAATAAGGAGAAAGACCATGAACTAAACTATATGGAAAAAACTTTGGAAGAAATATTGGATAATTATAATGAAGTCATTATAGGGTATTTAATTTTTAAATTAATCCTTTTATGTTTTCTATTTGCTATTGGTTTTGGTTGTTTTTACTATTTTGTTATTGTGATTTGGATGTGATCTAACCATTTGTTAGTTTTTGTTCTGTTTTATAGTCTTATTGAATATTTTCATTATTTGGACCTCAAATATGGTTCTTATATAAAAGGCTAGAGTCTTTTTCAAAAAATTCCACTTTACCCATAATTTAGAAAACTTACATTGTCATGAACTTCTAGACCCCTTGTATGCCTAGTCACTTCTGAAGTAAAACTCTTCCTTCTTGTGGTTTGCTACTATCATATCTTCATCATATCACATTTTGCACATGAATAGATCTTAAAATATCCCCATATATCCCTTTCCTTTAATTTGAGGAACACTTGGGTCAGTTTTAATATCATATACTCTTTTTTAATGTGTAGGTATAAAAGTGTCTAAGTATCTTGGTCCCTAAGTTCTCCTCTTTAGTGGCCAAGTGTAACCTCTCTCTCTTAGTCATAATTATTACCCATTATTGATCTTCCAATTTTTATGGAAGAGGAAAATATAAAAATAAAAAAGAGTCAAAAGACATAATATCAAAAATCAAAAGGCAATAAGAAAAAGGTAAAGAAAATAAATATCAAAAGCTAGATACCACCAAAAGATGTGATTACATATATATTTGGCACACCCCCTATCCTATTAGAATCTCAAACTCCATAATTATTACATGATAGTGCTAAGGTAATGTTGACTCTTTAAGTCACCACAATCTATGTGAAGCTTATAATACCATGTAAAAGGTTTTCACACTTGCATAATATCAAGTTTCTTAAGGATAAGCTACATACAGGTGATTCCCCACTAGCACTTGAAGTTAGTCATCGATTAAAATTCACATGTCAACTAAGTATCGATTCATTACTATGAATATATATTAATGCATGACCTATACATAATATATTCTTTTCCTATCTAACATGTAGAACTATTGGAATGCAAGTGAAGCATGCATAATTCCTAGAATTTGGACTAAGTAGGGTAAAGTGTGTAGTATATAGTTTTTGTATGTATCACTCATAATATAAGTTCCCAGATGAATGGAAAAAATTTAAAGAATACTAAAAAGTATTAAGTGTAGGAGGAATTAAGGCCTTACACCCATGTTGTAATGTGAGTTCATAACCTCCCTAAACTATTGTGCCATTATACTTTAACACTCATCCTGCCATGTAACCTTTTGTGCACACTCTTTATGCATGATACATTTATATATTAGGTCATTCCTAAGGAAAACACAAAGTAATAATACACTTAGATGTTTGAGTGAATTTAGGAAATCAAAGTGCTAAAGAGAAGTAGGTATAAACTACACATAAAAAATGACCAATATTATATGAATCATGAAAGGTGAACTCCTCTTCAATTCAAGATTTTCCATATGCAAACTTATGTGTATAGATAGTATAAACTTAGTAAATTATAAATCATGAAGGATTTCCTACACACATGATGCCCAAGAGAAACATGCATAAAAATCCACCACATATATAAAGATGACATGGTCAAATCTAAAGAAAGACTACATCATTCCACATCAGTGAATATATTTAGGTGGATTGGCATGTTGTGATAATAAACAAAGGTTGTAGTTGGGTTCGATTGGATATGAAAATAAGATGAATTAGGGAAATATTAAAAGCAAAGGTAGTGAGCAAGTGGATAGATCATGCACACACACCTTATTTGAATATATAAGTATACTTATGACCTTGATGCACATGTAGGTCATTTGAAGATCCAAGAATGACCTTTTAGATACTTTTGTGATTAAACTATCAACCCAAATTGAATGAGCATGGTTTATAAAAAATATTGCATAGGAGTTTAGTTCTCTTGAGTTCTGAGTGCTAACTTTAGAATTTAGATTTCCTATATACCATTTCAAATGGTGAATTAATTATGCAAGGTCTCACCCAGCTCTATTAAGCCATAATTTTCATTTTAAAAAGGATACCTCTCCTTGGTATAATAAATATCTTCCCATTCAATCTTATAATATTATTTTAGGCCTTAAAATTAATAAGAACTAAATTACCTTTCTTCATACTTTATGTCATATGTCTATTAATGATTGTCAATCCTTATCTATGGATGTTTATCCCTCTCATTATTGTCCTCCATTTACACCTCTATGTATAATTATAATCCTCTATATGTTTCACACCATATATAAATAGGTTTATATAGACATTATTTGTGGACCATTTGTTGTCCCTCTTAATACCACAATATGCTCCCATACCTACATGTGAAACACTTATGGAGTTGGTATCTGGTTAAAGACTATGTGCATTTGGTTCCTTAGTTTTATTATGCCATTAAGTGGGTGAGGTGTTCTATTCTTGGTGCATCATCACTTTCCATTTTATCAACTCTCTTACCCCCTCTCCCCATTTTATTTTGTCTAGATTAGGTTTAACATTAGCTAGAAATTTCCCTTTTACTCTTTGTAGCTCTATGCACTAGTCTTAAATGAGGTGTAATTAGATTATAAGGTAGTGAACCTTATTTTAAGGTTCATCCCAAGTAGTGAAATAGTCCCACATCTTAGGAAATGATCCCATTGTTACATTGAAGAATCAAATGACTCTTAAGCACTAAGGTCTAGGGTGCTCGACATGGAAGTGTTGTGTAATTGCATGTGAATGAGATTCATTCTCTTTATGGGTGCACATTTTTAATGATAAAATTTTATGGCATGTCTGGTGGGACCAACTTAAAAAATTTAACTAAGGATTTGGTGCAATTTTTAGTCAATAGTGTTGAACACACTTCGTAGAGCACCTGGTAGCTCCAAACATTTTTAGTTCATAAAGATTAGTTCTTCATATTTATGCCAAGACAAAAAATATCATCTTCAATAGGTAGTGATTTTAATTATGTTAAATTACATATACCTACTAGAAGAAGAAAATTTAGAACATCCTTATCCCCTATTAGGAGAGCTAGTTATTCAAGATAATCTTCCCCTAGAGCTCAATCTACTCCCCTAATTGGTAGGTTATCTGCACCCAGAGGAATACTATACCCTATCTATTCATGGATGATCATAGAAATTAACCCTTTATTCCATTAAATGGAGTTAATCCATTGTACCTCCCCCAATACGATGATATTCCCATATCTACTCTTAAGAGCATCCCCTCCTTTACTAGAGAGAACTCTACTACCCTTATAAAGCACATACAAGATGTTGTGAGCATTTGATCCATCCACAATGTAACTTAAGACAACATCATAGTTTGACTCTTTACCTATTCTTTGATAGGAAGAGTGCTCTAATGGTATTGAGGCTTACAGTCTGGTACTATCTAAAATTGGGATGAGCTAGGTTTGAAACTATGTAGACAGTTTGAGGAGAAGAGTGACCACCTATCATTAATGGAGAAAATCACTACCATTAAAATAACTCCACATGAGAAAAAGGTCAACTTTAAATTTAGATTCTAGAAGACTTGAGATCAAATTCCACCTTTAGTAAAACTTTCTTTTAATATTACATTTTTATATTTGTAAAAAGTTATAAACAGTGATGTGGTCATGATGATTCAATCCATGGTAGGCATAGTATTACATAATGCATATGAGTTGGTTGTGTGCACAAAGAATTATTTGATCCAAGTAGGGAAAATTATTCCCAAATCCCTTATGCCTTTGTTCCTTAAGGCCCCATCTATAAGTCAACCTACCTTAACTTTTTTCCAACTCTATCACTCATTCCTATTATAACTATCCCACTAATTCCATAGATTACACTTCCAAGTGAGCTATATAAAGTTAAATAATTATTGCATAACTTTGGAAATGAGATAGTAGCACTTAAAATGAAAAAGCACAAAACTCTAGGCCTTACCAAACCTTTAACCAACAATATTAACCAAACATGAATTTTTATCAAGGTGGTGTACAAGCTCAAAACCAATTCTCATATAATAGGTCATTTTATGTGCAAAATTTTAGCATTGCTAGCACTTCTAGAGCCCACGTACCTATGCATAAAAATATGGTGCAAGATTACAAATGGTACTTTCAAAATGATTAACCACCTAATCATTCTACATATGTAGGTGGAATTTTGAATCAAGCCCCTATAATGCAAAATGCATCCTACCATAGGGGCAACCAAATATTTTAGTTCCACTAGGGGATGAATTAAAAATGCAAGCATATGAGCAAGGTAGGTCTTTTCTCATGAATTGGAAATAAGATGACTTCAATTATGTGAATCAAAATGAAATTTCAAGTGTGGGGAGTAAACCAATTACTTTTAACATGAGATTCAAAATGAGGGTAGGGGGTTATATTTTTTCATTTCCTCAACTTCTACACCCCAAGTTCCATGTGCAGACATGAAGTATAGAGTGCCTATAGGGAACTTATAAATGCACATGGAAATAATCATGTAGAAAGAAGGTTAGCCTCAGATTAGTCTACAAATGTGATAGGAGGTGGCCATTAAGAATCATATGCAAAAGGAGATATGATCCCCTTTAACATAGTTGAGGAGATGAATAAAACTGGCCTAAATGTAACTATGTGGGATGCTCTTTCTATTCCTTCTTAAAGGAATTTCTAATATTATGAGCCATTATTTATTATGCCCACTGTTTCTACAATCCTATGTCAACCAAAGGAGGAAAAAATGTGCAGAAGCAATAAATCACCCCCATTTTATATTTATATGATTATTGGTAAGCATCTCATACATAATTGTATGATAGACTCAGGTGCAAGTAGCTTAGTGATGCCAAAGAAAATCATAGACATGCTAGGTATATCATATTATCCCATCTTTAAATCCATCATCAAATTGTATGACATAACAATTACAATTATGGGATCATCAAAGGCTTGAGCCTCACTTTGCATGCATGTCCAAGCTTCTCCATTACATAGGTCACAATGATTGACTTACCCCCTAATTTAATATATGCCTCTCCCAATATTTCAATATGAATAAGGGAATTTATCTATCCTTATATTTGTAATACATGTTACTCAATACTAAATATAGAACCAAGGTGATCATAAAGGCTGAACCCATTTCTAGTAATCATATAGAGCTATACTCCCCTAGCCTGCCTGATATAAACTACAATATGGTCAACTAATAAGATAATTAAATTCTCCATGAGACTACCACATCCTTTGAGGTGATACTGGAAAACTTATTTGATGAACATGCATGAAAATAGTGTGATTTCATCCTATATAATAACATAGAAGAAACAAGGCTAAGCATATACTACATTCTCGAAGAGGACCCTTTATTACCAAGTCTCATAAAGGCATAAAAGGATCTTAAAGGTATATGTCAGTTATATTTTGATGGATATTGAAGCAAATATGACACAAGAGTTAGTGTGGTAATGATGTCCCCTCAAAAGGGTAAAAATTTCCATGCATTTAATTTACAGTTTATATATACAAATAGTGTCACAGTATATGAGGCATTGATCTAGGGTTTCTAATTAGCACAAAAGAAGGAATCAAACTTTTGTAAGCATTTGGGGATATTAAAATATTTGTAAACTAGGTCAAATCACAAAACATGTCCAAGAATATTCTAATAAAATCTTAAAAGCATAAGGCATGGGACATAATCAAGGGATTCAATGATTTCAACATCCATTCTATACTGAGGGCATAGAATGATGATGCTAATAGGATCACAACTATGGATTCACATTATGAACTCTTACATGACTTAATTAACAATTCCAAACAAATCTTAAAGCTTGTAGTTATACTAGTAATCATGAACAGTGTAATTAATTAGCAAGTGTTTGAAAATGATGAATAAATTATTAACTTTTTACAAGATGAAGCCAAAGTCTACGTAAAGAATAAATCATAACTATAAGCCCAATGTGAGAAACAAATAATTTATCCAAAGGGAAATAAGATACCTAGGGGTTTGGTCATGTTGGAAAGCATATTTGTTTCTGATGACTAGCTCAAGGGCAAGGGAAGGCACATGATGGTTAAGGAAGAAATCTTCAAGCAAGTAACCATCTTTGATAAAAAAACCCTTGAAGTCTAGTAAGGTGTACTCTCTATCTAAAATCAAAGATTTCATCAAGATAAGTAGAAGATATGATAATATATTCACATGGAGCTACCAAGGCCTCAAAGGCTTGGGCCCAGGCTTAGCCCAACATACTCTTGAGCTTGACCCCCATACCAAGCTGATCAAGAAAAATTAAAGGCTAGTAAACCCCAAGCTTGATCCCCTAATGATAAAAGAACTATAAAAAATTATAGAGGCTAATATAATATTTACAATAAAACATTCTTCATGGGTGGCTAATTTAGTCCCAATGTAGAAGAAGAATAGATAAATCTAGTTGTGCATGGATTTTAGGGATTTAAACAAAAGATCCCTCAAAGATCACTATCCCCTCCTACCAATGGATCAAATCCTCAAAATAGTTGTAGGTGCAAAGAGGTTTTTACTACTAGATGGTTACTCAAGCTATAACTAAATACTATTGCATGAGTATGATCAATTTAAGACTACATTCACTAGTAAATGTGGCACCTTCACATACTAGAGGATGTCCTTCAAGTTGATGAATGAGAGGGCCACCTTTTAGAGAGCCATGGATATAGAATTTATACAACTCATCAATAATATCATCCTAGTATACCTTGATGATATCATTTTCTTCTCTAAACATGAAAAAAATAATTAAAAACATTTATGGCAAGCCTTTAAAAACTACAAAGAATTTTGGATCTCTCTAAACCCAAGCAAGTGTGTATTCACTATTTATAAGGGAAAATTGTTGGAGTATATTATCTTCAAATAAGGAATAACAATTGATTCATAATAATTTGAGGCCATCCTATCTCTCCCTCTCTTGGGTCATGAGAAGGGCCTCTAGAGCTTCTTAGGAAATATATAATTCATTAAAAGGTTTATGCTAAATTTTGCTACTCTGACCAGGCGCCTCACAGTAATGCTCAAGAAAGGCATTGTGTTTAGTTGGACCCATGAAGGCAAGATAATTTTTGAGGAAATCAAGTTTGCTATCACATAGGCTCCCACCTTGATAAATCCTAATTATAATAAGGATTTTATCTTTTATGCATTTGGTGGAGTTGAATGCATCTCAACCATTTTGGTGTAGCAGAGCAATAACTAATTAGAACAAACTATTAATTTTATTTAGTCAAGTTATCAAATCTTATGAGATACATTACAAATTTTTGGAGAAACATGCCCTTTTAATAAAAAGGGTGATTAATAAGTTCAGGCATATGATCTCCAACAATAGGATTCAACTCATTGTTTGTCACTCAAGTATAAAAGAGTTTCTACTTAGTAAGGATATCAACAAGAAGAGAGCTAGTTGGATTACAAAGGTGATGGAGTATGACGTATATATCTAAATCACCAAGCTAGTGCAAGGTAAATGAATATGCAAATAATTGGTAGAGGATGTAAAAGTTGAATATATATTAGTCCTTATGCTGCATGAGGATCAACTAATAGATCATAATGCCACAACTGGTTGTACTCAAAACATGAGGATCTTCCTCCAGACCAGTGCATATCTACATGGCCTGAATAAATCCATGTATAGGCACTTTAGATTATAATTTATTATTTATGTGATTTTTAGTGGCATAGTGTATATTATAGACACTTAGTTTTGGTCACTTTCATGCCTAAATTGGGATTTGGTTTAATTCCTAGAAAATGATACAATTTAAGCCTAGAAATCATTTGAATGCCCAAATTTATACATGTAAGGGATTTAATTGACCAAAAACATGACAAGGATAGTTTATCTAGTATATTACCATGTATGCACCAGTAACCTAGTTTAATTTCAACCTTAATCAAATTATGACCTGGTAATTTGACACTTTTAGCCTGTCAAGCTATTAATTCATAACATTTAAAAAAATTACTAAAATCCAAAAAAAATTAAGAAAGATTAATTTTAGTATAAATATTAATTAACTTTTCTAAACAAAAATTCCAAATCAAATTAGTGAATTTTATTTATTGAAAAAGGAATTTTTAGCTAAATATGAAGTCAAAGGTCAAAAGAGATAACAAAGTGATTTATTATTTCCTAAATATTTCAAAAATTATGAGTCACAACCTCAAAAATATATAAAGTGAGTTTTCATGCCTCATAAATATATAAAATTGAGGTGTCGATATTTCATGAGTACTTTGACCCAACCCAAGGTTATCCTGACTCAACCTAGGTTATTTTAGACTCAACAAAAGTTAGAATTTAACATAACCTCCATGGGGTTAGAGTTAGCTCTTTGAGCTATAAATACAAGTTCCCACACCATATGCCAATAACCTTTTGTGTGTAGATTTATTCTTCTAGAATACCTTCAAGAAGCCATTGAGAGTAGTGTTATAATGTGCATTTTATGCCAAGCTTCACACCAAGCCACAAGTCACCATTGGAGAAGTGCTACCATGATGGAGAAGCATTGTTGGAAGACTCTAATTGTCATAGACTGAGCACAAACATCATTATGCCAACAAGTAATCATCAAATTTGACAAAAGAATTAAATTACTTGTGTTGTTTTTATCTCTATTTTTTGATCTTGTTTACTATGTTATGCTCTCCTTAGTTCTTAGGCAAGACTATTTAGTCCTAGTGTATAGTTATGATTAATTTTTGTTATTTAGACTAATAAGGGACTAATCTACATTTTATGTACTCTTCAAACTCCTAATATACATAATGTCACACTTAGTGGGACCATGCATTCCATATGGCCAAGGACACTTAGTGGGACCATGCATCTATTTGTTTAAGTTTAGATTTTTAGCCTTGAAATTAACGTCGTTCTATTTTTTGTGTAATTGGTGGATTCTCCCTATGTAATGGTAGCTTTAACAATCCCATGTTTTGTTTATGACCTTATTTATGTATAAAAAATGGATTTGAAATTACACCTTTAACTTGCTAAATGATGGCTTTGTTCTATGAAATTGACAAATTTGACCTTGCTAAATAACATTTTCACCAAGTAAAATTACACTAGATTTTAATGGCTTCACCTATTTTTTGTTATATTTAGTGGATTCACCACATCTAACCAATGTATTCACCCTATTTAACAATGGATTTGCTAAAGTGCTCTCTATCTATCTATGTTTATAGGAAAATATCAGCTTCACCTTACTAAATGGTAGCTTCACTTTGTGTTTTCCAAAAACCTGAGAGCTTAAAATGAAATGTTGTTTACTCATTTGATTTTTGGCTTAGAGACAAGCAAACCCCCTAACATTTTTTTAGGAATGAAGGTGGAAAGAGATAATCCAAGTCATTTCTAAAATCTCACATACACTTTTGCTTGGTGCTTAGAATCAACTTAATCACACTTATCTTTCAGTTTTACAAGTGCAAACAAGGCTAATAGGTCTAAAATTTCAATCACATTTTGATTTGGTTCTATTAAAAGGAACATATAAATTATTTATAGATCTTAATATCTTTTTCACTTTATGTTATGTTTTTTGTTATTAGCTAATTTTTAAAGTTCATAGTTAGATTTCTTTGTTTGTGGTAACTTAGAGACTATTATGTGTGTTCTCTCCCCTGTTCCCTATAGGGAACTCAGATGACCAAAAGTGCTTAGTTTATTACCTTACTTGTTTGGTATTATTAGAAATAATTTTGTGTATACTCTCCCCAAGATCTAACTAACTTGGGTGACCCATAAAGAACCTCTAAAGTCTTTCCATTTTATTTTATTAAATTTGGATTGTGGGAGGGAGATTGTTTTTCACTCATAATTTCTCTAAGGGTGTGTTGACCTAGGGTTTCATCTCCCAACATCATATCAAACCCACTCAATAGTGGGATATATAAATTGGGTACATGATACTAGGATTGCTAGGGGACTAAGTAGATATCTTCTCTGATCCTAATGAAAACTAGGTTAGGTCTTGCTAAACATCATACTCTACTGAGTAGTACATGTCTGAAGTCACTATGAAAATTAATAGACCCTTGCATAGTAAATTAGAAGATATGAACCCAAATTGATGTGATTATGCACTTATGTTATCCACACTTAGGACCATTTAGTGCATTCAAAACTTAAAATTTTTTATTCAACACCACTTGCCATGGAATTTATTGACAAATGTTGAGAGCTCCTCACTCTAAGTTCATGCCATGTACTAATTCTTAAGAGATAGAGGGGGTGTGAAAACTATAACTACACTTGTACTTTAATTTTTAGATTAACACTCAATTCCTCACAAGCATTGGTATATCAGTGGAAACTTTGGTAGAAGTTATGCACACCCATGCTAATTTTAGGGATAGGGTGAGCCATTAGTGATATTTAAATTTCTTTGATTTACATGTTTGTTTTTAGACTAAAATTGTTTGTTTGTATTGTCACGTTGAACAAGTCCAAAAATATCACATTGTTTTCACACCACTTTAGCCTAAGAGGTATTTCTCTACCCATTTTGTGTCATCATTTTTTCCTTAAAATTTTTATTCTAAAACATTTTGTGTGTCACTTTTTTAAATGGGGCATCATTATGCTACCCATTTCATCTCAAAACATTTGCCTTAGATTTTTGAATCCAAAACCATTATCATGTCATTTATTTGAAGGAACATCATTATGTTGTCTAAATTATTTCAAAACACTAGTCACTTTTAAAACTAGGTTCTAAACCATTTTTATACCTTTATTATTTCAAATACATGATTATGCTACCTATTTTGGTCTAGCCTTTTTGCCTTAGAATATTCAAGTCTTTTTGTATTAAATTTGAAACTCAACCTTTCAAAGTACAAATCCTAAACTAATCAAGTTTATGCCAAGCCTTATCTAATTTGGGCTTAAGTTGTATACCTTTTGTGTTAGATTATGTTACTTGGGTTGATTTCCTATTTTGATCTAAAAGACCCTTTGCCTAGGCCTAGCAATTATTGTTTGTCTTGTGCCTTATTTAAGAGTCCTTTGAGCCAAGTTGTTTCCACATGCCTTATTTGAAGTTTGTTGTGTTAAGTTCAAAATGTCCTAGTTCCATTATTCAAATAGTCTCTTGTGAATTAATTATTGATTCTTAGTGATCCAATTATCTAGTGTCATCCAGGCCAATTGCCTTAGTTTAGTTTATTTTCAAGTTCTTGTTTGAGTTATTTGTTTCTGAGTCTAACCTTATTTTTCAAGTTAAATGATTATAACCACCTTTGGTCAAATCGTTGTTATCCTTTAATTAGGATTCACAATTATTCTACCTTGTCTAGATACTATTGTCATTGATTATAACCACCTTTAGGAAAATTAATACATTAGACATTGATGAGTTTTGAGATTTTATGTTACCTTTTCCACTGATTATAACTACCTTTGGAAAATCAGTATTATTTGTTAGATTGGTTTTGAGTTTGTTTTGTTTTCTACCTTTTTATAGTTTAGTTATTTTACCCTTTGGCCTCTTTTATAGAGTCTAAGGTTATTTTTTTAGACCTTAGTTATTTTTTAACTTTAGACCTTTTTTTTTCATGAGACCTAGCTATAGATCCAAACATGCCTCATTATACATGTAACAGGACTATTTATAATGTGAAATATGAGAACTTTATGACTGGTGACCCTTTTATTCAAGAGTCATATGATGACGTAGCTTATGATATGGATCACTATCCATCTTATAACATTCCATATATTTAACAAAGGCATGACCCATTAGCACAGTATTTAGTGACTACACCTTCTTGTCTAGGCCAAGAATAAGAGCAAATGACAAAGTACCTTGCTCAAATGATGCCTAACATCAAATAAAGATAAAAAAAGATCCCTATTATGTTATGACACCAATGCAAATAAGTTATGATCCATACTTATTTGAGCATCATTTTTTAGAGAACAAACATGAAGTTCTCATTAGAGATATCAAAGTAGGAGCCAAGTTTCTTCTAGACTTCCCACACAAAATTCTAAGTAGTTTGATTAGAACTCCTAGTAACGTGCCTCAAATCTAATAGTTATAACATGCATCAACTAGTTATAGTAAAGATTTAATCCAAATGTCATAGTAGAACCAAATTACTCTTACAAAAGGGAAAGTCCCTATGGATGAATAAATACAATAGGTTCAACAAGCATAACAAAACTATCTCAACCTATCTCTCAATATTAATGCAAAGGCTATTTATAACACACTGTTTATTGAGATAACTCCATCAAAAGGGAAAAAATAGATGCTTTGGGCTATGCAATCTAAAACATTGAGCCATTTAGCTAGAGAATGATATTTGGTGACATGTATAATGTCCCTATTTCAACTAAAGAGAGTACCACTCAAATGGAAGACCTCACTCAAAACATTATGGATAGCATGTAAGTACATTCCAATTTAAACTAAAGTGGGTCTAATTTACCACTGACCAATTTACAATGGATTCCTCCAAACAATTCCATGAGTGGATTAAAATAATAAGGGATAGGTATGCCTACTTCTCAAAATCAACAAGTAACCTCCACTTCTCAACCATCTACTTATTTGAGTGTGAAATGAACTAATAATAGACCAATTTACCACCACAACAAGTTCAAAAAACTATGACACCTCAATAAGTGATAATGAATGTTCTACCATAACAAACACAGAATAGTATACCTAAACAATCACAAACATTTCCTAACCAACAATGTATTTATATTGGTTAGAAAGTGCCAATTGGTCAACAATAAGTTCCAAACCCCCAGTAATTTCCTAACCAACAATAAGTGCTTATTCAACAACACAATCCTATTCAAATATATGTGTTTAACCAACAACAAGATTATTATATATAATAGCTACCAAGTGCTTAGTAATAATTTATTTTCATCTAATGGGTATCACATGTACAACAAGGTTCCAAATTTCAACACCTATAATAGTAGGGATCTATTCAACAACATGTTCCCTATATACAATAGGGTTTGATGAGTAGGCAAAAAGTTCCCTCTCAAACCCAATAATACCAACACATTCCATAGATCCAAATGCTAAGACAATAGCCAAAATTTTCTAGCCAAGGTTATGTAGCCAGTCTAAACTATCATGTGTTTAAACAAAAATGTATTATGTATCTACAATACAATCCTAATGAACATATATGTATACCTAGTCATCTGACCAATTCAACAAATATTCCATAATACACCTACCTTGGTCAAGGTAATCCACCTTTGATCACACAAACTCAACAGTAATAGGCCACTCCATCTAACTTCCTTGTCCAAGAGTTGCAATAAATGAAGGATGTAATTCAAACTATACATATTAGAAAATAAACAAATAAATTTAAACTAAATGAAATATGTTATTATCCATTTAACATGGAGTATCTATAAATACCATTTGTATTGGGTTATGAGTCACCTATATTTGAAAAATATAAAGGAAAAGATGACCCTAAAGAGTGCCTAAAATAAATCTTTATTACATACTACCTAATGGCATATAATGACATATACTTGTTTTTACTCTTTCCAAGGAGTCTCACTATATAAGCCTTGGAATGGTTGTTAAAATTACCAAGGAATTCTATACTTGAATTTGATGATCTCTCAGAGAAGTTTGTACAACTCTTTTCATATAATATTAAGCATGTGATTACTATTTTGGATTTAGGACAAGATAAATAGAAGACTGGTGAAAGCTTTGTTGTATACTTACAATGTTAGAGAGCACTAGCAAGCTAGTTTACTCATACTATGCTAGATAAATAGTTGTCTATGATATTTACCAAGAGCCTACATAATAAGATATCATACTATCTTGAGTTTTAGTGTGATCATATGTTCAAATAGGTTATAGAGAAAGGAATACAAATTGATAAATCCCTTGTCAACAAAGGGATAATCAAGCTATCTTATTCTAACTAGAACTAGAATCAACATCAAGGCCAACATAACTAGAACCAAAATTGAGGCCAAAACCATAATCATAACCCAATTCAAATATTAGATTTAGTTCCACATCAAGACAACAATATTGAGAGACCAAAACCCTATAACTATAATAAGAATGTTGTTGACAATGAAGTCACAAATTTATGCCATGTTTAGATGGTGTAAAGACCAATTGTATGTTTACATCTTCCCACTCAACAATCACCTCCTCCATACATTAAACCAATGCCTCCAAAAAACCAACAACAATAAAATAAAAACCAATTATAATGCCTTCATAAAAGGAGAAGATTGCCCATTTATAGACAATTTAGTGACCTTAGCGAGCCCATTGAATTTGTGTTTTGAAGATTGTTTTTGGCAAATATGATCAATTGGCCAATACTAAAGACATTTACTAAATGGATTAATTTTTATGATGGTACAAAGAATATGAATTTTATGATTACCATTGCATCATAGAACATTTCATATGATGTTGTATCCAACTCAAGCATTTGATCGAGAATATGTTGGAAAATGGAGAGATAGAAAGAGACAACCATGATCCTACAACCAATCATAAATTTGGTATATACCAAAATACATTTCCCTTATTTAACAATAAAAATAAGTAATAACATGACTAAAAATAACAACAATGGTAGATAATTCCACCACAAAATCAATAACAATAACGTAAACTAAAACAACAACGTCATGATGGTTAGAACCAAGGGAAAATCAACCAAACTAACCAAGGAGGCCATCATGCCATCATGTATACCTAAAAAAATGTTGTAGGACATGTTTTAGGTGGTCATGTTGCCACCATCTCCATTAATATCTGACCAACTACCAACACACCTAGACCATTATCTAATAATGCCTTTCAACCACCTTATACTAGTGATTATTCTATAGACTATGTTAGCAACATGGATTAACACCATCCTAGAATTATCATTCCATACCTCATTACCTACCCAACAAACTACTAAATCCAAATACTATGTTGAGATTACATAATCATAACTCAATGAACCAAGGTCACTATCAAGGGATCATATCCAAGTACTACAAGTGATCCCATTTAGCCTTCCATGCCTATCCTAAATAAACCAACTAACAAAATTGAGGGGAAAACCTATGATATTATGGAACAATTGAAGAAGACACTTGTGCATATGTCCATCATAGATTTGTTGCATACATCAACAATCCAAAAATACATCCTGAATGAGTACTTAAACTAATCCCTCATGCTAGATGACTCACTCTAGACAAATTCCAAGCCATGGTAGGACACTTGGCCCCTGGCCAACATCTTATCTTTAACCAAAATAACATGTCATCTTTAGGCCCTTTATACAATAACATATTGTACTTTAAGGTCGATATATCAAATGATAAAGTTAAATGCATCCTTGTAGATAATGGTTTGGGCCTCAACATTATGTCTCTAAATTTGGTAAAACATCTTGGATATACAGTAGCTGACTTGTAACCAGATACCATTATTATCAAGGCATATGATATCGAATAATGGGAATCTCAAGGTACTATTAGCTTGCTAGTGGTCCTTGCGCCTTTGACCCATGACACTTTATGCCATGTTTTGGACCTATAATTATCTTATAATCTATTATTTGGCTGACCCTAGATACATAAAATTAGAGCTATACCTTCTACATTGCATTAGTGTATAAAATTTACACATTAGGAATGGAAGTAACTATACCAGTTGATATTCAGCCATATCAATATTGTAAACATCTTGAGGTTAAGTATAAAATATATAAATATTAATTTGGTAGGAATTTTATGCCTAAATTAGATGAAGAAAGAGATGAAAAGGAAAAAGCCATTGAATTAGGTCTAGAAGCTAATTACATTGATCTAGATAGCTTACCCTCTACCTCAGCCATGCTTCCAATAGACATTTCCAACCATTTATATATAATTAACAAAGGTCTTAAATAATAAAGTATCCATAATGCATTTCATATTACCAAATTACCAAAAAATCCAAAAGCTTATAGGAGACCTATAGCCAAAACCACTCACATGGAGTGGGAAACCAAGGTAAAATCTTAGATGAATAAGCCCATTTTTTTCAAAGTATCCTCTAGCCTAGAATATGACCCCCTAGCTAAAGATTGTTCATGGATTTACATTGATGAGTTAGCTGACTATTACTTCAGTGCAAAGTATCCTATTCCTAACTGGATTATGGATCACCTAACTTATGAAGGTAGAGGTCTAGGTTTACATTAACAAGGCATGATTGAACTTTTCTCAATGACCAAGTATAAGGGAAACCATGGTATTGGATTTAATTGCCTTGGGGTGATCTTGCATACCTTATTCACGTTTCAATACCATCAACTAGTAAAGACGATGTTGGTAGTGATGCAGGGTTTGATTATAACATCTATGGTAACCTTGATGCTAAAAATTTGTTTGACCTCCATGTTATTTGCATCATTAACCCTATTTATCAACCTTCACATTTAACCCTTTACCACCCATAATTGATAGAATGGGACCAACAAGAGTCAACAATGCCATTAGATGAGTTTAAAAATGATGAGGCCATATGTGATTTTCTAGGATTGATGAATCACATTCTTCTTAGGGACCATAAGCAAGGTTTTTCTATTTGATTATATCTTGCTACCTATTTTAGAAAGTAGGTGAACTTCCATAGAAAAAAACAAAAACAAAATCAAACATTGAAGTTTGAAAGTAAAAACCTCTTTGAGGTGATTTTTCACTAGGGAAAAAGTAAAGATAAAGGCAAGTCTCTTAGTGAAAACTAGTTCTTAGCACCATTAGATGTGGATGTCCACCCATATTCTTATGAATCATAAGAGACTTATAGTCCAAAGCCTATTTATGGATCAAATATTAGTAATGAGGAATGATAAGATTTTACACAGATTATTTAAGAGTGCCCTGAGGTATTTGTTTCATGGCCATTAGCAGCATCAAAATATTTGGACTCATCCTAATTAGTAAAATTAGATGATCAAGTCCATTTAGAGGACTTTGGCATTACCAATCAATGTAACTCCTTACATAATATTTTAGATTATGGTTCTACATTTTTTTAGACACTTTAGAGGTAAACATTGGGACTCTAGAGGACCTAAAGTGGATTAAACTAGGTGTGTCCCTCATTGATGAGGAATGTGAAGTTTTTATAGCTCTTTTGATGGAGTTTCTTGACATATTTACATAGGCTTATTCAGACATGCCAAGTTTGGACCTCACTTTGGTTTTGCACCATCTCATTTTACATCTTGATGCCAAACCCATTAAGCATAAGTTATCCAAGATGCATCCTCATATTATTATGCTAGTCAAGAAAGAGTTGGAGAAACTCTTAAATGAGAAATGCATTAGGCTAATCGACTATTCAGAATGGATTTCAAATATTGTGCTAGTGAGTAATAAACTAGAATGTATCAAAATCTACACTAATTTTAGAGATATCAACAAAGCATGTCCAAAATATAACTTTCCTTTGCCTAATATTAACATGATAGTTAACTCAACAACTAGGTATGAAATGTTGTCTTTAATGGATGGATTTTCAGGTTATAATTAGATCATAATCACACTAGAAGATTAGCACAAGACAATGTTCACCACTCTATGGGAAAAGTTTGGTTATCAAGTGATGTTATTTAGACCTAAAAAAATAGAACCACTTACCAAAGAGCCATGCCAATGATTTTCTATGACATGATGCATGACATCATTAAGGACTATGTTGATGATGTCTTGGGTAAGTCAAAGACCCATGTTGATCATCCAACCACACTACCAAAAATATTTGAGAGACTTCATGAGTGTAATGTTAGGCTTAATCCAAAAAAGTGTGTATTTGGCATAACTTATTCCAAACTGTTAGGCTTCACTATCTCTCATAGGGGAATTGAAGTCAACTAAACCAAAGTTCATGCAATTACATAAATGGATAACCATTTGTATACACATAATATTTTCAACTTTTATCAAATATTTATGCTTTCTATCTTGCAAAAACCCATCAAGACTTAATCTCTCTAAGTGCACACACTAAGGGGTACTCCAAGAAAGTGGTGGGTAGACCATGATGCTTTATAGGATTTTTATCCCTTATTTCCATTAATTACCAACCCAACCAGCTCTTGAAAACCATTCCTGAAGCTATTAATCCTTATTTGCATATGCCTCCAGTATTTTTCCACTTTACATCCTTCTTTTCCTCACCTTATGCACTTTTTGATAGTCTATTATACTAGGTTGATTATGTTGACCTTGTACTATTTTGGGTAAAATTTATTTAGGGTTTAGGTTGGCTCTTATTTGACTTAGCCCATGACCCAGTGAATTTTTGTCCTTAATTATACTAGGTCAAATGGTTCAACCCTGTCAGCCAAAACTTTTAAAAGGGCTTAGGATTAAATCCACCTATATATATAAGATCATTTCATCTTTATTACATAATAAATCAAGAGTTATTATTCACTTACAATTCTTTACAATCTGCCCTTCCACCATTCTACTTGAGGAGTCTTAACTTAGGGTTTCTACTTGGAGAATCTAGTCTTATGGATAAGTCTTGGATGCTTTAGCCTTTCTTAATTATCCTTACAAACCATAACAACCTCTTGAAAAGCCCTTTTATCCAAGGGAGAGATTGACTCTCAATGGGTTCATCATTTAGGTAAGTATTCTCTAACTTTGCTCCTCTCTTTAGTAGATAGAAGTAGCATAAGTATTGGCTTCAAATAATATTACTCTTCTTCTTCCATATATTAAGGTCTTGCTCATACATAGCTTAATAAAGATTCTCCTATGCATTTTTTGTTTATTTCTAACTCCCACTTTGTGCTACAAACTTTGGTGAGCACTAGATTAGATTTACTTTACTTGTTATTAGTTTAGTGAGATATCAAAACATAAGACTCCCTTAGGGTTATTACATGATTGTGCTTGATTGGAGTCTTTGGAACTCTCCCTAGCATAGTGTATTATGGTAAGAGATCCCCTAATCAAGTCTGGTGGATCCCCATCTTGGTCATGTTCCCAATTATCTAATGCATCCCCAATGGAAAGCATATGGTATGATCTATATTTTCTGAGTTAGGATTGATTTATAGACATGATGAATTTATGCTTTAATACATTCTAGTGAACATAACGTGAATCTAACCCTTACAAGTTTTATTTCACATTTTTCATTATTCTATCATTTTATTTTTATATATTTGTGATTCTATGTCTATAGTTAAATTCATTCTAACTTAAATGCATAGGTTTAAAACACAATTGCATCAATACAAATATATTCTATCTGTGCAGGTTTTTCATCTAGATTAGGCTACTAGGTCAACTATGTCAACATAATACACTTTTAGACATCTAAATCAAGCTACTAGGTTGATTCTATTGACACATTCACTTTTAGACATCTAGATCAGGGTATTAGGTCGACTCTATTGACACATTACACTTTCAAACATTTAGATCAGCCTACTAAGTGAACCTTGTTGACTTTGTACATTTTTTAGACTTCCAAAAAACATACTAGGTTGACTCCATCAACTTAGTACATTTTATAGGTTTTTAGCAAATATTTAACTACAAAGCTAGGTCGACACAATTGGCATAATTTGCAAGTGTAAATAAGGGTACTTAAACAATAATGTCATTCTCCTCTACATCTTCTAACCCACCAAGGTTCCTTTCTATCCTTCTCTGTCATTTTTTTATTCATTATAGTTTTATTTTTCATAGTTTGTAGTCTTTAAAACTGCTCTTGTATAGTCAACTAGGTTAACCCTATCAACATAGTTATATATTTTGTGTTCTATCTAGAAAATTAGGTCAATACTATCGAAGTAGTTATTTTTTATACCCTTGCTTTTATAGTACAGTAGTTACACTATCAACTCTGTTCTATAATCTATGCATATATTATCATATGAATCAACACTGTAATGTGTTTTAAAGTTGGAATTAACACTTATATGTTTTTAATTATCTCACACTTTCATTTCTTGTTGCTAGCATGCTTAAAATAGATCACATAGTCTAATTAGGTGGTTTTTCAATATAACTTTTAGTTTCACTATTTTCTCTTTTATGCACACACTACCAAATCACAAAATCTTAAAATGCATTTAAAAAATTATCTAACCAAGGCCTACCTACTTGGATTTCATCACCAAGGGGGAAGCTGACTTGGTTTTCTAGACAAGTATATAGATGTGGTGAATGGTATATATTGGCTAAGCACCTGACACCCTTATTAGTATGGTGTGTGAAGTGAGGGGGTAGGACCTAATACCAAGCTAGTACCATTGCCAACATAGATCCCTTTCATCTTAAACATCCTAAAACCATCCTTACATTACTTTATAGTTCTTTGATTACATCCAACTTCTTATCACATCTAAAATCATATTTTAATAATCTAATAATATTTAGGTTGACCTCTTAGTTAGCTTTAACTTTCCAAGTTGATTTTTCTCTTTTTGCTCAATTATATATTGTATTTTAAAAACTTACATTAGCCAACATTGGTACAAGTTTTGTGTTGTGTGACTTAATTAGATCAACCTCATTGATTCAATTGATTATATGTTTCCTTTTATTTCTCACTTTAAAAAATACTTACAAAATTGTTCCTATTTTAGTATATAGTATTTCTGCTTAACACAGTCTCTTATAGACTATCTATTTCCTTGTCTGTAGTACTAGGTCAACTCTGTCGACACAACACTCTTTTTTGCTTCCCAAGATATAGAGTTAGGTTAACCATGTTGACTCTGTATCTTTTTTTCTTATCTATTTCCCTAGTTATAGAACTAGGTTTACCTAGTCAACCATGTATCCCTAATTCCTCATATTTTAGACCCTATTTTCCATACTAAGTTGACCCAATTGACTTTGAAACTTTTTTTTGGTTTCCCTATCTGCTGACCTAGTTCTTTGTTTCACCTTCTTAGCATTATGTTCATTTATTTCCATTCATCATGAAGTCCCTTATCAAAATATTCTTGGATAGACTAAATCCATTTAGATACTATATGGGATGTTCAGTTCTCCCTCTCTTTTCTTCCCAAGATAAACATCACTCTTGAGGCACCTCTTCCCCTCCTTCATCCATGACTTGTAACATGGTATAAATCACACCTACAGATGAAATTGATGGGTCTGATCTTTTCTATACCTACCAAGATACTTCTCATCTTAAAAACCTTCAAAATAATGTGGGATAAATTGACACGAGTTTAATTAATAATCTCACTAATAATCCATCTTCTAACAACCCTCCCCTAATACCAATTCAGGGAGTGCTCCTGCCAAAAACAACCCACCTATTGATACAACTCAACTTCTTACACAAGTCATATAGTAAATAAACATAATTTAAAACTCTAACACCAATAAAACGATTCAACTCCAACATCATTTGATTAATATGTCTAATCAATCTCTGACTATCCATCCCCAAACTAATCCTAATTTTATTCCTCCACCTCTTAGAGATGCCTCTAATAATGTTATTCCTCAAGCCATAATGAATAACAAGATACTTCAAACTATTCAAAATGAGACTTTATCTCCCTTCATTGTATCCATTGATATTGGTAACATATCTACAACTATCAAGTATGATGGGACTAAATACCTAGCCTCATTTCTCAAAGCATTTTGCAATCTTTACAAAGAGTGGATCCAAACTAATACTTTTACGACAACTAGAATCTTATTCAAAACCTTCACTAGTGATGTATCATAATGGTATAACCAATTACCACAACATTCCATTTGGAAACTTGAAGATTTGGTTAATCCTTTAGTTAAAGTTTTTCAACACAATGATCTTCCTGAAAATTGTCTTAGCCACTTTAACACTAATCAATCTCCCACTAAATCAACTCATGACTTTATCAAAATATGGAAATCATTGACCCATAAATATGACCATAACATGACTAATGATAAATTATTCAAACTCTTTATCATTTATTTAACTCCCTCTCTTCAATATAAGGTTCGAACCTTTGCTCCCCAAACACTTAATGAAGCTCTTGATAAAGCTAAGCATCAAGACTTTCTCATGAAGTAATTCAAACCTAATATTAAAATTTTAAGAGGATATTTTCAAACATCTACCTATGTTATCATTATTAATACTCTACAGAACAAACCCAGAGTAACCAAAGCTAACACCCCTTCATCTTCTCACACACCACTTTTTGTGCAACAAATGAAACAATTTTTACCGCCCTCTAAACCTTTCACTTATCCTAACAATCCTCCTAAGTGGTATGACCCTAATCAATATTATTGTTTTCATGCCACCATTGGTCATTCCCATAAATATTGTAGAGGTATCACTAAATTTGATGTCTCCTATACGCTTGGTGATTTATTTAATCATGAAGCCATGATCGACCTTCATCATCTAGAGTACACCACTACTTCTCAAAAATGATAGGTTTATAAAGCTTATACATAAAATAAACAAAAATATTTTTCCACTAATAATCAATAAAATACCAAAGATGTTTGTGCCATTGATGTTGACTATGACCAATATTATAACAATTATCAATATGTTAAGACTGCCAAGATCAACTATCATCGTAAGTTGGCTCATAGAGATCTTGTTACCAAACCTAAGAATCCATCCTTAGAATAAAAACTAGGATAATACAACCACAAATATATCTTTAGAAGCACATGAATAACCACTTCTTCCTTTTAAACCTCCAACCACATCTATTCCTTCCAAATCTACTTTACCTCATAAACCTCATACTGGCTCTTCTTCTAAATCTCATTGGAAATTTATTGAAGAACTTAATTTTATGCCTTGTAAGATTCCACTTATGGATTTATTTTTTACTTTACCCTATCATCACAAGTTACTTATGAAACAACTATAAGAAATTGAAGATCTACCCTCTATCAATGAATAACCACCTTCTATTGAAACTCAACCTACCAACGTGCATACCATTGAAACTATGTGTCCTTCCTCCAAGCCTTCTACTAAATTTCTTAAAGAGGACATGATTAATGATGATTTTTTTTGCCAATTATCTAGCACTCTTTATTAAAATATCCATTAATACTACCCTCATTCATAAAGTTCTAGTTATTGAAGGCTCTGGTATTAATGTGACATCTTTGTGGCTTATCCAAAAACTTAGTTATAACAAATATAATCTCAAACAAACCCATCTTACCTATCATGGTTTTGATAAAACTAATTAAAATCTAGTTGGTTGTATTTAGATTCCATTAACAATTGTACCTAAGACCATTCAAACTAAGCTTATGATCCTTGATTTACCATTATCTTATAATATAATTCTTGGTCACTTATAGACTCATAGAATGAGGGATACTACCTCTTCTTGTATCCAATGCATTAAATTCTTACATAATGGAAAATAGTATTAGCATGAGGCTGAACCCAACTCATGGAGCATTCAACTCCTATTCCCAAATCTCAGTATTGTAATCTTGTTATTCCTAAGATCAATAGTGCTCCTTTACTTGAGTTCATCAACATCAATCCATCTTACAAGTCACTCTTACTGATTCAGATCATGATGAACCTAATGATTTAAAACATACTTTCAATACTACCAAGCTACCTCCCTACATAATAGTATGTCTTCCTCCTTCTTTATTACCTCAGGACCATACTATTCCTCTTATTGATGAGATCACTAATTTTCCCCCTCCATGCAATGTTCAGGAGCCTTCTTTACTAACTATGCCTTCAATAGCAATGATTTTGGAGAGGCCAAATTATTTCAAGATCCTCTCATCATGTCTCCATGTACATTCAATAATATTGGGATTTCACCTTCTGAAACTCCCCCTGAATCTCAAGCATGTACAATTTATCCAACATGTGATGAAAATTATATTATGGCCTAAGTTCAATCTTGAGACTTGGATGTCTTGAATTATCAAAAAATCTTATCTCAAATACATGATTTTAATAGGGATTTCCATACCATTTTTATGGATCATGACTTTGATCCTGAAGGTTATGTGCCTCCTACCAATTCTCTACTTCTTGATACTCCTTGGGTGGTAGAGTAAATTATGCCTTCCAAACTTCCATAAATTCCTACATCTTTTTTACCACCTATAGATCCCATCATTACATCTGACCCTTCCCCTATCACTAAAACTAATGACACTCCAATCCCTTTTGATCCATCTACCTCTCCTACTCCTAAGGTTACACCAAATGTTAATGCAATTGATGTCCACTAGATACATTTTGAGTATGATCACCATGGTAATCATATTCTAGATCTCAAAGTAGATTTTGAGTATTATGGTCCTCTTCCCACCTTGACTAGTGATGAATCTATTCTTGAAATACTTCATGCTTGAGAACCTCAAATTCCTCAAAAACATCATAAACTTGGCAATTTTAAAACCAAAACCCCTTATTTTAACAACATCATTACTAGCATTGATCCCAAAACTAATCCAAAATTTTATTTACCTAATGCACCATATGACTTCCAATATGGTAATGCCATGCTTATCAAAGAAACCACTCACATTGAATATGGTACTCCATCGTATCCTCAGCTAATTACAGTTTATCATGAACTCTCACCAACTGAATATGATAACTTTAGTCTATTATTTGATCAATATCATGAGATTTTTTCTTGGTCCTATGAGGACATGCCTAATGTTGACCCTAGCATTATGGTCCATAACATCATTACTTATTCTGATGCCAAGCTTGTGCATCAAAAATAAAGGAAATTTCCACCCATGGCTTCCACCTTATGTCAAAAGGAAATCATCAAATTACTTGATGCTAAATTTATTAAACTAGTGGACTATTCCGAATGGGTTTCTAACATTTTTCCCATTCATAAAACAGTCACTATGGTTATTCACATTTGTATTTATTTCCACAATCTTAACCTCACTTTTCCTAAGGATAAATTATGTTTACCTTCGATAGATGCCATCATTGATTCCACAACTGGTTACAAAATTTTATCTCTTATGAATGGCTTCTTGAGCTACAATTAGATTCACATTGCCCTTGAGACCAACATAAGACCACTTACTAATGAGCAATGACTCATATCTTACTATGTTAAAATGCCTTTTAGCCTCAAAAAAGCCAGAGCCACTTACCAATGAGCAATGACTCATATCTTTCATGATCTTATCCACAAAATTATTGAAACCTATGTGGATGATCTCATTGCTAAATCTAAAAGTCTTAAAACTCATCTCTTAAATCTTTCTATCATCTTTGACCATCATATTAAATATTGGGTTAGACTAAATACTTATAAATGTGCCATTGGTGTCATATCTAGAAAAAATTTAGGATTCCTAGTCTCTCTCTATGACATCAATTTTGACCCAGATAAGATTGGTGCTATCATCAACATTCCCATTCCTCATTTCATTCCTAACATTTGTACGTACCTAGGTAAACTTGGTGCAATTAGATGATTCATCCCCAAAATGGCTTATCACATCCACTGCATCAATTCTCTTCTTAAGAAAGGTAATGCCTTAGAATGGAATACCCTTGTCAAAAATCTTTTTATAACATGAAAAAATCATTGCTTCACCTACTAACACTTTGTCTTACTTCCAATGATTAACCCTTGATCTTATATACTTCTTCTACACCTATATCAGTTGGGGCAATGCTTGCCTACAAAAATGATACTAGAAGAGAGTATGTCATTTATTACATTATCCAAGGCCTCATTGATTATGAGAAATGTTATATCAAAGTTATATGTGATTACCTCACCATCTATTTGATGGTTGAAAATCTTCGACACTACATAGTATACTAGACCACTTATGTCATCATTCATTCTAACCCCCTTTGTCACTTCTTATCCAAAGCCTTTCTTCCTAGAGATAAAATTGGCAAATGGATGGTCCTTCTTATGGAATTTGATCTCTGCATTTTCACTCAAAAATCTATCAAAGGGAAATTCATAGATGATCAATTTCCCACTAATCCTATGCTAGCTACCACTCACCTTCAAGATAGTCTTTCCAGATGAAAATATTCTCTATAGTGAAGGTCTCAATCAAGCTATTTCTCTCAAATATTACTTTCATAACTTTACCATTGATCTTAAAGCCATTGATCTTGAAGCCAATAATCTTGATGAATCTTCTATTTCCCCTGATACTACTAAACCAAAAGTAGTTATTGAAGAACTTCTTAAAATTAATGTCGACTTGCATGAAGATACTTAGGCCCTTAAATTTAATGGTTCTAAATGCCTTCAAGGAGTTGGGGTAGGTTAAATTCTTAAAATTACTCTTATAAAAATCATAACTTTATCTTTTCACTTCACCTTTGATGTCACCAATAATATGGCTGAATATGAGGCTATAATCTTAAGCATGAGAGTTGCTCTTGATTTAGACATTCAATATATGCATGCCTTAAGTGACTCTCAGCTTATGTGTCACCAAGTCAATGGTGATTACCAATGTAAAAGTGAAATAATCATTACTTATCATCAAATTACAACCACTCTCACTAAGGATTTCATCTCTTTCATTATTGAGCCTATCCTTAGAGATCAAAATTCCATTACTAATTCCCTAGTTTCTTCAGCTTCCCTCTTTTATCCACACCAAGTTCTTTCTAATCCCACTTTTCTTATATAAATAGGAAAATCTTCATATTCTACTCAACCATAAGATCACTTATCTGGAACATCAAGGATATCACCATTTGACAAAGCCCTTGGTATAAATACATTATTTAATTATTAGAACACCAAACTTATCCTCCTAACTTAGACTCTCATGAAAAAACATGCATTCATAAATAAGATTTTAAGTATGTATTTTGATATGACATCTTTTATTATCATAATGCTCAGGGTACCCTCCTCCATTGTGTTGTGCAAGATGAGGCCTATCCTCTTCTTGAATAAGCACATGGGAGCATTTGTGGTGGCCACTATAGCAGATATGTTACAACCCATAAATGCCTATGTATGGGATATTTTTGGCTAACTCTTAAAAAGGATACAATTAAATTTTATAAAAAGTGTACTCCTTACCAACTTCATGATGATCTAATTCATTCACCTCTAGCTGAGCTTTAAATTATCAAATCTCCTTGGCCATTCTCCATGTGGGAATTAGATCTCATCGACAAATTACCTCTCTCAAGATGGGCATGTTTTTATCATCACAGCTATCAAATTTTTTTCTAAATGGGTTGAAGCTATGCCCTTTATTAATTTCAATGGTAACACCATATCCAAATTTATTATTAATCAAATAATTTATCACTTCAGTGTTCCCCATACTCTTATTTTAGATAATGGGGGTATATTTAAAAATAAGGATGCCACACAACTCTATGTTAAATTCAAGATCAATCATAAATTTTCCATGCCGTATCATCCATAATGCAATGGCCAAGTTAAGGCCACCAAAAAAATCATCAAAAAAATTATCCAAAAGATAATTCTTGAAACCCATATGGATTGGCACCTTCATATTTACCTTGCTCTTTTGGCCTATCAGAGTAGCATATGTATTACCACTAGGGTAACAACGTTCTCTCTAGTCTATGGTTCTGAATTAGTTCTTCCATTGAAAGTTGAGGTTCCCTCTCTCTGTATATCTCTTGATGGTATCATTCTTTATGAATAATTACATGAAGCTCACCTTCATGCCCTTGATCTCCTTGATGTACACCATCTTTCTAATTTACAACATAATCACCAATATAAAACTCATATTGCCAAATAACATAATAAATATGTTAAAATTCAAACTTTTAATGTTAGTGATCATGTCCTTGAATTAGCCTACACTTATGATAAAGAAGGTAAATATTCCCAAAAATGGTGGGGACCCTATTTAGTCAAAGATATTATTGGTCCAAATACCTACCACCTTCAAACCAATGAAGGCCATGTTTTCAAAGATCCCACCAATGCTCAATATTTTTAGAAGTATTTTGTTCAATCCTTCCCTTATTTTCATGTTTTATTTATATTATATCTATCTAACACTTTTTGTAAGTTATTTCCATGGATCTCTCCCTCTATAGTAGTTCTCTTTTTTCAAAAATCTTTAGTCCTTCTTTTTTGGTCTTTTGGTTCCCCTTTATCTCACGAGTTGCATTGTAAAACTACAGATAGGACCCGATCTTCCTCATAATGTACCATAGTTTATTTATTCTTTTTCACACTTTTTTTTTCACACCTTGGGTTTCTATTTTGTGAGTTACATTGTAAGACCATAGATAGTACATGGCCTTCATAAAAAAATACAATCTTTTACTCATTTATTTTTAACATGATTTTACACCCTTATGGGTTTCTATTTTATGAGTTGTAATGTAAGACCATGGATAGGACCTGGCCTTCTTCATAAAATTACCATCTTGTCATTCCTTTTCTAGAATGTGTTGTTGATCTTTGTTCTCAACTTTAGCTTTTGCTTCTTTTGATAGATGGAATTTTCACAACAATCTAGGCTGGAAATTTTTCTTTGCTTTCCCTCATTCTTATGATAAGGAATCACACTTTACTATCATTGTATCCCTTTTTTTTCCCCTTTATCACTTTTTTTGGATTTTAAGTAATTCAAAATGTTCCATGTGTCATTCCTCTTAATTTCATTTTCTTTCACTCCACTTTGGATAAAATAAGGTCGAAGTTAAGATAATACTTTTATTTCACCTAGATTTATGAGACTCTTAAACACCATGATCTCTGAATCTCTCTCTTAGCAACCAAGTCCCAAGTATTCAAATGAAAGTCATATTTAACACCCATGTTTGGTTTTCCAAATCTTTATGGAGGAGGAATAAAAAAAGGCATCAATAAATTTAAAATCCAAATCATTTGAAACAAAAGGAAATGATATACAAAAAGGCAACATACAAATCTCAAAATTCAAAATCACATCAAAAGATGTGATTTTAAGCACATCTCCTATCTCTAATCAAAGCTCAAACTCCATAGTTGGCCTCATATAGAGCCGAGGTCCATTAGGGTGTAGTAGGCTAGTATATTGGAATAAGGGAATTCAATCAACTATATGGTGCTACTTATTTTCTCATACAAGTACCCAATATTTATAGTAGACTAAAAAATCTCTAAAAGGTCCTGAGGAATTGGGAGCATATTGTGGGAAGGTAGGTCCATTTTTACTTTTTGTGCATATAGCCTTTATGGAATGATCTACATACTTCATTTGTTGACTTAAGAATTATGTGGCTAAGTGAAGTTCTTCAGAGTCCTTAAGGTAAAAATTCCTCTTGTTTTGTTAAACCTAATTTGAATGTCTTGACTTTGATAAAGAGTTCCTCTACCTTGGTTTTTATTCCATTCTCCTCTCCACCCACTTCATTTCCCACCTTGATAAGTATGTACGATTCCAAAAATAATTTCCTTCTTCTCCACTTATTTCTTATTCACATCTTAAAAACATGTTAACACTATTGTTGGCCAAGTTTGGCCCACATAAGAAGCTCTTTCATGGTTTGATGAAGAAGTAGATCATAGCTAGGAAAGTGGTCCAATATTGCCAAGTAAAATAGACTATGTAGGTTCTCATGTGTTTTTCAACATTTAGAACATGGTTCAGAGTTACAAAGCCCCTATAAGGTGTTAAGAGTGCTTAGAATGACTTAGGAAGCTCTTGGTATTCATCCAGTTCTTCATTGTATTCATCCTCACATTTTAGGTCTAGTGGAAAAAAGTACCAGTGGGTAGTTTGCCAAAGCTATATCTTGCATGTGCATCAGTTGTAGAGGAAGGTAACCACATGGGTTTGTTAACCTTGGTCCCAAGTTGCTATGTACTAAGTCTAAGGTCCTCCATCAAAGTGTGAATGGGGTTATCTATGTGTAAATATGGGCTTTTAGGATTTTTTTCCTAAGTTCCCCATACTTAGTTGTTTGAGCCTGACCAATGCCAAGATGTCACACATAAGCAATTATGGACCAACCTTCTTAAACTTTGAATATATTTTCTTTGGAAGCTCCTGGGATGAATGGATCAAATGGGTTTATCCCTTTTGACCTTAAGAACATCTTATGAAAGTTTTATGCCTTTATAATTCTCGTACTTCAAGATCTAAGCCTTCAAATTTGATCAAAATGAACCTGTAATATGGGACATCCATGCAAACATTGAATTAAAGCTTAGGTGAAAATCTATCTATGTTTAAATTTGATGGTCTATGGGATGTTAATCAGATTATATGGAATGATTAATGATGGTCGTATGAATTTCAAATTTAAAGATAGAGCAAGATTATCCTATTGAGCTTAAATTTGATAGTCACATGACCATCAACTACAGTCGCATGAACATCAAATGATGGGAGTGAAGACATTAATTCTAAGACCATGAACTAGCTGTTGGATTTCAAATAATGAGTCCCAATTGATCAATGATCTACATTACATCATACCCTCAAATCTAACAGTGAGCATGAGTTAAATGGTTAGTAACTCTCAAGGGTGAATGGGTACATGATAACTATCATAAGTGCATTCAATTGGCAGAAGATCGATGGCTCATGGGTATCCATGCATAGGCAAATTGATAGAGTAAATTGGGTCAATGCATCAATGAGCCAAGTCAGATTTTGATAGCTAATTAGAGCAAAGGTGATCGTAGGGCTTTTGATGGAGTTTGAGAATCCATTTTTGACCACGGAAAGTAGGGTCTTGTAGGGTTTTCTTGATGCCATTAAAGCTCATTTGAATGCCATGATAAGTCTAGATGATATTACCAAACATGGGGAATATAAGGGAGTGCCATTAGAGCTTATATTAATCTTTTATTCTATAATTTAGAGCTTACAGGGTTCTTTCTTATGATTGATTCACTAGGTTAAAAAATGATTAGTGTATATATGAATTCTTAATCCTTATAGAGATATAACAGGTTTATTTAAACCTATTATAGTATAAAAGGTGTTAAATGATCCCTTGGTTTGTTTTACTATAAAGACTATAAGAAAACCAATGCCCTTAGATTGGTTTTATGAATATAGGTGGGACCTATGATCTAGATATGGGAAAGGAACAAATATGAAATAAATTCAAGGGTGATCATCATCAATGAAGTGGGTACTCCTCTACCTAAGGCATGGCATGTTTTTTAGTATTAGGATTAAAAGATTTGATCCTCATGATCATGGTGAGTGGACTTAGGGTCCCAAGGTGGTGAGTTGATACTTAGAGAGGAAGTTAGGGGCTTTTATTATGCTTAAATAAACTTGATCATCATGTACCAAATCATTATCTTTAGTGGAACACTCTCAACCAATGAGAGGAGCTCGGGGATTAGTAAGACAATAAGAGATCTATTTATTGATCAAGGCATGCATGTAAAATATAGATGAAGGTTGCCACCTTACTCCTTGATCTAGAGGGATTTCCTACACTCTTTGAACACCATAATCCCCTCTCTCTTAATTTTTTTTATACTATAAGTATAGCCTTCAAGCTATTATTATGGACCCCTAAAGATGGTATGACTCAATTTTGCCATAATTGTATTTGACAACTCTTGGAGTAGTGAATAGAGCATTTTTTAGTTATTTTACTAACCTGCATTTAGTGTTAAGTGTTTGTTTAATATGTAACTAT
Source organism: Torreya grandis (assembly GCA_037957365.1). Lineage (NCBI taxonomy): Eukaryota > Viridiplantae > Streptophyta > Pinopsida > Cupressales > Taxaceae > Torreya > Torreya grandis. Next base: position 4,322,350 of record JARHVA010000357.1, on the reverse strand, counting down.
GAATGTGACCTTCCCTTTGTATGTCCAAACTCAACCTAAGTGCTATAAATCTTCTTTGTAGGGCATATAGTATGTCTCAACATTGATTTCTCAAAGATATAGTGGATAACCAAACTTAAGTATCTCTAACTAGACCTTATTTTCATCACTCCCTAGTATGAGTGTATCAAACAAACCTCTATATGAAATACTATTGCATAGAATCATAGTAAGCATTGCATTATTTTCTTTCATAATTCATTAGTGTGTTAAAGAGTCTAAGCTTTTGAATGGATTTGATAAATTCTTGGTGCATCACCATAGCTTAGAATAAGTTTTACTTTATGAAAGATTCTTGTCCCTTTTCATCCCAACCAGTTCTTAAGTTTTAGAGATAAAGGCCCAAATTCTAAAAATCTAAGGAGCTAGCCTCATAAAAAATCCTAGAGGTCTGGTCTAGACATAGGCAACCCACAACTTAGACCATTCCCATGTTAGTCCAGGTATGGGTCAAATTTGAACAAAATTGATCCCTATTAAGGTGTTATCTGGATAGATAATAGTTCTAGCATGCCTAATGGGACCACTAATCTTACATAATCTTTTATGCCTCCCAGAGTTATCACAAGATCCTCCATAAAAGGGAAGGGATCAGATTTGTTTGAGCTACCTTCACAATCAACAAAGAAAAAGAAGGCCTCTCAGCCAAAGCCCACATATACCCCTCTTGTTCCCTCTGTTATTCCCTAAAATCTTCTTGTTCAAATCAGTATCATCTAGTCAAACACTATTATAAACCTCATACCTCATATGGCTATTCCTATGAGGCAAGCCTTTGTCTCATTCAATGGTGGTAGCCCTCTGAATCTCACTCAATGAGATGACATTTTAGTTTTAGATTTAAAGGTTCTTACCTATTATATAAGAGAAAACCTAGTTACTCTTGTAGACCATACTGTTGATATTGGTAACCTTTGTTCAGTGCATCATATAACTTAAGAAAATGTATCAATGAGGTTTTTAGCAACCTCTCTCAAAGGGAAAACACTCCAGTGGTATATATGTTTGCCCCTCACATCAATCAATAGTTGGGATGTGTTTGGAAAGGTCTTGTGCAAGCACTTTGAAGACAAGAGTGATCATCTTTCACTTGTGGAGTATCTCAAAACAATCAAGAGATTCCCTAATGAGTTCATGGTGGATTTCAACTACAAGTTCCAGAAGACTTAGGATGGAATTCCAATAGTAATCGAGCCTACACCCAACTATGATTTTATATACTATTGTAAGGCTCTCAATTCAGATATAATTGTAATGATTAAATCTATGGGAGGGAATACATTACCTGGAGCTTTTGAAGTAGCAATTAGGGCTTAAAATTACCTCATACAAGTAAGCAAGTTGGCTGCAAGGCCACCAATGCCTCTCTTTCCATAAATACATCCTCCTACTCCAACTATCACTCCAGTTATAGAATCAACAAAGTTTTATCAAATAGAAGGTGAGAAAATTGATAGACTGGGTAAGATAGAGAGTCTCAAATCCTAGAGAAATGATTTGGTTACAATAGAGAGGCAATAAGTTCCACTATACATGCCATACTAGAATAATAATCAAAAAAATTAGTATAATAGGCCATCCTATCAAACCAATCATCAAGGACAAGGGTAGAAGCCTTAATTAAGGTAATACAATCCTAATGCTCTAAATAATTCTAGAGCTATTATGCCAACTCAAAACAACTATGCCCAAGAAGGTTCATGGTAGTCAGAGAGATAGTCCAATGAGATGGAAATGGCCACTACTAGAAATATGTATCAAGACCTTGATTGGAAACATGCTCCATCATTTGAGTCATGACTTGATGCCTCCTACACCACAAGCCCCCCAAATGAGTTAAGACAACATGCCTACCATGTCACGATTAGAAGCTCAGAGCCAATAATAAGGGAGATAAGTATAACACCTGTTGATACCAAATGCATGAATTTCCAAGATGGGGAATATGTGTTTGATCATGTAGTAGCCAATATGGGACAAGCCCAAAGCATAAATGAAATAGTTCTAAATCAGACAAGATCTAAGAAAAGGATGTTGGAGGATAACTTAGGGCAACCTAAGTCTTTTTCATCACCTCTTCAGACTAGTTAGTAACCCACTTCTTCAGATGCAACTACTAAATATCCTACCAATAAATAAGTACCCATTCCCATAGACAATAAAAAAGGTCCCATTTTATTCTTCTTGTTACTCATATACTGAGTGATGCCTCCACCTTTAAAGGATAGTCAAAAGGTACTATTTTTCCTTTTAATATTATGAATCATTTAAAGAAGGCTAATATAACTATGTACATTTATGATGCTTTGTTTATCCCTAGGCAAAAGTAGTTTTTCCATTAAGATCTATTTAAACCTCCTCAGGTGAAAAGAATGGATGATAAATTGAACATTGTTTTAATCAATAATAGGCCTAATCAAGCCCCTGGCCAAGTTCCCAATCAAGTTCTAAGCACAATCCAACCTCAAAGTGTTTTCCTTCATCCTAAGGTTGTAAAGCCTCCCTCATTTTATCTGTCAGTCATCATAGGAGATTATTTGGTGCACAATTACATGATTGACTAAGGTGCTTCAACCTCAGTGATACCTAAAGCCATAACAGACAAGCTTGGGCTCAAATATATACCTAAAAAGAAAGGTGTTCTTTAATTGAATGGATCTCCTACTAAGATAATAGGCATCTTGAAATATATTTAGATCACCCTAGCTACATGTCCAAATTGTGTCATTACTTAGGATGTGATGGTGGTAGACCTACCCCTTATTTTCTCATATGCTTGTCTAGGGACTTTACTACTAATATTTGGGGATATTTGTCATCTGATTGGTCATACATGGTTTTTAGACCTAAGTATGGGATCAAAGTCACCATAAGGTCTAAGCCTATGGCCATATTCCACCTAGATCCCTACATGCCCAATCTTACAAATATTACTTGTGTTATATTTAAGGAGGTTGAAGAGGTTATTGAACAAGAACCCCATATTCATCTAGAAGGCATCTTAAATCTATACTCAAATGAGTGGGTAGCTGATAACCATGGATTTGATCCATATAACATCATTGAAGATATATACTGGGAAGTGTACTATATTAATGAGGAAGGTGTTGCAATACCTTCGTTGACTAGCACTACTCTATAAGAAGACAATATATGGAATTTGTTCTTTGATGGCTCAAGGTAAAAGAATAGAAGCAGAGTGGGAGCCATGTTGGTTTTACCCTCAGGTCAAAAGTACCATTCTACTATAAGAATCCAATTTATTTTCACCTCAAATATAGTTAAATATAAAGATATTTTTCATGGTTTTCAAGAAGCAAGGAAGAGAGGTATACATCTCCTCAAGTTCAAGGGTGACAATGAACTTGTAGTGTAATAGGTGAGAGGCCTAAGGGTAGTCAAGAGTCACCATTTGAAAGCCTATAATCACCTAGTATAGGACCTCATGGAATATTTATTGTCATTTGATATCCAGTCCATACCAAGAGAAGTAAACCAACATGCTGATAGGCTTGTTGCCATTGGTGCCTAGTATGAGATAGCAGGAGTCAAAGGCAACCAAGGCCAAGATAAGGTCAAGATTATATGCAAATTAGCTACACCTAAAAATAAGGTGAGTTGTAAATTCTTTGACAATGATGATCAAATCATATTTTTTTCTAATGCAAGAGGTAGAGTTTTACCATAGGAACCAAGACAAGTTCCAAAATCAATATAATGATCAAATAGTACAACTAAGATCAAACAAGCTTCCCAAAGGACTTATGACATTGGATAGCATCTTAAATGAAAATGACAAAGTAAAAAGGTGTAAGGCATGTATTTTAGATAAAGAGGAACACTATAAAAAGGTAAAGATCTTTAAGGGCAAGTTGTTGAATCTAGGAAGGATCAATATGATGGAGGAAAGAGCTACATTTATTGCTCTATGTAGAGAATTTTCTGATATATTTGCATGGGAATACAAAGATATGAAAGGGTTTGACCCCAAACTTGTGTAACACACCATTGAATTAGAAATTAATGCCAAGCTAGTCAGGTACAAGCAAAGGCTTTTCAACCTAAGAGTGGAGGATCTCATGAGAGGAGAACTCTATAATTTTATCGAATCTAGGATAATATTTCCAATTAAACATTCCTCTTGGGTGGCAAACCTTGTGCCAGTGAGAAAAAAGAATGGAGAGATTTGGTTATGTGTTGACTTTAGAGACCTTAATAAGGTGTCCCTAAAGGATCATTACCCATGCCCTCCATGGATTAAATTCTACAAAAGGTGGCAGGTTCTCAAAGGTTCTCATTGCTTAATGGCTATTATATCTATAATTAGATCATGGTGAAGGAAGAAAATAGACGTAAGACTGCCTTCACTATAAAATGGGTACGTATGCATATTATAAAATGCCATTTGGACTCTCTAATGCTAGATCCATCTTCCAAAGAGTAATGGATGTTGCTTTTCATGGTCTTTTGAATGATCTAGTTTTAGTTTACCTTGATGAATTAAAGTTTTCTCAAAGAATTCTAATGATCATCTAACACATTTAAGAGATATTATTGATAGATGCAGATAGTTTAGGGATTCTTTGAATCCAAAGAAGTACTTTTTTTAGTACATGAGGGAAGACTTTTGGGACATGTGGTGTCTAAAGCTAGTCTATATATTGATCTAGAAAGGATAGAGGCATTCCTTACTCTATCACTTCCCAAACACAAGAAAGGGTTATAGAGCTTCTTGGGAAAGATCAACTTCATCAGGAGGTTCATTCCAAGCTTTATAGAGAAGGTCAAGCCACTCACTCATATTCTAAGAAAAGGCAAAGAGATCACATGGACAATAGAAGGGAAGAGGAGATTTGATGCCATCAAATAGGCCATATCTCATTCCCCCACCCTGTTAAATCTAGATTTCAATAAGGACTTATATCTGTATGCCTTTTCCACATTAGATGCAATCTCTACCATGTTCATTCAATATAATAATCAAGGTCTAGAGCAACCCATTGCTTTCTTCAACCAAGATTTATAGGGTTATGAATAAAGATATATATTTGTTGAAAATCATGTGCTTGTTGTTGTTAGAAGTTTGAAGAAATTAAAACATCTAGTTTCAAATAGTAAGATCATACTAATGGTATATCACCCAAGTGTGAATTATTTTATCCTCAACATGCATTTGAATGAAAAGAGAGCTAGATTGGTCACCAAGTGTATGGAATATGACATTGAATTCAAGGTCACGAAGCTAGTCTGAGGAAAGGGATTATGTGAAAATCTTGATAAAGATGTGAGAGAGGAAAAAGAGACAATCTTGGTAATACAAGACACCCAATAGGAAGATGAGGGGCACTCTTCCATCCAGTTGGACACAAGACATTTCAATATTTTTCAAAATGGGAGAGTGTCCAATGGGTTTAAATGCATCACAAAGAAGACACGTTGGGTTGAAATCAGTTTCATACATTCTAATTGATGGAGTGTTGTTCAAAAAGGACATTAGAAGTATGCTCTTAAGATGTGTTGAAATGAACCAATTTGATAAGATTCTTTAGCAATTCAATGATAGTCCTCAAGGAATCCATTTTGTAGCCAGGGCCATAGTTGTAAAAATCATTAGATTTGGTTACTTTTAGCCCAATTTATTCAGAGATGCAAATTCATGGGTGAGGAAGTGTTCAAAATGTGCCATGTTTATAGGGAAATAGAAGCTAGTCATTATGCCACTGAAGCCTATTCAAATTGAACAACCTTTCATGCAATGGGGCTTATAATTCATTGGCATAATTAACCCTCCATCTAGTGTTGTCCATAAGTGGGTCTTAATAACCACACACTACTTCACCAGTTGGGTGGAAGCAGTCCCCTTGAAGAAAGTAAATGAAAATTATGTTCTTGAGTTTTATGAAAGCTTAGTCACCCATTTTGGAGGACCATCCACCATAATATCAGATAGTTCTTTGGTATTTAGTATCACAATGGTATGTGAGTGGGATCTTGAGTATGGTATCTATCTAACAACTTCATCTAATTATTATCTATAGGGTAATGGATTAGCTGAGTCTACTAATAAGAACTTGATTCAGATAATTAAGAAAACAATGAAAGATAATCAAAGATCCCATCACACAAACTTGAAGACTAACTTATGGTCTAATAGAGTCACCCCTAAGAAGGCCTTTGGTAACTCCCCTTATCTCTTAGTCTATAAAAGTGAAGCAAGTCTGCCCATTTCATTGGAGCTTCTAGCTTTGGAACTTGCACACCAACTATAGCTTCTAAAAAGTGATGTAATAGAGGTCAAGATGAATGAACTAAGAGAGCTAGAGGAAATAAGGGATGACACCATGCATGCCATATAATATAACCAACAATAGGTCAAGATGAATTTTGATAAAATAGATTCATTAAATGTATTCCATTAAGGTGACATAGTCCTCAAATGGGATGAGGACCATGCAAAACCAAGAAAACACTATAAGTTTGATAGTCTTTAGAGTGGACCCTATGTCATCACAAGTTGTAAAGAGAGCAATGATTTTGAGCTTTCCAAATCAAATGGAGATAATCTCCCCATCCCTATCAATGGGAGGTATCTCAAGTTATTCTAATACTCCCATATCTCACTTCTTGTACATAAGTAGATAGATCAATTATTTTCCTCTAAGTGCTTGTACACATTATCATTATTAGTCATTTTATTCATATTTTAGTTTGTTTCTTTGTCATTTTTTTCCCTCCCAATTACTCCATGAAGTGTTTCCAGAAGTTGAGTGAAGTCTTTTTTTAACTTTTCATTTTAGCAAGGTTGGAACATAGTTTGGGTTCTCCAAGCATAGCAGGCATGCTTCCCTATGAGTTGCCAAAGATGTTGACAAATTTTAGCCAATATAAGAAGCTCTTGCATGTTTTGATGAAGTAGACCATAGCTCAGAAAGGTCCAAGATTGCCAAGTAAAAGAGACCATGCAGGGTCTCATATGTTTTTCAACATTTAGAACATGGTCTAGAGTTACAGAGCCCCTATAAGGTGTTAAGAGTGCTTGTAATAACTTATGAAGATCCAAGTATTCATCTAGTTCTTCATTTTATTCATCTTTAAATTTTGGGTCTAGTGGTAGAAATTACGATTAGGCAGTTTGCTAAAGCTATATCTCGCACATGTGGTAGTTATAGAGGAAGGTGACCACATGGGTTTGTTCACCTTGGTCCCAAGTTTCTATGTGCCAAGTTTGAGGTCCAATATCAAAGTGAAAAAAGGGTTATCCATGTGCAAAGATGGGCTTCTAGGTAGGTCCCCATACTTAGTCATTTGAGCTCAGTCATCATCAGGATGTCATGCAGAAGTAGTTATGGACTAGCCTTCTTGAAATTTGAATATATTCACTTCAAAAGCTCACAAGACCAATAGATAAAATGGATTTGTCTTTTTTGACCTTAATAACATCTTATAAAAATTTGATGCCTCCATGATTCTCATGCTTCAATATCCAAGCCTTCAAAGTTGATCAAAATGAACCTATAATATGGGATGTTTGTGCAAATGTTGAATTAAAGCTCAGGCAAAAATTTATCTATGTTTAAATTTGATGATCCATGGGACATCAATCACATTCTTCAGAATGATGAATGATAGTCATGCAAATTTCAAATTTAAATATAGAGAAATATAATCCTATTGAGCTTAAATTTGATGGTCACACAATCGTCATAATTATGATCATGCAAACATCAAATGATGAGAGTGAGGATGTCAATTTTAAGACCATGGAATAGTCATTGGATTTTAAATAATGGGTCCCATTTGATCAATAGTCTACATTGCATTATACCCTTGGATCCAACAATGAGCATGAGTCAAATGGTCAGTGAATCTTAAGGTCAAATAGGAGTGTGATAAGTGACACAAGCACATTTGACTGGTAGAATATCGATGACTTATGGGTATCCATGCATAGGTAAATCAATGAAGTAAATTGGGTCAATCCATTAATGAGCTAAGTCAGATTTTGATAGCCAATTAGAGAGAAGGTGAGCCTAAGGTTTTTGATAGAGGTCAAGAATCCATTTTTTACCATGGAAAGTAGGGTCTTGTAGGGTTTTCTTGATGCCATTAAGGCTCATTCGAATGCCATGAGAATTTTAGCTAATAAATTCAAACATGGGGAACATAAAGGAGTGCCATTGGATCTTATATTGATATCTGATTCAATAAGTTAGAGCTTATAGGGTTCTTTCTTGTGACTGGTTCATTAGGTTTAATAAGGATCTGTGCATATATGAATTCTTAGACCCTGTAGATATATAATAGGTTCATTTAAACCTATTATAATATAGAAGGTGATAAATGATCCATGGGTCTATTCTACTATAAAGACTATAGGAAAACCGATGTCTTTAGATTGGTTTTCTAACTATAGGTAGGACCTATGATCCAGATATGAGAAAGGAAAAAATATGAAATAAATGCAAGGGTGCCCATCATCAACAAAGTAGGTACTTTATTGCCTAAGGCATGGCATGTTTGTTAGTATCAGGATTCAAATATTTGATCCTCATGATCATGGTGAGTGGACTTAGGGTCCCAAGGTGGTAAGCTAATACTCAAAGAGGAAGTTAGGGGATTTGATTTTGCTCAAATGGACTTGATCATCATGTAACAAACCCTTGTCTCTAGTGGAACAGTCTCAACTAATGAGAGGATCTCATGGATTAATAAGATAGCAATAGATCTATTTATTGATCAAGACATGCGTGTAAAATATAATCAAAGGCTTTCACCTTATTCCTTGATTTGGAGGGCTTTCCTTCACTCTTTAAATGCCTAAATATCCTCTCTCTTACTTCCTTTCTACTATAAGTATATCCTTTGAGCTATTATTTTGGACCCCTCAAGCTGGTACAATTAGACTTTATTAGGATTATATTCAACACCTCTTGGAGTAGTGAATAAAGCATTTTGCAATCATTTTGTTAATCTGTATTTAGTGTTATGTATTTGTTTAATATGAAACTATGAATTGTTGTCTTCCTTTTATACGTCCAAAATCAACCTAAGTATTATAAATCTTCTTTATAGGTCATATAGTGTGTTTCAACATTTATCTCTCAAAGATATAATATATATCTAAACTTAAGTGCCTTTAACTAGACCTTATTTTCATCTCCCCTTGGTCTGAGTGTATCAAACAGACCTCTATATGAAATATTGTTGCATAGAAGCATAATAATCAGTGTATTATTTTCTTTCATAATTCATTAGTGTGTTTAAAAGGCCAAGCTTATGAGTGGGTTTGATAAATTCTTAGTGCATCACCATGGCTTAGAATAGGTTTTACTTTATGAAAGCTTCTTCTCCCTTTTCATCCCAACTAGTTTTTAGGTTTTAGAGATAAAGGTCAAAATTTTAAAAATCTGAGGAGCTAGCCTCATAAAAAATCCTAGAGGTTTAGTCTAGACATAAGCAACCCATAGCCTTAGACCATTTTCATGTTAGACCAGGTATGGGTGAGACTTGTGTTAGGTTGTGGAGCTAAAAGCTTCACCAGGATGCGAATAGGAGGGGTTGTTGAAGTGTCACAGACACTGACATCGATCAGGCCAACTGACGTCGGTCATAAGTGGACAGGAAGCTACCAACATCAGTTAGGATCGGCCGACGTCGATCATCTCCAGGCAGACAGGGACTGACGTCGATCGCCTGTGTGGTTCCAAAACTGTGAGTTCACAAATAGTTTGTTATTGAACTAGTTGTTTGCATGTTAAAAGGCTAATTATAGTCTTGGGTTGTAGATCTAATTATTGTAATTAAGAAAGTC